>JARFIW010001638.1:5765625-6406250 GCA_036346225.1 Platerodrilus igneus
CGTAACTATTATGCGACGTTTTCCCCAGGATTCTTTGAAACATTAATTATCTGCAAACTTTACGCCGAATGTGATATTTAAACTACTCAGGTGTTCAAATATAATATTAATTCTCAGAGCCTTATTCCGTGGTATTTTAATCTTGGGTTTTTACAAGTTTCTATAGGTATTATATGTTATTAACGGTTTAATTAACTCCAATTAAATTGATTTCATTTTTAGCGAATACAACTTAAATATTAATTATTATGTGTACACTTTGTTTAATACCGGTTACTCGAAATAGAGTTAATTAAGATAAATTTTGCACGTAATTTCTCTTTGTTTAGGAATAATTACATTACACGCAGAGCTTTTCAATACTGCTTCTTTTGATATAAAGCGTCTTATAAATAATTTAAATTTCTTAATTTTACTGAGACGACCGAATTTATTTATGCTTAATGGTTTTAATAAAGCGTATTATCTAATAATATTCATTATACACGGTGATTAAAATTATTTGATGCGATTATTTAATCTTCTACCCTGGTCTAAATATGAGTAATATATATATATATATATATATATATATAAATTAATTGATTTTGTATGAATATTGGGATAAATTTCGTTCGAAATAAGATAGTGGTTTGGTTTAAAACATTTATTACACTTAACGTTTCGGAAAATTTGTTTCTTAATCATAGTTAATGTCTTTATAGATTAAGGAAACAAATTTTCCGAAACGTTAAGTGTAATAAATGTTTTAAACCAAACCACTATCTTATTTCGAACGAAATTTATCCCAATATTCATACAAAATCAATTAATTTATAACAAATACGTTCGTTATTGAAAGCAAGATCAACTTTATATATATATATATATATATATATATATATATATATATATTACTGTGGAGTTTGGGATTACCTTCGAGCCCTACCGTTGGGAGCCATAAAAATGCTGTGGTTACGCTCTAAAATCGTGCCCCACAAATTGGGTTGTCATAAAATTTTCTGAAAAAAAGATAATTCTCAATATCTCTGGAAAAGCTCCCCTAAATCAACATACCACGGCTAGCTCTGCTTCCAGCTTCTTCAGAGATACTTACCCATCCTACGCTTATTCTCTATCACTTACACTACCAATAAAAATTACCAATCAAATAATTCAACTTAACATACAGCCTTTTTTATTCATACAAATAAAAAAAAATTACGTCACACCAGCTCGATATTTACAAAATTGGATATTAACCTCTTCATAAATTTTCACAATACCAACCATTAACTACTTTAAAATTTAATGAATTTAATCTATTTCAACACTTCTTTATATACAGTTCAAGTAGATGGGCATATCTTGATACCCTAAATTGAAATTTACCCTGGTTTATGGTGAGCTCAGTATAAACCCTGTTACTCTGAACTCATAAATAAATTGCATTTTTGTTTTCAACAACTCTAAAGACCTGTTTACTCTTTACATCAAAATTATACGTCATGTATTTATACCTCCAAATAATAAATTCAAACTGTCTTTTTCATATAACCTTCAAATTAGATTTTATGTTCATAAAATATTCACCAAATATGTCAAATCACTCTAACACAAAATACCAGCACAAAATGTTCAAGCAATAACAAAAGAAAAAAAATTTTGTTGCCTGGTGTATGCTCTTGCACCATCACCTCTGAAGATGTCGTCCACCAAATCCTCGTTGTTGCATTCCATCAAACTTCTCTCTGCTACATGTACATCAAACTCATTTCTGCTCTTTCATCCAATTCTATATAGACTCATATAATTGTCCAAATATGTTAGTCAGCTTCTTAATATACCATACAACCAGCACCCTGGTTCCGAAAAAACTAACTAGGCTCGCTTACCTTAGTAACATCTTTTGTTCGTTATACGTATTTACTTACAGCCCCGTTTATGACATAGCACCTACTCGTGCTTTCAAACACTTGTGATTTAAATTTAAACGGGCTGCACTATCACCGATTTACAAATTTTTAACTTAGATGTTACACCATATAGGTCCGAAGCTAACAAAAGAAATAAGAGAGCCTACTACGTCTCCTAGTGTATTTATAAGCGTTCCAGCCTACCTCCTGTACCCTACTTTCATTGAAATTCACTTCTATTTTCGCCTATTCTGAAAATCCAAAACACACCGATCTTTTAAAACTAAGAAATTTTTCATTCCCTGTAGCTTTGGTCCGAAAATACTGATTAGCATGTACAACGGTCGCAATACTCCTAGAAAAGTCTCTCACTCCACTCACAATCAGCCAATCAAAAACATTTCCACCATTGTAGGTCTATCGTCCAAATATGTTATCCTCGTCTAACTCATATTTACTGTCTTTGTTAAAATCCCACTATAGCAACTTAAAATCGATATTGTTGTTAGTCTCTACAAATTATCGCGTGCTTTAAATGGTTATTTTATCGCGTGTTTTAAATGGCTGTTATATCGCGTGTTTTAAATGGCTGTTTTATACAACGTCTGTTATTTTTCATCCTCTTTTACCCTATGCTATTTATATTCCGTCTCTGCTTTGTTTTCAAACCATCTGCTGTTTCTCAACCTTCGCTTCGGTCGGTAGCTCAAATTTCTAAAGAATTATGTTTTAAGGTACATTATGATTTCTTGAACTGTTTATTTGTCTGCTAGTTCTTTCTATGAACTGTTCGCCAGTTTTAAATTGTATTTTCTCAAGTTGTTTAACCTGTAGACTTCCAAGGATTTGTTTTTAACGAACACTTTGTTAGTTAAATGAACATATGCGTTTACATTATCCATTTTATGTACTCTGTATACAAAAGCTTTCCCCTATTATTTGATGTGCTCTATTTACAACCTTCGAATATTGAAGCTAATTGTCCTCGCATTTTCCTTGAGTTTTTATGCCCTACCAAACTTCCACACTATGCAACTTTAAAATTACGATTTGTTAATACAAATGTATGCTATTATCCGTTTGTTTCAAAGTAAAACTAATTAATTTGAAGCGTAAATAGTATCTTCCTGTTTTCTATATACAAGGTCCTTACAAAATTACTTTCTTGACGTATCTATCCCTCTTTACATATAACTTACACGATAATATATATATATATATATATATATATATTGCTATGATAATAGGGTAGTTTAGGGGTAGGTTGTCATGGGGGTTGTAGAATAAATGTAGACAACTTCCACTCTAAGAAAAGCACATAATTCCAGAAATCATAAGAGTAAAACGGTCACTCTACATATTGTTAATTGAGAGGACACTATATAAAATACACGGGATTAAATGCATGAGAACATAAAGATGTCTAAGTGTAGTTTACAAGTAAAGATAAGATTTTTAAATGCAACAAATTGCATCAAAATTAAATCACCGGGAAGCATAGATAAATGAACGTATTCTAATTCCGACTTGGTACGACTTTAATTGGAAGCGATTTATGGGAGCCCATTCTTATAAGGGGCCGGCAGATCAATAATCAAACCGAGCACAGAAAGGGGATGCCGATCAAAGACTAGGATGGAACTACAGAACCCATTCCTGGTTAGCAATCATAATACATTTGATTATTAAAAACTGTTTTGATTTAATATTTGTTACATTGTATATTTGTAAAGAGTCATCAAAAAGGGTCACTTGAGGATTTATGAAAATGGAATAGGTATCTTGGAACGTTCGAAGGTCCCTGAATAAATTAAAAGATATTCTGCTGGCATTCAGAAAAACATAAATCTGGTATATGTAGATATTCTGTACAAAAAGATAAATTTTGAGTGTTGTAAATATTATCCATTATTACATTGTGTATTATAGAATTGCTTTATTTGATTCAATAAGATCCATTCAGTAAGCTAGTCGGGGTAAAAATCCTAATCTAACATTTCATAACATTAAGGCTCATTAATCCTAAAAGGGAAAATCACAGCAATTTTATGGTACGACAATCGTGGGGCCTATATCTAGTAAATTTATACATGCCCAATCGTGGGGCTCAAAATAATAAAAACGCTGGAGCTCGATTGTTCAGGTAAAATAACACAACTAAATATATATATATATATATATATATATATATATATATATATTGCTATGATATTAGAAGAATTATCATGCCCCGACGTTGGGCTGTTATATTTATTTGCTATGATATTAAATGCTCATCATGCCCCAACGTTGGGCTGCATTATTTGTTTGCTATGAATCTCTCTCTAAATTATCGTGACCCTACTTTGGGCGACCCTTATTTATTTTGCTATGATATTAAATACTCATCATGCCCCTACTTTGGGCTGCATTATTTATTTTCTACGTACTCTAAATTATTGGACCACCATTTTAATATTCACGATTAAGTGTAATTATCTCCTCCTCCAGCTGTTTTCTTAATATTGCTATCAACTGGACTTTATCTTTAAACAACTCTACCAATGGCAAAATTCGATACGTTACCGCCTTGCGGGTTATCACTTTCCTAGTCAACTTGTGGCTCCGCCTTTGTACTATTTAAATCTTATGACCTCGGCTAGCATTTATTTGCAATTATAAAATTCAGTAAATTTAGATTTTATATAATGAAACCAATATGTTATGTACAGCTTTTGAAATTATTTGTAATACATTTCTTATAAATTTCATTTATTAACAACCATCTAGTATGTACTCAAAAACCCAAAGTCACCAAAGAAAATTTATTATCTTTACCAACAAAGTGTAGAATATTCTAAACCTGTTTTCACATTACTCATTCAATACGTATGCAACCTCTTTTGTTGACTCCTTCACAAGCATATCATATTTAGCAAATTCAATATTAAAATAAAATAAAAATTCATATAGAAAAACAAATGTCTTATAACTAAAAATCTGACCTGGTTTTATCTTTTTCACATCGACGCTTCCAATAAAAATGATCTTCCCCAATTCTGGATTCCATTCAAATTATTACACTATGGACCACCACCATTAAATTATATACCCCAATTTATTTCAATTCTTCAAACTTATCATTCTTGCCCCAGACTTAAAATTGTAGTTTGTTTCATCCCTGTACTTCAAGATTGTATTATTCTTCTTTTCCCCTTGACATTTAAATTGTATTACTGTAATTTTTTCTTAACATCAGAATCCTTGTCTATTTCCCTCAGACCTCGAAACGCTATTATTTTTATGTCTTAGTTTACAATAGATTCATTAAAAACGTACTTCCGTTTAAACGGCAATTGTAATCTTCATTTTCGCACTCATTTTATTTTTCACTTTTATACTTATTACGTATTACTTTGTTTAATGGCAATGCAGTTCGGCCTTCATTGAGTTCAAAACTGACTTTCTTATCAAGGTGCTTGCTAATATAATCTCGAATTCCCACTCCATCCGTGGGTTTGGTCTAGAACTCGTCGTTTGTCTCTGACCAATCAAATAATTTCATTTAAAGCAGTTTCTGATGTAATGCTCCACGTTTTCCCATAATCACAACCTGCCCGCAGCTGTCTTTTATGATCAACATGCTGTATTTTGATAGATTACTTGCTTTTCTATAAACAACTGATGCAACCGGACTTTAAGTTTTCATGTTTACATGCGATTCACGCAATTTTTAATCATTTCTCTTATCAAAATGGTTAGATCTTTGTACGCATTTATATTAACTACCTGAAACTCTATTTCTATATCCGTATTAATTTAATCGTCTGGAACTCTTCTTCTTAATGCGTGTCTAATTACACTTAATCATTTATTTCTCAATATACGCGTACTTCCACTGAAAAATATCCGTATTTGTTTTACCTAAATTAACTAAACTTTATCTACAGGGTATTTAATATTTACTATCTACTTAATACATGTATTTCTCATTCCTACGCCAACTATGCGTCTTCCTATGTTTACCTGCGTCGCTCAAAAACTATTTCTACTTTATATACAGGGTGTTGACTACTTACTATCTACAAACTATGTCTATTTCTTAATTATTTCCTTAAATAAGTGTAGTTTTCTGCTGACTATTCTAATTACTCCTTCCCGAACGACCTTTACCATAACGTGCACCCTTAAGCAACCCCTTATCACAGCATAATATATATATATATATATATATATATATATATATATATATGGATGTGACTATGGGTCATCGGACGGTCCAATAGCGCCATTTCGTAAACATGCGACTCTTCGAACCTGAGCAAAACAAAATTTTTTAAGAAAAGCTTGAATTATGTAAATATTCATCTTCATAGTAACATACTTATTAAAATACTCGGTATATTAAGTAGAAAAATTTAAAGCCGGGATTCAGGGAGTTTCAATCGTGTTTTTATATGGGGATAATGGTATTCACAATATTCCGCGTGTAGAAGGAATTTTTTTAAAAAGAACTATACAAAAAGTACTCAAGGAGTAAATGCGATTATTATAAAAGATTTCATTTGATCGTATTTATGTTCAAAGGAAACCAAAGTTTTAAAAAGATATTAAAACACAATTTATACGAATACTCGTATATAATATTCAAAGTAAAAGGCAAGTTCACTGAAGGTATTCTAGAAAAAACCCATTAATAGAATAGGTAAATGACATAGTCCGCAATATAAGATAAAACAATTAATGACGGCCATAAAACAAGCGATGAAGTCGCAAAGATAACGCGCAGAAGTAAACGGTATTAATTAAGGATAGCTTAGACCTGTTCTAACGTCATTTCTGTGAAGGTTGCCTCATGGATGAAGATTCCATATCCTCCGTAGAGAACGCGCCCCTATTTTTCAACCAATGAAAATATAGTAGTAACAAGCACACTTAACGTGATTATTCTAGACGCGTGACGTACCACGAAAGTGCGATTATATAACCAATTTTAATCATCGACAAAGGTCAGTTGTTCAATACTCATTTTCAAACGTCACGATACCGTTGAACTAATGATAACCACGTAGTAAAGTTTTAGAGTAAAATTATTTATTGAAAGAGTGACGGAAAGGTATTTGAAATCTACATAAGTAGGTAAATTTTTGAAGTACGTTAAAATGATTTCGAAAATGGAAATATTTTAACGAAAGCGTATATGAAACTGGAATGGTATTTAATAGTATATTGATAATATATTTTAAACGATTTGGACCATCTTGGTGTATGGATTTGGAATGCAATTTTGACGTTTAATTGTATTTAATGGAACTATTTTTCAGATTTGGACATGATGGATGACTATGGGCCAACCAGAGGCAATAAAGATGAACAGTATAATTTACACGATAAAATAATAATCACATTGTTTTATAAATTTAAAAGGGCACTTCTATTAGTCAACGTTAAGTTACGTAAGATTTTGGTTGCAAATCTTTGTGTGAGACTTATACAAGTGGATAATTTAATTTGGGTTTACCTGCGGTAGGTTTTGCCATTATATAAAAATTATTAAACATAGGTGATCAGATACGTTTAAATCCGATTTTAAGGAAGGGGGTGTTGTTAAAATTCTCCTCATTTTATAAAATTTTGTATCTAATAAGGGAATGATTTGTGAATTAAAAACCTAATTAGAATAGAGAGATTTTGGACTTTATTTTAGTGTAAGGGAGTGATTATCCAGTAGTTATAATTTTTTTTTGTTAGATTTAAGATTTTCTTGTAAGGCAAAACTGTTGTGACGGTTTTGGACACTATTTTTAAAGTTTGTGCTGAAAGATAATTGTTTTTCCTAAATGTAAGATACTGTTTACTAGACAAAAGCTATTGTGGATGTATTAATTGTTATTTGAAGGATTGTTTGTTACATAATAGTTCGTGTCATTATAAGTTTGATGTCTGATTCTAGTATTTTTATTTTAGATTGAGTTATAGCAAAATAATTTTTCATGCGGTATTCACTATCATTACCTACAAGTTACGTTGTCTAATTTACTTTCTCCTGTTTCAAATTCTACCGAGCTTCTCGCGTAGACTATACCTAGGATCTCATAATAGATTCATATAAAAAATTTGCAAAAACCTATTACCGGACAGAAATTGAGAAAACCTCCCAATTGGTGGTCACCTAGGTTCGCCTAACGGTAACACTGACCCTGAACCAGGCACTAATTTGGCGTTCTTATGTATTACGGTTAATAATATCCTACCTTTTTAAACTTAATTTCTCGAATGGTTTTGGTCGAAATTCACTGCAAACACTGTAAATGACATTTGACAACCCTTGCTGCCATTAACATTTTTTGGGCATAATTTTATTCCCAGATAGGGGTTAAAGTGTGGCAGTCGAAAATACCCGTAAAAGGAGTTCACTTTCAATCAAAAATTAACGAGTTCAGGCGTTTGTTTATAATTTTGACAAATTCATGATTAGTGGCTTGTTTTTATTGGACCACCTTATCTAATTTACAGTCATTAGAGAATTAAAACCTACCTAAATAAATTGTTTAGTATTTGTGTTGTATATGGAATAAAAAATACTAATGTTACAATGTTCATTACGTGAGCGTGGTCAGTCTCCTCAGGAGGAGGCACTACAACTGAATGTTCCAACCCTTACTGCGTGTTGACGTTGCTACGTGTTAAGTAAATTAATTTGTAATGTGCCTTTTCATATATTGGATAACCAGTTTTTATTTTCTTGTATTTAATAAATCTATTATTTTCTGTATTAAAAGCAATCTTCCCGTTTTTCGGATCCGGCCTTGAGTAGGTTTTAAATTGGTAGTTACATTGTAGGCTGAGAATTATTTGATATGTATAAATTTGTTAGGATACCTTTGGGAGTTTTCGTCGCTTTCGAGGAATGCACTGTGAACACACATTATCGAAGTGTCGAGGTTTTCTATTCCAATTGGTTGTAGGACATCAGCCAATTTGAATAAACCAATCCTGGAGTGATGAAGAATGCTGAAACAATGAAGGTGATTTACGAAAACTCTAATGGATCATTTCAGTTCGGAATTTGACGAAATGTGGTTGTGCTTTTCGGAGTGCCGTTCTCGTGGGTACCTTCGATGTAGTGTTCGTTATCTATTCAACTTGTCTTACCTTTCTCCTAGTGCGTTATTTTTTACCACGGGCAAGCACCACATCAAAAATATACAGGAAACAGAACCGCACTAAAAACTCTGAGATGAGCTCGTCACCGAGGACTGAACTGTAGATGTTGTCATTTAAAACTTAGTATATAGAAATTTGCATTATTTGAATCTTAATATTTAATTAATTAAGAGGGTACGTAATAATGTGATCCCAAAAAAAATATTACGAAAATATGAGACATAACTAAAGGGCATGCGGAATAAATGTCAATTGATGATAAGGGAAAGAGCACAGGGGCCAGGGACAGGGACCTTTGGAAGAAATATTTCAAAGTGCTAACAATCAGCAGAAATTCTGTTTCTTTCTCTAATTCATTTCGAGAAAAAGATGCTTTCTTGCCTGGATTATAGGTAGATATGAATATAGTTATGGATACAGTAAGCAGTTAAATAAATTTATGAGAAGGTAAACACAAAGGCGTGTGTGTGGACATCACTTAGCGGGAGAATCAGGCTGTGCGGATGTGGTAATATGATAAGATGAATGTTGTCTAACATAATCGCGAAGGTTTTTATATGTATTATTCTAAAATGATAATTAATTACAGCGTTAATTAAATTATTTCATTTTTGTTTCATCTCAACATTAACTAGTGCCATTCAAGTTTCCAAATCCCTTGACTATTTATTTTAGTTACTTTTGTGTTCTCGAAGCACAGTAAACGAGCTTTTTTTTGGAATCTGCGCCAACTATGTCAATAATTCAAGCGATATCTTTAAATGTCATTTCCTTGCTAGAATTACGGATCCCCTAGCCTGAGGTCGGAGCTCCATCCGCAAAGGATAAATTTATTATTCAAACATTTAACGATTGATGGTTATAGTTTGTACTTTAGTGAAGTTCGTTGCCGTGATTACGTATCTTCGAGTAATCCAACGAATAGCCTTTAACATCAATACCATCATTTCATTATTTGGATTCTAAGAGCTTAAAATATACATAGTCTGACATAGTTTCAGGAAATTTTGTAAGAACCAGTAAATCGGCTGCTATTACGTAGGATTTCCTTCTCTAATTTCTATTTTATAATGCAAACTAATTTCCATTAATTTAGAATATTAAATTAGAAATGCACCCCAAACTTGTGATGTTGCATTTGTCAAGAGAGTCTGGAAATTTTCACCTTGACAGAATAAATTTGGAATATATTATGTGCTTCCGCGTTAATTACTGATAGTCAACTTTCCCCCGTTGACGGTTTATAAAATAAATATTAATATTTCACTCCGGAAATTAAATTCCATTGATCTCTTGTGCTCGTAAATATTAGAAGAAAAGTTTGCATAATTAATCTGTGAAATTGAGTTTTCAATTTTTATATGCGAATTTAACAAAGAATTTTCAGACGCCCATAGAATACACAAAATATACTTGATCCAGTACGTTTTGTTTTATATTTTAATATTTTGCTGAAATACCATTCCAGAACCCAAAATAATTGAATGGGTTTTTAATTCATTACTCACTTGGTTAATTAATGCGATACTACTTTTCTGCTCTCAAGAGGTCGTTTTGAAGAACACGCGTTTTTGCAGAGAAAGCACTTTGTGCTCCCTTGATAATTCTCCTAATAATCTTGAATGCTTAATTATAGGGTTTGCGTTTCAGTGCTTACTACATTTTTCCGTCTTTGCCTCCTATCACATTACAGTAACGCGGTAGATACCATTTCTGGAAATGTTTTTGAGGCTTTTGCCTGTTTCCAGAATATCTTTATTTTTTTATAATAGATTAATGTTTTCTTTTACTTTATACTGTTCCTACTTGATTCTATATATTTAACGTTCTCTTAATAACTAGCTTTATTTTTTACTTTGGTGTAACTTTGTTACGGGTAAAATGAGCGTTAAATTAATAAATTTTGTTTTGTCTTGAAGGGGCGGGTACCCCGTAACAATAAAAGCTTACGTCGGCTAACTGCAGTGGTGCGAGAGTGGGTTCCTACGAAAGAAATTATAAAGGAACAGAAAAATTTGAAATAAAAATAATAAAGACAAAATTAATAAATAAAAGAGTTGAAATACGAAAAACCAACTTTACACTAATCACTTTTTTCTCTGTCATGATTGAAGGACTCCAAACCGCCTGTCACAACAATCTCGTTTGATAATATTTCTATACGGAAAACTGTTATTCCGCATAAATCACCCGTGCTTCGGTATGCTAAACTTTATAACCATATATCGAACCTTTCTTGAAAATATCTTAGAAACACTTATTAATTCTGGCATAATTAAAGAAATTTCTCAAAATATAATGTTTTTCAAATTAAGATTCAATCACTAGGGTAGCTGAATATCCGTTACAACTGTCGGTTTACTCATATTTTAAATAAATTCAAGTAAATATACTTTCCTTAAAAGAACCTAAATTTCTTAACCTACTCTGGCCATGTATTGCTAAAATAAAAGAATT
The DNA here is from genome assembly GCA_036346225.1 of Platerodrilus igneus. NCBI lineage: Eukaryota > Metazoa > Arthropoda > Insecta > Coleoptera > Lycidae > Platerodrilus > Platerodrilus igneus. The sequence goes on from JARFIW010001638.1 coordinate 5,777,124, forward strand.
CTAAAAGACTTCATCCTCCACATGTTTCCTGTTATCAATATATACTTACATGACATATAAATCCCAATTATTGGAAATACCTTTAATAGTAACATAGAGAACAGTCAAATCCCCGCTTTTACATTATATCATTTTATTGTCCATTCCAAAATACTAAATTTTTATGGTTTTATTTTTTCTACCAATGAAAGTTACATTTAAATTCCTATACGTAAATATTTCTTAATATTTTAAAATCTTTCAAACTTTCTTGCACGATAATATCACATTTAAATTTTAACTAACACTAATTCCGTCGCGAGTTTATCGTTCAACCAAATAATCACTTTCACGTTCGCATCATTTTCTACTCCACTAATACCAACTGTCTTACTTGGGTTATCCACCTAACACAGCTTTTTTTAATCAATACACCACAAAACTCCAAATTGAGGGGCGTACTCTATAGGTCCTAACCCCTTTTAATCGATCGTGACTACAATAATTCCACGAATTCGTGAATTGAAAAATACCTTGCCCGAGCCAGCGCAAGTTCAAATAAATTTAGTCTTCGCTCCATTTTTCCGGCGAGAATCTATATTTTTAACTAAAAACTGTTCCTTTTCATCCTTAAAATTACACCCCTTCTTTGTCTGCTATTCGTGCGTATCTCTGCATTTTTATGTGTTGTTATTACCGGTTTATGAATAATTAAATTCATTTTTTCTGTCGGGTATAACTATTATGATTTCTCGCACTCTAAAAATCTGTCACCTGAAGGATACATAGTTTCCTATGGTTTATACGAGGTGCTTTAATTTTTTTTTTATCTAACTAGGTTAATTCGTTGTAACATATTGAATGAAACAAATTAAATCATATCTGTAATTTAGTAAACGTCACTTTCACTTACTCAGTGTCTGGGTTTCTACATTTTATTAAAGTTTGTCTGGGGTTTTCTTTATATGCTACATTGAATTTAATTTCTTTAACTGAAATTTCTAAAAGCTCATATTAGGGATGCATATTAATGAATTCACTGTTATATCTTTAAAAAAATTACATTATTCTACTATGAATGTTTATAGTTATAAATATTTTGTTTACACTTTTGTGGTTTAAATTAGTTTATGACTCTAAGTTTTGTCCTAACAGAGATATAACGATGTTTTTGTGGTTTTAAAGTTTATGATTTGAATAAAACAACCAATTTCTCTGCAATGTTTTGCTTACTGTACACTACTGTATATGAAATTAAAATATGCAAGGCATATCAATATGAATTTAGTCCGTTTTAGAATACTTTTTTTTACCTATTTAATTGTAGTAGGAACCTATTAACTGAAATGTATATTGTGACATACTTCAATTTTAACGTCTTTATTCGCTCCAATACACAACCAAATTATTCACAAATATATACAGAGAATTTTTAATGTACTGAAATGTCGATGGAGTAGTTCTCTAACAATAATTAGTACACTAAGGCTTTTGTAAACGACGAGAAACTATATCATTACCAATCTGTGTACATTTTATGGCTTTAGGCACCATTACTTTTTTACTACTGAACCACTAATCACTGTTAATTCGTAATTTACATAGACAATAGCACATTTATTGTATCAACTTGGTCGATTTACTTAATATCACTGGTTTTGGAATTAAACGGAACTGCGAAACTACTAGAATATACCTGTGTTTTTCTATTGTATTCATTTAATGTATGCTCTTTAAATACTTTTTGTAGTTGTCAGTCACCACTACTGTTCGCTTAATAGAATTTAGTACTCTTATCTTAAAAGGAATTTTCGGACAATCCAGCGTCAGTGTAACAACATGATATATTACTATTTTGATGATTACAGTTTAGCATATTTTTTTTATTAAAAAGTCGTCCGTGAACTTGATTTAAAATTCAAGAAGTATGCTATTAGTTTTATTTAATGATATTGTAAACAAAATAATGTAATACGAGTTCAATACGTTATAAATTTTTAATCCATTCCGATAAACAGAATTTAAAAAGTATTTTCCGTATTTAGATTTCCCATAGTAATAGCTTAACGTTTCTCTAACAGTTTAATGATTACCAGCAACTGCTTCTTTCTAATAATAGGTGTTTGCAGGTAAACAATCCGGGTATCTAATCTTCGTTCCAGAATAAATACTATAATTTAGTTTGCTTTTAAGCAGTAACCGCACGCCAGTAAAATAGTTTTCACTAAAAATTTTAATATAAAACTTCTTAAGAACCACACATTTCAATAGTACTTACAATTTTTTTGTTAAGTTTAGAACAGCTTAGACACTTTTGCATAAAGTTTACTGTACATGATCTGTTTATCGTTCGATAAAATAAATATTCCATTAAAAATAACTTTGTATTTTGTATAGTATGTTAACTTCCATACCTTTGAAGCTTTTCATTTCGCTTCTGTTCACCCTTTCATCTATTATCCACACGTCCAACCACGTCTTTTATAATCTACCTTTTCTTTTTATCATTTAGACATTTTCTCTACTAAACGTTCGGCATGCGTTTTATCTACATGACCAAACAATCGCAATACTGGTCTTTACGCTGATGTGTTGGTTTGATTTTTGAACTGCAAGCAGCTATTGTTAATCATGTTACTTCTATTTCTCAAAAGTCTCACACTGATTAAATTTACGGGTAAAATGAGTGTTAAGTGAATGAATTTTGATTTACCCTGAATGAGCAGGGATTCCATAACAATCTAAGGGTGCATCGGCTAACTGCAGAGGTGCGGGAGTAGTGGATTCTTAGGAGAGAACGAGAAAAGAAAATAAAGAAAAATAATGAATACAAAAATAATAAAGAAACAAAAGTAAGAAATAAAATGGTTGAAAAAACTACCTTACACTAATCACTTACCCTGAATGATTTTTCTTTGTCAAAATTGAGGGGCGCCAAACCGTCTGTCATAGCAATTCGTTTGATATTATTTGTACGTGGGAGAAGGTAGTTCCGCATAAATCTTTCTTACTTTGTCACATTATGTTTACCCTTATCTTAAAATTCCTTAAAACCACTTATTGATTCTGTCACAATAAAGAAATTTCTGAAAATAAGAAGCCTCTTCTAAATAAGATTCCATCATTGGAGTAGCTGGATATCCTACAATTGTCTGTTTACATAGTTTTAAATAAAATCAAATAAAATTTAATCTGAATTTACGCTCCATTAGCGTAAAATAATTTTAAATAAAATTACTTAAACTACTTTCTTTAAAAGAGCCTAAATTTTTAACTTTACTCTGGCCAAGTGTCGCTAAAAAATCCCAAAAAACCTTAATTCTAAATTATCAACAATGCTATCACTCCACATTTTTCTCATTTTCAGTATTCAACTACGTGACGTTTATAAATCCCAACAATTGGAAATACCTTTAATAACAACATATAAAACAGTTAACACCAAGTTTTCTTTTCCTCTTTTATCGTCCACTCAAAGTAATAGAGTTCCGTGCTTTAACTAATACTAAGTTTAACCAATAAAGATTTCATTCTAAAATCAATATACGCAATTCCGTCGCTAATTAGTTCAACCAATTAATTATTTTCACTTTGATTAATTCCTTATTACGTAAATAACAAAAAAAATCAGTCCATAAATGCATAATTAATAATTCTAACCATAAAAGCTCATAATTATTCAGAGTGTTATTTTAGGTTATCCGCCAGCACCAATGTTTTTTTGCAACCATTTCTTAGATTATCCGTCAACAGAAAACTTTTGCACTAACACACCACAAAATTCCAATTTAATGGGGGGATGAACCCACTCGATCATAACCCCTTTTATAAATGATCATCACTACATTATATTCACGTCCACGCGTATGTGAACCTACCATGCATCTCTCGCCGTATTCCACTTTCATGTCGATAGCTGCATATGTTCTTTGGGAATGCTATCAAATGCCTCGGCGCTCCATACTTTTAACTTAACATTATATCAACCTCCAACCTCACGGTCCTGTCCGTCTTATTACGTTTTGGTATAACTACATTTTCGATGTATTCTTATTACTAAGGCGTCGCCGTGGATCAATGTAGTAAGCGTAAGACTACGGATCCCAAGGTCCCGGGTTCAAATCCCGACACGGCCGACTGCTTGAAAAATGGCAGGTGAGCATTTTTCACAAATATTGCGCCCTCGTTCGGATGAGAGGTTAAATGGAGGTCCCGTGTGTGTGTTGTCACGCACGTTAAAGATCCCTACCTTGCCTGGAACGGTAAGGGTTCGGCAAAATTCTAAATTTCCAGGCAACAAAAAATTCGCCTCCTGGCCAATGTAGTACCTTCGGGTGGAGCATTGGAAATGTAAATGAACGGTGTATTCTTATTACCGATTCGCGAATAAATAATTTTTATTCCATTTCCCGTCGAATGATTTCTCCCACTTTAAAATTGTATTACGTGAAAGGTACATGATATCTGTGCATTTTAGTAGCCGTTCTCTGGCCTTTTGACTACTTTCTAATTTAATGGTTTGAGTTTACTGCACGATGCCCTGCATTCATTACATATTGATTACATTGTATGATTCAAGACATACGTTATTTCAGCAGTTTTCATTATCGCGGCATTCATCCTCTTAAACGACTAACGTATTAAATTGTACCAATTTATTTTAAGAAACTTTATTTTGTATTGCTTTAAATATATTAACTGTTTTAATTTGAAATTATTCTTTTTCAAACCAAAAGGATTAAAATATCATGCTTACTTAATCGTAGCTATTCCTGAAATCTACTATACAAGGTGCGTCATTATTTAATTTATACATTCAACTTCACTAAATTTTTCTTGCCTCTTTAATTTTATAGTTAGCGTAACGCACCCGCGTTACAAGTCTTTAGTTTTGGGAATATATTTTTGTGAAAATATTGGTCTAATACCAGATATTTTTAAAGGAAATTTTATTAGGAAATTAAATATTAAAGAAAAATATGAGTTTACGTTTGGCTTTAGATTCAATTCAGATCAGAGAAAGCTTATGGACGCTAGTATTGAAAACAAATTAACAGTTTACCAAAATTTGATTGTACATGGTCAAATACAATGATATTAGTAAAGAAAAACACATTTCATAACATTTCACAGCTTTCAGAAAAATAAAATAACTGAAATAGATGGATATGCTTTTCCAGGTTTTCATTTTAGATAACTTCGTGGTGCCAATTTATTTCAAGTTTAAACATAAAATCTGCTCATTTTCAATTTCCTTTAGAATCTTATCTTATCAATATACTTTTTTTACTGTAATAGAACCAAATAAACGTGCGTATGGCTCGTACTGTGCGGAACACGAAAATATAACTCCAGCATTTTAACTTACCTTATTTAAATACTAAAAAACGCCATGGAAATATTCGGATACGTCTGTCGTGTAAAAATATAAGGATTGAGTGAAACATTTTTCCTAGATAAATATAATAACTGTAGACAATAATATGTAATACTTTGTTTCACGATCATAATGGAATTCTAAGCTAAAATAAAAATGCATTTGGTGAAAGTTTCATTGGAATGCAAGTTTAACTATATACAAAACCATTTTTGCCTATTTTATAACACTATGATTACACCAAAGAATTTCACTTGAAAAGGCAATAAAAGTGTGCAAAGTGTAACGCGTTGGCGTTACGATAAATGGAAACCGGATGTAAAAGTTGAAGATTAATCTTATGGAACAAAATTAATATTGATGCACTTTGAATGTTCTGATTTCGTGAATAACAGTGTTAAGCAGGACATTTCAATTAATTTTTATTTCATTAATATTATAAACTTAGAAACTACAAAACCCTTGTTTTATGTCTGTTAAATACATATTTGAATGTTACCGTGGTTTATAAATTATATCAAAACTACAAAAAGGAGAAGCATAATAATTATAACAGTAAATTTTCGTACCGTGGACATGTCATTTTCAGAAAGCTTTAGAATTATGAAGTACATAACAGTGAAATAACTAATATACATGTTCCATATCATAAGTATCCCAAATATAGGAGAGTTTTTTACAAATTTGAGTTAAATAAAGTAGAATTAATGTCATAGAAACACACGTGTATTTATAATATATAGCAATCCCAGATAACCTCAAGAATATTTGGACAATGTAGTAATTATTTTAAAACACACAGCGCTTAGTAGTGTAACTCGCCAATATTAAGTTATAGAGAATTAATCATATTCAATATGTATTCAAGGTATCTATTTAAACTGCTCTAATAATAAAATAGCCGTGGGCATGTGGCTTTTGCATATTGGTACCATAGGAGTTTACGCCTGATTCACGTGGAATAGGAACGTTATACAATAACAACTCCCAGCAATCGTATGAAGAGTAGGAAAAAGGAATGAACGCTAGACAGTGGACGGAGAACAATTAAATTAATTATCTGCGAGCAATTAAGTATAAAATGTCAAAGGGTAGTAATACGAGCGAGTAGTACGTTGAGGAGAGAGTTGAAAGTTGAATTTTTGGAATGCGATAGCTTTAGGTTTAGATTGTCTAAGTGTCTAAAACAAATACAAATTTTAGGCCCATACCTGACTTGTAAATACTCCCTGTATGTTTGTTGTGGTTTGTTTAGCATTCTTCTTAATCTTGTTTGGGAATTAAATCACTTATAGTTTTTAAATGTCAAACTTGAAAATTTTAATTATTTTGACAACGATCCTAGGTCATGGATCGAAACGTAAATAAAGATGATTTTAAAAACTATAAGTGGTTTAATTTCCAAACAAGATTAAGAAGAATGCTAAACAAACCACAACAAACATACAGCGAGTATTGAAAGTTGAAGACAGGCAGCTTGAAATTCAAAATGTAATGTGACTGGATTTCCACAGGGCAAAAAGTCGGCGTGCGTTTCTTTTTACCTTACGCTTGCACCAGCAAGGTACTTTCATTTCAGACGTTTAGAGAAGTTTTATTTGCAATACCCAGAGAAGTACTATTATTTTTTTAAGGCTGGCTTGCCGGGTAAAATACAAAAAGTTTAACGACTGGTTGAAAGGTGGCAAAAATCAACTCCAGGAAAAAGAGTAAGCCAAAGTAGTGGGTACGGTTAAAAATGGAACTTCACGTTCAAGATATTCTATGCGAATTTTTAATTTAATACATTCAGTTACATTGACTTGACCTGAATGAGCGACAATCATAGAGGTTATTTGAGGTACTACTTTAAAATCGATTTTTGTTTCGTCAATTGCTGCAAGCCTGTAGAAATAATCAAACAGGAATTAGATTCCGTATTTAACAGAGTATCAACGGTAAAGAGATGCAATAGAGATGGGTAAGTGCGGACGACTATCGATGGGTTTAGTTTTGAGCTTTGCATAGGCAGAATTAGGATGATAAAAGGCACATGCAGTTTTTAACCAACTCGATCAATAAGTGGAGTTGTATAATACATCCTTTGAAGGAATAGAAACTCCCATTAAAGGCAAGTTGAAGGTAAGGTAGGATTTAAATTTATTTTTAGCGTTGATTACGATGTTGTTGTGTTGGTAGTGGACGATTTTGTGAAAGAGGAACGCGTACACCCTGAGAAAAAGCGTTTCTTCTATAGTTTTCCGAAACTTTATAACGTAGACATTTATTTTTGTAGATATTTGGTGATCCACAACCATAACAAAACATACTTTTGATGTTCAGTACAGTTATTGGAGTTACGGAGAAAATCACTACGAGAAGATACATTTGGTTGAGAAGATTTTGTTTGAAGTTTTACTGGGGGGTGATATTTTTCTACTCTGAATTACACTTCTTGTAGAGAACGACCAAGGTTCTTAAGATGGAAGATAGAATCGATTATTTGAAGGGCTAAATGTTCAGGATAATAGGAATTTAAATTACGAATTGACCGAAAATTTCTGATTCATTAACTTTTTCATATATCCGATTAAATAATGTTTGTACTTCTATAATATATTATAATCCATTTTCAATGGGAGTTTAAAAACGAACGCGAATTTGAGATAAAATTTCACGATCATTGTCAAATGTAGCAAATTTTTTTTAGGAGCTCCTCGAATTCTTGCCAACTTTGAATTTGGTGTCTGATGTTGCGAAACCAAAATAAGGCTCTGTCATAAAACAGTGCGACAGCATTTTTAAACAACTGTTTATCGGTACAATTTCTCGAGACTTTTAAGTCATTAATGCTTCTCAAGAAAGAAAGTCAGGTTTTGTAGACGGGAAATCGATAGAATATGCGATAGTCTGAACATCATCAAAATTTAATTTTCGAAAAAAATCTAAACAGTCGACTCAAAAGTTTTTATTGGTAACTCGGCGAATAGAAATTAGCAAAAGATTAATTTAAGTCAATAAATAGGTAAACAAAATATGTAAAAAGAAAATTTGTTTACAAAAGCCTAATTTAAAAATTTTTACACGGGAAACGAATGTTTATTAAAAATCAAAATCTTAAATAAATAAGTAAAAGTTGCTGTAAGGTAAATATGTTAAAGACATTAAAAATTACGAGCGTTTATCCTACGGAAATTTACATATACGATGCGATGCGTAAAAAAAAAGCAAAAAAAGTTTATTCGACAGAGGTAAATTGCAGATGAGTCAGTCATTTACTAAAAAATTTTAGGATAAATACCGTGGGGTTTCAAAATAAATTAATCTGTACAGTACTAATTACGAAAATAAATTATTTATGGGTTATGTGCTAAACACGAAATGTGAAAGCGTTATTGAGTAGAAAATTTTAAAGCATAACATACAAATAGTCGTAAATTACGTTAAAGTATTTGCAAAAACTCACAATTTTAAACCATTAACTTTATTAAGAATTCAAACATTAATTATTACTTCAAAAAACATGTCTAATTATGAGAAAATAACATTTCGTGTATTATTTTAAGGTATTTCACAATAAGCTCCGCGGGTTAGTACAAAATTAAACCACTAGAAGTCCTGCACCGTTTATTCCAAAGTATTAAAATCTAAACAAACATTACAGTAATAAACAACATTATTAAAGATTTATTCTTTGAAAAATTTAAAGAATACTAAGGAAAACTTCAAGCGTTTATTTTAGTACTTAAGAAGGTTTATTTAGTTACAAAATTTAAAGATATTTGCCAGTTCTTTAATAGTGTCAATATTTGTTAGTTCAAGTAATAATTGTTACTCAACACAAAGCGCGTGTTAAGTTCTGCCGTGTTTACATAGATAAAATTTTAGATTTTAATAGACACGAAGAATAATGTTACCCACAATTTGGATTATTGCACGTACTTCACAATGCAATCGGTAAATTTTGTTAATAATAGGAAGAAAGGAAGAAAGAGACCAACCATGATATTTTATAATTATCAAACAATGTTATATTACTAAAGAAACTTGATAAGTTGTGGCGCCATTGTTCCTCTTCACCGCTCGACACTATTAATTAATTATTTAGGTTCAATTGTGCAAATTTTGGTACTTTCTAGCAAATTATAAAGTTAAAAATATTTACGGTTTGTGGTTTCCTGCTGCTTAAGCTTCCTTGGGGTCGTGGTGATTCTGTCGTGCCCACAGTTTATAACATTGTTCCCTAGCCAATGATCGCTGTAGTACCATAGGAAGAGGTAAAAGGGATGAATGAGAAATTAGTCCATTACATACGAAACATGCGGTAACGCTACTCTTCTGAAGAAACACAGTTGCGTTCGTGAAGTCCGACACTTAAGTATCCACTCAACCTATTGTCCCAAAACATTTTCGGCCCTCGCGGGATCGGGCTATTCAAATCGGCTGATGTCTTACATCTAATTGGAATAGAGGACGTCGTCACTTGAAGAGCACGTGTTCACGTCATTCCCACAGCGGTAAAAATCTCCTCCGAATATTTTTACGTATTTATGCATGTCAAAACCATTTTATACCTACAATGGAAATGATAATTTATAAAATATTCAGAGCTGAGTTTGGGTAACAAAAAGAATTCCTTTTTGCTATACAAAATACAATAGGTTTAATAGATATAATAGATGGAACTTGGAGATCAGTAAATGAAAATGTATTATACGAGTCAATTCACTTGACACGTAACAAGTTCTAGCAGTTGTTATTAGTGATGTCAAAGTAAAATACGTTTTTCTGTTGCTCTGTCTTCCATTAAATATATAATTTTACTACTAGCTTTACTTCATTGAATCACTGCAAAACTGTCCCTTGTATAGCAGAAAACAAGAAAACCAAACAACATTGTCTTCACTTTTGACTTCTCCATATTCATTTTGTCTCCTAATCAACAGCTATCACTTACAACACAAGAACTCGACTTCTGCATGTCCGATTATCGTACGCGTTCGACAAAACGTCACAGTGACGGGCGTACCTTTCCAACTCAGCAGCCATCAAGAGGTGGTGTTACTAGTATGTGGTTTTTGAAAAAGTTCTGTTTACTTTAGAACGCACTTCTTATTACCAACATTTTATACTTATAGCTAAAACGTTTACAGTTATTTATGCTTCCGCGAAGTTTACTTCTTTTGGTCTAGAAAATCAGTTGGTATTACTTGCAGAACTTTACAGTGTTATCAAAGTTACCCCCTACAGCTTTCACTATTACATTTGTCAAAGATTTATATACAGATTTCTAACCTGGCATACGGCAAAAATAGAATTCGCTCCCTCATTAGTTACCGATAACCAAAGTTGCCAAATGCTGACTCTCTCAAAATAAATAGTCCAATTGTACCCCGGAAATTAAATTGTATCGATCTGATAAACTTGAATACCAAAAGAAAGGTTGGGCAATTGACCTGAATTTCTTTGTGAAAAATTTAGAAGTAAAATTTATAAAATGATAAAAAGCGTTGACAATTTGTAAAGAGAAAATAACAATGAGGGGTGGCACTGTATTTGCTCAAGGGATTTATGAAGTTCTCCAGCCACAAACCACTAGCGAAGGTCCTGAAATCATAATGGTGAATCAATTTTAAAAGCATAGTAGAATTATTTACAAACGCTTCCAAGTCCAGTTAAACAACGACTACAAAGCGTATGTGAAAAATTTCCAAGGGTTGTTAAACAAAAGTTGTTGAGCTTATAAAGCAGTCATTCTTTGTTTTAATATTTTGAATGGGTGGATGAAAATTAAATTGATTTCTGTAGTTCCAGTCAGTTTCAAAAGTATACTTAATAAATAGGTTTAAATTAATTACATGTTGAGAACTAAACAAACAAAATTTGTTGAGCTTGTTGGGCGGTTTTTTTTTGTTGTGCTGTTTTAATATCTTAAATTTCGTTTAAAATATTCTAACGTTAATCGGCTTTGTATTTTCTGTGCACTGAGATTTTATGCTTGAACTAGGGTTTTTTTTTTGTTGTCGTTTGTTACTTCGAAGGATTTTAGTAATTATGTTTAGATTGTAAAGTGGTTCGGGTGTGAAACTTTTTAAGAATATAGTCAAAGAACGCGAATATAAAAACTCATTCTATATACTTGATTAATGCAGAAAGTGTAATTGCATGTTTTGCATTTGAACGCTTTTTACAACACTATGCTTTAGCGTCTCCAAAACGATCTCATTCTAGAAGAGTTTGACACAAAAATGATCAACTTAATAAGATCACTGGATTTACATCGAGAGACAGTTAGGCAAAAGATGTCATGAGTCGCAGTTTTGCAATTCTTAAAGCAAAAGTCACCAGTATGCTTGTGTTTAAAAAATAAAATATTAGGAATAAACTTTTGTACTGTAAGAAGTTCTTTCTAAATGGACCTGCACATTGAAGAAGTTCTAGAATACTAGAACGGGCAGAATAGCTTACGTGATTCAGTGAACTAAAGAGCCGAACTATAGATTTAACCAAATCAGTGGGTCTTTTGCGAGGTATCAGATATATGCAGTTTCTGCACTTGAGTATTTTCGTTCTTACGTAATTAAATTTTTTATTTCTTACTTTCTTTTCATAGTCATTTGGGTCATTATTAACAATTTCGACCGTCTTCTCAATTCTAAACGATTACTTATTTATCACCCTGTAGGATTTTATTAAAATATTTAGTTGTAATTTAATTTAATTTAAGAATTTTGATATAGCGTTGGAAATGTGGTATTCGATTATCAGTAACATTTGTATACAGAAATATTACAATAAGTTATGTATGTTTTCTACAAGGTTATTTCTGGTTCGATTATCGTTACTTCGTATGTAATATAAAGTATTAATTAGTATACTACATTTTCTATAATTTTTGTGCGACAAGTTAAACAACGCTCTTTACGCGTCGTTTATTAGTCCATGAGTTTGATGTAGTTTCGTGTTGTTTGAGAATGTTACGACCGGTTGTTGTACGGTATCAGACGTTAATCGGGGTTTTCCCATTATCGATTGTAGTTCCGTTGGTGAGAATGAAACCATAAGTTGGTTTTACGGGATACACCTCGAATGATTTCTTTTAAGAAACAGTTTCGTTTGTGTAAAATTAGAAATATGCTATTTCTTTGAACAAAGAAAAACACAATTTGTGCAATGTTTTTAGTTAAACAGTGACTAAGATCGTAAAAAATCATGGGACTATTGGATTCGTTTTTCTGCCCCTCCTCCACAGATGGTACTAGTAATCTAAATTTAAATAATTCCCCATTTTCTTGTTTACACCTCAGATCTATTATACGTTTAACTAGGCAAATACCTAGAACTGAATGCTTAACACATAAATAATTCGTGTGATGATATTTTCATATTCAGTCAAGCGGTAGTAAAATGATTTTTGCTCCGTTTAGTGGATTTTGTCGATTTCTAAATTATACTGTAAAATGTACCGAACAGGACAATACTTTGAGCAGTACTTGTAACACTTTTTTTTATAGATCTTTACAACCTACAGGCTACTTAGTGGTATGATGAAATTAAAATTCTGTTTGTTGTATGTAATTAATTTTGTTATAGTTTTTCTTTTGTTAAATGTTTTCTAATTTATCAATAAAAAATATTTAGTAAAAAGCCAGAGTCAAATTAATTTGAATGAAAAACAAAATGGCGGCCTTTGTAGTTAAAAAAATTAAAAATTTGAATTATTGTAGGTTTATTACCAATGCTGTGGTACATTGTTGAAAAGAGAAAAAGAGGAATTCGAAAATGTCATAATCCAATATGCCATCTATAGGCAATCAGATAGTTGGCGTGTTTAGCGCAGCCAATTTGTACTCAAAAAATGTTAGTTTGCTTTTTGAATTACTGAAATCATGCCATGCAACCTTTATTTGAGAAGTTTTTTAATAAAAATTAAAATAAAATAAATATTTGACTTTTTTGAAAATTTAATTTTTTAGTTGTTTTCAAATATCTACGAAACGTTTGAAAATTTTTTAATTTTGAAAGAGGATTCTTAATCAGCAACAAAAGTTGCAAAACATTGCCCATTCAACCAACTTTCTATTTCTTTAGATAACAAAGTTCATACAATACCATTCAAAAAAAGACTGACATTACAATTAGTAACAGTTTTAGTTTATTTAGTTAACATCAATCGTGTTTGTGACTTTGCCTCAAGAAAAACAATTCAGACCCCACGATGCAAGCGCAATTGTACAGTTTTTCAAGAAAACGTTTGAAATTGTGTTGAAACAGTTATCATCATCATTAGGTCTTCAGTCCTAGAACTGGTTAGGCGCGTACCATCATTGTTCCCTATTCTGAACTAACCTACAGATTTCCCTGAAATATGCACAGTTTGCATCTATAACTGTCTGATCTAGGTCTACATCTACCTCTTTTTTCCTGTCTCTGCTTGTAATATATCACATACTACTCCCCAAAAATGCCTTAGAACGTATTCGCCCTACTATTTCTCTTTTCCCTAGATATCCTTGTTCCCCTACTATTTCTGTAACTTATTTGTTATTATCTTTGTCTGTCCATGCTATCGTCGTCATACATCTGAAGCACAGCATTTCAAAAGGCTGCTACCGTTTTTCTGTCTGCGTTTCAGACTGCACGTATTTCATAGGCATACTGTGCTGTGCTCCACACATATGCTTTCAACAATTTTCTTCTTATTTTATGTTTGTTGTCTTTCCTCATAGGCGCTGTTCTTTCTTGTTAGATGCAGTTCGGTCATTTTCTATTGTTTTACCATTATATGCCCTATTTCTCCGACCTTCAATGGTTGTGAAGGAAGGTAAGCATCCTGTGGCTGCCAAGTTCCCCCAACACTTAACCATTTGGCGATTTAATATATTTTCCAATTTAGGTATTTCGCAACCAACAACTAGTTGTTTATACTAATCATCAGATTTATCTGCGCTTATTTTTTCGTCATTAGGTTTTCCGTCTCAAAACTGGTTGGACACGTACCTGCACTTATTTATATTCTGAGCAAGCCTACATAGTTCCCTGAAATTCTCACACAACATGTGTATTCAGCTAGTTTCCTTTCTATTGTTTTCTAATTTTATACCCTATTTTACCGAGATTCAGTGAAGGAGGTTAAGCAACCTGTGGCTACCAAGATCCCCCAACACTTAGACATTTGCCGAAATAATGGTTTTCCAGTAAATCCTTTCACACCCTTAACATTATTCGAGAATATTGCCCAACCAATTCTTGTAGTTACTTATAATAATCATCATGTTTAAGCACAGTTATCTTTTCGTCATTAGTTTATCCATCTTGGGATTGGTTGGATGCGTACCTCCATTGATTTCTATTCTGGGCTAGCCTACACATCTCCCTGAAACCTCTACAGCCTACATCTTTTACTATCTGTGTGCAGTAGTCTAATCTAGGTCTGCCTCTTCTTCTCTTTTTTCCTATCTCTGCTTCTAATATATTCCGCACTATTCCCTCATGTCGTAGTATGTGGCCTATCATCCTATCTCTCCTATTTTTTACCGTATTCCACATATTTCTTTCTTCCCCTACCATTTTTAGTACCTCTTCGTTCTTAACTTTGTTTGTTCATGATATCTTCATCATACATCTGTAGCACCACATTTCAAAGGCATCTTTTCTTGTCCGCTTCTCCTACGGTCCAGGCTTCACAGCCGTACAGTGCTGTGCTCCACACATATGTTTTAAGCAATCTTTTCCTTGTTTCTATGTTTGTGGTCTTTGAACACAGTAGTTGCGTTTTCTTGTTAAATGTAGCACGACCTTGTGCTAATCTTTGTTTTATATCTTTTGTGCTTTTTCCATCTTGCGTTATTTGGCTTCCTAGGTAGCAGAAATCCTTAACCTCTTGTAAGTTCGTGTTAAATACTTGTATTCTTGTTTTTGATTTATTTTCCCCACCTTTGCAAACTAGAACTTTAGTTTTAGTTTTGTTAATTTTCATACCGTATGTCTCTATTAGAACCGTTTCCATTTCATTAAGAGCAGCTTCTAACTCTTCCTTGCTAGACGCTAATACCGCTATATCATCTGCAAATCTAAGCATATCAATTTTTTGTCCCTGCATAGTAATTCCAAATGTCTTCCTGCATTTGACAGTATTCATTGCCTCTTCTATGTACAAGTTAAAAATCAATGGGGATAGGGCACATCCCTGTCTCACCCCTTTCCTAATGTTTACTTCTCTACGTTCCTGCTCTAATTCTATTACTGCTATTTGCTCTTTGTATAAGCTATGTACTATTCGTCTATCCCTATAACTCATTCCAATCTTTTTGAGTATTTCAAACATTTTTTTCCAATTTACATTGTCAAATGCTTTTTCCAGATCTACAAACCCTATATACATGCTTTCCCCTTTTTCTATTGTTTTCTCCATTATCACTCTCAGAGCTAAAATAGCCTCCCGTGTTCCCCTGTTTCGCCTAAACCCAAATTGGTCTTCTCCTAGTATTTCTTCCGCCCGTTTTTCCATTCGTCTTTGCACAATTCTAGTTAATATTTTTGACATGTGTGCTGTCAAACTTATTGTTCGAAAATTTTCATATTTATCCGCGCCTTTCTTTTTTGGTATAGTTACTATGATGCTACGTGAAACAGTTATAACGGTTCTAAATTTTTAATTATATCATCGAACACTTTTAAAATAATAGTGCACGTGAGACACAGTAATTCGGAACTTTAAAGGACTTAAAATTTTTAAGCGTACGAGATGGAACTATAGAAAACTGTTGTGTCGACGGCTAACCTGGCCATTGCCTCAAGGGATAGTATGAGAAGGGTAGGATTGAAATATTCTTTGCTAAGTAAAATAAAGTGAAGTTGGACGCACTGTATCTAGCAAGTATCAACAAAAATTATTTAATTAGGGTAGATAATTTTAAGATTTCTAATTTAACGTTTTGGAAAATTGAACATACTAAAATCCGAATGTTTCTATTCTACAATAAATAAATCGTATCCAATAATGATATAAAAAGAAATAAATAATTTCACATATAATCGTATAATTATTACTTAAACAAAATTTCATTACTCAATCTTTGGATGAGCATCAGATTTGATAATCACGTACAATTTTAATCAATAACAACTGTAATTCAAATAATTGTAAAATAGTTATTAGTGAGAGTTTAAAATATAACAAAGTTAAAGCAAATATTACTTTCAAGAAAATATATCTTCTTAGTAAAGAATATCAAATAATCAACAACAACAATTATCGATTCAGTTGGGTGTCGGGTCTTACAAACTGGAACGATGGAAGTTTTCGCGGTTCTAAACTTAGCCGTTTGTGGGAAAGGAGGTTGTGAAATAAAAATCCGTTTCGAGATTAGGCAAAAATAACACCATTAACCACTGCCCGCTGGCTGCTGTCCTTAGATTGGTTGGGCCCAGGTTATAGCTAGTTGCATGCCGTGACAAAAGCAATGGCCCAGACTGATGTCATAGTACGTGACAGGTGAGCTCGAGGATGATGATCGGCTCAAAGATACTTGGACATCGATGATGCTAGTGAGCTTGAGGGTACATGTAGGCTAGGCGGTACTTGTTGGCTCGATAGTATAACGAATTGCTGGCCCAACGGAATGTTGTCGACTCTAAAGAATTTTGTTGGCCCTTAGGGATTTTATTTTCCCTTCGAGATTTGCACATCAACGACTCCCCATCCTTCTTGGTGCGAAGAAGATGTGCAAGTGAGCGGATTGAGAAAATGACTTACAAAGACAGTTCAACCTGGGAAAATCTTATTAGAACAAATGTTTAATGCCCACGCGCCGTGTGTATGAAACAAGTTGAAAACCTTGGGATATTGTGTGAACAATAAGGTGTTTACACAGATTTTTGAAAGATTATATTGTTATTTACGACTTTACAAGCTAGATTTTAAAACAGCTGAAGTGTTTTCTACATGATTGTTGGTACTAAATGTTGGACTTAGCCTTTCTATTTAACCAAACTAGAAAATAACAAATCACATATGTTTTGAAAAGAAATTTCTTTACCTAGCCAAAAAATATTACAAATTTTCACAATTACTAATCTACCTCGTTCAGTATTCAGCGTCATGGATGAAAAACGTAAAAACGTAGCACAAACTCGATCTCTTATCATTCTCAAAGCTAAGAATATAAAACTTCAGTAGAACTGTCGCGGGCACCGTGAGCACATGCAATGTACTATTTATTTACACATTTGTATACAAATATGGAATATCAAATCAACATTTCCCAAAATTTCAAAATTTTTTTTTTTTCCACACTATCCTGCGATACCTTTATATCAAGGATTAATTTCTCGAGGTGCCTTTTCTTAATTCCCGTACCTCATTTTATAATTGATCAGTGACCAGATTAAGACATGCATAATAAATAATAAAAGTTGTGACTTTTAATTAACCTTTATTAAGAAAGAAACGTTTAAAATTGAATTTATCATTGTCACAACAACCAATAACATATTGTTTTAAGATTATTTGCAAAAATAAATAAATGTTTACATCGATTAATAATTTGAAACAAAGTCCACCCTACTCAGAAATATTTTCAAATGCGAATACATTGTTTCATCAAATCATAACTAGAACATCAATTTACACAAATACTTTTTGAATGTTTTTCAAAAATAAATGCCCTGTTACATCTATTAATAAGTATTATCAAACATCAAGTTCTTATAATCCAATTTCTATTAAATATCTTTCAAAAATACGGGATTATGACGCAGTAATACGGTCTGCACATTGTAGCATCAGTACACATTACATATTTTCAAATAGCATTCATTCCAACTCCTCTTTATTCTTTTCAGACTACTGTTTAATTTCAATATTTCTTTCAACATCAACTAGGTTGACACCTTTTTATAATTTTATTTTACAATACTTTTCACTAATGTAGGTATTAACTTTCAAGGTTATTCGGTTTTTATAATTAAGAAAATCGCAGGAAAACAAACAGCCTTCCTTGAAATTTTCATATTTTTATACTTAAAAATGCGTCAACGTCACGCAAACAAGCAACGCCGTATGTTCCAATCTTAAAGCATACGCCACAAACATAACAAACATGCCCGTTTTCACGTTATCAGCCCTTGTTTTCACACACATGCCAGGTGTTGAATTAATTAAATTAAATCAGTTTACAAAAATACAAGTTGTTTATCAGTTCAAAACATCAATGAACGTGCATTTTCAAATCCTTATCTCGATTGATCTTTGGAAAATTAGTTAATATATCCAAATACGAGTTAATTTTGCTATCGTTCTGTAATACGTGCGTTGTAAACATATTGATATCCAATTAAACTGACATTTTTGTATAATTTTTAATCTTAGTTAATGTATCTGTGAATTTTATAACTGCTGTGTGTACATTTTACGTTTTAAATAAATTTTTCAAGCTTTTAATATTGTACAAGAATACGATTTTCAACACGATTATTTTCCAACCTAGAACTTCTAAGAATTCCTTTTGTAAAAGAGTTAAATTCCCAACAAGATTATTGTTCAACAGTTAAAAGAAGTTCATTACAACAAAGTGTATTGCGTATTACACAACAAAGATCACAGCTAATTTTAAATATATTTAAAAATATACTTACTAAACTGAGTAGCATTTTAGCCTCGCACCTGTTTCAGTTTTATGTTAACATTATAGTTACTATTTCTAATCATAGCTTTGCGTGATTTTATGATTAGTATCGATTGTAAAAAAATAACTGCCCGTTAAATTTTAATTTCGATTTTTAAAAATTATAATACTAGGAGGCTGTATTGAAAGATTGAAAAGTTGACCACAACTTGTTTATTAACTGTTGTAAATCGTTCGAACTACACATGTAGGTAGCGCGATTGTTTCTCTAATAAATGTTTTCCACTGTTTTTCCTTGTAGGTCATTAATGGATTCAAGCAAAAGCACTGTATTGCATTGTATTCTTGATGAATGGGACCATATCCATGGAAGGTAGCAGAATGTGCACTTGTAAGCGAAATGTGCACTAGTAGATGGGGTGTACAGAAGAGCAACCAACATTGAAACAGATCGCATCACACGCACAGTACGAGGGGTGCTCAATATGTATAGAGAACTGACAACACTAGTGTTGCTAGGTGCGATCTGACGTTTCTAACCTAAAGTTTGACATTTTTGACAGTATGTTTGCATATAACATTTTCCCATATGAACGCTATTTGTTTTGTTTTGATTGTGTTGATTGTCTCGGCCAAAAAATGGAATTAACTCGTGAACATTTTCGTGCGATGATTTTTTACGATTTCCGATGTGGATTATCTCCACAACAGTGCCTGAATCAACTTATTTCGATTTTTGGGAAAAAAGCTCCAACTAAAACCACTGTATATCGTTGGTATAGTGAATTCAGTCGTGGTCGTAGTTCGCTAGCGGATGAATTTAAAGAAGGTAGTATAAAAGCAGCTGTTATGCCTGAAAACATCGATGCGGTGGCCGAATTGATAATGCAAGATCGGCATGTGATTTATCGTGAGATTCAGACGCCCCTAGGCATTAGTATGACAAGTATACATTCAATATTACATGAACATTTAGCTGTGAAAAGCTATGTGCGCGTTGGATCCCACCTAATTTGACGATCACTCAAAAAAAGACGCGTGTCTATTGGTGCAAAGAAATGCCCAAAAAGTTACGATTGCAGTGCATCAAACGCAGTATATAACATCTACACAGATGACCAATTTTAGATATATTCGTATGAACCCGAAAGTAAACAGCAGTCGACTGTATGGGTCTTCCAAGATGAACGAAATCCAACAAAAGTTTTTCGCGTTCGAAGCCCTTCGAAGAAAATGGTTGCCTGTTTTTTCGAAATAAATGGGCATGTCACGACTGTTGCTTTAGAAGATAGTAGAACAGTTAATGCTGCTTGGTTTACAACCATTTGTTTGATACAAGGCTTCGGAGAAATAAGAAAAATAAACCGACGCCGAATCATTCTCCATCATGACAATGCGAGCTCTCACACATCGGCTCGAACAAGTGACTATTTGAGCACTCAAAACATCGAATTGATGGGTCATCCGCCGTATAGTCCGGATTTGGCACCTAGTGATTTCTTTTTGTTCCCACACGTGAAGAACAAACAGCGTGGGCAACGATTTTCGACACCAGAAGAGACGGTCGATGCGTTCAAAATCCATGTTTTGCAGATATCTCAACCGGAATGGAAAAAATGTTATGAAAATTGGTTCCAACGTATGCAAAAGTGTATCAATCAGCGTAGAGAATATTTTGAAAAACAGTAAAGAAGTTTTCACACTTTAAGTTTTGTTTTTGTTACTTATTTCCGATACATATCGGGCACTTCACGTATGAGATGATCAGTTGCGACGACTGACACAAATCGACAGGGAATGAACGAGGCATACATAAATACAAGAACATTACAACATTCAAGATATTAAAACAACACGACAAAGACAAATTGCGTTACGTACCAAACAAATTTCGTTTGTTTAGTTCTCATCAGCTGCAAAGAAAATTATATAAGCTTTTTCTTTGATATTTAAATTTATCAGATCGATACAATTTAATTTCTGGAGTAAAATGGTATAATTATTTTGGTAATCAACAGAGGGTTAGTTATCGGTAATTAATGCGTGAGCGTATAATATATTCCAATTTCTTGTATGTCACATTAGAAATCTGAATTTTGAACCCTGAAAAACGGTAATATCATAAGTTGTGGTGCTTAACTTTAATATTCATTGTAATGTCGAAGTAACACCAACTTATTTTCTGGAACATATACAATTTGAAGTGTTTATTATACAGGTATCAAATGTTGGTAATAGAGTTAAACAACATTTGTTTAATGTGTGGGATTGCTACAAAATTCGCAATCGTTACAGTTAACTCCTTTACCAAACTACAAATTACAATCGCTAAATGCTCGAATACTAAATGTAACGCTTGGGTAAACAGTACATACCCACAAACTTCGAAATCCGTAATTTTCTCACGAAGTTTGCAGCCGCAGACGTTACTTGAATTACTGATATAGGTTTCTTCATCGAATTGAAAACAGCGATTTACGATTTATTCTTGAAAAACAATTTAATTAAAAAGCTTAAACAACTTTGAAACAAAATTACTAGTGGAAAGGAATGCAAAGATTCGCCACTATTGAACTTCCTTCCTCTTTTCCTTCTTTTCGCGAATGAATGTCGAATAATTCTTTCGTTACACGTGTATTTGTAGAAAAACTTATCTTACTCTGTCATCTTGTAATAAATTTACATGGCTTCATGTTTCACATACTGTGGCGTTTTGGATTGTCTGGAATCACCTTGTTAATGCTTCGTAGCAACAGAGGTAACATTTATTACAAGTTTAAAAATACGAACTAATAAAGATAAAGATAAAGATAAATTTATTCACTCTCTCAATTACATTAGAGTATGTCAGTATAATTAAATATAATAACTAACTAGCATAAAAAAAATTTTTATATGATATGGTTCCCTAGTGGTATTATTTTATTTATTAATACAATTTTGAAATTATATTGTAGGTACATTAAAAATAAATTGTATTATAATGTGTTTTTAAAAGTTTAATAAACAGAATAATGTTAAGCATTTGTTAAGTTAACAAGTAAACTATTGAAAACAATCATAAATCTGCGTTGAATTTAATTACAGATTTGTTAGATTAGCACTTAGGTAATCGTCTATACTATAGTAACATTCTTGTAGAAGGTAAGTATTTATTTTAGTTTTAAATTTTTTATAATTTAAAGTTTTAATATTCTTAGGAAGTTTATTATATAAGGCAATATTAATTTTATTCGTTGCTGAGCATTTTGTCCTCGAATAAGACGGAGCGATTAATTTGGCTGATCTTGTATCATGAGTGTGAATATCAGAGTGGACAATGTATTTTTATATTCCTGTGAATTTCTAACAGTACGACGTAAATGTATACTGAAGGTAGGGACATTATTTTTAAATTAATGAACAGTTGTTTGCATGAAGTTCTAGGTGTGACTCCGCTTAGTACTCGTATAGCTTTCTTTTGAAGGCGGAATAATTTGCCCATGCAGGCTACTTGACCCCAGAGAAGAATTCCGTAAGTTAATATAGAATGAAAGAGAGAGTGATACGCTACTAATAATGTTGAATGGGATAGAGTTTGTTTTAATTGTCTTAAAATAAATATAGTTTTCGACAGCTTAGTAAATGTGTTAATAACATGTGGTTTCCATTTTAAAGCATCATCCAGTGTGATTCCCAGCAGTTTAACTGTAGCACCAGAATTTACGGTTTTATTGCTTGAGAAAACTATAGTTTGTGTCTTTCCTGAGTTTAATTTAAGTTTATTCTTATCAAACCATTTTCCAATATTCTTTTTAACTTTTGAAAGTTCTTTTTCTAAATGGTCTTTGTTTAGACCATTAACTAAGACTGTTGTGTCATCTGCGTATAGTACACTAGCATAATCCTCTAAGTATTTAGGTAAGTCGTTAATAAAGATCGTAAATAATAGAGGACCTAATACAGATCCTTGTGGCACCCCAATTGTTATCGGAAGTAATTCCGAGTCTTGTTTATTAATAGTAACATATTGCATCCTATTTGATAAGTAGGATTTCATTAATTTCCCAGCATGTCCACGTATACCTTCTTCGTGTAGTTTTTCCAGAAGTATACTATGAACTACACAATCAAATGCCTTCGAAAGGTCGCACAACAACGCAGCTGTTAAACTGTTGTTGTCGATGCCTTTAGTGATGGTTTCTACTACAGAAACAACTGCAGTTATGGTAGAGAAATTTTCCTGAAACCATGTTGGTTGTTCACAATTGCCTTGGTTTTTCTAAAAATTTGAGATGCGGTTCTTTAAAATAATTTCTATAATTTTCCTATAATTGGAATAATGGCCACGGGTCTATAGCTTTCAACACAACATTTATTCCCACTTTTATAAATGGGAATGATTTTGATATTTTCAAAACCTCTGGAAAGTGACCCTCCTCAAAGCATTTATTTATAAGGATTGTTAGTAACGGAACAGTTATGTCTATAGTATTTTTAATGATTCTAGCATTTATACCATAGAAATCAGTACAGGGTGAATTTTTTATACAATTTACACTATATCGTATATCATTTTCATTTACAGGTTCTAGGTAAAATGTTAATTCTCGATTTTTGGGTTTGTTAAAAACTTGATTGATTTTAATTCTTTTGGATTCATTGAACTTGAAATGGTGTTTACAATTTTAAGTGGTATCTCAGAAAAATATGTATTAAATATCATACTTGTTAGATTATTGGGATACTTTGTTTTAGAACGTGTTTCTCTTTTTTGATTAATAATATTCCAGGCAGTACGGGATTTGTTAGTCGAGCCTGTCAGAAGAACATCATTGTGTAGTATTTTGCTTTGATTATGGAATTTTATATATTAATTTATAGTTATTATAAAGTAACCAATGTTCGTGGTCATTGACCACCCTACAGATTGTTTGCAATGCTGACGACTGGTGTCGCATATTACGTAGTTTGTTGTTAAACCAATTGGATTGACTTTTACGTGCATTATTTACAATTTTAGTTGAAGCTAAAATTCCCTCTTTATAGGTATTTACTAAGAAAGTTGCCAGATTTTCAGATGATGTCCGATTGTCAAAGAATATATCCCAGTTTATATTATTTAAATACTCTCTTAAATTAAAAAGACCTTGACCAGTTAAGTCGCGTAACCTTAATGGCTCTTTATTAATTGTATGTTTGGGAAATACACTAACCTGAATCGTCTGTCCACAATGATCAGACAAGTGTGGTTCCACCACTTGCACGCGATAACGATCCTTACAAATGTTCGTCACTATATTGTCAATGCAGGACTTTGAATCCTTTGTGATCCTGGTATCTTCAGTAATAGTGTGCACAAAGCCGTAATTAGAAAATTTACTAAGTAAATTAATTAAGGTATTTGATGGGGCGTTAAAATTTATATTAAAATCTCCGACCATAATAATGGCTTTATATTTGCTAACTAGGTAGTTAAACAATTCGTCTAATGCTTCCATAAAGTAGTGTACCTTTCCAGATGCACTAGATCTATAAATAGTGATAATAGCTATATTTTCCTTTTTTAAATAAATGCCACAAAACTCGGCGTGCAATTCCCTTGTAAATGATTCTAGTTCAATCACCTCATAAACTAAACTATTGTTTATATAGATTGCAGTGCCTCCACGACGCGCAGTCGATCTGCAATAGCCGGAAGCCAAACAATATTTCGAAAATATGCAGCACTCTAGTTGATATTTTTCCAGCCAATGCTCTGACAGACACGCTATGTCATATTTTTTATCACTAATGAAGTACGATAAATTTTCCACTTTATTAGCTAAACCCTGAATGTTAATATGAAATAGTTTTATGGTACTTTCAAATGAGTTTATATTGTTAAAATTTTGGTGATTTAATGATCTTGAGCTAACTGAACTCGAGTCGTTTGTCTTCGAAAAAACCTATTTACCTTGACTCCAGATGGCCATGTTTCAGGATCTAATGCTTTTTTTAAATTATTAGCTTGAACAGTTACCTTAAATGACGAGTAACGATCCGGGTATAAGGAGTTCATTTTTTCTACCTTTACTTCTGGAAATCCTTCTTTCAGATATTCTGTAACATTTTCCACCGTTGTTTGTGGTTCTAATTTAAAAACATGAAGTTCGACAAAGCTTTCTGCTGCTTTCAAACTAGCACCGATATCACTTGGTTTATTCCCAACTACCGTTTTTGATCTTCTAGCCGTGGGGCCAACCTGTTGGAATTTGTTTGCATTACCTCTACCATCACCATCTATGTAGATGATTTTGTGGAGATCAATTTTTTGCTGTGCCTGGGCTACTGCTTGTGACACTTTATCGGCACTTATTGCCGTTGTCTGCAATTTGTATTTAAATTTATCAGCCTCTATTGAATTTGCAGCATTGTTTTGTCTTGCTTGATCAACAACTTGATATTTGTTATTTATTAAGTTACTCGCCATATTTGTCTTATCTATTGATGCAGTATTGTTAGTATTATTATTATGAATAAAGACTGGTTTCTCTGAATGAGTTTTAGACGTACTTGCAACTGCGCTATACGATTTATGATTATCATTAAGCTCCGTATTAGAAACCGGATAAGCGACTTTCGCCTCAATATATTTGAGTTTCTTGGTAAGGGTTACCTCATTTTTAAGGGCTGCTATTGCAGTATTTTGATGTTCTATAACTTCGTCTTTGCTTTTAATAATTTCCTTGAGGTATGCGATTTCCATTAGCAATACCTCGTTTGCCATTGGCTGTATTAACGGAGTAGTGGGACTATCCATTACTTCCTTAGAAGACAACGTGTCTGATGTGTCGATTTTTGTTTGAACTTCACAGCACTTAATATTATTTTTCCCATATAACGATGTCGATTTTGACAATTTTACACAAGATTTATGCCCTATTACAATTTATATAATGCAAATCACTAGGTGCATTTTGGCCGCAACGTTTACACGTTTTCGATAGAGCCGTAGTAAACACGTCCGACTCACTCTGCGCCATCTTACTTAATTTAATTAATTTAATTAATTATACATTAAAAGCATGACGCCAAAGATAATATTTATAAACGTTTTTGCGTGTGTAGTTATGGCAAATGTCATTTAACACTGAAGGTATTTTAGTTTGTAAAGTTGCAGAAGGCATTCTTACGTTGTACATTTGAATATTGTGACTTCACGGCGAAGATCTGGTTCTGTGTTGTGTAGAGAATGATATCCATCGTTAAGATTAATGCAGTGCGACTCCTAGCGGCAGTGCCTCTTTTAGCGGCAGTGCCTGGGATAGGATTTCCATACTTCGGAACCCTGAGGCTGGTAGGCGGAGATGCTGGCATACGAGTGACGTCCTTGATTGGTGGAAAGAGCGAACTGATAGCGGAATGTCCTCAATCCTGACGTGCATGTTGGTATCACTTGCTCTAGGAGGTGGCCCTGATGGCTTCGGAGGTAGAGCAGAACCAAGCTGTGCTATGACGGGTTCCTGCGTCCGTAGTTTTGTTAAAGAGTTTGCTTCATTTTATACTGTAAGATTTGGTGGTCACAACGAGATAATTTGAAGGAAAACCTTTAGCGCACGAGGAAATCGGTGAATTTCGTCTTGCACTATTCCTAAGTTCTCTCTAAGAAGTTTGGTGACAACCTTAAAAATAGAACAATTAAGAAGTAATTTGCCCTAGCGTTTGGACCTACTTTTATATCTTGGGTTTGTTTGTATTGTACGTTTGGACGGTCCTATTATGAATTTAGAACGGCGTTGGACGAGTCCATTGTTGGTTGAAGGGCGTTTTAAGCGTATGTATTATTTATTCGCATGCTGCGTGCTTATTGGTCAGTTAGTTACGAGTATGATTGGTTGCATACTCCTACAATACTTTACAATTCCACGTATTTTAAATTGTAACACCTTGGACAATATCATTTAGTATACAATACTGTATATATTGTCGCTAGATTCCTTTGGTAAAATACACGAGTACAACCAAGTTGTGTGTATTTTTTATATTTATTTCCAGCATCTATTGTTGTCCAATAATTTTTCTCGTTGTAATTCACATTTGAACGATTAATAAACGACATCCACATTGGCAAAAATACTCAAACAATTCTAAATATTGTATTTAAATGGCGGACAGAAGCTTGCCTAATAAAATTGTTTATTTGATAATATTCAGGAACAGATAAAAGTATTGATAGCTGTTACGTCCCATCATGACAATAAATTGTACTTTGGTAGTATGTTAGTACATTCTTTTAATGTACCGTTATAGTTAGGAAATGAGGCGGCCTGCGTGCCAGTTTTGCTCTTTCACCCCACCATGCGGTGGCTGTAAATGTCTATATTCAGTATTCTTGTGTTCGTACCGCAATAAAGATGCTCAAATCTCGTCTCATGTTTATTTTAATATAAAAGGAAATATTGGTAAAACACCGTTGTATTCTCGTTACATAAGGTGAACTGCAGTACGCCGTCACCATACATTTGGTCCTTCGTAGAGCCAGATCGCTAATTACAGTGACCGTTATTAATTGAACATTAAAGATATCACGCGCGTGTAGACGAAGTTTTATATCTCGGTCGGGTAACAGAAGTTCAAGTAGTGCCATCTTTATCGTAAGTTTGGTAGACAAGTTACCTGCTACAAACTGGACAAGCAACCCTTACAATCGTCTGTCAATTTTAAACGTTTTAAGAATATAATAAGAGGCATTCCTCTTCTCGTAAGTGGCAATAAGGGCGATTGCTTGCAAGAATCTTTACGAAATACAACCAACGTGGGCAAACAGTAGAGTGTTCCGTTAGGTTACTCTGTTCTCCAGAACTGATCAGCAAAGAAAGGGTCTTCTGTATACATATTTCTCGGTAAACTAAACTTCTACAATGGAAGAGCAGGAAATAGTTACATTTCAAGCTGAAGTTAAGAAATACAAAAATAAACGCACTTACCTGAAACGCAGCTTAACAATGCTAGATCAGTATCTAAATGAGAGTAAGGTAAAGAATGAAACTCGCAGTAAAGCTACAAGACAATTTCAGACATGTACTAAATTGATTAATTCGCTTGAGGAATTATTGGAAGAAATTTACGATAGTAATTTTGATTCCGAATTTCAGGACATTTTCGCGGAAAAGGAATGCATCGACGCAACCTTTTCAAAATTGCAACTAAAATTTAATTCTTTTGCTGAAATAGGGAGCTTAAGTACCTGCTCGGGCGAGGGTTATTATATGCCTCACCATGCGGTCTTCAAGGACGAAAGCCTTACATCTAAAATTCGTATTGTTTTTGATGCATCCTGCAAATCCTCAACAAATGTTTCACTAAACGATATTCTAATGCTAGGTCCGGTATTACAAAACGATCTTTTCAGCATTCTTACTCGATTTCGATTTTATAAATTTGTTTTGTCCTCGGATATAACAAAAATGTATAGGCAAATTCTGATTAATCCTGAAGACACGCCGTATCAAAGAATATTATTTTGCTTTTCTTCAGATGAGGAAATCAAGATATTCGAATTAAAAACGCTCACGTATGGTACACGACCCGCGTCGTTTATTGCAACAAAATGTTTGTTTGAGCTTGCATCACCGTATGCAAGTTCTGATCCAAATTTATATAGGACGATAACCAATGACTTTTACATGGATGATTTAATTACTGACGGTAATAATGAAGCTGAATTGTTGCAATTGCGCAACAAAATAATAAACGTTTTAGACTCGGGAGGGTTTCCACTACGAAAGTGGAATTCCAATAACGGTAATCTATTGAAAAATATAGAATCTGATCAACAAAATCTAATTATTCCGTGTAATGAGGGTGACAGTTTCAAAACTTTGGGTGTTTTATGGTGCCCTACAAAAGATGCGATACTATATAAAACACGATTAGATTGCAAGGAATCGCGTGTCACAAAGCGTATGATTTTAAGTCACATCTCAAAATTATTTGATCCACTTGGATTGCTCGGTCCCATTATTACAATTTCCAAATTAATTATACACGATTTGTGGAAAATTAAAACCGGTTGGGATGAAACCGTCCCAAATGAGCTTCGCACTCGTTGGAAAGAATTTAGTTCTCAATTGAACGACATTTCAAATATTAACATTCCTCGCGAACTTGTTTTTGGGAATAATTCACGTATTGAATTACACGGTTTCGCCGATGCTAGTGAGCGAGCATACGGAGCCTGTGTTTTTGTTAGAGAAATTATGTCCAACAATAGTATTAATTGCGGAATTTTATGCGCAAAATCAAGAGTAGCCCCTCTTAAAACAATAAGTTGACCACGATTGGAATTATGTGCCGCTTCATTATTGGCTGAATTAGTCGAAAAGGTGCTAAGTTCGTCCAATATGAAATTTTCGGTGATTAATTATTATGCAGATTCAACGATTGCTCTGTGTTGGATTAAATCATGTCCTAGTCGTTGGAAATCTTTCGTCGCGAATCGAATAACAGAAATTCAAAATATATCAAAATGGGAATCATGGTATCACGTTGACACATTCAACAACCCTGCAGATATTATTTCTAGGGGACAATACCCTGCTGATTTAATAAAAAACAATTTGTGGTGGCGAGGCCCTGCATTTCTAAAGCAAGTTGATTTTAAACCGAAATTATTTAATTCAATAAAATGCCAGGTAGATGTGCCAGAGGCGAAAGTATTTACTGTTGCGATCAGCGATTGTGACGTTAATAAGTTGCGTGAATTTGCAGTGCATTTTCTTAAAATATTCATCCATTACTAAATTAGTTCGTTTAATTGCTACCTGTAAAAGGTTTATTTTTAACTGTAAAAATAAATTAAAAAGGGATACTTCAGAATTGTCCGTAAAGGAGCTCAATGAAGCGGAAACTGCATTGTTAAAGATTGACCAAAGAATTTCTTTTAGTAAAGAGATTGACCAGTTGCAAAGTTCTCAAGGTCTGAATACTAAGTTAAGGTTATTGTCGTTAATCAATTTCTGGATGAAAATGGGATATTACGCGTAGGAGGGCGCTTGCGTCATTCGAGTATGCAATTTGATAATAAACATCCAATATTGCTTGCAAAGGGCTTACTTTGTGATGCAATTGTCTCTCGAGCTCATAAAGCTAGTTTACATAGCGGTACTCAAGGTACGTTAGCCGCTACTAGATTAAAATACTGGCCTCTGTCAGGTAAAAATGTTGTTAGAAAAATTTTACGGAGGTGCGTGCTTTGTTTTCGACATAATCCTTTAACATCACAACCAAAAATGTCTGATTTACCTGCGTGTCGTATACAAGGTAACAATAGACCATTCTCAAGTGTAGGTACAGATTATTTTGGACCCTTCTTTATCAAGGAAGGTACACGTAAATCTCGGAAAATAATTAAATCGTACAGCTGTGTGTTTATATGCATGGCAACAAAGACTGTTCATTGCGAAATTGTAGAAAATTTAACCACGGAAGCGTTTATTCCAGCGCTTAAAAGATTTGTTGGCAGACGTGGGGTTCCATTCGAAATATTTTGCGATAACGGGACTAATTATGTGGGTGCAGCCAATGAACTGCGTGAGATCGTAGATTTTCTAAAAAATGGAAGGTTTCAGAACGCCATCGAAAGAGAAGCTACTTCCCGTAATATAAACTTTCGTTTTAATGTCCCTAGGGGGCCCCATTTAGGTGGTCTTTGGGAAGCCTCCGTAAAGTCTTTTAAAAGGCATATTTATAAGGTTGCGTCAAATGCTAATTTAACCTTTATTGAGTTATATACTTTATTAATTGAAGTCGAAAGTGTACTCAATTCTCGTCCATTAGTACCTCTTTCTCAGGACTCAAACGACTTTGACTATCTGACGCCGGGGCATTTTTTAATTGGTGACAATTTAATGGCAGTTCCAGAAGTGAACTTAACAATGGAACCTATTAATAAACTATCACGATGGCAATACGTGCAGCGCATCCAGCAGGATTTTTGGTTGAAATGGAAAGGAGAGTACCTTCAGGAGTTGCAAAAACGTCAAAAATGGAAGATTTCTCAAGGTTTTCCTTTGGCTCCAGATCAGTTAGTTATTATCCCGGAAACCATTTTGCCATCGCGTATGTGGAAGCTAGGCCGTATAACTGAAGTGCATCCAGGAGTTGATGGTGAGGTGCTGGTAGTTAGTGTGCGTACGTCAAGTGGCATAATAAAAAGACCTACTGTGCAATTGTGTGCGCTACCAATCGATATTGACTAATGACTAATGCGCAGCGTAATGTAGTTAGCTTAATGTAAAAAAAACGTTTATGATGATAAATTGAAACAGCTTGTATTACATAATACATTTGTTAGAGTGTAAAATTAGTGTAGTTTATCCTTTATTTAGCCTTTTGAAATTACTAATTTCAAGGGAGGCGGCATGTTACGTCCCCGTCATGTCAATAAATTGTACTTTGGTAGTATGTTAGTACATTATTTTAATGTACCGTTATAGCTAGGAAATGAGGCGGCCTGCGTGCCAGTTTTGCTCTTTCACCCCACCATGCGGTGGCTGTAAATGTCTATATTCAGTATTCTTGTGTTCGTACCGCAATAAAGATGCTCAAATCTCGTCTCCTGTTTATTTTAATATAAAAGGAAATATTGGTAAAACACCGTTGTGTTCTCGTTACATAAGGTGAACTGCAGTACGCCGTCACCTTGCAATAGCTCTACAAGTATGTAAAGAAGGGTTAAGACTTAAGCTGTAGACATGCTTTAAGCGGTTTATTTATTTATTTATTTCGATTTTATTGTTTCTAGTTTATGCAGGCGAGTGTAGAGCAATAAGGCCCTTTCTTACAGCCTAGATAAAATTTAAAAAAACACTATTATACATTAACATAAAACGAAAATACCAAAAGATGAAAAAACATAATAATTACTTATAAATGAAAGTAAACAATAAACTTAAAAGAAAATATATATATATATATATATATATATATATATATTTATATATTTAATATTTGGTTTATAGCCGTAATTTTGAGCGTAGCTACCTGTCTATAATGACATAAGTCAAAACTTGACAATGTCAGATATGATTGACAAAAATGCCAAACGTAATTGAAAGTTAGGTTTATGTATAGTTGTGTACACGATTTAAATTTGTAAATTTCCCAATTGTGTCATCGGTCTCGGTGGCGTAATTGGTAAACGCATGGTTCCGGCAAAACCAGGATACAGGTTCAAATCCTGTCCAAGACCTTATATTTTCCATCTTTCAATTACTAGCTCGATTTGAAATGATCATTTGGGCTTTGCATAAAAATCTAAGTTATTATTTCATCTTATTCACTGTAATACTATAGTATTTATCAACTTACCTTGTGTAATTAACAATCTAAAACATTTATATATATATATATATATATATATATATATATATATAAACATCACGTACACACTCACCCACATGCGTACACACACACACACCAACACGCACACATTCACACACACGCACACCCTCCCACACCAACACATGTTCATCGATAAATCGGAGTTACCACGAATCCATGACCAGTCTGTGTCTAATTCCTGTTACTTCCTTGGAGTATCTTCAAATTGGTTCTGTTTTATCTGCCTTCTCATTCGTATAAAACTTAAACATTTTAATTCAACCCTAAAAATAGTCACTTCTGCTCCCGAACGCCTATTAAAAACTTCCCCTAAAAGTCCATGTTTCTCAAAAGAATATGGTGAAAAGTACTACTTTTGGACCTAATATTCTACCAACTAAACGCTGTAACATACTTGGAGTACCGGATCTGTACAATGGTGAACGTGTTAACTTAAATAACCGCCAACTGGGTATAGTTAAAGCAGTATATGTAATAAAATCGAGGAAATTTTTGCTCTATTCAATAGTTATCATAGAAAAAAGAATTCACTAGTGAACGTGAAAAAAGTACAACATAAATTTTTGTGATGATATTCCACATTATAGAGAACAAAATAAAAATGGAAAGTTATAAAGAAATATTTATGGTCCAGCAGATACTTGAACTATGAATTACAACATCGAAAGGCGCGAAAAAGCATATATATATATATATATATATATATATATATATATATATATATATTGTTGTGATACGGTAGCAATAACCCGGTGCGCCCTTTTTGTGAAATAAAAAGGTTAAAATTTTTATTCTGTCAATTTTTGATATTTAATTTAATTTTAATACCTCGGCTAGCTCAGGTTTTAATTACGCACGGAGCTTGCGACAGTACGACAACAAAGCCTTTAAACTCTCCTTCTACTTCCTGTTACTTTAAGTCAAAACACCATTAAACACAATTACTATAATGTTTTCAAAAAAAATTGCAATGTATAGAACGTTAAATAGAACTTGTTTTTAATAATTGAATTAAATTCTTTTAATTATTATAATTCTCAAGAGTAATCAAAAAGTCAGCAAAATCTCCCTTTTCGTTATTATTTGAAGCCTCATGAATGTTCAGTAAACTTCTTTCATTATATACGTAATTTATTACGTGTATTAATAACGATCTTTGTTGACCCTACATACAGATTCATGAAAGCAAAAATATTCAAATAAATAAAAATACGACGAAATATTCCCAAACAAATTACAAGAAAATATTTATATTCGCTAACCTGCTATCTTCAGTTTAAACTCGTTCCTTCTCCAACCGCCTCTGTATTAATGATTTTTATATAGTCCCAACGTCTGCATAATAGAGTAAAATCTTTACTAAATTCCCTTTTCGAATCCAGTAATTAATTAGAGTTCCCTTTTCGAATCCAGTAATTATTTAGAATTGCCACATCGGATCCATTAATTACTCAGAGTCCCTTTTGTTCAATTCCCACATTGGATACGGTAATTAGTTAGAGTTCCTTTTATTCAATTTCCACATCGAATCCAGTAATTAATTAGAGTTTCCTTTTCGAATTCAGTAATTATTTAGAATTCCCACATCGGATCCAGTAATTACTCAGAGTGCCTTTTGTTCAATTCCCACATTGAATCCAGTAATTAATTAGAGTCCGAGTCCTTTTTGTTCAATTTCCACATCGAACCCAGTAATTATTTAGGGTTGCCACATCGGATCCAGTAATTATTTAGGGTCGTTTTTACAGGATCAAAACGACAAAACCTCTTTTAATGTTGCACTATCATATAATTTATTACTTAATAATTGAATCACTTCAAATTCATTCGTTATTTATTCAAACTTAATAACACAATTGCGAGAATTAATGCAAAGTAGTTTTCTTTCAAAGGAGTTTTTTTCGGGACGATTCTGGAGTAAATTATATTTACGTTGTTTGATACAAAAATAATTTCTTCTTTCGAAAGTGTTCTGAAAGCTGTAAATCATAAGCAAAGAATAGCTAATTAGTTATCCTGTGTGGTTGATCGGTCCGATTCGCGGAAAGAGATAACATCGAGAAAGACTATAAACCAGATAAGATAACGAGTTTTAATAGCCCTAATTATTACAAAAATTCGTATGAGATATAATAATCATTAGTTTCATTCATTAATATAGGAAAACTTTAACGATCACAATAATTAGTAAAATGTCAGGTCATTAAAGAGGTAAAAACGCAAAATTGTGTTTATTGTTGAATCATGAGGATGTGTCATAGTTCTAGAATGTAATCGAACGATGTCTTATTAAGATTATTTTGTTATATAAGGACTGAAGTAATTAGAGCAGATTCATTCCTTCTTTCTGCGTTCAAAGTTTAACATTGAAGTTTTGAACATAAGTTATGAGACATTCGTTCATTGATAGATAACTATTTATGGAGTACAACGATGATTTATTTTTCAATATAAATAATCTTGGTGCAAGAACCCACGTTACTTTATCTGTAAAAAGTACTTTCCAAAACTGATGCGAGATATTTCAACGTATGAAGAATAATTACAGATGGAAATCTAAAAATTTAGACCCCGAAAAGTTACGATCTGTTAAATAGCCACAAACATGTCATAATGATACGTATATCAGCAGGAATTTAACGATCCAAAGCGCAAGTATAAGTTTGTTTTAAAGCTAAAAAGACATTTGTGTATTATTAAGTAGATTATGTACCGTAATGAATTAATATGTAACTTAACAGCTGTTATTATCCTGACAAAGACATTCTGCTGATCGTCCATAAACGTATATTTACTCGCAATTAATTTTTTTTTATTTGAAGAAACTGCATATATTCATTTCATCTCATACTAGAAAATCGATCTCGAACAAATCGTCGACTCTATATGTTAACAGAAAGCGAAAGATTGCTTAATGCTAAGATTTTTAAGGTTTAGAAAATATTTTTCGTAAAAACCCGTAATAACCAAATTAATTGCACTTTATTTTTATACAAAATCTTTTATAACAAAACCTACCGGCTAGCGGCCCAACAATTACAGTTATTACTACCGTTTTTATCACGGTAAACCAAATACCGCTGGAGTAACTTCAGAAAATCGTTGCCATTTGTTTTGCCTTGGTTACTGTGGTGTGAAATTAATAATAACTCTGTATAAAAGTCCTCCTATTACAAACTGGACACGACAAAAATTCATTAAAAAGCTTTATTTAAAATCTACTGTATAATTCATGTCGCGCAAAATTTAGAATGTGGAGTTTGGCCATAAAGGTATATTAGAAATTTTAAACATATTTCTTAAAAACACGCAAATTGTCCATAAAACCAAATTAAGGAAAACTACTTTACTGTGCTTTGAATTTATACTACTTCGTTTGAACTTTTACAAATAACGTGACACGCTTTTTTAAGTTATTTAGAGGAAAGTTATTTTTGAAAAACTTATTATTTCACAACTTCATTAAAAAACTGTTTGATAGTATAAATTTAATTGTCAAAATCTTGTATAACTGCTGTCCCAAAACTCCGAATTGTTGTCTGTTTATTTAGGTCATTTTTTCAGCTCATGTTGTATTTGATAGTAACACTTTTCACGCCCGTTATAATCCTATCAACGCGTGTAAATTTACAAGAGATTTCTTGCGTAAATATTTTGAAGTTTGTTAAAAAAAATTTACAAAATATCCTAATGCATATTTATTATATTGTAATATGTCTAGAATTCTACTTTTTGAAATTTTTTATACGGGCCTGAAACATCTTTATCTAAACCGTGCACTGGTGGGTCAATGACGTATCACCTACCGCAAACGAGAGCCTATGTGACAGATGAAATACGGTTTATAAAGGAAGTAAAATGCACCACGGCATACCTCTCGGGCACGACCTCTGCAGCGAACACGAGAGTGGTTGTAGGTACAAGGCTAGCTATCAAGTGTTTGGGGGAAAGTGATGGCGTCACTCCCTCTAATACTTCCTACATATTAGATGGAACAATGGACAAGGGGAGAAGTAGAAACGCTTATGCTTAAGACAACAAGACAAACACCTTGAGGACACTCAATAGCGATTCTCACTAAGAGGGACTGCACCTGAAGTGGAAAGCTACAATTAGTAAATATCAAGGGATCACTATTTGTGACCCAAGATAAGCAATAATGATATTAGAAAAAAATTTTAATTTACTAACTTTCAATACTATGTGTAAGACATCCAAAAATAATAAAAGTATTACCCAATAAAGTATTTCATTTCTCAAATAAAAATTAAAAATTTGATTTCTAATTATAGGTTTATATAAAATATGTACAAAAATAATCTAAAAAGGTGTAACGCGTTGCATTATGCTAACAATATATTAGAGGTAAAAGAAAGAAAACTAATCTTGAGTGGACTAACTCGTTACGTACACATCCTGTTTAATTTTAATTTTCATGTAAAATAGTGTTTAAAACAAGACTTGCAATTACATGCGTATTCTTATTCCAAATCATTAACTGAAAACCGCAAAGATAATCGCTTTATTTCTGTTAAATATATATTGCAACTCAAAGCAAGGGTTGTAAACTATATAAAACCACAAGAATGCAAACAAACCAATGATTATAACTATCAAATTTTATAATGGAAACATTTCATATTTTTAAGCTTTCAGAATTATTAAAAAATGATAGGAAATTCGTTGATATTAAATATACTTTTAATATTGTTAAATGTGCGTTGGCGTAGCTAGGGTAATGTGATGGTAGCGCCTTTAGAGATGGTAAGTTGCGGAGGTGGTATTTAACTTAGGTTCTAGGGACCTAGAGATCTAGTAACAATAGGAGTAACAAACGATAAAATCAACAAGGGTATTTAATAAGGAATAAACTTACAGCTAAGTGACATGCTAATAAAATATGAAGCGGTACAAGATGAACCAGCTCCCTCAGAAAGATCAGACATTTCAGGAGGCGTGGAAACGAGTGGTTGCCCTTGCAGATGTTGGCCCCGGGCTAGCGGCAACCCCTCGCATGCGGTATTTTCGTGATCCTTTTAGTTTTACCTGTTACAACCTGTGGATATTTAATAATAACTCGTAGATGGATTTATGTAGTTTAATGACTTGTAACCAATGTCACAAAATAAAACAAACAAACACAGCTAAATAAAAATTAATGCAGCATGCACCGTAACTACAATGCGGCCAGCGGCGTTGCCATTAAAAAAATTAAACAAAGGAAAAAATACTACAACTATAACTTATCTGTAAAGTACAATCCAACTATCCACATTAGCGTCAACTATCACTGTCACACTCTTACGGATCAATGTATAATTTAATTTCAACGCAAAGTTCACAAATTAAACTAAGTTCTAAAACCACCGACACGCGCTAGGATAAACGTGCCGCACTCTCTCGCACGCTTAACCCGACTGATCTTTACCTATCGGACCACTTAAACATTACGGATACTTCTCCCTCTTATTATAGGGGCGGCCTAGTACAAAGAGTTAAACAATTATAATAATGAAGTATTACTTACGTGACCATCTTGACTAGAATGTCCCAACAACCATAAAATATAAAGTCGCCATTCTTAGGGTTGGCTCCTAGCCGACTTGCTCCAGAGCAGTGGATGAACTAGCGCTTCATGCCAACTAATTAACTAACTCAATAATAATCTCTAAATATTCTGTTGCTTAGTCTTTTATAACTGCTTATAACAAGATATGGGTTTTTGCTGAAGGCTGTGGCAGGCGATAAGAATTTATGTTTAATAGTGGTAAGCCAAAACTTTCCTGAGTTCTAGGATATGTGCAAGAAACCTAACTGTGATTGCTACAAAGTAAAGACACAGTAAAGTCTTGAGCAAAAGATTAAATATACAAAAAGATAAGTGTGGTGAGGTAATTTCAAGAACATGACATTTGATAAGCATGTTGCAAGTTTTCCTAGAACCAAGGATGTGCGGCTTACTGATTGTGTTACAATGTAATATTTTAAAAGTAATCTAAAATAATAGCTTCGCTATTTACAACAATATACACCCTAAATATCATCTTCAAGAAGTTTGTTACGGTAATCCGTACCGATAAGAAGAAAGTATAGTACAGTAAGCAAAAGAACAGTAGGCCCGCATCGAGTACCGCAACAAAAACAAGGGGAATCCAAAGAATGCCTTACTAGCTAAAACGTAGAGTGGGGTGGATCACACACAAAGAAAGAGGAAACCTGACGAAAGACAATTTATTACCAAACCCTTAGTTAAAAAACATTATATCAAAAAGGATATTTACAAAAATCTCAAATATAACAACATTTATCCGCACCTTTCCGGAGGACTTACACAATACAACAAAGTCTCCGCTAATAATAATTGGTTAATATACTATTTAAATACAAAATATACATAAAAAAGAATTATTTAACTATATTTAGATACTTATTTAAGAATCCATAAGCACTTCTTAAAAGCAAGAAGAAAATTTATATAATAGTATAAAACACCCATCCAGAAATCCTTCTACCAGTGGAACTGCATTTCCGCTGCAGTGGCCTAAAACTTAAACAATAACCATAAAAGCGTTCATCATTAGCGTATAACATGAATGTAAAGCAGTTAGAGCTTATCATATTGTTTCTACCTAACTCTGGTGTGGCTTGAGAACAATCACATATTATATTCTATATACTTAAGTATATTTTATAGTTAGAACCTGAGTAGGCGAAATTTTCCACACAGGGAGATCAAATGTAGACAACATCTTGTTATCTATTTTTCAAATAACTATGCAGGACTTTAACAGCGATTCATAATTGCTTGATGTGAAGGTTATATTTTCCATAAGAATGCTCGAATAGTCTTAAATCTTGAATAACTGTATCATATAATGAATATTTTTGTCTGGCCTTAGGAAAGTAATTAAAGCATAGTTGACGAAAATCAATATAAATTGTTGGTTATTTTGGAAAGGGGAAATTCAAATGAGCGGCCTCGCTGTTATTAGCATTGGGTGTAGTACCTTCTTAGAAGGTCCTTACATGTGATTTTCCAATGCTCCACCCGAAGGTACTACATTGGCCAGGAAGCGAGTTTTTTTTACCTGGAAAATTTGGAATTTTGCCGAACCCTTGCTGTTCCAAGCAAGGTAGGAATCTTTAACGTGCGTGACAACACACACGGGACCTCCATTTTACCTCTCATTCGAACGAGGGTGTGCTTGCCTAACATTTTTCAAGCGGACCGTGTCGGGGGATTCGGACCCGGGACATTGGGCGTAGTAGTCACACACATACCACTACGCCACGGAGCCGCCCTCTTAGAAGGTCCGCCAATATTAAGTAGGTAATCGTCCATTTGTTTATTTATTTTTAACTGTATCATATGTAAAGCGTAGATATTACAAAAAATATTGAGCATACCCGAATACAGTAGTAATAATTCACAAAAAATAAAATTTACGTCCTTTGACGATTAGAATCGTCAACGCTAGAAGCAAAGAAATACCTCACATTTTCGAGTGGATTTCTTTCATACTTTGCCGTCTTGGTACTTTAATTTGACACTTACTGAATTTGCTACATCATTTCTATAACTAAAAGAAATAACAACTAAACCACAAATTCGTACCTCACTCGAGGAAAATCAGCACAATAAAAATTTTATTCGCGAAACTTCCCTTGTTAATTAATAATGGTGGTGGAGGTAATCCACCAAAAGTTGTGTATTTTTAGAAACATCAACCACAGATAAGTGAAACTAATTCCATTCAACTCATGTAGGAAAAGCCGTTAACCTCTTGGTTGTTAACGTTCTCAGACACGTGTCTAAGCAACTAAAAATATCTGCAACCCATCTTGTAAAATTACATAGTTAGTTGT
Source organism: Platerodrilus igneus (assembly GCA_036346225.1). Classification (NCBI taxonomy): domain Eukaryota; kingdom Metazoa; phylum Arthropoda; class Insecta; order Coleoptera; family Lycidae; genus Platerodrilus; species Platerodrilus igneus. Next base: position 5,817,318 of record JARFIW010001638.1, read on the forward strand.
GTTATTGGAGGCCATCATTTCGTATAGAAAGCATAGATTGTAGCATAAACCGAATTAATAGCTAGAGACCAGAGATTACCTTGGAGAAGCACGTACTTTACACCTTTGAAAACAAATGCTTTGATCAGCAAATTAACACATATTGTTGTCTTTTATCCTTTGATAACCACAAACCACGTTTCATGCTATCAAAATAAAAATATTTCTAAGCAAGTGTTTTGATAACTAAATATGTTCATAATTTATTTAATAGATGCATGTTGTTAAAACAAATTTCCGCCTTATTAGAATGTTTCTGAAGCAAATGTTTTGACCAGCTTTTGCTATATAAATTTCCATACTTTGTAATCCTAGATCTTCACATTATCATAATAGGATACATTCAAAACATTTAAATTTATACCGAATATTTAATAGAAGTTCTACAGGATGAGAAATAAACAATCACTTAAAATTGACAAAGGCTATCGGACTTATTAATACAGGCAAATAATCGCGGAAACAGTACTGGATATGCAATTTAAATTAAGTAAGGGCAAAATAATTTATATACAAAGACTGAACGTAACAAGTTGATTGAATAAAATCCATGCAATATGACATAATTTTAATAAACATTGTTGCAATTACCATAAAAGTAAATCACATATACACTTTAGTGCGATGTAACAACCAGGCGCGCAGCCATGAGAATACAAAAGTGTAGCGTTTTAATGATGATGTAATATTTTTATACAATAGACTACAATGTGTGCAATTATATGAATTCAGATAAAGAAAAAATATACATTTATGTAAGTTACATGGTATAACACGTACTTCCCACGTGTCTTTTGTTATAAACTCAGTAGCAGAATTGTGCAATAATATGAAAAAAAACTACCGACAACCCGAAGTAGTAGGGAAATTACAGGATAATGATTATATCCAATTGAGATGTTAGTTTTTCTTGTAAACGGTAATAAGTAAACATCAAAATGTAGGGATACGAGCGAATAGAGGGGGAGGGGTAAGTTTTATATGACGATTTGATAGAAGTCGATTATATAGAACTGTGTTACCTTAATACATTAAAATGTATATATATATATATATATATATATATATATATATACGCACGAATAGAACAGAGAGGCTTGAGGGTGATAGAAGTTAGTTTGATGGGGATTTGGTAGAAGGTACAGAAGCTTCAACAAAAATTGTATGGCATTCTCGAAGGGACATAATGCGGCAAGCGACATGTAACAAAACGAAATACTTCTGCTAGTATCAGGGTATGTTCATGAACACGTGAGTGCAGATATAATGTCGGAAAACCGTTTTGAAACAAAGGGGACCTGGTGAGCCACTCCATTCAAATGGAACCTTGTGACATGTTTTGAATCAGGAAGCTGCTGTGTTTGAATATATAAGAAATAATGAGTAGGGCAATACTGACGGTTGTTAGAATACCGGGAGTGAAAATAAAGTGAGTACTCTTACGATATTTTATGTAATGTTTAAGTACAATATTACGTATATGTTGATGGTTTAAATATGTTTTCTTTTAAATTTCTTTTATGATATTTTTATTTTAGCAACACCTGTCCAGATTTAACGTTAGGAATTGATTTTTAGAAAAGGATATTTGTATGTGTATAGAAATTATTTTTGTTTAATAGAGGTTAAGTTTAGGTTGATTTTTATTTAATTCATTTAGGAGATAGTTACAGTCACTGATCTGTAAAGAATATCCAGCTACCTTAGTGATAGTCGTATTTGGAAGGAGCGTTTTATTTTGAGAAGTTTCTTTAAATATTACTAACTTTAGAATGTCAAAGCTATGGAGTTTTAACCTTCCACATAGAAATGACATCAAACGTATTGCAGTGACGGACTGTTTGACGCCCCTCAATTTTAATAGTAGAAAGACCTTTTAGAGTAAGTATTAACGTAATGTAAAATTTTTGAATTTAAGCTTTGTTATGTATTATTTTTATATTTCTTTATTTTTTTTTATTTTCATTTGTCATTTATGCAAAGAAACCCACTCTTACACCACTACAGCTAGCCAATGTACCTTTATATTGTTACGTGGTCCCCGCCCCTTTAGGCAAATCAAAATTTAATGCATTTACCGCTCATTTTATCCGTAATAAAGGTTCAACCTAGATTTGAAATAGCGGCGGAATTCATTCATATAATTTAATTATTAACATCAAAAAGACACATATTGTTTGTTAATAACTTTCAGACCTGAATACTTTACAAATGGTTAGTAATCTTTTAAAATTCTTAAGGTCAACATTAACCATCAATAAATTATTTGCATTGGCCGATAACGAAGATAATTATTTAAACTTATGCATGTCGAAATAATCTGATTTATTTTCAACTCAACTCAATATGTGTTAAAACAAACATATTAGGTGTCTAAAATATTTTCTTTATGTGAACAAATGGTTTCTACATTACATAATGCTTTCTACAAAAGAAAATTTTTTCAGCTCGTAGTAATATAGTTCGTCAAATAATTGATAATCAATTCTGTTAGAAATTTCTAGAGATTGAAAATTTAATTTTGTACTAAAAATTTTATTCAAATATTTAATGTAGTGAGGTACTGAATCCGAGTCAGCATATTTAAAAAAATTTGGACCATAAACCACGTATTAGTAGACAGAAAATAACACTCACTTATTTCATTAATCGAAATAAGCGAAAAACGTTGTAATAACATTAGCAGACTGTATTTATGAGAGCTCAGACTCAAATCTTTAGTATTGAACGATGTTCACTACCCGCTTCTCCTGACTTTCATCTAAATATCAAACATAAACTTGATATTCCACGCGTGTTCTTTGGCGTAATTGTACTTGTAACAAGCTGCTTCTATATTAACTAATGATCAAACTGTTATCATACAATGAACAGATCGATTTTGACACTAACTAGGACTTACTACGATATTTTCATAGTGCAATTCTTAAATTGCATCTCTCCTTAAACTGGAACGTGTATTCGAGATTCCAAGTGACCTAACTAGGAACATGTGGCACATTCTAAGAAAACTTCCTCAAATGAATTTCATATTTTCGGTAGCTGGAGGCACGGTTCCTGGTTAATACATCAGAACTTCGTATGTTGTTGGTTTTAGCGTTGACACAATTGTGACGGTTCATGGGGGTTTAATTGTAGAATCTTAGGAACGCATGTGGCATAAGGAATTTAATTTGACTATTTATTTATTTGGGATCCTGACTTTGATTATTGGCGAAACTGTCTTTCAGTAGACATATCAAAAGAAACTTCGGCATAATTTTTACTCATTTTTACAATTGACATCTTATAATTTTTCATTGATTTATATCCCATACACCTTGTGTGTTTTAGTAGATTTATTAAAAATTGCGATTTGTTTTTAAAGTTTTTAGCCGCTTTATAATGAGTATTACATATACAACATGTTTGGAAGTCGTTCCTATCCAGAGTTTAATGTAAAATTTCACACTACAGCAAGCTCTTAACCATACCGCAACGATTTCCTGAAATTATTCCTACAGTAATTTTGGTGCCTGCGATAAAAACGATAATGTCGGCTGTAAATCATGGCGAATATTAAAGCAAGACTCTAGTTCAGTGGTTTGGATATAAAAGTCTTCCGTGTAAAATAAAAACCTAGTTTTTCTGTTAGTAAGGGAATTTTTATTTGAATAAGGTTTTCCTAAGCATCAACATGCGACAATCTCTTCTCCTTTTGAGAGTATATCCTTTATACGTTTAGCCGAAAATAAAGCGAAGGTCGCTTTAGTTCTAGTAGGAAACGAGGAAAGTGTACGTAAACACTCCACGTGTTAGTTTAGGGTGGAATAGATGGTGATATCGACCCATACAGAGGCACGCATGCGTTCTAAAATTTTGCGGTTAGTGAACTGGAACCCCCTTGTATAAAAATCTTGCACCCTCTTAAATCTAACAAAAATTGGATTAATTTAGTTTCTTGATTATAATGTTAATTACTAAATTATACGGGGGAAGTATGAGAAGCGGAATGTTAGAGTGAACACTTCCGCTTTCGTGTTCTAGTTATTTCTGGAATCGGAATTTTGGTGTTTTTGTAGCATACAGTATTTAAGGATTATGGATTGGTTGACGTACCAAAGTTCATTACATAGTAGTTACTAAATGATAAAAGAGCAACTCTATTAGTGCATGCCATTACATTATTCACTTTTGAAATGTCACGCTAAAGGGATATTATAAACAGAGCATTACTAAAACATATTTTGTTTTAGATAATCAGTCGTATTGTTTTTGAAGTGGATCTTTATAACTTCCTAGTAATTCCGAAATTTAAATAAAAAATAAGTCTCAATTTTATATGCGTATTGATTGACATTCTTTTATTCGTATACTATTTCGGACTATTCAACTTAAACCTGAATTATTGATGTAAAAACAGTGGTTTTCGTACTCTGTAGTAGTATAAATACACCAAAAATTGCTACACAAAAACCCTCCCATATACGGCAATGTAAAAATGAAGTAAGTTCCTCACTTAAGAAATATTTGGAGATATCTCTGTATGGAATATATGTGTGTGGAGGAGATACAGACATACATTAACCTAATTACATCGCTAACTGCACCAGCTTGTCCGTCTCACAAGCCCTCCGGATATTTTTATTAACTTGCTCTTTTTAACAAGTCATCCCAGAGTAAGCAATTTGGCACAACACTAGCACACAGTAATCTTTTGAACTCTTGGTCCGTTTTTTACATATATGGGAGAGAGATTTAGTACATATTTTTTAATTAACTCGAGAGTAAACCATGTTACACAATATTTGCACAAAGTAATATTTTAAGCCCTTCAAATAACATATTCCACTGTGCATTATTTTTACAAATTAGACGTACGATGTGTTGCTTGTAGCTAAGATTCTCTAATTTTATATAGTATACTTGCTAATATTTAATTTTTATAGAAATTAGTTCATTCGCAATTTACGGATAACATCATTCTGTAAAGTACGAGCCTTTAACCTTTTCGCTATACTACTTATCTAAATTTAGCACATCTAATATCATTGGTGTTGTCTATTTTACAATTTACTGATGACGTCATACTATTTGCAAACTTTGCACATGTATATTTTCTATTTAACTCTAGAGTAAGCCTTGTTACACAATATTTGCACAAGTAATCTGTTTTAGCCTTTCAAATAACATACACCACTATATATAATTTTTACAAATTAGACGTACTAATGTGTTGCCTATAGGTACCAAGATTTTCTGTTTTTATATGGTAAACTTGCTAATATTTAATTTTTATAGAAATGGGTTTAGTACATTTTGCAACTTACGTATAACAACATTCTGTAGATTACAAGCCTTTAGCCTTTTTTGCTAGGCCTACTTACCATCTAGTATTATTGGTGCAGTATATTTATCAAACAGTTACGTTAACTGTACTTTATTTATTTTCCAGCAAATACACGCACATTGAAAAGTATTTGATGGGTGTAGAACATTTTGCAGGCTTAATCTGTCGTTAATATCGTATATGTTGGACATAATTGAAAATGCAGGATTTTTTCAGCGCTACTCTTGTGTAATGTATAAAAACTTAATTATTATTGGGAAACCACGATATGTTATTAACATCTCATTGGATAAAAAACAGCATGTGTAATACTATTTATTTTGCACACTTTCACCTAATTTGTTACATAAAACGCGAAATACGTTGGAAGTACTAGTTCCGGCGGGAGTCACATTAGTAGGATTGTCGACGACCTGGAAATAGTGGCTGTGGTAAAAAACTTAGATGAACACGGAAATCCGCTAAAAAAAATAGAACAGTGGCTGTAGAGCAAAATTGAAACTTGCTCCACAAAAGACGGATGCAGTGCTATTGGCACCACCCGGTAGAACAATTAAAAAAATTATGGTTAGAGTTGCAGGTCTAGATGTTGAACTCCAAAAGAGCAGTAAAAAACTCGGTAAACCACATGGATAGGTTCATGCTGGTAGTAAACCACGTGAGGAAAACGACAGAAGGTACTAAAGCCCTCAGTTATATTAGTCGGATAATGGCCAACCTCGAAGGACCACGTGAGATAAACCGACGAATCCTATGTATCTCGGTCCATAATATTGAATGGCGTAACCATTTGGTAAATGGCCATGAATTGCACGTATTTAGAAATACCCTACTCAGCGTTCAACGGAGGGCTGCGTTAGGAATAACAAGCGCCAACCAAAAATTGAAAAAAGCAAGGCCCGTAAATGCGTCTTCCCTAAATGGCAAGAACAATGGGAAAAGAACGAAGAAACAGCGAACTGGACAAAGAGGCTCATGAAAGATATAAGACCATGATTAGACAGAAAATGGGGTAAAACAAACTTTTATCTAACCTAAATACTGACCGGTCACGGCTGCTTCTAGGCTTACCTTCATGAGTTTTAAATCGGTACAACCAACGAATGTATATACTGCCATGCAAAAGACACTACAGAGCACGCATTTTTTGTTTGCTGCAGATAGAATGCGAAAAGGAAGGAAAGAGAGGAGATAGTGGGCAAAATATACTCAGATAATCTAATCCCAAAAATGTAGCAAATGAAAGAAAACTGGAACGCGGTAATCAAGCTGGCCAGAGCAATCCTATCAATTAAAAGACAGGAAATCAATCAAGAACTCCGTAGGAGGGAACCTAGTACCCAAGATAACCCGAAGTAATGCCGGAGGCGGTCGCAAGTTATTTATATCACAAAGTTGGTGGAGTTGCGTTATCAGATGGAATGCCCGTAATTGTAAACGACTGCGCTATATTCCTTCCCTTCGGAAGCGCAGACTAGCCTAACACTACCCCCATCACGAACAAGTTGGGGTGTCTTCCCACTGCTAATGCTTACCTTCGGGTCTGGATTTATAGTGGGTTTCAAGAAGATTTCTCCTCCATAAAAAAAGAGATACGTAAAGAATTTAGTCAGTCCTACCTTTATTGAAAATTTTAACGAAAAGAGGTGGGTTATCGCATTTATCAGAATAAATAGTAAAAGAGAACATCTGCTGAAGCGATCCAATTCTAATGCACGTTGCTCCGGCATTTTATCCAAGTAACAGCGGATGCCATTTTAGACCAATGTACTAATCATATTAATTGATTTTCATTATTAGAAATCTAATGGCAGCAATCTATGACGGTAGATTATTTATGGCTGGAACAAATTATGAGTTTCAGAAAAGCATAATTGTTAGGTTTATCATTGCATTTATTTTCCTGTGTTTGTTGCATTACGTACCATTAAAACTAATAATGCTATTACGGAACCTATCCTTATCATATTCCTTCCTGCCCATCCCAGGATGTGCATAAGTGGACGAATTAATACATTGCAGCGCACGTGGAGTGATATTTGTGAACATTAACATTATGACGACGTGACAATGGACAATACCGATATCCGAGGTTGGCATTAAAGTGGAAGGTCTAGGACTCGCTTCTTCGTACATATCGGGAGCTTTGTCTTGCAAACTTAAACCTACGGATAAAACATCCTCAATTTGATGTAGATTTTACCAAACATTTGTGGAAAATTGCCCGCAGTGCAATTGAGCACTAACGATTGGCCGAATTCGGAGGACTTGTCATTGGCTGATCCTGACTTTACCAAGCCAGGATCCACTGATTTGCTTTTGAGTGCAGATGTTTTTGCACACGTTTTATTAAACGATACTCGGATGGTGCAATATATGAACCTGTCGCAATCCATACGTTATTTGGTTGGATTCTTACAGGGAAAATCATTTCTTCGTCGGCAAGTATTAATCCTTATATGTGCTAGTAGAACCATTGAATACACTTATTCATCAGTTTTGGGAGCTACACACACACTAGAAACGAGCAGGGTCGTTTCATAGTGTCATTTCCATTCAGTGGTCCGGAGCCAATTTTTTGGGAGTCTTGGAAAATCGCACTTCATAGGTTCCTCGCACTGGAAATGCGTTGAAGGATCCTCATTTGTATACAATATACAGGGATTTCATGCAAGAGTATTTTCAGAATCGCCACATGTCATTTATTTCTTCTATCATGAAGGAATCTTCGCATCATTCTTCAGAATATTACATTGGGCATCATGCGGTTATTAAACCAAAAAGTAACACGACAAAATCAAGGATAGTATTCCCATTAGTAGATCTCTCATATTATATATGGTTCTCCTTTACAAAAGGATATCCTGGATCTATTTTTAAATTTCTGTTTACATCCGATTGTTATCACTGCAGATATTAAGCAGATGTATCGGCAAACTTTGATTTCTCCGGAAAACGGGAAATTTCAAAAAAATACTTGTTTATTCCCTCTATCATGAAGGAATCTTCGCATTACTCTACAAAATATTACATTGCGCATCATGCGGTTATTAAACCAAAAAGTAACACGACGAAATTAAGGGTAGCATTTGATGTATCAGCATCTACTCCCAATAGTGGATTTCTCAATGTGCATATACTGGATGGTTCTTCTTTACAAAAGGATATCCTGGCACTATTTTTAAATTTTCGTTTACATCCGATTGCTATCACTGCAGATATCAAGCAGATGTATCGGCCAATTTTGATTTCTCCGAACACCGGAAATTTCAAAAAATACTTTGTAGGTTGAATCCTACCGAATCTATTTCGGAATTTTTACTAAATACAGTCACTTATGGTATAAAATCAGCACCTTTTTGGCATTGCATGTGATTTAAGAGTTGGAGCGCACTGGAGTCTCAAGGTTTCCTTTGGCTTCTAAGCCGTTGGAGTCTGGCACTTACGTGGACGATGTGGTAAGTGGTTGTCAGTCAGTCCTAGCGGCTCAACAATTGGTTTTGGAATTAGATAAGCTGTGCAAGTTAGGTGGATTCAGATTGCGCAAATGGAGCAGTAACGTGTCTACTGTAATTGAGGCAGTACCTGAATCATCAAGGTACCAACAAACATTTTCATTTTGAAGATTCAAATAATCTTTCACAAAAAATATTGGGCTTTCGATGGCATCCGTCGTTGGACGAATTCTTTTATGTAGTAAATCCTGTGGAAAGGGCTTGCACGAAAAGGCATATGGTGTCGGAGATAACTCGGATCTTTGTTTCGCTGGGCTTTTGAACGCCGTTGGTGTGTTGTTTTTTGCAAAACATCTCAATATTTATGGATTTTTGGAATCGACTGGGATGAAAGTTCTAACCCTAATATCGTTACCAAATGGAAAGAATATCTTGATCAATTATCAGATTGTCTAAGGACAAAAATCCTCAGTGGATGTTGTCGCATAATTATCTGAAACTACAGTTGCACGGCTTCTGCGATGCTTCCGAACAAGGATATGTCGCAGTGGTTGATTTCAGAGCTGTCGATGAACTTGGCAATATAAAGGATTCACTCGTTTGTGCAAAATCAAAGGTCGCACCTACCAATCGCATTTCAGTACCTCGGCTCGAGCTAAGTGCTATTACATCTATTGAATTTTTGCCCAATATATACAAGAATCGTTTTCATTTTACGGTTTTTGCTTGGACAGATTCTACAGTCGCTCTATCGTGGATTCAATCGCCTTCGCATCTTTGGAAATCTTTTATTAGTAGTAGAATTTCACACCTTCGAGATCGATCCACTCCAGTTTTTGAAACATCAGGTCACAAGACAATCCAGCTGATCGTGCCTCTCGGGGTTTTTAACCACAGACTTAGTGGAACATCGTTTGTGCTAGTTGGGTCCTGGGTGGCTTTCTCTTCCTCAAGGGGAGTGGCTCATAACTAGAATTCCCAGCTTCAATTCATCACAAGTGGGATCTGAAAAGAGAATTGTTTCATCGAATGTTGTAATTCAGGTTAACTTCCTTGATTCGTTATTTAACAAGTTTTATCCAAGTAAAATCTGCCTCATTATATGTTATGTTCTTCATTTTATTGGTATTTTCAACTCCCAACAAAATCATTAGCAAACAACTTCGACCCCTTTTGCCAACCATAGTTTTCTCAGGTGGGCGGTCGTTTCCAATGTTCAGATTTACCAAATGGGAGAAATTTCCACTTTTATTACCTCGCACTCATCGTTTGACGGAACTTATCATTTTGAACTGTCATCGATAGTATTTGCATTTCACTCTTAAAACAACCCGATTTTTTTCGACCCAAAATTTTTGACAGTTCAACAATGCCTTAAGGCGTGTATCATTTGTTTTCGCGTAAAACCTATTCTCTATTGCCCACTTATGGACGACCTACCTGCTAATCGCACTATATCGGGTAAGTCGATTTTGGTGGTCCCTTTGCAATCACCATGAATCGTATTCGTGGTGCAAATTCGCTAAAGGCTTATCTTCATTTGTTCGTTTGTTTTGGAACGAAGGCTCTGCATTTAGAGCTAGCATCCAATTTGTCAGCAGCGGCCTTTATAACCGCCTTTAGGCGCTTTATGGCCCGCCGTAGAAAATGTGTTCAAATCTATAGTGATTGTGGCACAAATTTTATCCGTGTTTCGTGAGAATTGGCAGAACTGATGCAACATGCTGCAACAGCAGAAGGCTTGGAATTTATATTCAACGCTCCAGCGTCACCGACTTTGGTGGTTTGTGCAAAGCATGCATCAAGTCAGTTAAGACCTTTCTCAACAAAGTTATTGGTGAACAAATTCCCTCATATAAAGAGTTCAATACCGTATTGGTTCAAATTGAATCCAACCTTAATTCTCGGCTATTGTGTTCATTAAGCACTAACCCCCCAAGATTTTTCATGTTTAGTACCACGGCATTTGTTAGGGTTAGACCCAGTCTCGGTACTTCCAGACCCTTATATTATGGACTTAAAATTATCCACGTTGGATCGTTGGCAACTCATCCAGAGAATCCAGAAATCGCTGTGGCATCGTTGGTATACCGAGTATTTACATAATTTCTATCAAAAAACCAAATTGTTCATCTCCTTTCTAGATGCAAGGATTGACACATTGGTTTTAATTAAAGAAGCCAATGCCTCACCGTTGGCGTGACGGTTAGGACGTATTACGCATTTGTATCATTAAGGATAATGTTGTTAGAATGGTGCAGGTTCAAACTGGGCAGGGTATTATCAAACGACCATTGGTCAAGTTATGTTCTCTATCTTTAGAGGACATACGGTGGAAAAAATTCTTTTTATATTATTTAATTCTATTTATTTTTCTTTCTTTTGTGGCGTTACGCATTTGTATTTATTTCTTTACATTTATTAAGATTAAAAATGTTTTCATTCTTATTTTGGTGGGCGGTATGTTAGGTTTTTTCATTGCATTTATTTTTCTGTGTTTATTTCATTACGTACCATTAAAAATATTAATGTTATTGCGAAACCTATATTTATCATATTCCTTTCCGGCCCATCCCAAGATGTGCGTAAATGGTCCGGTACACACAAGAGCAAGGCAATGGTTAAGAAACGCAAACTACAATGGCACGGAGTTTCCGTGGTTAGACATAAGTGCGAGTTGTTCTGATATGATGCAACGTTCATAAATTCAGCATCTGCAATAATAACAATCAGCAATTACAATTTACAGTCCACTACATAACAAAAGCCAGCGTAGATTGGCAATATTAGCAGACGAGTGTTGGTGACTTATTAATTATTCGTGGTATATATAGGCTTATGATTAATAACACGAGTTACATATCCCCAAATCAAATATAGGTATAATTAAATGGAATTATCGATTCTTAAGTTAACTTGCAACATTGTATAATTCAAGGATAGATAATAAAAGGTTAATAGAAGTCCGACAGAAGACATGAGAACGGATGTGAATACAATGTATTCCAGACGTAACCTGATTCTGCAGGTGCAGGTCACAATAGACTGTAAGAAACTTATTGTTAGCATTTAGATTGTTACTTTCTATTAATGAATAAAGAAATAAGCAGACATGATCTTCTGCATTTCCGACAAGCAATGTGAGGGACAGGGACAACATAAATACCCTGGAGAGCCCAAGGAGGTCAGTCAGTCTTGAGCCTCACAACTTTAGCATTGTTGGTTGTTCAGGCTACTTGCCCTAATTTAGTTCATTTAAATATAATTTCAACTTAGAATAATTTTGATACGGTACTTGTAAATTAAAAATCAATTTGTAATTTCTGTATATATAAAATTTGTCAGAAGAGTTTTTGGAAGAAGACTTTTTAAAAAGGCTGCTCCCAAAGGCCAAAACCCAATTCACGGCACAAACTATAACACTACCTTGAAAGTTGTTTTTCATAAAAGTGCAGAGATTTCAAATCTTGGTGACTTCAATGTGCGAACTTGTACGCCTGTTTTAGTGGCTAAATCTGTATCATAAATACGATGGGACTTTCATAGCAATTTAATCGAATTCTTAGTTCTAACTACGTGTTGTGTTTGCTTGTATGAATAGACACGCAATGAAATCTACATATGTGGTGCTTAAGGTCATACTACTGTATTTTGACGCTGAATGTATGCGAGATGGGCGAATTTCACGATTACGTTGTGTTTAGTACTGGTTATACTTTGAAACGATATATTGTATTTACGTGTACAACTAAAATACTGTTACGAACTATTAGGCTACCCGTCAAACATGCAAGTTGCATAAGCGAAGTATATTCTACAGAAGTCTCGAATTTTCCCGCAAACAGTAGACTATGAGTCGTCTATTTAATTATAGGGTATATATAAGATCGGTGATGAGTGTACAGAGGTTAGTCTATATACAAATGTCGTATATAAATCATCTCGTGTATAGTTAGTTGGTCGTTACGTTTTGAAAGTCCTATAGTAAATATACATTTTTCTACAACTGTTTTGGAACGAGCCTATTTTAGGTGTGTTTTTGATAGAGAAATCTACTACATTCTATACAGGTTTTTATTCCCGCACTCGTTACTAGGCAAGTTGCTAAGCAACCAGTGCGGGAATGTTCAATTTGCACGGTTGCGCTTATATTTCTATTAATCAAGTAGCCCTGCACTTGCATCTTATTTTCAATGACGGCCGAGTTTTCAAAGGTGGGCTATGAAACAAATAATAAACCAACAAATGTCAAATAAATAATTTCATACTGTGAAAGCGTTTAAAATCTTAAAGTATTTGCAAAGTCTTTAAAAAATGGCTAGTGATAGTGAAAGCGAACTAGAACCGACGCCTCCAAATATTGTGGAAGCTGCAAATGCAACTACATTAAATTTATTACCGGAAGTTTCCAAAAAAAAAATATGAGACTGCTTATAAAACGTTTATGGATTGGCGAAGAGATCAAAAGACGACATCTTATTCTGAAAATGTTTTAATTGCGTACTTTAATGAATTATCTAATAAGTATAAATCTCCGACATTGTGGACGCATTATTCTATGTTGAGAACAAGTCTCACCATCCATCATAATGTAGATATATCAAAGTATGGAAAATTAAAAGCGTTTCTCAAACGGAAGTCAAGCGGTTATAAATCGAAAAAATCAAAAATTTTTACAACAGAGGAAATAAATAAATTTATTACTGAGGCTCTGGATCAACAGTTTCTTCTGACAAAAGTATGTAATATTAACTAAGGAGAATAATGCGTGTTTATAGCTATTTTTATATTGTTACAGACTGCATTAATTATGGAATTATGGGTGCTTGCCGCAGACAGGAATTACATCAGATGAAGATTACTCATTTCACGGAATTGGGTTCTGCGATATTAGTTACAGTTCCCGACACGAAAACAAAAATTATACGCAGCTTTACGATAACGAGTAATTTTTATGAAATCACAAAAAAATACTGGAATCTACGTCTATCAAATGTTTGCGATCCTAGTTTTTTCTTAAATTATCAGGAAGGAAAATGCACCACACAGAAAGTGGGTATCAATAAATTTGGTGCTATGGGAAAGCAAATTGCAACGTATTTAAAACTACCCAATCCGGAATTATATACTGGTCATTGCTGCCGGAGATCTTCCGCCACTATTCTTGTAGATGCTGGAGAAGATATAACATCTTTAAAAAGGCACGATCGGTGGCTGGAAATCAACATCAGTCGCCGAAAACTATATAGCCGATTCTTCAACAAATAAGTTGAATGTAACATAATACAAAATTCAATTGATAGCACATCAAATGTTCCATCAACGTCCAAAGACAAGAATTTCCAACGTCAAGAAAATTTAGTTTTTGGGAAAATACCTTCTACAATGACGTTTAATAATTGCAATGTAACCTTTAATATTGTTAATAATAATAAATCTAAAAACTAAACTTAAATCAATTTATTTACTTTTATTATGATAAATTTGTACTTTTCTTTGAATTTATGTATATTCACAAACGATAATAAACTTATGATATTAATAAAATGTATACTCCTATACTTACCATGTATTTTATAATATTAACAAAAGAGGTATCACATTTAAAGAGTACGTACTACAGTCGTAGAAAAAGTATAGTGTACAACACGCATGGAATGCCCATTTCATGCTCGTTGTACAATATACTATTGTGTTATGTGAACGTGTATATTGTACCGCCAGCTTGTACAAAAATAGACAAATGGGTAATAAATAAATTATAGTAGTATTAGTGTTGTTTAGAAGGCTTATGGTTAAGGATTTAGTGTAATAAGATATTAGTGCTTGTGAATAGCATTAGTGTGACAGTGCTTCATTGTTAATTGTACTGAAAACATCTATAAATAGGGCATATGCCGTTAATTAAACTTGTGAATAGTGAATAATAAAAACTTTTGTTATTACTTGTTCTAAATTGGTGAAAGCGTTAATAGTAGCCCGCTACAATACGTTGACTTTAAAATTATGCTCCGTATTTCTAAACATCTTTCACATTAATGGTGCTTGCCTTTCATAATTTTTATGAAAGCCTCTTCTAATATAAATTCACGAGTGTCAATTACGCTTCGCTGCTTCTATTTTTCAGTTCACAATTTTGTAAAATGCAATTCCTTAAGTGTCTGTTATATTTTCCTGGTTTTTATTTTCAACCATCGTCGTGTGCTAACTTCCTTTCTTTTATTTTTATTAGAAAGACTTCCGAGTATGTCTGTAGCGAGTTGTCACAAGTCAAGCGAGATTGCAAAGAGAAAAGCTGAACCGATAATTATGCGGTTGGGAGTTGTTTCCAAGTGCTACTCGTGAAGCGAGCACTTGATCTTCCATTTCTTAACAAATGATTGCTGTAACTGAATTGGATGATATTTGTGGAAATAAAACCTGCATAATAATTTTTTCGTGTTTTTGTGTCATCATTTTCAAATATTTAAACTCTAGTATTTTTCTCTACGTGTTGTTTTATGTGGTTGTAACTGTATTATAAATATGATTGTTAACACTGTGAAAATTGTTACCCGTTAAAAAGACTTTACGTTATGAATTTCGATTTGTCCAAAAGAGGCGTGAACCCTGTAGCAATTTTAAGGGTGCACCGACTAACTACAGTGGTGCGGGAGTGTCCTATCGAAAAAATCTAAACATTTAAAATTGACCGAAATACAAAACTACTTTATAAGTATTACTTACCTTGAGAGACTTTAGTAGTTGTTAAAAGTTAAGGACGCCAAACCGTTTTATCCCAGCAATTCCGTCTATATTTTCACTACCTGGGAAGACAGTTGTTTCGGATAGGTCTCGGTGCTTTCGACATTCCTAAATCTCGTCACCTCAAACTTTACTTTTATCCGCCATACTTTAAAAAATATTCATTAGCTTTTATCGAGTTAAAGAAATTTTTTTAAATAACGGCTTCTCCCAAAATACGACTTCATCACTGGAATGATTGGGCATCCTTTCACAATTTTTCTTTTACTTTTACATAAATTATAAATAACTCCAAATATAATTTTTTCTAAGTCTAAAAGTTTATTAATAGCACATTTTAAATTTTTATTTGCCTTACGTATGACAATACGAAAGGATATAGTAGCGGATAACTATGTGTCTTAGACAAAGTTAAACAAGACGCTTCAGGAGAAACAATTACTTTCGGCCGCTATAGTTTGACACTAATTAGATCATAAAACGTGCCATTACATAACGTAGGTGACTAATGTTTTTAGGTGGATTGGGAAAAATCTCGAACGGTGACGCAAGAGATAATTTTTATATTTAAGCGGAAGTAATTCATTCACGAGGGTTTTATTCGCGATTCGTCACCAAGCAATATGTAACGTTGAGATTTAGTATTCAGTGAATTCATTTTGATTTACGAGATGGACCATGTTAAGAGCAGAATTGTATGCTGTCAATTAGTTTACTACATGAGAGTTATAAATTTGTGTAGTTTCAAACAGAAGTTATCGAATGCAGTTATTTGGTGAAACATGATTATTTTGTAAAACTCAATGAATATTGAGTATTCTTCGATACATAAGTTACTTTAAAGTTGCTGAATTAAAAATAGAAGATGCATTTGAAAATTTAATATTCTAAATGGCGATTTAAAGGAATATGGACAAACTGGTAAACTGGGATTTAACGTCAATATAAAATGGAATCAGGAGGTATTTAATCGATAATTGGGAGTTGGATAAGCGTTATTTTATCATCGCAAGTATAAAACTTATCTTCTTTGTTTGTTAATTGAACAAATTAATTGTATATTTTGTAATTTAAATTTAGAATAAGTTTTTATTTTATTATTATTTGTAAAAGTGATAATTTGAATCAGGTTTGATGTTAGCTTTTGCTTGACCTTTAATAAACTATCCGTGACCGTTATTGGTCAATCACATTCACGAACGTGGTAATCAAGTATCAGCGAATTACCCGCCTATTAATTAAAAAGAATACTGTAAATGTTAACAAAGATTAGGTAAGGAATATTTTAATAATTAGGTAACTCGTAGGAATTATTGTCTGTATGAATTCAAATTGTAAATTGTTATATAAATTCTTTTATATGAAAGAAAAATGTTTTTGTCTGTATAGATCTTTCTTGAGATTGCTGTGTTTTATTTCATTTTGTAAATTCCATATCTTCCGTTGAGCTAGCCAGGCAAAGAAAAGTTAGAAATGAAGGTAAAATTTTACATTTTTATACCGTTGTCACGGCACTCTTTTAGCTCGCATCTGAAGAGAAGGTGTCACAGTATTCTTTTAGCGACGCCCAACGCGAGGCGTTATCACAGCAACATACGCGCAAGTACGCACGCGCGCACGCACGCAGGCACACACACACAGAAACACACACGCACACGCACTCACGCACGCACACACACACGCACACGCACACACATATTTGTTCCTATTTGTCCTTATTAATACGCGTCCGTTCTAATCCTGTAATTATTTTTAGTGTTGTACATATATTTAAATGTTAGTTAATTCTTAGTGTTGTAAATATATTTCTTTTTGTGTATATATATATATATATATATATATATATATATAAATTTTACTGTGTATCCTTAAATTCGAATCGTGCCTCACGAATTGGGCGTCAAATTTATGCCGTGGATCTCGGGTAAGCGTCAGAATACAAAAATATATTCGAAGATTTTATAAATTTTTTCATATTCGACAATAAACAAAATTTTCAAAAATTACCTAATCAAAAAAAAATTATCCTTACCCGTTTTCCTTTTTTTTCTCGGTTGAACGGCCTTCTCCAACTGCTTCCGGCTAGCTCATTCGGATCTCCTCTTGGGTATCTAAAGTCACTCGCATATTCTCAATCATACACACACTTTAGCAATAAAACCTCAAATACAATCAACATACAAGCTTTTATTTATAACTATTTACACATGAAATGCAATAATGTCCATATTCCATTAATCCCGTTATACTTCAGAAAAACCTTATTTCATAATGTCCAGTATTTTATTTTTAACTCATTAAACACAGCAATTATACACGGAGTAAATGGGCCTTGAATAATATCTCCGCTAAAATTCCTTCTTTCTACTTTATTTATTCATTTTACTCTAAATATACTCTGGGGTAGGATGAGCTCAGAATACCCAGTAATTATGCATTTGCATACTTTTAAAACAAATAACAAAACAAAGCCATGTACTCTTTACAAAAAATTTTATGTTCTGATGGAACGTTTAAAAGCTTTATAGAAACCTTCAACTTTTCAGTTATATACCATAATAAAGTTTTACACGTATTACGTTCAATACGTAATTAATACACACTACCTTGAAATTTCACGCTTGCATTCTCCCAATATTCACAGTTTATAAAGTCACAATTCAAATCGTTACCTGGAAATTTATAGTAGATCTCGGCTTTGAGGATGTTGTCGTATATTTCTTCTGTCCGTTCTGCAGGTCGTTTCTAGCGGTTACTAGAAAAACTCCATCTCAATTGAACTGCAAACGCGGGCTCCCCGGTGTAACCAATCCCAAATTCCATTTAAATTATTTCTTCATTAATTCGAAGCTTCCAACCACGTTATTTAAAGCGCGACACGAGTTGTTTATAATTATAGATGATATCTCTATTGAAAGTAATTTCGGCACACTTAACAGAGTATTTAATTACGAGACTATCACCTTATAATAACTTAAATTGATTTTGTAATACTTACAACTCGTGATACTGCGATATGTACGTTTGAGCGGTCGAAAACTTAAGGGCCCCTACTACGTTCTCTAAAATCATTTATACTTTTAGGCCGCCTCCTGGCCGCCTTTCATCCGAAATCCCCTATCTACAACACATATTCTCGCAAATTTGCACTCAACTCCATTCTTACTCCGCGAATTTTAATACATCGTTATAAACTTTCCCGAATAATACGCTACACTAAGCTCTTGTTCGTTTCAAACTAGACTAAACATTTCAACCAATCGTAGACCTAGTGACGCTTCACAAATCCCTCCTTATATTATTAGTGTCTTTTACTTATGCGTTTTATCCGTCCCTTTCTAATCTGGTCTGAGTGGTACAAATTGGTATTCTTGACTATCGGCTATCTAGACACCACGTGGACTAGCGATGTGACTTTTAAATAATCCTGTTTCGTATTTCGTACTAAAACATTCATCCGTTTCTAATATGCGTAGAATCTTGGCTTGTTATCTATACAAATTATAAGAACGTGACATTTAAAATTTGCAGGTGTTCGCTCCTAATGAACGTTTTAAATATAATTCTCCGAGCTTCGTTTCATGGTATTTTAACCCTCCTTTTAGCCGTTTGTTACAACGCGTTTCACCTTGGGTTTTCACCGGCTGTTATGTTTATTATTTATCAATAATTGTTCAATTAACTCTAATTAAATTAATAATGAATGGCATTGACTTCTACCATTTAATTTTTAGCAAAGCTATTAAATATTAATTATTATTTGTACAATTTGATTAATACCTTTTACTTAAAATTGAATTAATTAATATAAATTTCGCACGTAATTTCTGTTTGTTCCTTTATACAGGGTGTTTTGAAATTGCTGCGTTTATTTTATATATATATATATATATATATATATATATTAATTTATGTGTTGCAGTAGTGTGTCCTGCAAGGTAGCGGTAGCACCCTGGTATCATTAGAATGGACAAACGTACAGATTACACACTTATCGGTAATCTGGGATGAAACACGAAACGACGTTGATATGTGGTAGATGGTTTCACTAAGAACAACATTTATCCGTCGAAGATAGTTATTTTCAGTTAACTCAGTATTAAACTTAATAACGTAACGGGAGGACCATTCAGAATCTGACACTAGTCTTATTACGTGCACAACCCCAAATTCTGTAAACCATCAACTTTTGTTGACGCTTGAATGTTAAAAAAGAACGAGGACTAAGCTCTATTACCTTCCACATCAACTTTTACCCCATTCAGAATTCTGTCAAAAATTTTAGTAGATATTTGTAAAAAGAGGCTTCCTTACCACGTGCCGTGAACTATTATCAACATATTTTCCTATACATTGCCTATATACAGAAAATCGTATGATTTTGGCCGCGCATGTCATGGTTAAATACGACTTTGTCATTTAATACATTAACATTAAAAAACACTGGCTGTGACTAACATTATACAATCCTATACCGGGACTGTAACAGACTATTATTTCCAATAGCGAAAGGTAAGTACAGAGCCATGATTTGTCGGCACGAATAATTGGGAAGAATTTATTTCCTTTACAACAAAGATACTTGAGGTCAAATAGAATGCTATAAAAACAAATTGATAAACTCAATGAAACGGTGACATTGAAACTAAATGATTTAAACTGGTTACAAATTTTGAGCAACTTTTAACTCATTTCTTTTGGGAAAATCGATTTTTATGCGTATGTTATAAGTACTTCAGTTATGCATCTTTAGTATGGTCTGTTTGTGCCATTCCAAACTAACTTTTTTCTTCACTTTTCGTACAGAAGTTGATTCACATAAAAAATAAGTTTACCATTATCCAAAACTACCGTATAAAACATTGATAGTGATAGATTCATCATCAATCATCAGTAGGTCTTCAGTCCTAGAACTGGTTGGACACGTACCTCCATTGTTTACTATTTTGATCTAACATACACATTTCCCTGAAATTCTCACAGCCTACATCTTTTACTATCTGTGTGCAATAGTCTATTCTAGATCTACATCTACCTCTCTTTGTTTCCCTTCTCTGCTTCTAATATATTATGCACTATTCCCTCATGTCTTAGTATGTGTCCTATCATCTTATCTCTCATATTTTTTACTGTTTTCCACTTACTTCTTTCTTACCATATAATTTAGAGAACCTCTTTGTTCGTAACTTTGTCTGTCTGATATCATCATTATACGTCAGTAGCACCACATTTCAAAGGCTTCTACCTTTTTCCTGTCCGCGTCTCCCACTGTCCACGTTTCATAGCCGTACAGTGCGGTGCTCGACACATATGTTTTTAGAAATTCTTTCCTTGTTTCTATGTTTGTTGTCTTTGAACATAGTAGTTGCTTTTTCTTGTTAACTGTAGTACGATCTTATGATAATCTTTGTTTTTTGTACTCTTCCAATCTTGTGTTATTTGACTTTCTAAGTAGAAGATATCTTTAACCTCTTGTAAGTTCTCGCTTTCTATTAGAATTCTGGTTTTTCACTTATTTACTCCTCTTTTACATACTAGTACTTTAGTTTTATTTTTTGTTAATTTTCATACTGTATCGCTTTGTTAGAATCGTTTCCATTTCATTAAGAGCTGCTTCTAACTCTTCCTTATTATAATATTATAATATTAAAATATTATAAAATATTATAAAATGATTTAAAAGATATCTGAGGTTAAACACATTAATTTACCATTCCTCCTAACAATGTTTTCTAAATTTAAAACACTACAATAAACTAAGGATTGATAAATAATTACTTGTTAAACTAGGCTCAAATGCTATTTACTCGTGGTGAAGCGTTTGAGATTTAAAAGAAGCGTTTTGGTTAACTGTTCTTCAATAAAACGTTTATCTAATGTAATTCCAACTGAATGTGTTTCGGTTGATTTGTTGTAAATGTTATGTTAACTGTTTGATGGATACTCTATTTCATTAATTAATTAATGTACCATAATACCTGTAAAAGAATATATTTTAACATGTGTTTAATTAGCATAAAGTAATTGTGAGATTTGTGGAATGTCAACCAATGATAATTAGTATAAGTGACACAAGTATCTGTTCCAAAATAGGAATTATACATAATAATAATAAGGGATCAATGAATGTACTTCTTAGACATTTGTAAATAGTAGGCAAGTTATAATTATCTCCTAGGTGATAAGTGTTTGGAAAATAAGTTGATTTTGAAATTTTTTGTAAAAAGATGTTTTGCTTTGGAGCTTGTTATAAAATTTAATAAAAAAAGAATATATCTAGTTGAAATTTATCCTTTTTATTTAATCATCGTGTTATTGGAGCAATATAGAGAATTTAATATTTGTGGAAGACTATTAGTGCATCATATAAGTAACGAAGGTTTTATACAACCATGTGCAGTTAAGAAGAGTGATTCCCGTTTAGCACACAAAGGGTCATCTTTAGTGTTGGTGAAGAATAGCATCAGTAAGCTTCGAATAATTTGCAGTGGTTTCCCAGTCTAACAGGACAACGTTTTGTGCATATCTGGTCGTGTATTACAAGAATACATATTCATATAGCGGATTCTAAGTATACTGTTCCTGAGTTATTATTTTATTAGTCCTAGAACATAAAATAGAGTGAATCTAATAGAAACATAAAATTAAAACTTACTCTACAGGTATTAACTGCAAGCGTCCGCAAGACGATTTTGTTTTATCCTGTAACAAGGTCCATGTGAACAACTCCAGCACCTTTGGTGGAATTACAGGTATTTGAAATTAATCCTTGTATAAGCACCATTTAAAGATTTTTGGTAGTAATTTGAATCTCAAACGTTTATCTAAATTATGCATTTGCGATTATATTTATCAATCTTTGTAAATTATAACGCCACATCTGCACTGCGTGAGGTTAAGTGATCTTAACTAGACGACGCTTTATGTGGAACTTGTTAATGCGCCTATAAGACGATCTGATCCCACATTTTCTTACAGAGTAGAAATATCTAGATATAATAATCCCTGAATGAGTTTTAAAAGCCATGGCAT
This sequence comes from Platerodrilus igneus, assembly GCA_036346225.1. Classification (NCBI taxonomy): domain Eukaryota; kingdom Metazoa; phylum Arthropoda; class Insecta; order Coleoptera; family Lycidae; genus Platerodrilus; species Platerodrilus igneus. The sequence goes on from JARFIW010001638.1 coordinate 5,839,917, forward strand.
AAATAAACAACATTTTTCTTTATTTAATTTTACAGAACTACAAAACGTTAGTAGAGTATTTTGCATCGTGGTTAAATATATGCATGTAAGTCAGGTTGCGGTACTATCAGGAAAAGTCACCGCTATTTCTAAATATTTGAAAGGCCGACACAACTTTTATCTGTACAGTCATTTATTCTTTAACTCTTTGATTTTAATTATATTCTTCATTCACAATAATATAAAGGGTGTCTCAGAATGTTTTTCGTTTTGAATTGACCAATTCGCGGCAACAGCAGGTAGCAGGGGGAGGGGAGTGGACTCAAATGCTTGGCCGGCTTGTTAAGTTTAGTAGCCATGAATCTTTTCACGGGACCACAGCGCGCGTTTTGCGTGCGAGCGTTTTATAAAAATAACGATTCTTACACTATTGTTCGTCGTCTCTACAGGACACATTTTAATTTAACAAGCTTAAGACATGTGTCAAGTGCCAATTTAATTAAGCATTGGGTGTGCAAGTTTGAAGAGACTGTGAATACAATGCCGGACAAATCGTCTGGGCGCAAAAGGACATCAAGAACGACCTTGAACGTCGACCGCGTTCGCCAGTCTGTTATGGACGACCCACGACAGTCGTTGAGATTGCACGCAGCTTCTCTTAATTTGAACAAATCTACGGTTCATCGCATTATTTCGAAAGATTTACATTTTCACCCCTATAAAATTGTAATTGTTCAAGAAATGAAGCCTGATGACCCTGATAAACGAGTGGAATTCTGCAGGACAATGAAAAATCGTTTTAGGAGTTTCAATAACATCTGGTTCTCCGACGAATCGAATTTTCACATCAACGGTCATGTGAATAAACAAAATTGCAGATATTGGGCTCCCGAGAATCCGTTAGAACTGCATTAGAAGCCCTTGCACTCGCCAAAACTTGTTGTTTGGACTGCCATATCAAGTCAAGGAATTATCTGCCCTTATTTTTTTGAGGATGACCGAGGTCGAACTCAGACCGTTAATTCTGATCGATATTGCCATATGATCCGGACTTTTTTGGCTACAGAAATGCAAAAACCTGAACGGCTACAACCGCAACACCTTTTTCCAGTAAGATGGAGCCACTTCTCATGTTACAAATGACTCATTAGCTGCTCTTCACGATTTATTTCTTGGAAGAGTGATAAGTCGCCGAGGAGACATCAATTGGCCACCGACGAGCCCTGATTTAACGCCTGCTGATTTCTTCCTATGGGGCTACCAATCCATTGCCACTCAACCTGAATGTTTTGAAGCAAAGAATCACTGTAGAAATCAACTCTATTCCAAGAGCGATGCTCCAGCGAGTGATTGAAAATTTTAGCTCCAGGTTAAATGAGTGTAAACAAGTGAATGGTGCGCATTTGCAAACGACTGTTTTTCATAAATAAACTTCAAGAATTGCTCTTTAAATAAACCATAAATAAAACGTGTTTTAATCGATATTGTTGTTTTTTATTTAACATCTAAAAACGAAAAACATTGTGAGACACTTTTATATATATATATATATATATATATATATATATATAAGTTAAAAATTAATGGCGATAGGGCACATCCCTGTCTCACATCTTTCCTAATATTTACTTCTTTACGTTCTTGCTCTAATTCTATTACCACTGTTTGCTCTTTGTATAAGCTATGTACTATTTGTCTATCCCTATAATTCATTCCAATCTTTTTGAGTAATTCCAACATTTTCTTCCATTTTACACTGTCGAATGCTTTTTCCAAATTACAAACCATACACGCTTTCTCCGTTTTTTATGGTTTTTCTATTAACACCCTTAAAGCTAAAATTGCTTCAGCCCGTTTTTCCATTCGTCTTTGTACAATTCTAGTCAATATTTTTAACACGTGTGCTGTGAAACTTATTGTTCGAAGGTTTTCGCATCTATCCGCACTTTCTTTTTGGTATAGTGACTGTGATGTTACGTTTAAAATCTTTGGATATCTGCTACTGCTTGTCCAGCGGCTTTTAGAGTTTCTGCTTGCACTTTATCTATACTCGGTGCCTTGTTATTTTGCAGCCTCTAATGCTAATTCAAACTCGTCTCTAAAAATAGAGTATAGTATATCAGAAGTCATCCTTTTCAGTGTCTGATTCCTGTTCTAATGCTTTTAGTTTCTGTGCTGCATATAAGTTCCCTCTATATTCCCGCCATCTAATCACTTTCTCTACATTTTCAGTAATGATTTTCCTCCTTCGCTCCTTCTGTTTTTGGTATACGGTTTTATATCCCTAAAATTTATTCTAATTAGTTTGTATGCTTCTTCGTCTATCTTTCCTATTTCCATCTTAGTTTGTACCTCTTTACACTTTTCATCAATCCATTGCTCTTTAGCTTTTCCGCACTTTCGAATAATTTCTCATTTAGTGGCTGTGTATCTCTGTTTTGCTGCTTCGTCTAGTCTGTTTTTGTATTTTCATTTTTTTTCTATGAAATTTAGAATATTCTTTGTTACCCATTGCTTCTTTTCTCTTTTTGTTTAAACTCCAAAGTATCTCTGGCCTCCATATCTAAGCTGGATTTAATGTTATTCCGTTCTGTTTTTACTTCCTTAGTATCAGAAATTTTCCCTGTCTTTCCGCACTTGCAAATAATTTCTCATTTTGTGGCTTTGAATCTCTGTTATGCTGCTTCATCTGGTCTGTTTTTGTATTTTCACTTTTCTTCTATGAAACTTAGAGTATCCTTTGTTATCCATGGCTTTTGCAAATCTTAGTATGTTTTCGATATCTTTGTAGATCGCGTCTACCTCCTCGTCACTGTAGCTAGAGGTGGGTGGGCATGTATACTACTTGTATTATTTCCGTATTTACCTGTTTAGGTTTTAATCTAACCATGAGCACTCTTTCGTTCTTTGTAAGTAGTTTTCTACACAGTGTCCTATATTTTTTCGCATGACTATCCCCACACCTGAATTTCCTTCCTCTGATTCTGTACGAATTACCGTAAAGTCTCCACTCCAAAAATCTCCCGTCTCTGGCCAATGAACTTTACTAATTCCTACTACGTCTAATGCTAACCTATTCGTTTCAACTTTCAGATTCTCTACCTGACATTCCACCCTACGATTCGTAAAATGTTTCCTGCTCTTCCTTTAAACTTCTCGATTTCATCCTTCGAAGTAGTCTCCTCCCGGAGATCCTAATGGGGGACTATTTTAACTCCGGAATCTTTTACCCCAGAGAATGCCATCGTTTTAAAACATTTTCAGTTCGCTGTGTACTGGGAGGTAATGTGGTGGTTTCCCGTTACCTTCCACATCGCGCAGTAGTCTTAGAGAGTCATACCGACCCCCAAGGTGTCGGCCGCTCTAAGTACCGATAGAGCTGCTGCCCTCCTTCGAGGGTTACTAAGATACTGTTTTCACTCTCTCATAAATAACCATATCAATATAACATGAAATAGATGGGATACGAGAATGAATGAATGAATTAATCTACTTATTTTGTCTTGGAAGTTATTTTTATATCGTAGAGTTTTCATTTTGCCACAAAGCAATGTAAATAGTCATCTCCGTGTATCTTATTTTTCTTGTGTTTACCTTTTTCTGTTGTTAATTAGTTTGGCGTAGGTATTGCTGTGCTGATTTTGTCGTTTAAATGGCTCTTTCTGTCATTGTTGTGGTGTACGAATCATTTAATTTTTCATGCCGTCCCACTTAACCCTATAAGAAGTACTTTTTAAAATTAAGTTCGTATCCACGCCAAATACTTATGTGAAATATAATTACTATGTAATACATTTTCGTGATATATTGAATTTTATGTACGCATTGCATTGTATGAGGTAGAAACTTAATCTGTTGAATATAAGCACTGATTTCATAACAATTTTACTTATCGATATTTTTGTTACAGGTAGGTTTCTTCACGAGAATGGAGTTTCTTTTATGTAAGTTGGTCATACTAGAGTTTCCAATTATTTTTTTTCTGTAGATTATAAGAAGTATAAAAGAAAAACGAATGATACGATTCATTTTTTTCTATTCAAACAACAAACGAACAAATGTAGATATCAAACTGTTTCTCAATATGCGCAAAGAATTGACAGTCAATTTGTTAACATTATCGATAAGATATAGAATTAACCCTTGTTAATTTTTATTTAATTTATATATAATTTATATTTAATTAGCTCACTCGTTGTTGTACTTAGCGTTTTGGTTATTTTAAATTGCGTATTAAATTTGAATAAGTAGGTTTTTAGCAGCTTTTACCTAAAATTATAACGTGCATTGAATTTAGATATCTGATTTTGAAACTTTAACATTAGTTGTCTTTGTTGACAATTTGCAGAGGAAGAATTACCAATGAAATTTTTTCGCTACATATCCAGCTCTTCAAATTGGTTTATTTTCTCTTCTCAAAAAGCTAAAAGCTAAGTTATATTTCATATTATTAACTAATACCGTAGTATTAATCAATTTGCCTTGTGGAATGCATAATATTTCATTATCACCAGAGCCAAACGTAGTAGATAATCCTTGACTTTTCTGTTTTAAGATGTTGCCACGACTTTTCTTTCTCTCAGGGATCTATATGCGCCAATAAACTTTTTTATATACACACTTGCTGAAAGGTTCTATGACGCGTGTGTATTGTATGCATTCTGCACTCTTTAAAAAAAATTTTTACTTGCTATAAATATAAGATTATTACAAATTATTTTGACTGACAGTAGTCAGCACTAGTCCCTTTATGATTTTTTTGTTTGACAGATCAACTGTGAAAATTTTCGAACCATAAGTTTGATAGCACAGGTGTCAAAAATATTAACTAGAATTGTACGAAGACGAATGGAAAAACGAACTGAAGAAATACTAGGAGAAGATCAATTTGGGTTTAGGCGAAACAGGGGAACACGGGAGGCTATTTTAGCTCTGAGCGTGATAATGGAGAAAACAATAGAACAAGGGAAAAGCGTGTATATAGGGTTTGTAGATCTGGAAAAAGCATTCGACAATGTAAAATGGAACAAAAATGTTCGAAATACTCAAAAAGATTGGAATGAGTTATAGGGATAGACGGATAGTACATAGCTTATACAAAGAGCAAACAGGAGTAATAGAATTAGAGCAGGAACGTAGCGAAGTAAACATCAGGAAAGGGGTGAGACAGGGATGTTCCTTATCCCCATTAATTTTTAACTTGTAGATTGAAGAGGCAATGAATACTGTCAAATACAGGATGACATCTGGAATTACTTTGCAGGGACAAAAAATTGATATGCTGAAATTTGCAGATGATGTAGCGATATTAGCATCTATCAAGGAAGAGTTAGAAGCCGTTCTTAATGAAATGGAAACGGTTCTAACAGAGAGATACGGTATGAAAATTAAGAAAAATAAAACTAAAGTACTAGTATGCAAAGGAGGGGAAAATAAATCAAATACAAGAATACAAATAGGTAACAAGAACTTACAAGAGGTTGAGGATTTCTGCTACCTATGAAGCCAAATAACGCAAGATGGCAAAAGCACAAAAGATCTAAAACAAAGATTAACACAAGACCGTGCTACATTTAACAAGAAAAAGCAACTACTGTGTTCAAAGACAACAAACATAGAAACAAGGAAAAGATTACTGAAAACATACGTGTGGAGCATATCATCTTCATATTATTTATTAATCTTATATTAGAATAATAAGATAATGACCTACTTGTAGTACATTTTTCTTGAAAAATACCATAATTCTTGAACTTTTGCCTTGGAAATTTTGTTTAAATAAAATTTGTGCCGCATCACACGTACAATAACACGCTATTTTGTACAATTGATAGAAGATTAGCATTATTTTAACAGAAGAATATTATAATCGAACTGCATTTTGTAAACAAATTTTCCCACTACAACACATTTATCTTCCTAATGTGGTTGCTATACTTTTCTTGCCCAAAAACAGCAATTTAACCAAAGGAAATAAATTATTTTAAGAAGTTTCCAAGTTTCCAAATTTGTCTTTTGGCTTTGAGTTATGGATTTTTTGCAGGTTTAAAATTTCCGTGCAAAAAATTTGTAGATTTTGAGAATCTTATATTCGTGCTCTTGCTTTTGAAATAGATTAAAAAGGATCTTTAAACATGGATCACGGAAAAACGTATAGTTCGTTACTACATTGTGACAATTTTAACATTTTCTTTCTATTCTGACAAAGCAAATGATCGCGAAATGGAACACGGGTAGGTGATCGGTTTCTAGGTATGAAAAACTTTGGTCTCCTGGACATAAAGAGAGTAAAAATGTAAGTGTGTTTAATATTTTTATTTTATTTTCAATTTTATCAAATTTCGATATATTCCGGTTTTTATGTACACAATTAATCGACTATAATGTAGCAGGAGATAATGTCTTTGTTTTTTTTAAGAAAAATACCGATGACACATCTTAGTTGTTATGGAAACATTATTCATTACTTTTCATTTGTATTCTTACATTTCTTTACGTTTTCTAGTTAATTTTCTGAGCCACTTCGCTAACTTAAAGTTTTCAATCTTAATTTTTAACTTGTTCTCACCTTTTTCAACTGCACGCCCCTTCGTGGTATTATTTCTTCGTATAACTACGTTTTGAAGTTTTCTTATTACCGGCTCGCGAATAATTAATTTTCTTGTATGACTACATTTTCGATGTTTTTTATTACCGGTTGCGGATAATTAATTCGTTTTTCGTCGAATCTAATTATTGTCATTTTATTCGCCTCTCTTCCTTATGTTCAGTCAGTTGAGGTTTTTGTGTCATAGTGCATCTTCCTATTGGGTGTATGGAATAAATTTCGGTGAAAGTACTTGTAGTATCATGTGATTTACTTTGGTTAACGTTTGTGTTTTCTTCTGTACAGTAATATAAAAATACATTGTATTGTATTGAAATTATTAAATTATATTTGCAACCTTACATCCGTGAATTTCACTACTCAGCGTCCGGATTTTTACATTGTATTGAAGTGTCTGGGGTTTTCTTTATATGCAACGTTGATTCTAATTTATTTAACAAAAAGTTGTATAAAAGTTCTGTTATATTTAAAATTTATATTAACAAATTCAGTGTTTTTATTTCACAGTTCTAAAGTTTTCTTAAAATAATCTGATTCTACTATAAAAGTTTACTGAAAAAAATATTAGGTTAACTTTTTTGTGATTTAAAATAATTTATGAGCCTAAGGTTTATTCCAATATGCATTTACCAAAGGTAAAACGATTATTTTGGGGTTTTTAAGTTTACAATTTTAATAGAACTAACTATTTATTACAAAACCATGCTTACTGAACACTATTATACATGAAATTAGAATATTAAGTTCCGTTCAAAATTAATTCTTCTCTTTTTGCATCCTGTTTTTATTTACCGTAACGCCCATCCGTTACATGATATTTGATAAATATCATAATAATGTTTTTGTGTTGTTGCCAAAGCATAATATTACTAACAAGCCACCGTATACTAATTTTATTATCATCACCGAATCATTGTATATCATTAAATGTCGGGAGGGCGATAAAAAGTTTAATACATTACACGTAAGCTTTTTCAGGGTTCTTTGCCATAAGATTGACTATTTCACTTTTAGAGTTTCACGCTATAAAATGCAAGTAGTCGCTGTATAATGTAAAGCAATTGATTGGTTAGTGATTTTGTAATCTGTCAAGTAATTTAAGCTGTACCAGCTGAAACGGAAAGCTCGTTTATAATTATTCCGTTATTAATTAATGTCAAACCAAAATCAACTAATTGATTTGGGCTGTAATAATCGAATTAGTCAGTATGGCCTCAATGAATTACTCGGTTGAATGAGTTCTAACGCAAATATTGACTGATAATGCCCATAGGAATTTCCGTGTACAATCTAAAATCATTGGATAGACTTCCTTTACTACTGGCTGTTTTTGAAGAGATGCCAGTTCCGGACATTATTAATCATTGATTGTTTATATGGTTATGTTGATTAATTTTATTACTTAGAAAATTTTCTACGGCTAGGTAAAAATTGTAAAATGTGGTTAAAAGCTATAATGTGTAAATATGTTTTTGTGTGTGGTAATTTAAGAGTTGCATATGTTGAACTATTTTTTTTTTGTTGAGAAATACCACTAATTAATAGAGACAAGATCTACCCTATTTATTGTCACACCATATTTTTCCAAGAATTTTGATAAAGAATAAGAATTAATAAACACGAAAGGGTTTTCTGCATCCGCCCTTCAAAAGTAATTATTATTTGTTAAATACAGTGACTTCCAATTTAAAATTACATTTTCTTTTATTTAACTAAGCAAATTCAGCCCCGGCCCACCTGTAACTTTTCCTTAGGGTAATAGCCAAGCTAGTCGATGGCATAGTTTTTTTAGTCTTTCCATTTTCTACGTATAAAACTAAAGCAGTATCAATCGCGACAAAACCACATAAAAAGTAGATTTTAGACGCCACTTGATTTTTCTTGAAACAACCCGCACTAAATCAGGAGACGGAAAAGGAGAAATATCCACTAATTAATTGACTACCTCAGTTTTGCATACACAGTTGTTTTTGCCGCAAAAGATAGGTTATGTCAACAAGTAGGTTTACGAAATATGCAAAAAAGAGCATTTACAAAAGTCTATCAAAATAAAAAATATTGACATTCAAACGGGAAAAGAATTTGTTAAGCGTTAAAATCTTAAATGAATAAGTTGAAATTACCCTAAAATAATATATTTAAGATTTATTATATGGAAATTTGCATCAACGATAAATATACTTTAATTTTTAACGAAAAACTTTTATTCAGCAAGGGTCAATTACAAATAGATCCAAGTCCTTTATTAAAAAATATTAAGATAAATACCTTAGTATTTTAAAATATGTTAATTTTACAGGATTAATTAGAAAATAAATTATTTATAGATTACGTATAAAATACGAAATATAACAGCGTTATTAGGTACAAACTAAAAAGGTTTTGGTTCAAATAATAGTAAATTATGTTAAATTATTTGCAAAAACTACAATTTTAACTCATTATTTTTTTATTAAAGCTTGACCATTAATTTCCTTCAAAAAAGCCTTGTCTAGGTACGAGAAGATTATTTGCTGATGTCTTACAACTAATTGGAATAGAGAACTTCGACATTTCGATAATGCGTGTTCACAGTACATTTCCGAGAACGATAAAAAATCGTTGAGAGTATCTTAACGTATTAATACATATTAAATCACTAAGTTTACGCTGTAACTAATAATGTATAACATACACAGACCAGAATTCAGGAAACAAGGGGAATAATTTTATGTTTATACAAAAAATAATTAATTTAATGAATATAAGAAAGGGAAACTGGTTATCCAATAATTGAAAAGGGCACGTTATTGGATAATTTAAACACGTAGCAACACGCTAAAGAAATAACTGCTGTTTTGCAAGATCGTTGAAAATTTATGGCCGCCAATATCCCTTGACATTATCCAGGTGGATTATTGATTGTAAGTTATTTAAAAGATTGTGTTTAGAATGCGACCGACAACACTGTAGGAATTGAAAAACGGTGTATGGGAGCAAATTAGTGCAATTCAGCTATAACTATCAAAAAACGCCATATGCAATTGGAAGAGCAGTTGGTGATTTTACAATATCAAAATGGAGATCAAATCGAACATTTACGGTAACGAGATTCATTTTTGTTGTTGGCTTAATTAGTTAGAAAAATATAAGTTGACATATTTATTCCACTGTCGGTCGACGGTTTAACCCTCGACAAAGAACTGGACTTTTTCATTTCAATTTCCGACCAGTTTCGTTACTTGATCGTTGATATGTTTTGAATATACCATAAGAAGACCAGGTACAACCTCATCCTTTACTCATGGTTAGCTGTATATGCGTATGAATTACCGTTAAAATGGTGTTAATCGATGTCTGTCAATGCGGTTATCAAAAGTGTAGATCAGTTTAATATACAGGGTGTCCGGAAAATACGTGTACAACGTAAGAACAGAGATTCTTTGGCTCGAAATAGATCAATTTGAGCCAACTTACCTATTATACCAGTTGCTTCATTTAGCCGCTAGAGGGCTTCAAAAATAGTGAAAAATATTTGATATTTTAAAGTAACTCGAAAACGCGTAGATAGATTTTGACCATTTTGGGGTGCGAGTTTCTACTTTCAATTGACATCTTTTGGTGGTGTACGCAATAATTTTAAAAGCATACGAGTGTCCCAAAAATGATGTATTGTATAAATATCCGACCATTACCTTTTTCCTGTTTATGCAATGACTACCAATTTTTTTTTTATGAGTAGCCGACTTAATTTGAAAACTTTTTTGTCTCTTGTAAAATTTTGATTAGAAGAGCGGTTTGGCATAAAAAAAGTAATTTCAAATGTCTGTTTTTTATTTTTATTTCATTGTTTTGTTTATTTTTTATTACTATCATTGAAAATTAACAGCGCGGTACAAGTGTTGAACCATTACAATAGGTTTTCAAAATGGCCTCCATTTCCTTCAATGCACAAATTAACTCTTCGTAAGAAGTTTAACTGAACCCTCTGCATTGTTTGTGCATTATTTTTTAAAGAGTTGGCTGCATTTAAAATTCTTCTATACAATTCTTCTTCGCTTTCAAGTGGAGACGAATAAACCTTAGATTTTAAGATACCCCACAAAAAATAATCACAGGGCTTCAAGTCCGTCGAACGTGCTGACCAATTTGTAGAAGCATCATATCCCCTTCTGATCCGTCGATCAGGATATTCTTCATGTAAATGTCGTCGAACACCTAGAGTAAAGTGGGGAGGAGCACCATCGTGCATGAACCACATGTCTTGGCGAAGTAATAATGGCAGATCTTCCAATAAATTCGGCAATGTTTGTTGTAGAAGGTTGAAGTACTTGCCTCCGTTTAATCGATTTGGTATCACAACAGGACCGATAATAAAATTATCAATAACTCCAGCTCAGACATTAATCTTAAATTCATGTTGATAGTGAGTCAGTTTAGTTGTATGAGGATTTTCTACAGCATAAACATATTCATTATATATGTTAGTAATACCAGATCTTGTAAAAGAAGCTTCGTCTGTAAATAAAATTTTGCGACTGAAATTTGCATTTTGAATTCTCTGATCTTGAATAAATTGACAGAAAGCTAGACGCCTCTCAGGATCGATAGGCAAAAGGTCTTGTACTCGTTGAACGTGGTATGGGTGTTAACTGTTCCTTTAAAACGTCATGAACAATACTTTTAGGAACTTGTAGTTCAAGTCCTAAGCGTCTGGTGCTTATTTTTGGGTCTTCTTCAACTCTATCCAAAATTTGTTCCTCCAGATCCGCAGTTCTTGTGGTACGTTCACGTCCTCGATCCGCATTTCTTGACTGAAAGCTACCATTTTCACGAAGACGTCTTTCAATATTTGCGAATGTTTGGTGGTTTGGAATTCGGCGATTAGGAAATCTTTCCTATAGACTCTGACGCTTTCACGACCATTGCCTTGACAAAATCCGAAAACCAAAAGCATATCCACCTGTTCGTTGTTTGTGTAAGTACTCATAATGTAAGATGAAAGGTTCAAACTTTTATTAAATTAAGCGGAAATTCACGACTTAACAGGCAAACTGAGGTTAAATAATATTCAAATTAAATAACAAAACAAAAGCAAAGCCTACTACTATACTATGTTCTTTTATTTGCCCCGTTTTACAGTTATTGCAGCAATGATGACGAAAGTATGCAGACATTTGAAATTACTTTTATTCTGTCAAACCGCTCGTCTAATCAAAATTTTACAGGAGACAAAAAAGTTTCCAAATTAAGTCGGCTACTCATAAATAAAAATTGGTAGTCATTGCATAAACAGGAAAAAAATAATGGTCGGATATTTATACAATACATCATTTTTGGGACACTCGTATGCTTTTAAAATTATTGCGTACACCACCAAAAGATGTCAATTGAAAGTAGAAACTCGCACCCCAAAAATGGTCAAAATCTATCTACGCGTTTTCGAGTTACTTTAAAATATCAAATATTTTTCACGATTTTTGAAGCCCTCTAGCGGCTAAATGAAGCAACTTGTATAATAGGTAAGTTGGCTCAAATCGATCTATTTCGAGCCAAAGAATCTCTTTTCTTACGTTGTACACGTATTTCCCGGACACCCTGTATATCGAACTGTCATTTTAATTTAAATCAGAGATGGCATACCTAAATAACGATCAGGATAGTCAGAGCGATTTTCAATTATGTAATATATTTACGAACTAGTATTTAAAAACCGCTTGTATGAAATCAATTAGTTATTGCAATTTTCATTAAAGGTTTAAAGGATACTGTCTGTATTCGATTTTATAATTTATGCATTTGTATTTACGAGCACGTTCATAAAATTTACATGAATTTATATGCACTTTTAAGTTGTCCAAGCTGAGCGTTAATAACGCAGGCTGTACTACGTAAATAACTAACTGAAGTTGGTTACTTTACGGTAGGTATATTGCGATAAGCATAAGCTAACAACTTTGTAACCAAATTTAGTCAGCCTATCAAAATTGCTAACTCAATATAAAATTAAATCGAAACTAGCCGAGAAGTACCGTGTAGTTACTGCAGGGTCGTTTACGTGCTTGATAAAATTCAATTTTCATAACTAATATAGGTCAAAGCTTGTAGAAAATTTCTGCATAAATTACTGTATAAATTGAGGTAATTGTGTGAAAAGCAGATCACGCAAATGAGAAGTTCAGTGAGCTTTTAATGAAATTTTATAGTGCTGGCTTGGCACTTGAATAATCTTTGCACTATGAGAGAAATCTTAAACAGTGTTGAGTTTTCAGTTTTCAAATAATAAATATCGTCTGTAGGTTCCTCATCGTGGAGTTTTATGTCGGAATATTTAATTTATTATGGTAAATTAAGCCCCAAAATCTTTTTTCTCACTTCCTTAATTCGCCAATTTCTGTAAGACATTTAAAAATTTTCTAATTTGTTACATTTAAATGCTGGTTTCATTTTAAATTAATTGTAACCTTTTAATACATTGAGAAATTTTAAAGTTAAAGGAATGTCTACTTACAATTGGATCAATCCATTCCAAATTGTCCAGGAAAGAATAATTGGTTGCTTGACCATCACATAAAAAATCCATATTTTGTAGGTGCATTCCCTTATTTTGGCAGTTTAAAATTAATTTTTTTGAATTTTTATTATGTCTGAATAAAAAATGTGGGCCATTTTTGTTTTAGACCGTACGCTGTTTTTTGCGTTTGCAGGTTTTTACGCTTTTCCAAATTACTCAGTACTGAATTGTCAACTTTTCAAATAATGTGCATTGTATTTCGTACATTCTGGGCTAAAAATCACATTCCTATTTATATAGGGTGTGCCACGACGATGGCCTTTATCTGTATACGGAGAAGTAATGCAAACTGAAATCTGAAAATTTGCAAACCCACATTTGTCAATGTACTCTATCCATTGAAAATAGTGGCGACTTTAAATTACTTCGGGTTAAACAGGGAAGTAGCTGTCAACTTTGTTTTTCAAATAAAACACCCTGTATATTATAAACTTTTTGAATTTACGGACAATTTTAGGCATAAAACTTATGTACCATATATATATATATATATATATATATATATATATATATATACAGGGTGCCCATAATCTATCTCCGTATATGGGTAACTTTTTATTATAGAAGATACAATGTTGGTTAAATTAGCAAAGTTGAAGAGAAATTTACGAGTAGTATGATGCTTTTTGAAAACTCACCTAGATGCTCAACTTTTTAGATATTTGAAAAAACTGAAATTTGCCATTTTCTTCAAACGCTAATAACTTTTTAACGGTTTAACCTATAGAAAACAAAAACTGCTTGTAAGGTAACTTTTACGTAGAATTCAATAGCGTATATGACAATTTTAATTGGAAATGGGTTTTCAAGCTACAAACATAACCTCACTTTTTTAATGGAAACCATAGTTCAATATAACCCAAATGGAAAGGTTTTCTTTTCTGATTACCCTGATGTAAGGGTTGATGTACTTATTTTCAGTAGTTTCTTCATAATAAAGAAAAACGATTTATTTATTTGCGGACATCAAGGAGTCCATGGATACATATTACAAACAAACAAAATGTGTAAAAATCAATAATGGAAACACAAGTTTATTGTAACTAAATTTATTATAAACTAAGAAAAATAAAATACTTAAAAAATAAACTATCCATACAATACAAATAACTTAATCAAAGGAAACAAAAACTAATTAATGCGAATATGCCCACTCCTACATTAACATATGCTCAAAATGACCTCCATTAGCTTGCAAACACATTTCGCACCTTTTAATTAGGTTTTGGTGCACCTTATTGAACGTTTGTGGTTTTATACTTGTAATAGCTGCTGTAATACTATCTTTGAGTTGCTCAATGTTATTGGATTTTTTAGCATATACTACATCCTTTACAGTACCCCAAAGAAAAAAATCCAGTGGCGATAGTTCTGGTGACCTTGCCGGCCATGGAACAGAACCTGCATTGCCAATCCAATTTGGAAAACTATTATCAAGATATTCAGAAACGGCTTGAGCATTGTGAGCAGGTGCACCGTCATGCTGAAAATATTTTAAGTTTTGCAGTAAATGAAGTGACAAATTATCGAGCATTTCTTGCAATTCGTTTTGTAGAAAATTCAAATAGTGTACACCATTTAAATTATAATTATAGAAGAAAGGCCCAAGTATTTTATTACCAAAAATGGCACACCACACATTTATTGAAAATGATGTTGATCCCGCCTTTCTTCTGTTAAATGGGGATTTTCCTGACTCCAGTAGACTGTATTTTTTCTGTTAAACATGCCTTTGTTAGTAAATTTTGCTTCGTCGGTAAATATAATAGTGTGACTAAAACCAGGATTATTATTTGTTTCATTAAGAAACCACCTACAAAACTGTTGTCTTCTCTCACAATCCCCATGATACAGTGTATTGCTAACATGGGTTTTGTATGGTTTGTAGCGGTTTTGTTTTAAAATTAGGCGAGCTTTTTCTGTAGAAGTAGCGCACTCAATTGCAGTTTCTCGGTGGACGCTGTTGGCTTAAAATTTATGTAGGCTAACACACGTTCTTCATCATCAGTTTTGAATTTTCTTTTATCAGTACTGGGTTTTGTAAAGCACCAAACCTTTTAAATTGTTTTCTAATTTAGAAAACAATCGTTTATCTGGCTGCCTTCTTTCCAAATATCTTTCATAATACATATCACCAGCAGTATCACAATTTCTGTTACAGGCATAGTAACAAAAGAGCATGTCATTTTTTTCGTCGTTTGTATACATTCTCTATTATAGTCAAATAAATTTAAAAGTCTTCTACACAAAATTTGCAACCCAGAGCAAATAAACACTTTAACTAATAATATCTGACAATTGCCAGTTGTTTTTTGTTTATTTAAAATATGTATCCATGGACTCGATGCCCGCAAATAAATAAATCGTTTTTCCTTTATTATGAAGAAACTACTGTAAATAAGTACATCAACCCTTACATCAGGGTAATCAGAAAAGAAAACCTTTCCATTTGGGTTATATTGAACTATGGTTTCCATTTAAAAAGTGAGGTTATGTTTGTAGCTTGAAAACCCATTTCCAATTAAAATTGTCATATACGCTATTGAATTCTACGTAAAAGTTACCTTACAGGCAGTTTTATTTTCTCTATAGGTTAAACCGTTAAAAGTTATTAGCGTTTGAAGAAAATGGCAAATTTCAGTTTTTTCAAATATCTAAAAAGTTGAGCATCTAGGTGAGTTTTCAAAAGCATCATACTACTCGTAAATTTCTCTTCAACTTTGCTAATTTAACCAACATTGTATCTTCTATAATAAAAAAGTTACCCATATACGGAGATAGATTGTGGGCACCCTGTATATATATATATATATATATATATATATATATATATATATCTAAATCAAGCCATTTTCAATATATCCTTAATTTTCTGAAAAATTTTGCTGGTGCATATCATACTTGATATAGTTACGATAAAACATTCTCAAAAACTAAACAATGTTATAGCGTTTTATTGCTTCCAATAGGTTTACCTAACAATCGGTTATATTTTTTATTTTAAATGCCGCGCATGTAGCAATTTTGATATTAATCAAATTTTTTTTATTATTCAATTTGTATATGTAACTCCATTATAGCTTTATTTTAAATTAAGCGTCTTTTTCCGAACATTTATGTGACTCTGTTGGGAATTGTACGGTTGTCTGTCAACAGTCACGTCAGCAGTCACCTGATGATTTTCGGCAAATGAAAATAACTCTTTAGCGCAAGTGGAGGTTGTAGTTCTGTTCTCAGCAGTGAACTGGACACTTTGCACTTAATTAACCCGCACTCGCGTTTAATACCTCGATATTGTTCGGTAGTCGGTGGTCAAGTCCACCTTTAAAACGCTTCGCTTCCACAACCTCGTTGGTATCCTCACCTAAAACGTCACACCTTCGCTAAGCGCGCTGATCACATATTCTTCTTGGTCTGGGAAGAATGCGTGCTTAAACGAACACACGATAAATTAGGGGTTATTGTCTTATAATATGTGAGAACGGAAAACCTCAATATTATTGTAATATGGAAAAAATGCTTTCCTTTTCGGATTATATAAATCCCCTACTCCTAATATTAAAACGAAAGCTTTATGCAGCCTGAGGCGTAACATGCTGAACCACTTGGTATGGATTGCTCCAATTTTAATCAAGCGTCTTCGTGGCAATTTTCAGCGTGACGTTTGTGGTTATCCAAATATATTGCAAAAGAGACCTAGGTACAAGATTAAGTAAAGGAATAAGATATTAGCAAACGGACCACTTATGTACACTTCACATTTCTCGGTACCGGTAAAAAGTTTTCAGTTCACTACTAAGAAAAGAACCACATTCCCACTTGCGTTAAAGAGTTAATTTTCGTTTGCCGACAGTCATCAGGTAACCGTTGACAAACAATCGTATAATTCCCAACAGGAAATCATTCACATAAATGTTCAGAAAAAGGCACTTATTTTAAACTAAAATTATCATGTAGATACATATACAAATTTAATAATAAAAGAAATTTGATTTGTATCAAAATGACACGTAATTAATAGTGCTACTATTGAAATATATATATTGATATATATTCTTATGCACCCCCCCCCCTATCGCGCCTTTTATTTATTAATTTAATTATTTATATATAATGTGCAAATATTTATTTTACGTTACGTGCTTTAGCAACGTTTGGTTGGTTAATAAATCAAAACTGTTTTAAATATGCCTCGACTATATGAAAAACTCTTTCTTCCCAGGGTATCCACCTACTTACCGTGGGTTCAGTGGTAAGTAGATGTGCAAAGCCCCCAACCAAACAGCACTATCTTTTGTTTTAGTACCTTTTATAATTTACGCTTGTATATGCCAAATTTTATATGATCCACGTAGCCTTGTGCCAAATTAATTAATACCACAAAATTTCTGACTTTGACGTTATATCACACAGTACTCACCTGTTCTATACTTCGTTATCGGCCTCTATGAATGCTGGCTCAAAATCCTACTCGCCGTATACGTCTTCACAAGGTTTGCACTATCACTATGAAATCTGCCGTCTCGCCTCCAGGTATCTTTGACTTAATTTTGATGCTCCCAAATCTAAAATAAATATGACCCAAATTTAAAATTTTGAATAACCTTTTGTATTTACTTCCCCTGCGCTAATTTTTCCGGTGTTATATCTTCTTTATCTCGTACGAATGCTCTTGCTACTCCAATGCTGTCTTTTAATTTTGCTTCTCTCGTTCTAAATCACTGCTTTCTTTATCCGCTCGTTCCCAAATCAATACTTCCGCTTCTATTTAATCCGCTCGTTCCAAATCAATCCTTCCTTCTATTTAATCCGCTCGTTCCAAATCAATCCTTGCTTCTATTTACCACTCAATGCCCTGCTATACATAAAACCATATCCAATTCAATCCTAATAATATCTTCTTCAATCTTATAATTCCTATTCGATGCCTTCTGCCTATATAAATCTCGTTCCAATTCAATCCACTTATGTTCCGCCGGTTCGCTGTCGCACTAATTCCACTTTTAAACTTGTTACTCGTCGCTGCTATCAATTATTTTATTTATCGTCGCTTATCCTTACTCTTCCTTTACATAAATTAAACTCGTACACATATCAAACTCATTTATTAAATCTTCAAAAATATTCAAACAATTTAGCGCAGTTTACAAACACGTCTTATTACAAAAATATTTCGAAATCGACCTCTTGTTTACTTTTTCTAGGTGATAATTACAATATTAATATGCCTACTCTTTATTACATTGTATATAAAAATCATCCAATAACGTCGTATCACCAAGTTCGTGTCACTAATACCTTATACTTTGTCTTTTGCACTTTCCCTTTTCATACATAATGTTCAATCATTGGTCCTAAATATCGCACAACCCTTCAATCATATTTGACAATGCTATTACTTATAATTTTGATGTTACATGTTTGTCCAAAGGTTGATTCTAGTAAAATAAATGCCGAAATGTTACACATATAAACCTGGATCTGCGTGGTTAATAGTGGACAGACGCATCCGGTTTTCGATTGGCAAATGTACGTTCTATGGCTTATTCAACTACAACTCAGTATAAAACCTTGAATACTGTATGTTTTATCACGTCATCAAGTCATTGTTTTTACGTCTTGGCACTTACATTTTAACTAACATTTCAAATACTTTAACGTATGTAAAGTTGTTCTTGTAAAATTTAGCTATCTCTAACCGTTTTCATGCTATTAACTAAAAACCAAAACGGCACTATGTACAAATATGAAAATTATCCCAGTCAATGCGTCATACTCAAATTTGAAAATAATTGTTCTTGTAAAATTCAGCTATCTTTAACCGTTTTCATGCTATTAACTAAAAACCAAAACGGCCCTAGGTACAAATATAAACAAATATAAATTTTTAATTACGGGATCTGATATTTGGCTAACTTTATTTGGCATACACTACCTTCAACAAAACAAACCTTAGAACCCTTGTAACTCCTACTGACACTACAATATATATATATATATATATATATATATATATATATATAGATATATATTGAAATATACGAGGCTTGTTCAATTGAAACCCATCTTTGGAGAGGTTAGTCTTGGAAACAATTGTAATCACTCAACTAACTTTTGCAACGTTAGTGGTGTTTGTAAACTTCCCACTGGTCAGTTTCTCTCGTATATATTTGACAGTTCATTTACATTTCCAATGCTCCACCTGTAGGTACTACATTGGCCAGGAGGCGAGTTTTTTGTTGCCTGGAAATTTAGAATTTTGCCGAACCCTTGCCGTTCCAGGCAAGGTAGGGATCTTTAACGTGCGTGACAACACTCACACACGGGACCTCCATTTAACCTCTCATCCGAACGAGGGCGTAATTTTTGTGAAAAATGCTCACCTGCCATTTTTCAAGCAGTCGGCCGTGTCGGGATTTGAACCCGGGACCTTGGGATCCGTAGTCTTACGCTTACTACATTGATCCACGGCGACGCCCGTATATATTTGACAGCGATTTTAAGTATTGTGACTTTGAAGTGATGTTTGTTGTTAACAATCCGATCAAATGTGATCAGCGTGCGGTCATTCAATTTCTGTGTGCTGAAGGTTTGCAACCATTGGAAATTCTTACACGAATGCAAGCAGTGTATGAAAACGCATGTTTTGCGTATCCAACTGTCAAGGAATGGTGTCGAAAATTTAAGAATGGACACGAAGGGACGATTGATAAACCCCGACCAGGTGCAATGTGCGAAAGGGCTTATATTTGCAACACCTCACGGAATACAGACGAAATGGTAACGATTTTCTTTCGTCAATAATTGCTGGCGACGAATCCAGGTGTCATTATTTTGAACTATCGAGTAAGCTGTCATCGATGCAATGGAAACACGCAAATTCTCCGCTACCAAAGAAGTTTAAAATTCAACCTTCTGCCGATTAGGTCATGTTGACATTTTTTTTCGATCATGAAGGACACTTGTTGATAGAATTTACAAAACCTCGCGTGCATATCAACGCAAACCTGTATGATGAAACTTTGAACAAGCTCCATCAAGCAATAACACGAAAACGACCAGAGAAGCTTTCACGTGGTGTCATTTTGCTTTACGACAATGCTCGACCTCATGTTGCTAACGTAATGAAAGAAAATCTACAGCGAAAGAAATGGAGGATATTAGAGCATCCACCCTATAGTCCCGATTTATCGCCTTGCGATTTTCACATCTTTGGGCCACTGAAAAAAGCGTTAAAAGGTAACCGTTTTCAGTCGGATGAAGAGGTACTAAACGCCGTGAAAGAATTCTTTGAGCAGCAGCCACAAGATTTCGTTAGGCAGGTTATACATAGGTTGACAAAACAATGGGATATGTGCCTTAATCGTAGTGGTAATTATTTGTAAATTTAATTGTCAATAAATTTTTCTTGAACCAAAGATGGATTTCAATTGAACAAACAAGCCTCGTATTTTAAGAAACGATTCTATTTGGACGATTTAACTCTAAATATTGACGTAAGATGTTTGATTAGAGTTTCTTCATGCTGTACTAACTCGCTATAGTGCAACAGCCAGTAACTTTTTTGCCCTGAATTTTGCAAGACGTAAGCCAATTCGAAATACGGTTATCCAATAAGAAAAGCGAAAACTTTTCTTAATATTATTTCGTTCAGATGCGTTACTAACCCTTCTTCGAGGGATTCAACTACTTGAAAAATAGATTAGGCCATACAGTCCAACCATGACATTAAATAGCAAAGGATCAAAATACTTTCAAGCAACCTTTCATCGCCTATAACACGTAACATCAAGGAAACTACAATCACTATACTCTAAAACAGGAGTTGATAAATAGTTGCCCGTGAATCACATGCGGCCTTCCACGGAGTGTTTTGTGGCCCGCCAAGACAGTTTGCCTTGAACCAAGATTTTTTCGCGTGCGCTACTGAAGATTCGTTTCTTATTTTCCACTAAAACGGTTAAAAGATGCGATTCTTTTCTAGCTTATGCCTCCACAAAGTGACTCCCGAGCCAAAACGATTTCCCATTTCTGCTTTAACACATTAAAACTCTGAAACAGACATATAGAGAATATACCGAAACTGCCAACACGGCGCTAAAAAAAGCAAGAATACATTTGGAAACAAGATATTAGTACCCATAAGAAATACATTGTAATTTTCTCTTTATGGACATTATATCCGTTCTGAATGGACCTGCACCTTGAAGAAGTTTTAGATTACTAGAACGGGTGGAATGGCTTTCGCGTTCCAGTGATCTAAAGAGCCAAACTACAGGTCCAACCAAATTAGTGGAATCTTTAGTGAGGAACCAGACTAGGACAGATTCCCGAAAAATGACAGCAGCTCTTTCGGTACTTGGAGTGGCATAGACCATAGTAGTCGGTATGGAATTTTAGGACACACTACTTCGATGTGGAAGGCAACGGGAAACCGCCACATTACCTCTCAAGTACACAGCGTACTTAAATTGTTTTTAAAGATAGTGGCATCCTCTGGTGTAAAAAATTCCGTGGTTAAAATAGTCCCCTATTTGGATCTCTGGAAGGAGGCTACTTCAGAGGATGTGATCGGAAAGTTTAGAAAAAGAGTTGAGAAAAATTTGCAAGTCGGAGCGTGGAATGTCAAAAGTATGAAGCAAGTAGGTAAGCTAGAGAACTTGAAAATTGAATTGGATAGGTTAGCATTGAACACGGTAGGAATTAACGAAGTTCGGTGGCCAGTAGCGGGAGATTTTTGGAGCCGAAACTTTATGGTAATTCATACAGAGTCTGAGGAAGGAAATTCGGATGTGGGGATAGTTGTGTGGAACAAGATATGACACTGTGTAGAAAACTACTTACAAAAGAACGAAAGAGTGAGTACTCATGGTTAGATTAGAATCTAAACCGGTGTATACAGTAATAATAAAAGTATACATGCCTACCTCTAACTACAGTAAGGAATAGGTAGAAGCGATCTACAAAGATATCTTACATGTGATTTTCCAATGCTCCACCCGAAGGTACTACATTGGCCAGGAAGCGAGTTTTTTTTACTTGGAAAATTTGGTATTTTGCCGAACCCTTGCTATTCCAAGCAAGGTAGGGAGCTTACGTGCGTGACAACACTCACACACGGGACCTCCATTTTGCCTCTCCTCCAAACGAGGGTGTATTTTTGTGAAAAATGCTCGCCTAACATTTTTCAAGCGGACCGTGTCGGGATTCAAACCCGGGGCGTAGTAATCACACACATACCAACTACTCCCCGGAGCCGCCTTCTACAAAGATACCATGCATTTATATTTCCAATGATCCACCAGAAGGTACTACATTAGCCAGGAGGCGAGTTTTTTGTTGCCTGGAAATTTAGAATTTTGCCGAACCCTTGCCGTTCCAGGCACGGTAGGGATCTTTAACGTGCATGACAACACTCACACACGGGACCTCCATTCAACCTCTCACCCGAACGAGGGCGTAATTTTTGTGAAAAATGCTCATCTGTCATTTTTCAAGCAGTCGGCCGTGTCGGAATTTGAACCCAGGACCTTGGGATCCGTAGTCTTACACTTACTACATTGATCCACGGCGACGTCTTGTACAAAGATACCGAAGACATACTAAGATTCATAAAAGGACCTGAAAATTTAATAATTACGGGTGATTTTAATGCAGTAGTAGGTGAAGGTAGGGAAGGTAGGTTAATTTGGTTTAGGCACAAGAAACGACAGGGGAAATGGGCTGGTAGAATTTTGAGACAAAAACAATTTTACCATTACGAACACATTATTTCAACATCATGCTAGAAGACGAAACACGTGGAAGATGCCAGGAGATATAGGAAGATATCAAATAGGTTACATTATTGTTAGACAACGGTTTAGGAGTCATGTAAAAGACTGTAGAAGCTATCCAGAAACAGATATAGACACTGACCACAACAAGCAAAAACTCTAAAAACCGCTGAACAAGCATTAATAGAACGTCTCTTCCAACTTGTAAGCTATATGTATGAGACGGGCAAGATTCCCAAAGACTTCAAACGTAACACCATAGTCACTATACCAAAAGAGAGAGGCGCGGATAGATGTGAAAATTTTCGAACGATAAGTTTAACAGCACACGTGTCAAAAAATATTAACCATAATTGTGCAAAGACGGATGGAAAAACGAGCTAAAGAAATACTAGGAGAAGATCAATGTGGGTTTAGGCGAAACAAGGGAACACGGGAGCTCTGAGAGTGATAATCAAGAAGACAATAGAATGTATGTATATAGGGTTTGTAGATCTGGAAAAAGCATTCGACAACGTAAAATGGAAAAAAAATGTTCGAAATACTCAAAAAAGGTTGGAATGTGTTTTTAGGTTCTAATAGCGAGATACGGTATGAAAATTAACAAAAATAAAACTAAAGTATTAGTATGTAAAGGAGAAGAAAATAAATAAAAAACTAGAATATAAATAGGTAACGAGAACTTACAAGAGGTTAAGGATTTTTGCTCCCTAGGAAGCCAAATAACGCAAGATGGGAAGAGCGCAAAAGATATAAAACAAAGATTAGCACAAGGTCGTGCTACATTTAACAAGAAAAAGCAACTACTGTGTTCAAAGACAACAAACATAGAAACAAGGAGAAGATCGCTTGAAATGTGGAGCACGGCACTGTACGGCTGTGAAACTTGAACAGTAGGAGAAGCGGACAGGAAAAGATAAAAGCCTTTAAAATGTGGTGTTACAGACGTATGATGAAGATATCATGGACAGACAAAGTTAGAACAAAGAGGTAGTAGAAATGGTGGCGGAAGAAGTAAAAAATAGGAGAGATAGGTAACATACTAAGGCATGACGGAATAGTGCGGAATATATTAGAAGTAGAGATAGGAAAAAAGAGGGGTAGAAGTAGACCTAGGTTAAACTATTGCACGCAGATAGTGAAAGATGTAGGCTCTGGGAATTTCAGGGAAATGTGTACGTTAGCTCAGAATAGAAATAAGGGAACCGAGCTGTATTTAGGCTGCGGGGATTTCAGAGAACTGTGTAGGCTAGCTCAGTACAGATATAAGTGGGGATACGCGTCCAATTAGTTTCAAGACTGAAAACCTAATGACGAAAATATAATGGCAATTAAATCTGATGATTATTATAAACAACTACAGGTGTTGGTTTTGAAATATTTTTAACTAATGTGCGAAAGGATATATTGGAAAACTATTAATTCGGAAAATATTCATGTGTTGGAATGTTGGGATGTTGTGCTTCAGATGTATGATGATGATGATGATGATGGCATGGACAAAGTTAATAACAAAGGGGTTATAGAAATAATAGGTGAATTATTATATTCCCGTAAACGCCGCACAAGCGACACAAAAGACAGTTGGTAACGATATTGCGTGATGTGGAAATTAGCGCCTAATTGTCAATGGCGTCACACAATATGCAAATTATGGCACGTAATTTACGAAGTATACCAATTTTAAACAGCCCCTAGGGGGTACTTACGTGAATAGGTGAAGCTTCCTTTAGGATTATTTCATGATGGCATCTGCGGGACTCCGTGGACTCGTTAATGTATCTCGGGTCGTGGATTTTCTACCAGGTTGCTTCCAAATTCCAACTCTTCTTTCTATGTATGCAGGGAACGACAGGAAACTGGTTTAGGGAACGACAATCAAAAATAAAGGCAAAAAAAGGAATCTACATAACACAAAAAAGGCACGATAAGGTACCGAAGACCAACCGCTCTTCTTCACGTTCAAAGGCAAGTCCCTAAGCGTCTTGCGGAAATTCCCCACTTTCTTCTTCCCCCACACGTATCGGCGCGCAATTCGTGCAACGCACTTCTGAAGTAACGGAAATACGCGCAACAAGTCTTTTAAATTTATGGCGCGAAATTCCCGCATATTAAAACTATATGAATGTTTAGTGCCAAAATTTTTTGGCACGTAACAGAATAAAGGTATATGTGGAAAAAAAAGTATGAAAAATAGAAGGGCATGATACGTTCTAAATCATTTTTGGGGAATAGTGCGGGATATATTAGAAGCAGAGATAGGGAAAAAAAAAGTAGAGGTAGACCTAGATAAGACTATTGCACGCAGATTGTGAAACTAGGGTACGTGTCTAACCAATTCCAGGACTGAAGACCTAATGAGGATGGACATTATATGAATTTATGAAATATAGACTTATTACAGGCTCATTAGGTTAATTGCCTTGTTAATTAGGTTTAGTTGCGTATCTCATATAGGTGAGTGCGCACCATGCTTTCATCTACCAAATTCCGTCTACCTTTCCAGGTCACCTATCTTTGCTGATTATTGGGTTTATCTTATAGTTATTCGATTTACGCTAAGATTGTCTAAAATTAATCATCTCATTTTAACATTTAATTACGGAATATAAAATTCACACAAAGAACTACTATTTGTTTATTTTATTTACGGTTATTTTTAATTTATTACGAATAGAAATGTCAGTAGCACGAGTGTGCTAAATTCAATTATTAGTTATTAATGATCAACCAAATCCTTTTGGTATCAAATAATACACACAAATCAATACGTTTCTCTAAACATACAACAGTATTTACCCCATTTCTAAATAGACGCAAAACAAAAAAATTAATTTATTCTGTATCTAAACCTCGGGCTATTTATCAAAGTACCTTAGTAATACTAGTTATTATTTACAATAACTTGGCCTAACATTACTATGTAATAATTTATCAAACCATTAGGACAAACTTCTTTAATTCCAGGAGTAACAAGTTTTGTTTTTGTATCTATACCTAATAATTTTTATAAACCCCTTACTTCTTACATCATAATTTCGTACATTTGTTCTGTCTCTATGTTTTTTGCAAACTATCTAACAAAAACTAAGTTTCTACATTCGAAAGTGAGTTGCCATTATACGCTATAATATTATTAGTGATAAACTTTGCACTAACTGGTCTGTATAAGTTTTTACTAGAAAACTACTAATTACACAGTGCACTTAATCAACTAAATTGATATTGGTCAGCTTGTAGAAGTTTTAACCTAACTTCATTACAAAGTAACTAATTTACTTCGGCGCGTATATATTTAACAAAATCACAATATCTCTGTTGCGCTCAGCAACTACTACATACTTTGTTCACAAACTTTATTTAATTTTAGTAATATAACTTTTCGAAAATGCTCCTAAGAGCTTGGAATACAACACACCAGCTGATACCGCAGTCTTAACTTTTGAACTCGTCAATAATATCAAAATTCCAGCATGGCGCTGCAATACTAAACATTTCAGTAGTTGAGCTTTTCCTTCAACTGCTTTTAAACGGGCTTCAGTAATGTATCTGACTTCAATACTCGTAAAAACCTTCAGAAAGGGATCATTTAGTTCTATTACGACTGTTTTCTATCATAGTCAATGGTTTGATAGAATTCACTTAGTGGCAAAACCATTAACGCTGTTATTCTCTCCCTTGCTTTATGTGTATAAAAAGTAATTAGACATCAAAATGAAGAGAAACAGTCAAATATTATTACAACCGAGCTTAGGGTTGTTCCCTGCTGATTTGTGGAGGAACATATAGGATACAAACAAGAAATTCTACTGCGCTTTATACGATACTAACCAGAGATTAATTAACGCTTAATCTGAAACATTGGTCTAGGAGACCACTGACAAACTTTGTGTACCCACCATGGTTTTAGGAAAACCCTAAGTGCGCAAATAGTTTCGTGATAAATATTTGATCTTAGCATTTAAGCTTGATTCTACTTAGAAGTTTTAAGTTTTTGAAAGCTCATATAGTTGCGAAAAGACTTACATATAGTCTTTGCAATTTCTAAATAGACTTGCGTCATTACCAATTGTGACGTCAAATTGTAGCGACGTTGCCATTACCAAAATCCTATTGCCACATGACTATAATAGCGCCATCGGTAGAATACAGATATTGAAAATATTTAATAGCAGATGACGAATGTGATTTGTTACTTTTTAAAAAAGTATTTTTTAGGATAAATTTCTATCGACAATATTTTAGATCAATGTCATTAATTAACAATATTTTTTATTTACTTTTATATTTTTACCACAGAGCATATTTTAAGTATAGTTACGTATTTCTAATACTCCTAATTTTATGGCCATTAGTATATTATACCAGACACGGAATAATAATCACAGTTATTCAAGAGGTTATGTTATTGGAATTATAATTTAAACGTTTTGATTACACAAATCGAAAAAGCTTTTCCTTTTGAACAAAATTTAAATTCCATTTGTGAGTAAAATTCTCATTAACTTTGAATAATTAAGATATATCACTTTTAAATAATCTTTTAGATTTCCCTGAAACAATTTACGAAGACTAAAGTTATGTTATGTACATTGCAAACGAAGGATTTAACACTTTCAAATCACCCTAAAATTTGTGGTGGTCATTTTACTCCTGACTGTTAACATGCAATTGGATTGAATATGTCATGTTTTCAAAGCATTTCCAACAACTAAAACAATGTATAAGGATAAAGGCTTTAAATGAACCAACTTTGAATTCTGTTGTTGAAGTATACCATTTTTCAAGAAAAGAATAACTGTTAGAGGATTGTTAATGTTCCCAGTAAAAATCCAAAATTGCAAGTTATCTCCACAGTCAGTGTCATAAGCTAAAAATTAAAACCTTATAACCAAAAGGTTCAACGACTAATCATTTCGATGGAATTCTTAAAGATATAAACAGTAGTTTGTTAAATATACAAAAGCATGAAGGGGCAAATATCTTCAAAAAATAGGCATTTGCTTTATTACTCTTCCAGACCATATAATTGTTGCAGGTAACGAAGTAGTTTGAAACAAATTATTCAATATACAATTTACCATTTCTTGATCAAATTTGATCTCACGTTCCCACCAATCTTTGATAATTTTTTCTGCTTGTTCTATCGAACGTGCGCAAAATCTCTGGTGTTATTTTTTCTAATGCTTCTTTCCACATCTCTTCCAGCGTGTCGGTTGTACTAGCTCTTACTAACACCCCATACATTTTCAATTGCATTGAATATGCAGTGATACGGAGGCAATCATAATACCGTATGTATAAAGCACATAATTTTGACTTACATAATGACAAGTTTCAGAAGCTCTGCTTTCAAAGAATTACCATCAAAGGAAATTGCTTGTTTTGTTAGCCATTCTGCGATGTCGCTTTTTTCCAGGAACTGTTAGGTATTTCGTTTAACACAGTAGAATGATAGGAAGCGTTGTCTAAAACTATTGCAGATGGTGCTTCCAAATTCTTCAATAATTGATATTCAAACCAATACAAGAAATTCTGTTCATTCGTTTTTCCGTGGTAATATGGGTTGTTTGTGGACGAAGAAAAAATCAATTCAGCTCCATCTATAAAACCATTTACATTTCCTGCATGTAATACTATGTACCCAAAAGATTATTTACATTATTCTGTTTTAAAAGGAAGTATATGACACAAGTCTTTTTCCATCAATTCGTGTACTCTTTACAGTACTTAAATCACTGTCTTGCCAGGAGCAGCTCACGGCACCATTCTGAAAAATCCATGTTTCGTCCACAAACACAAACTGATACAAATTCTCTCTTTTATTCCCTTGTACGTCTTCAAGAAACGTATCCTTCTATCAACAATATTTGGCAATTCTATTAGATCTCTCCGTAGGTTATCTTTTTGCCATTTAAATCCTCTATTGTGTAGGATTGTATTCAGGGATCGTTTAGAACCATTAAAAAGTTTATCGTGCTTCAGATTCTACCACAAAGTATGAACAGAAATATGTTCATCTAAAATAAATACATATAATACTATATATTAACTTAGAAATGCGCACTTACGATCGTCATGTAACCTATAAATCACATTTCGAATTCCACTTTTGGTAAATTCATCTACGTCAGTGACAGGCTTTGTGTGGACTCTCTTTTTTAACGTAAATGGTTCATTTATCGTTCATTTATCATTTATGGTTCATTTATTGTTTGGGAAACGATTTTACGGTGCCAATACTAAAACCCAGGACAACCGACACTCTCTAAAAATATGCACAAGAAATAGTTTCTGAAGTAAATAATGAACTAAACTACCTCACGAACCGCTGTTAACAGAATAAACGGCCCACCATTATCCCTTTTTTTTTCTTCAAAAAAACTGATTAAACTAGCAACAAGTTGTTAAGCTCTAACGCCTAAACTAATTCCACTCATTATCTTTGGTGATCAGAGTTCGGTGTAACACTAATATGAGTTCTGAAAAGAATTGTTTGAAGCAAAAACTGATCAAATTATGAACGAATAAAAATAGAAAGTGCACGAGATGTAAGAATAACTAAACAACATATAACCTAAAAATTAAACGTCAATCAATTAAAATTCTGCTAGAATTGTTGGCAACGTTACACATTGCTACTATTCAAATCAAAACCGTAGCGCAAGCATTTTACGGTTTATAATGACAAACGTCTGTATACATAGTTAGTACGTGTGTGACGTCGCGAATGACGAGGTCTGTTTAGAAATTGCAAAAACTATAAAAAGCGATCAACTTATACAGTAGTGTTCTTGTAATTTGATAAAAACGGTATAATTTATTGAAAATACTAGATTGAAATCAAGCACCGTTTGTTGTTTTCTGATTGCTTTTGAAAATTTCTTATTCGTGATCTATTTATTTAAAAAAGTTGCTACCGCAGGGTGATTGCTAAAATAAAAATCTTAATCGCTTTATTCGGGGAAAAAAATTAGATGTATCTGCTTTTTTGGGCATAACGACTGTTCTCAAGTTAAAAACTAAACATATGCCTGAAAATTTCGAGGGATGGTTTTCTCAGATTTGTTGGGGCGGGGTTGAAAAAAAGGTGATCCCAAGTTGAAAATTCTACCAGAAATGAAACACTTATAGAAGACCTTAAATAAGGTCCAAATGTCTAAAAATAAAAAAGGGAAAATTTTAACTCACGTAACGTCTAAAATCATCCAAAACCAGCAGGAGAAAAATGGCTGCTCTCCTTTTCGATGCATGTGTTGTCGTACAGTCTCTAGGTGGTTTCTATGTATATGTTCATTTATTGTCAAAGGAGTATAACTGATTTGGTGACCCGCTGTCATCTTTAAGTTCATAGGTAGTTTCTATACAGAGTAGTCCTCGTACCAGGATTCATTGGGTAATTTTGATACAGATCCTCTTCAGTTTTGCCAATTTCTGAACCGTTACGGATATATCCAAGTTCAAACTTGCTAATCTGCTCGAGTTTATTTGTAAATTTTCAAATTCGATCTAGTAAATTGAAAATAATCACTTTTGCCATGGTTTAGATTTAAATCAAAATTAATTTAAATACATTAATACGCGGTATTTCTCATTGTGGTTATCGTTTGTGTCTCACCATTCTCTATCGGTTCTCTAAGATTGATTATTCAGATATAATGTTTGCCTACAGAGATAGTAATGGAAGTTCACTAGTTACGATGATAGAATATCATCGCCACTTTCTACGCGACAAAATATTTCACCCTAAATTTGATTTTCCAATACTCCACTCGAAGATACTACATTGGTCGGAGAGCGAGTTTTTTTTTACCTGGAAATTTTGAATTTTGCCAACCCTGGCTGTTTTATGCAGGTAGGGATCTTTAACGTGCGCGACAACATCCACACACGCAACCTACATTTTACCTCTCGTCCGAACGGGGGAGTATTTTTGTGAAAAATGCCCGTCTTACATTTTTCAAGCGGTCCGTATCGGGAATCAAACCTTAGTTGTCACACGCGAACCAACTAAGTCATGGAACTGCTCTGTTTATATCACTGCGCACCGTTGGCAATTTTAGAAATACTCTGATCGAATCGGTAGTCGCCGTGACCAATCATTGTCAGTCTTGCAGTACATTAAAGACAATTTAACAACAAGTTCCAGACGAATAACAGTCGCAAGACCAAAAGAAAACAAACGTTTTAGCAACTTTGCATGAACATGGATTACATCCGTACCACTATCAGAATGTGGAAAAATTGATTCTTGACGACTGCATTCCACAAATTCTGTTCTGTGAGTGGCTGACCTCAAATCCAAACAAAGTATTAGAAATTTTGTTCTACGATGAAATTACTATCACCCGTGATGGCGTTAGCAATTCACAGAACGAATACGTATCGAAGCACGACAATTCGCATGCGGTGACTGAAACACATTTTCGGCGTTGTTTCTCTGAAGGTTTGGGGGAGGTCTAATTGGTAACGTTTTGGTTACACCTTACATTTTTGACAGAGATCTAAATAGTGCGGACTACAAAACATTTGTTACAGATGGACCTGCCAACATAATTGGATGATGTGCCAGTTTGTATTCGCCAACGTATGATTTTCATGCGCGATAACTCTCCGACTCATTTTGGACGTACCGTTACAGATTTTTTAAATCGAAACTATTATAACCACTGAACTTAAAGGAACGGGCCGGTTCATCGACCTGCTCGTTCGGCGACTCCGTAGCGTAGTTGGTATGCATGTGACTACTATGCCCAAGGTCCCGGGTTCAAGTCCGGACACGGTCCACTTGAAAAATGTTAGGCAAGCATTTTTCACAAAAATACTCCCTCGTTCGGATGAGAGGTAAAATGGAAGTCCCGTGTGTGAGTGTTGTCATGCACGTTAAAGATCCCTACCTTGCTTGGAACAGCATGTG
Organism: Platerodrilus igneus; assembly: GCA_036346225.1. NCBI lineage: Eukaryota > Metazoa > Arthropoda > Insecta > Coleoptera > Lycidae > Platerodrilus > Platerodrilus igneus. The sequence goes on from JARFIW010001638.1 coordinate 5,871,749, forward strand.
TTCGGCAAAATTCAAAATTCCAGGTAAAAAAACTCGCTTCCTGGCCAATCTAGTCAGGTGGAGCATTGGAAAATCAAATGTAGGGTCTGCTCGTTCACCGGATTTGACACCAATGGATTTTTCTCTCTGGGGTTATCTTAAATCTATTGGGAATGGGACAGGTCAGCCAGTCACAAGAAATGAATTAGGAGACAGACAGACAGGCGTTTCAGCTTCTCTAGGGTAATTTGCAGAACTACGTTTGAGAACGAAAGTTGCGAATAGGGCTAAAAAGTGCATTGAGGAGGATAGCGAGCATATGGAGCGTTTTTAATTTTTCTTACAATGCGAAGTTCATAAAGGCTATCCGGCCGCCAACGTTATATTCAATATTTGAGAAACGGTTCAGAATTTGGCAAAACTTAAGTGAATCATTTATATTCAAAATCACCTAAAGAAAACTCGTGTACGAATTTTTGGTATAACCTCAGGGGTACCCTGTATAGAAATCTACATATGTACTCAAAATCAACAAAAAAAAACTCTTATATCAATTTTTGAAACAACCTCAGCGACGATACTATATATGCACGAGCTCCATCCATCTTTATTGGGCCTATCTTATTTCTTATTTCAACAAATAGCGGCAGTTTGACTTAATTGAAACGTAGTTGTGCATTTATATTTGAAACTATAAACAATCGTGGACACAAATTGGTGATTTATTAATGTTATTAATTACAACCATAACCTATTAGGCGCAAAATAGCACTAATCGTAAAAACCGTGATCTACCTATTGTGAGATCTACCATTAGGTTACATCATCCTTATTTTTGATAACAACTTTAATTCTTGGTGGCATAATTTTGTTAATTATCAATTAGACAGGTATAAAGGTATAAAGGACGTAATAATATTACACAAATTTTACAATACGAAATAAAGAAAAACTCCATGAATAAATCAAGTTTACCTTTATTAATCTAGATATTTAAGTTGAGGTAGAGCCAATTACTGAATCCTTGTATTACGGCAATTGTAACGCGGTAAATAATACTGCGTATTATTCCTCTAACTACGTATGTTCGGGCGTATGGGTTTTAGCGGTCTCTCTCTACATCCAATTGCAGCGAAATTCGTTGTTGTTTGCCCACAATACACAAGAACAGACAGGTACGGTATAGGAAATCGAGATAGGAGGTATGTTACGGGTGAAATATTACTGTTAGAGGTGAAATAGGCGTTGAAATAATTTAAATTTTGATTTGCCCTAAGGGGCGACGACCCCGTAACAATAAAAGGGTGCGTCGGCTAATTACAGTGATGCGGGAGTGGGTTCCTATGGATAAATGAGAAAGGAACATATAATAAACAATAAAGAAATACAAAAATGACAACTAACAAGGTTTCCAACTAAAACTCTACATTACCACTTTCTTTGAAAGGCGTTGTGATTATCAATATCGAGGCGCCAAACAGCTGTCACCGCAAGCTTTGTTTATGTGGAAAACTTATTTCGCATAAAACTCCATTGCTTTGTATTCCTAAAATTAGTCATCTTCATTACGATTCTCTGTCAAAATAAAATACTCCTTCCAGACATGACTAACTAGCTAGATATCCTTTACAAATCTTGATTACCTATTTTCTAAATAAGTTAAAATAAAAATTCGTCTAAACTTAACCCCTGTTAACATAAAACCAAGTTCATTACACATACACATATAAATATACTTTTCTAAAATTAACTTATCTGCAATCTGTCTAGGCTTTTCTGTACTAAATTCTAAAGAAAGTCTTAAGAAAACTTAAACCTAAATCTTCAACAAACCTATTCGAACCTCCACAGTTTCGTGCTTTCTTATTTAACTATTACATTAATGAATACCAAATTTTTGGTATTGTTGTTCATCAAACAAGGAAACAGATCAATACCAACGTTGCACTATCACCTTGTCTTTTCCAAACTACGTAACACTTACAAATCTCTTAAAAATTTACTACTAATAAACTTATCCTTCGATTAGTGTCGTATGCAAAACATATACGTCCTACATTCACATATAAATTATACCGAATCATAAATAAGTGTATACTATTACAGCAATATTATTCGTTTAATTCAGGTAATGGCGAGACCACACCAGTTTTCTATTCTCTAAAACAACAGCTACTACATAACTTCAAAATTTTCCAATTAATGACGGGATGAACAAATCCAGTGACCCTCCCTACAAACGATCATCACGATGCAAATTCTGTCCGTAGGCGTTTCGAAATTTACCTGGCCGAACCACAAGCGTAAAATCGACAATTTTTCGTATGTCGCGTATTTTCTCCTGTTTAATCGTGTTTTGTTCCACTGTATAAAATGCCCAAATTCTACACTAACATCTCTTTCAACAAACCACATTTTTATCAATTCCAAACCTTTAAATTAAACCTTTTGGGGATCTAGCATTAAAGTTTCCTCCCTCCCCTCTAAGCTGTATTGTATATCTACATTTTGGATCTGTTTAGGTGACTGATTTCTATGACTGTCTCTAATAATACTTTCAGTGTATTCAACAAAACTCATTATTGCCAATATAAATCGTATTTTATTGCAGCCAGCATCTAGTTACTAGATTCTATTGAGCGCTTTTTCATCATTCATGCGCTATCAGTCTATTATAACGAGAGGATGGCTTTATTTATGTAATCTTACCATCTGTATTCTGCTTATTTAATGTCTAGTTAATATTTTGTAATAAAGTGTATGGTTTCCCTTTTATGATAATTACAACAATGTATTAAAACTAGGTCATATTGCATGGAGTTTATTTAGCTAAAACTTCAATAGCTTCTATTTAGGAATGGATACATTAACAAATTCACGGTTATTTTACAAGTCTAAAGTTTACTGAAAAATTACATTCTTTCAGTATGTAACGGTGTTTATACTTGATTTATTTACATTCTTGTGGTTTTAACATAATTTACAACTCATTTTTCAAGTTTCCTATGTATTTACAGACATATAACGAGATTATTTATGGTTTTCAGTTTAATTTGAATAAAAATATCAATTTAATTGCAAGTCTTGGTTTTTTAACATTATTTTACATGAAATTAATATTCTACAGGGTGTTTCACTAACAAGTTAGTCCATTCAAGATTAAATATTATTTCTTTCCTATCTAATTGCTTAGCGTAACGCATTGAGTTACAAGTAGACAAGGCACATTTCACTGCATAATTACGCACTACTTGGCACTCGTCTTTTCGGTACGGTACCCCATAGTCTGCTATCATGGCGGCTGGCTTGTTTACTTGTAGAAGCCACCACTCGTCCTTGTTATGCATTCTGATTGGTTGAAGACAACGACGTACATTTTCGAAGCGGCGGAAACATCTTATTTAACATTTCATTCCCACGAAATACATAATAAAACTGTTTCTAAAAATTCCGAGCCGACTGGGAATTCGAAACCCCATTTATTTAATGCGTCATAACTTTTTAATTCTACAAGAAAAAGTCTCCTAAGATAATTATTAAAATAAAATGAGGCGTAACAATTTCTACCAATTTTTGACATTCTTGTGAACCGAAAGAACCCCAAATTTCTTGAAGTCTTTGCTTCAGTTCTGGAACGCACTTTAAAAGATGCTCATGAATTTGTTTTTTCATATTGTGCCAGAGTGTTTTGATGAATAACAATAGGGTTACTAGACACTCATTTTTTTCGAATACGACAAGCAACACCGTTTGATGAAAAGTGAAATCATTGCTAGACAATTGACATCCTTTATAAGTTGGTAACAATAACGCCTCTAAGATATTAAAATACCTGTCGGTATTCATAACTTCATCGATAAAATGCAATTTTCAACACTAATTGCCGTCCCCAAATCCCAGACCATAACCAACTCTCAAGATTTTATCTTCATTTTTAAACACTGAAAATGATGTCCCATTTTTTATGCCATTGATGCTTTTTCGCCCATTTTAATAATTTTTTTTTGCTTTGCCGTAAAAAGCGATTTCTCCTTCGCCTGCAGTTAGTAAAGGGTAGAATCAACAAGAGTATAAGCACCTTAATGTCCCAAAACCTAATTTCTGCGCTTCTTCATGACACGTGGATCGAGAAAGCGGTCTTCAAACAGTCACTGCAGAGTACGCTCAATTGATCTATTTTTAAATGACTCGTCTGCCAGTTTTCGCCCGAAATTCACTTGCTGTTTGGCTGTAAATAGGAGCTAGTGATTGCTGGATTTTTAAAATTTGCATTTTACTTGTTCTGCTTCTCCTTATTGAATCCTTTAGTTGGTTTGCTTAGCAAAGCCGTATTAACTTAGTGGTAAATTTTTAATTTTCAATTATTATTTGCTTCTACTATATTTTACAGCATTTTATTTATTACAGGAAAGTTAAATACAAGTCACCAATGATTATAATATAACTATGCATTTTAAATAGGAAAGTCCCAAAATATGTTTACAAGTGGCATGCTAATTAAGCTAGAAACTTGTTGTTTCAGTTGTTTACGGGATTATATTTTAGGCCACATTATAAGAACGTATGTTTGTTATGTGTTTTTATATTAGTTATCCATATTCCCAATAGAGCAAAAAGTATGTTTTTTAATATTATAAAGAATGTGATTTACAAAATTAAACACAGTTTTCTTTACTTCGTCAAAATTAAAAAATGTTATTACTACTTTACACAATAATAACTTTAAGGACAAATTGGCCGGTCAACCCCTTTTTAAAAAGCACACCTCATTAGGTATTTGTTGAATTTTTGGAATGAAACATATAACTTAATCGTAAAATACCTACGAATTTTTACTATAATAAATGTCCCAAAGAAGCAATTAGTTATTTATTCTTGTTACATCTGAAATAAAATACCTACCTGCTAATAAAAAGCTTATCTATCTAGAACATAACTTTATGTTAAATACCTTTCGTTCATATAAAAAATCAAACAATGAAATCTACCGAGGAAATTACTAACTGCTCTTGCGTCGTCTAATAAACTTGCCTGCTGTGCATCGTTTTAATGCAGCTAATGACCTGGATTCTAGCTATCTGATATTATATTATAAAATTTCTTTCAGCTTGTTACGCAATTCTTGGGCACTCACGTTGGGCGCCAAATTTATGCTACGTTGTTCTTGTAGCCGTGCGTAACAACAAGAGATCACGGAATGACCGGGCTCAATCGGAGATTAGGGGGGGTTGTAGGAAGTAGACTAACATAGAATGTACGCGGCTGTAAGAAATTAGGAACAATACCTGCAATAAAAATAGTTAAGCAAACCTGAAAGAAAAAAAATAGTTAAGTAAACCTGAAAAAAAAGAATGTAAAAGAATGTAAAAAAAAAACGGTTGGATAATCTATATAACGTAGCAACGGTAAAAGCAATACAAAAATATTTAGTACAAAGTGAGGTAATATTGGGGAGCAATTGATATGAGTAATTCAGTTTGATTGTTCTTTCTTTCTTTTTTTTTTTTGTTTTAAAATAGCATGCAAGTCTATTGTAAAAGGTATCAGAACGACGAAGAATATTGCAAAACAAACGGATAGATATTTACAGTAATAACAAGTATGAAATAGTTCAACTTACAAAAAGTCCTTCCGCAACGCTTCCTTGCAACGGAAGTGTGGGATTCAGCGATGTCCTGCACTAATGAAGCACTTCACCCTTGACTGTGAGGGTGTGGATGGAATTGCTTACACGTTACACTAACTCACACCTACGCGTTTCACTGGTGTTAGCAGCAGACATCATCATACTGATGGAACCATGTAGCATTGATAAATTTCTTGTTAATTCTATTTCCTGAGACAATAATTTCGAAATATTTTGTAACACAAATCGCAAAAATGGTAGTAAAAATTTAGAATTTAGAATCACGGGCTTTCAAGGCACGATGTAATGCCTGTCATCTGATAAGTTCTTGCATTAAACTAACAGTAACGCGAGGTGTTTTATTTGCTACATATGGTAACAAAGAAAAATCTAATGCTTTTGCATAACGAAATTTGCACCAGTAGTGATCTATTTTAGATTCTTTGGTAGTAAAAAATTCAGAACTACAGTATCAACTGTATTTACATGTGAATGAGATACATATTTATAAGAAGCAACCTTTTTTGTTCAACTACTAAACCTGCTACAACTGTATCATCATTTTTAGAACCAAAACCCAAGCTTAAAATTAATCCTAAAGCAAGAATCGATCAAGTTTCACAAGTTCTACAACGTTTTTCCCACAAGAAAAACAACTAAAACCACAATTAGTAAAAACGTGTAAACATTAATTAAGTCCGTCAAATGTTCCGTAACGCACGTTATTTCAAAAGAAAAACTCAACAATTTAAGGACCAAAGAAACACAATCGGTAACGGCACGTGTAGTTAAGTAAACCCGTTCGCCTATAAAAGCATCCTTCATTCAATGCAATCAGAACTACACTCTGCAGTTAATATAAAACTCGGTAATTTAAGGAACAAAGAACAAATACTAAAAATTAGTAGGCCCGCGTAAGCCATAAATACCGCATTAAAACTCACTATTCACAAAGCAAAACAAGCCACCGTATTTTCAACGTAATTAACATCTATGAACAAAGAACAACTGCAAAACTACGCTAATCTGTAGATATAAAATAGTTGTTAGCATAACATCTGAGCGCCTCTTATCTCGGCTTCGATAAATAACATAAGGAACCAAAATTTGTAAGACGAATAATTCAATTTATTTATTAATGTAAATCAACCGTTATACAACCAGCTATACAAAACGATGTATTTTAAGTACGCTATACAGAAAGGGAGCGTAACAAGCTTATAAGCCACTCAGTACCATTAAAATTTATTCATCAATATAAAATAAAATCCATACAACTGGATGCTCAAATTTGCTCATAATTTTGTAAAAACTCGGATATTTAGTTAAATTAACTGCGTTCCATAATGTAATAAACTTCTCAATTTTGTTCAACAAAGCAAACAGCGTTGCCAAAATCTTACTGCCATAACATTGAGAGCTATTAAAAGTTTAGCATAATCAGATTTGTAGCAAAACGGCCATAAAAGCTAAAGAAAAACGAGGCAATGAGGACGAAATTAAGATTTCACTGCCATTTATTTTTGATAAATCTCGATCTGACAAACTCCGTGTTTTCCAAACTTTACTCAGAATAGTTAATTATTATCGAACAACCGTATTTTTAAAATCTTAAAAACGCGTAGATTTTTATACTAGTAACTTTAATGTCAGAAATAAGTAATAATACAATACAGTTTTCAAACGGTCAAAAGAAAAACATTTGAATCCATATTTCTCCAAATATTGCTATGACAAACTTTCCGGGGACAAATATTCAATTATAATTCAAATACCATTTCAGTATGTGGCAAGTATTCGGAATATTACTAATATTTTACCCTTTCGATTGGTTGCCACGTTTTCCACAACTTCCATTTATAATTGTACTAAAGTATGTGTCACGTTTAAACAGTCCTTTCGTTTAAACTAATTCAACCATTTGTCGGTATTTTAAACTAGTTAGAAAAGGAACCTGAACGATTTAATTTTATAATAGAAATGGAAATCAAACAAAATTACGTTTCAATGTATCAAAGAGAACTATAAAGGCTTGATAAATATTTGAAGATTTATGTAAATATTAGATAAAAATTATTGCAGGAATAACTTATTCTAAAGATAAACTCTTAACATAGTTTTGTAATAAAATCCTGAGCAGTTTGCAATTCGGATTAAAGTGATTCCAGAATCAGTTTGATATAATTGGAAGAGCAGATATTTGTACTACATACTCAGTATCCCTAAACTAAAACGGTCTTTTAAAAGTTTTGACCAGGAAATAAGTGGTGCAATTTTTAGTCCTGTTGCTTTTAGATTGTTTTATTACGTAAAAAAAGGTTACCGCTGGTCTGTATAAAATTATTACAAATTACATTATTGTATCTATAAAAAAAAACGGAATCCCAAAAGTTGCAACTTATCATATCGAAATCTCTTTAAAAATTGTTAATATTTGCTAATTATGGTAACCGAATAGTTTCTATACTAAGTTCTGACAGCCTGTGAAGTGGCCGCGCAAATTTTTGAAACCACCTGAAGTTTGACTATTTCAAAAATAAATTACATTGTACAATTGGTTTTAAATTTATACGAATCTTCAAGGAGCTTTTGTACTCAGAAAAAAAGATTAACGCCTTTTATAACTTTTATTGGTTGAAGTTACAAAAAAGCAAAATACTCGTAGTATCGTGATACCGAAAACAGTGGTGATCCTGCGGAAGGCTATAAGAACTTCGTCTTTCAGTTGATCGTTGTTCACATATCGTTTTTTACGAAACTCTTATTTTATGATGCCCCAGGGTGCATTGTCTCGTTTGGTGAGGTCCGAGCTTCGCGGAAGCCATGGCAAAGGTGCAGAAAGGTCGTCTCGTGATCCACTTCAAATCTAGTGATTTGGAAAGAATTCGTTCAGCCGCATGCAGACACTCACAACAAAATGTTATGGAAAATCATTTTATTGAAGTATAACGATGCCGGCTCTTCCTCTGGTTGTTAATTCCGGAAGCAGTCACGTAGTAATCATGTGCAGGTAACGGTGCTGATTCACAGGACCGTCAAAAAATATGGTCCAAACTGATGGTCCCTTGCCGTCCTTGCCCAAATCATTACATGCGGCGGATTACACTCGATTTTCTCTTAAATGTGCGGATTGTTCTTTACCCTTAACAAAATTACGATTTCGCGAGCTGCGATAAATTCCACACGTATCCGAGAACATAACATCTGTTTAATCGTTTGCAAGCGGGAAGAGTGAGCATCATTTCACATACATGCACACATTACTTCGTCACGATCACTCATCTCATTCACTGAAAGTAGCCGAAAGCTTGGGTGGGTGCGTGCGTGTATGCGTGCGCGGGCGCCGACGCGTGTATAGAAAAAACACTCGGTATTTGAATTATAAAGGCATAAAGACCGTGATTGAAGGGATTTTCATTTTTATTACATAAACTTAATGAGCAAAATATAGTGTTCTAAGTTATAAATAATGGTACTTTACTATATTCCGCCCGTAGGAGGACGTTTTTCAAGGAGTTTCATCTACATTTTTGCTAAAAAGTATTTAATTGTGTGCATAAAGTACGCGTTCAAATACTCTATAAAGAATTAACGTTATAGTGGAAAAGCGCATTGAATTTCGTTTTATGTAATTAAAATTAATTTTCCAAAGCTCAAATTTAATATTTATGTCATCAAAATCTAATTCCGTAGTGGATGCCTAATATTTACTTCTTTTACCCCTGTTTACTCTGTTAAGTTAGTTTTGGTCCCAGAAAATCTAGCCGGTAATCCAAGATTTTCCAATGATTTTCCAATGCTCCACCCGAAGGTACTACATTGGCCAGGAAGCGAGTTTTTTTTACCTGGAAAATTTTGATTTTTGCCGAACCCTCGCTGTTCCAAGCAAGGTAGGGATCTTTAACGTGCGTGACAACACTCACACACGGGACCTCCATTTTACCTCTCATCCGAACCAGAGTGTATTTTTATGAAAAATGCTCGCCTAACATTTTTCAAGCGGACCGTGTCGGGATTCTCACCGTGCATTTATATTTTCAATGCTCCACCAGAAGGTACTACATTGGTCAGGAGGCGAGTTTTTTGTTGCCTGGAAATTTAGAATTTTGCCGAACCCTTGCCATTCCAGGCAAGGTAGGGATCTTTAACGTGCGTGACAACACTCACACACGGGACCTACATTTAACCTCTCATCCGAACGAGGGCGTAATTTTTGTGAAAAATGCTCACCTGTCATTTTTCGAGCAGTCGCCCGTGTCGGGATTTGAACCCGGGACCTAGGGATCAGTAGTCTTACGAATACTCCCTGTATGTTTGTTGTGGTTTGTTTAGCATTCTTCTTAAGCTTCTTTGGGAATTGAACCACTCATAGTTTTTAAAATGATCTTTATTTACGTTTCGATCCATGACCTAGGATCGTTGTCAAAATAATAAAAACTTCAAGTTTGACGTTTATGACATAAATTGAAGGTTACTATGATTTATTGATGTTTGAAATATTTGGTTTGAGTACACTAAGCAAAAATTTTTAAAGTTTAAAAGAATGATTGCCTTCAATTTGTGTTTCGACCTGGGATCGACTTTCCTAAGGTAGCCAATACGCTTAACGTAAAATCAGCTGATTAATTTTTATTGGTGAATTTTATATAAATTCAATAATTTGGGAATTGGAAAACATTTTTTAACATGTTTCTATTTATACAATTGAGAGATTTCTAATTTTATGTCTTATTTTACCGAGATTTAGTGAAGGGGTTAAGCAACCTGTGGCTACCAAGATCCCCAACATTTATAATTTGCCGAAATAATGGTTTTCTAGTTAATATGCTTATTGTTATGTAATTAGTTATTGTATGTATAAATAGAAATCATGTATGTAGGCTGTATTTCATGTTAATATCGCAAGGAAAACCCAGGAAAACTTGCAATGCTACCTAGATATTGTGGGAATTTGATCTTCATTTGTTATTTCTTTTGTTATTTCTTTTAGTAATGGAATCCATTGTTTACTGAAAGTCACGGATTCGTTTGCAACGCAGTTATTTTTATGTAGGGTTATATAGGCAGCTTCTTTGATTTTGCGTTTTTGGTGGTTTTCTTCTTTGTCGATAATTTTGCGTCTTCCCGTTTTATTTTATGACTGAGTCCCATGCATGTTGGCAAATCATGGATTTTTCAAATTTTCTATTTTTATATATGATTTATGTTCTCTTAATCGAACTTCAAATGGTCTGGAACTTTCCCTATATAAAACTTATTACATTCGCACGGTATTTTGTAGATACAGTTTTTGAACTTTGTATTGCGTTTTTGGGTTTTGTTTTGTTAATTGTGCTCTTAGTGTATTGTTGGTTCTAAATACTGTTTTAATTTTAAATTTGTTTCCTATTCTTTGAATTTTTCGGAGAATCCTTTTATGTATGGTATTGAGAGCATTTTGTGGTGTGTATCGTTGTTTTGTTTTCTTTTCTTTATTTTTAGGGTTTTATTCATTTCTTTCTCTATTATTCTTTTAGGATATTTGTTTTTATTAGTGTACATCTGATTAGGTCTTTCTCTTTCTTTAAAATTTCTTCGTTTGATGATAATAATTTTGCTCTATCATACATGGTTTTGATAATTCCTCGTTTGACACATTGTGGGTGGTTTGAATCGAAGTTTAAGTATCTGTTTGTGTGCGTTGGTTTTCTATATACCGATGTATTAATTGTTGTATCGTTTTTGCTAACTAGAATATCTAAAAACGGAAGTTTTCCATGTTGTTCTAATTCATATGTGAATTTAATAGTTGGTTCTATATCGTTAATTGACTGTACAAAGTTTTTAATTAATTCTATATTATGAGGTCAAATAGCATAAACATCATTAACGTATCAAAGGAATTATCAAAACCATGTATGATAGAGCAAAATTAATATCATCAAACGAAGAAATTTTAAAGCAAGAGAAAGACCTAGTCAGATGTACACTAATAAAAAACAAATATCTTAAAAGAATAATAGAGAAAGAAATGAATAAAAACCCTAAAAATAAAGAAAAAGAAAACAAAAACAACGATACACACCACAAAATGCTCTCAATACCATACATAAAAGGATTCTCCGAAAAAATTCAAAGAATAGGAAACAAATTTAAAATTAAAACAGTATTTAGAACCAACAATACACTAAGAGCACAATTAACAAAGACAAAACCCAAAAACGCAATACAAAGTTCAAAAAACTGTATCTACAAAATACCGTGCGAATGTAATAAGTTTTATATAGGGAAAGTTCCAGACCATTTGAAGTTCGATGAAGAGAACATAAATCATATATAAAAATAGAAAATTTGAAAATCCATGATTTGCCAACATGCATGGGACTCAGGTCATAAATAAAATGGAAGACGCAAAATTATCGACAAAGAAGAAAACCACCAAAACGCAAAATCAAAGAAGCTGCCTATATAACCCTACATAAAAATAACTGCGTTGCAAACGAATCCGTGACTTTCAGTAAACAATGGATTCCATTACTAAAAGAAATAACAAATGAAGATCAAATGCCCACAATATCTAGGTAGCATTGCAAGTTTTTCCTGGGTTTTCCTTGCGATATTAACATGAAATACAGCCTACACATGATTTCTATTTATACATACAATAACTAATTACATAACAATAAGCATATTAACTAGAAAACCATTATTTCGGCAAATTATAAATGTTGGGGATCTTGGTAGCCACAGGTTGCTTAACTCCTTCACTGAATCTCGGTAAAATAAGACATAAAATTAGAAATCTCTCAATTGTACAAATAGAAACATGTTAAAAATGTTTTCCAATTTCCAAATTATTGAATTTATATAGAATTCACCAATAAAATTAATCAGCTGATTTACGTTAAGCGTATTGGCTACCTTAGGAAAGTCGATCCCAGGTCGCAACACAAATTGAAGGCAATCATTCTTTAAACTTTAAAATTTTGCTTAGTGTACTCAAACCAAATATTTCAAACATCAATAAATCAAAGTAACCTTCAATTTATGTCATAAACGTCAAACTTGAAGTTTTTATTATTTTGACAACGAACCTAGGTCATGGATCGAAACGTAAATAAAGATCATTTTAAAACTATGCGTAGTCTTACGCTTACTACATTGATCCACGGCGACGCCCGGGATTCTCACCGCTAAAAATCCTATCTCGATAAAATAACTTAAACCTTGATTGTACTAACAAAATGGTTGCCGACTAACTCAGTGGAGCGGTGGTGCAAGTGTTTGAAGAGGGTCCCGAAATGCTATCGGGTGTGAAATATGTCTAATCGGGAAGTATCTTGGAAGTCACCTAATTCCGCAGGGTTTCTAGGGAAAAGCCCCATAAAAAATACCAAAAGGATGCTAATACCTGAGCTCAGGAAAGTGATCCTGACTTAAAATTTACATGGGAAATCATTAAGTAGACTATTGATTAAACATAATTAACCATAAGAACACTAACAGACCTATTTAAAACTGCCAGCTGAAAGGAAGGTTTCTAAAACCAAATGTTAAATGACCTGAATTTTCAATTGCGTCTTTAGGTAATTGCAAAATACTTTATTACAACAAAACGGGAACTATACCTTCACATTGATTGAAAAAAAATAAATACAAAAAACTCTTTATACTATTATATTGTTGTGTTTTCAAAGACACAATACACCTACGTTTTTCATTGCAAATACATGATAGATAGCCATTCTTAAGCAAATATTCTAAATCAATTATATTGTTATCGGGAAGCGACAATTTTGTTATGTATACTCTGATTTCGGTGCTATAGAGAAATTCATCAAGGTCTGGAACCTAATAAAACGCTGTCCATCTGTTCCGAGGCTAGTAAGAAGCACAAAGGGTCGGGGTTTGGAAAAATGAGATAGTTATAAGTATCAGTTGTTGAGCGCCAAAGCGGACTCCGCAAAAACCACAGCTGAAAGCCAATAAAACCAATCTTATCTTCCTAATTGGCTGGTTCAGGATCCAGAAACCACTACTAATTAATTTGTTTTCGAGTTTATGAGATACACTATTACAGGGCACATTCTACATGTGTACATCTGATTAGGTCTTTCTCTTTCTTTAAAATTTCTTCGTTTGATGATAATAATTTTGCTCTATCATACATGGTTTTGATAATTCCTCGTTTGACACATTGTGGGTGGTTTGAATCGAAGTTTAAGTATCTGTTTGTGTGCGTTGGTTTTCTATATACCGATGTATTAATTGTTGTATCGTTTTTGCTAACTAGAATATCTAAAAACGGAAGTTTTCCATGTTGTTCTAATTCATATGTGAATTTAATAGTTGGTTCTATATCGTTAATTGACTGTACAAAGTTTTTAATTAATTCTATATTATGAGGTCAAATAGCATAAACATCATTAACGTATCAAAGGAATTATCAAAACCATGTATGATAGAGCAAAATTAATATCATCAAACGAAGAAATTTTAAAGCAAGAGAAAGACCTAGTCAGATGTACACTAATAAAAACAAATATCTTAAAAGAATAATAGAGAAAGAAATGAATAAAAACCCTAAAAATAAAGAAAAGAAAACAAAACAACGATACACACCACAAAATGCTCTCAATACCATACATAAAAGGATTCTCCGAAAAATTCAAAGAATAGGAAACAAATTTAAAATTAAAACAGTATTTAGAACCAACAATACACTAAGAGCACAATTAACAAAGACAAAACCCAAAACGCAATACAAAGTTCAAAAACTGTATCTACAAAATACCGTGCGAATGTAATAAGTTTTATATAGGGAAAGTTCCAGACCATTTGAAGTTCGATGAAGAGAACATAAATCATATATAAAAAATAGAAAATTTGAAAAATCCATGATTTGCCAACATGCATGGGACTCCGGTCATAAAATAAAATTGGAAGACGCAAAATTATCGACAAAGAAGAAAACCACCAAAACGCAAAATCAAAGAAGCTGCCTATATAACCCTACATAAAAATAACTGCGTTGCAAACGAATCCGTGACTTTCAGTAAACAATGGATTCCATTACTAAAAGAAATAACAAATGAAGATCAAATGCCCACAATATCTAGGTAGCATTGCAAGTTTTTCCTGGGTTTTCCTTGCGATATTAACATGAAATACAGCCTACATACATGATTTCTATTTATACATACAATAACTAATTACATAACAATAAGCATATTAACTAGAAAACCATTATTTCGGCAAATTATAAATGTTGGGGGATCTTGGTAGCCACAGGTTGCTTAACTCCCTTCACTGAATCTCGGTAAAATAAGACATAAAATTAGAAATCTCTCAATTGTACAAATAGAAACATGTTAAAAAATGTTTTCCAATTTCCAAATTATTGAATTTATATAGAATTCACCAATAAAAATTAATCAGCTGATTTTACGTTAAGCGTATTGGCTACCTTAGGAAAGTCGATCCCAGGTCGCAACACAAATTGAAGGCAATCATTCTTTTAAACTTTAAAAATTTTTGCTTAGTGTACTCAAACCAAATATTTCAAACATCAATAAATCAAAGTAACCTTCAATTTATGTCATAAACGTCAAACTTGAAGTTTTTATTATTTTGACAACGAACCTAGGTCATGGATCGAAACGTAAATAAAGATCATTTTAAAAACTATGCGTAGTCTTACGCTTACTACATTGATCCACGGCGACGCCCGGGATTCTCACCGCTAAAAATCCTGTCTCGATAAAATAACTTAAACCTTGATTGTACTAACAAAAATGGTTGCCGACTAACTCAGTGGAGCGGGTGGTGCAAGTGTTTGAAGAGGGTCCCGAAATGCTATCGGGTGTGAAATATGTCTAATCGGGAAGTATCTTGGAAGTCACCTAATTCCGCAGGGTTTCTAGGGAAAAGCCCCATAAAAAATACCAAAAGGATGCTAATACCTGAGCTCAGGAAAGTGATCCTGACTTAAAATTTACATGGGAAATCATTAAGTAGACTATTGATTAAACATAATTAACCATAAGAATACTAAT
Organism: Platerodrilus igneus; assembly: GCA_036346225.1. Taxonomy (NCBI): domain Eukaryota; kingdom Metazoa; phylum Arthropoda; class Insecta; order Coleoptera; family Lycidae; genus Platerodrilus; species Platerodrilus igneus. Next base: position 5,887,388 of record JARFIW010001638.1, read on the forward strand.
AGACCTATTTAAAACTGCCAGCTGAAAGGAATGTTTCTAAAATGAAATGTTAAATGACCTAAATTTTCAATCGCGCCTCTAGGTAATTGCGAAATAGTTTATTACAACAAAACTGGAACTATACCTTCACATTGATTGAAAAAAAAAACAAATACAAAAACTCTTTATGCTACTATATTGTTGTGTTTTTAACGACACAATACACCCACGTTTTTCATTGCAAATACATGATAGATAGCCATTCTTAAGCAAATATTCTAAATCAATTATATTGTTATCGGGAAGCGACAATTTTGTTATGTATACTTTGATTTCGGTGCCATAGAGAAATTCACCAAGGTCTGGAACCTAATAAAACGCTGTCCATCTGTTCCGAGGATAGTAAGAAGCACAAAGGGTCGGGGTTTGGAAAAATGAGATAGTTATAAGTATCAGCTGTTGAGCGCCAAAGCGGACTCCGCAAAAACCACAGCTGAAAGCCAATAAAACCAATCTTATCTTCCTAATTGGCTGGTTCAGGATCCAGAAACCACTACTAATTAATTTGTTTTCGAGTTTATGAGATACACTATTACAGGGCACATTCTACATATATTTATATTAAACAACATCCACTAACAATGGGAGGTAAAGCAATAATTTCAATAATGTATATACAACGACAAGCAGTTGATTGCACCTGCAACTTTATGTATCAGTTGCCTAAATATTTACTTTTATTTGAAGGGTGGGTTTGCGCAAAACAATACCTTGAATGTGAAGTTACCTGGATAAACGTTTACAACTACCTTAACAGTAAAATTGTGAAACTTAAAATAGCATTTGTATCTGAAACTTGACAATTGCAAAGTAAGCAATTAAGTCCGTAAGAGTTGTGTTTTAAAGTTTCGCTGAGACGTACCAGGCTACTTACATTAAAAAGGATACTTTTATCGGTAGGGTAGAGTCCACTTCCGTGTGCAGAAAAACCTCTCCAAAATTAAATAAACTGTGGATATGTAAATAAAGGTCCCGTGTATGAATAAACAACAGAATAACATCCAAATTCGATAACAGCTGAATAAAACAAGTAAGCGATAAGCCGCACCAAAAAGAAACGAAGGAAGCCAAATGAAAACCTTAAAAACATCAAGTTAAATCGTGCTGCAGTAGTAATTTTATCTAACTTTTAACGCCAAGCGTAAAGGTTTCATAATATTTTGTAACGACGCTGTTTCAAGTTTCGTCTCAAGGACTTCCTACAAATGCAACTTAAAACAATTGCAGTCGCCGCAGATCTACTTACGATTATTGTAAATGTGACCAACCTATAAATATTCAAATTTTGAGCCGGAGTTGCAGTAGCTTATATACCGGTACGTTCTATCTTCAACTTTGAAAATCAACGCATCGTTACATAATAGCTCCTCCAAATGCAGCTACTAGTAACGAAATGTGTAGGTCAAAAGCCTAAATACAAAAGCGCATGAAATCGAACACGAGTAATCTCTGCGTTAGCATTCTAGTTAATCAATTATTAATAACACGCCTGCTACGAAAACGAGATCGCGGTGTATTTAATCCTTAGCATTTGACCCTGAATAGAAATAATTTATTACATCCAACGTACAAAATAAGTAATATACAAATAAAGTCATTGTAATAAACAAAGTGACTGTTACAATATCACAAATTACTGAACTAAATTCTTAACCTAATCGCACATACGTACTATCGGTACGTTTTATCAGTTCATGCAATGAATTCAAAATGTTCATTTATTTACAAATTGTCTTGGATATAGTCGATGTTTTTATGAATACCTGATGAGTGATTATTGCATGTAGCGAATGTGGACACCACTAAATACCTTTATCTACTTTGACTTCGAATCTCTCAACATGCTCATATCTATCATAAAGTTGTCGATCCGGGAACCAATGTGCCTCTAAAATTGAAAATAGCCAACTTGGTAGAGTATTGTCCGAACACGATTGACTACTTTTAGCCTGTTTGATAACCTGTTCTTAAAGGTAACTAACCTACTCAAGGAACATGTTGATTGATTGGATGGTAAATACGAAGTGCTCTATAAGAAATTATTATTCCTTGTATAGAATAGTTCGAGACATTTTCGGCAAACTTCGAACAGATGAATTAAGACTGGAAATTGAAAATATATTGTGTCTTTTTTCTCTATCGAATAATATAAAATTTAACTTACAGAAAGGTTAAGTACAATCAGCATTGGGACTTTATATTCTGCATCAGCACAAATTGCATGTGACCTTTCTTAAACGCTTTGACGATGAGATCATAGGCGAGCCAGCGCGAGACATTATACTTCAAAACAAATGAATCATGAAACTGTAATAATTTTATCCAAAGTAGCTACGTTTTTCCATCCGTCTTTCTACATTTCTAGTTAATACTTTTTTGACACGTGTGCTTTTAAACCTATTGTTCGAGAATTTTCACATTTATATACACCTCTCTCTTTTTTTGTGTGGTATACTATGGTGTTACGTTTGAAATCTTTGGGAATCTCGCCTGTCTCATACATATTACTGACAAGTTGGAAGAGGCGTTCTGTTACTGCTTGTCTAGCAGCTTTTAGAGTTTCTGTTTGCACTTTATCTGTACCCGGCGCTTTATTATTTTGCAGATTCTTCAATGCTAGCGTAAACCCCTTTCTAAGAATAGGATATCCCAAGTCATCATTTTCAATGTATGTTTTCTGTTCTAGTTCTTTTAAATCCTGTCCTGCATATAAATTTCCTATATATTCTTGCCATGTATAACTTTCTCTACACTTTCTATGATGTCTCCTTCTGCGCCCCTTTGCTATACGGTTTTATATTCTTAAAGTTCATTCTAATTAGTTTGTTTGTATGCTTCGCCTGTTTTTCCAATTTCAATCTTAGTTTGTATCTCTTTGCATTTTCTCTCGATCCATCGTTCTTTAGCTTTTCTGCATTTGCGAATAATTTTCCATTTTATGGTTTTGTATCTTTGTTTTCCTGCTTCGTCTGGTCAGTTTTTGTATTTTCGCCTTTCATCTATTAAATTCAGAATATTCTTTGTCACTCATGGTTTCTTATTTTCTTTTTATTTATACCCTAGAATATCTCTAACCTCAATGTCTAAGTTCGATTTAATGTTATTCCATTGTACTTCTACTTGCTTAATATCAGTAGTGTTCCCGATGTTTTTCAACAATTCGTTTGACTTTTTCTCACATCTTTTGTGGATATTTGTATCTGTTAGATTCTCAAGGTCAGAGTGCCTTTACCGTTCCTTTTTTGCAAATTTTTAAATGTAAGCGCTGCTTTTATTATTACAATGTTGTGGTCAGTGTCTATATCTACTTCTGTGTAGCTTCTACAATCCTATACCGTTGTCTAACAAGAATGTAATCTATTTGATTTTTTCCTATATCACCTGGAATCTTCCACGTGTATTGTTTTCTAGCATGCTGTTGAAATAATGTATTTGTAATGGTTAAATTGTTTTTGTCACAAAATCTATCGCACCCACATTTCCTTCTTCTGATTCTGTATGAATTACCTTAAAGTCTCCGCTCCAAAATTCCTTCACCTGGCCACCTAGCTTCCCTAATCCCTACTATGGCCAGTGCTAACCTATCCGACCGTTGCCTAACAAGAATGTAATCTATTTGATATCTTTGTATGTCTCTTGGCATCTTGCAGTAATGTATTTCTGATGGTTAAATTGTTCTTGTCACATAATTCTACCAGCCTATTTCACCTATCGTTTCTCATGTCTAAACCAAGTAAACATAACCAATCCTTCCCTACCCTCACCTACTTTACATAAAAATCTTCCATTATTATAAAATTTTTATGCTCTTTTACGAATCTTAGTATGTTGTCAAAATCTTTGTAGATCGCTTCTACCCTTTCCTCACTGTAGTTAGAGGTGATCCTGTAAACTTGTATTATTACCGTATTTACCTGTTTAGTTTCTATTTAACAACGAGTACGTTTTTTTACAAGTAGTTTTTACACAATGCCCTACCTTTCTCCGCATAACTATCCCCACACCAGCATTTTCTTCCTCCAATCCTGTATGAATTACCCTAAAGTCTTCGCTCCAACAATTTCCCGCATCTGGTCACCGAACTTCTCCCATCCCTACTATATCTAATACTCACCTAGCCATTTCAATTTTTAAATTCTCTAGCTTACCCACTTGCTTAGTGCTTCTAACATTCCACGCTCCGACTCGCAAAGTATTCCCGGTTCTTTTTTAAAGTCCCCTCCCGGAGATACGAATGACTAAATATTAACTCCGAAATTTTTTATCTCGGAGGATGCCATCATTTAAAAAAATATTTTTAGTACGCTGTATACTTGTCAGGTAATGTGGTGGTTTCCCGTTGCCTTCTACACCCCAGTACTGTTCTTAAAGTGCCATACCGAACCCTATGGTCTCTGCCACATTGTACCGAAAGAGCTGTTGCCCTCTTTCGGGAACCTGTCTTGGTTTTGTTCCTCGCCAAAGACCCCACTAATTTGGTTAAACATATAGTTCGGCTCTTTAGCTCACTGAAACATTTAAGCCACTCTAGCCGTTCTAGTATTGTAGAACTTCTTCAACGTGCAGGTTCTTTACAATTAAACGTATTTATTTTAACGCTGGATCCTATAATTTATATCATATTCACGTGTTCAAGCTTCGTTTGAAACTAGTTGCTCTTCCGAACTGCGCTGTGTTGTATATGTGATTTAATTGTTCTTGAACCTTCTAGATGCTTCGTTTTTGTATGCTTTTTTTTATTCATTAAATGCACTCTTGTAATTGTCAATTAATTCTTTGTTGGTTTAATAGTTTGTCACGTTCGATTTACCTTCGGTGGCCTTGTTACTGTATACTTAAGCTCTTTTTTTCACTTTCCTCGTCAATGCGGTGATCAAACAACATTTTGAATGAATTTGTTCAAAAGTTTAATAAGGCGAACTTTAATATGGTTATTTTCAACAAAATGGTGCGATCGCAAGTACGACACTACATTTCTCGAACTTTTTGATGACGGGTTGATAAATTTGCAAACAAAAGTCAAATTTTATCCAAGATCGCCTGAATTGTCTATTACGGACAATCTTGTTCTTTTGTTAACGCGTGTAACACTCAGAACTCCTGTAAATAATTTGTAAGAACCGTACCAAAGAATTGCGGAAGAGTGTGCTAGCATAACTCTTGAAATGTTACAAAATGGTTTTAACAGCAGGAGAAAAATTAAATTTTTGTATAGTGAGCGAAGCGAGGGACATTTCCAACATTTTTTTAAATAAAAATATTTTTATTATTAAAAACGTTATTAATCTTTGGAATAAATTTAAATCCGTTAACTCATTTACGAGAACCGAGTAAGACGATGTTATAAGCGAATACAAACCATTTCTATTTCATGACCACCACTGGCCAAGATAATTTTTGATTTTACAGAATAATTTATGAAGCAATTGCTTAATCATACTTATATTAAATTATTTTCGTTATATTTTTTAAAATAAATAAGATGATTATCGCATGGTTACTAGATTCTCCGAGAGATTTAACACCAAAAATATTAATGCTAAGTGTATGAGAGTTTATCGAAAATTCTTGTCTTTTTATATTGGACATTTAAAGAACGAATTGATGAGTTTAAACAGACGGGCTAGTCATAATGAAAAGCCCCGTGAAGAACTTCCGAAGGTACAACAATTATGAAAAATTATTACAGAGTACAGGGCCCAATGTTGGATGGCTGCCGTAGACACAGCCGTGAATTTGCTGAGGTTGTAAAGATTTCAAAAGAGCCAGTGGGATATATTTTGAATGAAGAATTGCAGGTGAAAAATATGCAGGAAGGATTCTTTACGCAAGAAGAAGTAAAACAAATGAACAAAATTTTTATGTAGGAATAATGCGCATCAAAGTATTTAGGCCGTAAACTGTAAATAGATGGAGAAACAAAATGTTATTGCTGGAATTAAGAAAGTAAAACACAAAAACAAAATCGTTATACTTTGCACATAGAAATTCATCACATACTAATGGTCTTAAGTTATTGTTTAAAAAAGTTATTTGCAAGAAGTATTACATCGCTCGATAGGTTCCGAGGCAGACACATATATGTCGCTACTAATGAAAAATTTATATGATTTTGAGAAAGTACGAACTCTCAAACGATGTGCGTCAAAATTTCATGACAATCCAAGCATTATTTTAAAAGTTACAGTGGTTTGAGTGACGCTACCTTTGTCTTTTCAAAACATTCAAGAAAAAATAGGAATTTCGTGTGTTGTCCAAACACTGTTTTTTGATGACAGAAAATACCGTTCAAGCAAAACAATGCTTCATAAGTGTTAGAGGACTGCTCCGTCGAAAGCAACCGTCTAACGTTGGTTTACCGAGTTTAAACATGTTCGAACAAATACTAACGATGCTGAACTCTATGGTCGCCCGAGTTCGACAGTTATCCCAGAGGATATAGCAAATGCACAAAATCGTTCTGCAAGACCGTAAAATGATGTTGCGTAACATAGTTGACACCCTAAAGATATCGGAAGGCAGTGTATACGCTATTTGGCATGAAAAAGCTATGTTCAAAGTGGGTGCCCTGTTTGCTCACGGTGGACCAAAAACAGCAACGCATCGATGATTCAGAGCACTGTTTGGAACTGTTTAATCGTAATAAACACGATATTTGCGTCGATATGTCCCAGTGGATGAAATCTGGATCCATTACACTCTGGAATCATATCTTCAGTCAGCTGAGTGGACAGCAGCCGATGATAGCCTTCCGAAGCGACTAAAAGTGCAAATGTGGGCTTGTAAGGTTTTGGTTTCCGTATTTTGAGATGCGCAAGTTATTTTATTCGTCGACTATCTTGAGAAAGAAAAGATCATCAACAACAAACATTCCACGACATTAATTTCACGAATTGAATTTCGAATAACTGCCCCGTTTACAGTATTTTCCTAATCTGACTCCCAGCAACTATAGCATGTTCATAGACCTTAACAAAATACACCAGACAAAGAGATTTTTTACCTGGAAATTTTGAATTTTGCGGAACTCGTGCTATTCCAAGTATGGTAGGGATCTTTAACGTGCGTGACAACAGTCACTCGCAGGAGGGCGCATTTCTGTGAAAAATTCTCTATACGGGTGTTTGAAGCGTTAAATTATCAAATTTGGAATTGCCAAAAAGGGGCGGGAATCCCGTAACAAAATGAAAATGCACAGGCCAACTGAAGTGGTGCGGGCGTGGCTCCCTAAAGAAGTAAATGAAAGAAAGTAGAACATAATTCAATAATGATCAAAAATTTACCCAGGTGCAATTTCAAGCTACGTTACTAACCATACTTACCTTGTAACGTTTTCAATACGTCAAGTTTATGTGCGGCAACTACGCCTTGTCTAGTAAGATTCCTTTTGTATGACGAGTAACTCGGGACATTTTAATTACGGGGTTTCTCTTGGTAAAATGGATTTCCATTACAAAGGGTCGCCTATGTTTGAAAAAATTAAATACAAATCTCAACTCGCCTTACTTAAATCTATTCTAGAATAACATTATTTGAACATTTCTGTGAACAAATAGGCATATAACAATTTTAATTTTACTTACATTAATATTCAGGTTAGGGACTTAGATTTATTCCTGTAACAAAATACATGCAACAAAAAATAAAGTAAAATTCATTTTCAGTTCGTCCTTAACGCATCAAAACCCTGTGTTAAATATCACGATCAGTTGCGATTAAACTTGCAATGTCCAAGTCTTATACTTCTACTCATGTAATAATATGCATTTAGCAATACTTTTTACAACCATTATCATACATAAATGCTACCAAAAATAACATCTTATTCTACTAAAAGTTTACTTATAATTACGTCTTCATCAAGTGACTGATCAGAAGTCCATTGAGCCAAAAGTAAATTATCCAGTCCCCGGGTATTTTAATTCCAAATTGACTTTGTTGCTAGCCAAACAGTTTCAATTTCAGTTAATATTGTAGGTTATGGTGAAAATTTGTGGTCAACTTTTTATAATCTGTTTACCCGCACATCTGGCGATGTCTGTGACTTGTAATTAATTAATTGAGTTTTGGTGGCTGCCTAGCGATGTCATTATCCCCACTTTCTCTGCTTCAGAGGGATATTTCATTAACATACCGAGCAAGTGAAAGATGCATGCATGCCTTATAGTTTATGAAAATATTGTACTGTTTGATGATGTTTGGTTGTTAATTTAATCTCTATGAATTTCATTAACTCATCAGTGCTTTCTTTGTATTTATAACATTGTATTAACTTGATTTTTATTGTGTCTTGAATGCATTTTAAACTACATCTATAATTATTTTGGCGTGTTATGAAATGAATTATGTTTAATGAACGACTGCAAGTACAATTAGGTTAACTCTGAAAATTAAAAAGATCTACAAATGGAAGAAGGTGAGAGGTGCTGAGAAGTGCTGTCCTCGTAGTCCTCTACTTTTCCATTAGTGTTTAAATTGTGAATTTGCATATATTGTCTCGGAAGCTCTAGGTAATTCAGTCTAACTTGCAGTTGCCAGTATTGCTTTGCGATGTTAAATAAAATACGATATCAAGTCCTAAAACATATCTGTGCAACATTAGTACGAACAATAAAGAGAATTATGTGGTGAATACAAAAATTGTTCCTTTCCATTTGGTAATCTTAAACCCAAATATTGCTTGAAAATTATTGGGGTTGTCTCGAAGGGTTCTAAAATTCTTAATATAGGAGGCAGAAAATTAGCTTTTATAATTATTATTATAGGTGCTGAGGAGGAAAATGTCTCATTTCCTTGAATTAAAATCTTGCGGCTTTTCCATAATTGCCTACTGCTAACAATCTTCGGAGCGCCTTAGGAAAAGATTAAATAGACAGGTGTTAAGTAGAAATTTTTGTACTGTTTGTGTCAGGAAATAATTAGACTACTCATACAATTTCAAAAATTCATAAGTCAAATATCAAACTTCAAGATAACCAAAATACATGAAAGTTATTGATTTTGTTGTAAGTTCTTATGCATATATTTTTAAATCCGGCTTTACGTGTTTGCGTAGTTCATTGCTTATACTCCGAACTGAACTTGTAAAAGCTTTTGCTTCAACTTGAAAACTTGGTGTTATTACTCGTTTCGCTTGTAAGCTTTACTTTATATTTGATCAGGAAATACTTTTAAGGTTCTTAACTAAAAGCGCGGTGTAAAGCAGGTGATTCGTTCTGGGGGTTTTTAAATGGTGATGAGGTGTTACAAAAAAATCTGAAGTTAATAGTTCTTGTACAGGGTGTGGTACGATCAAGGTTTAATGTTTTTGCCATTATTTAGAATGCCCTTAAAAGACAGTGTTTATTATCTAAAGTTCATCAAATTAAAATTAAACTTCGGGTGTAAGACGATACAAATGTAGAAGTTAATACCGGTAAAAGACAGTTACAGATAAACGTACAGTTTAAAGCTTAGTTCTACAGAGAGAGACCGTGGCATTCCATAAATTTTGAATACAAGAATGAATAATAATTAACAATCTGAAATAGCTTACCTTTATTAATATAGATATTTAATGAGTATAGAGCTAGTTACGACATTCTCGTAATACGTCTATTTTTCTGTTAAACGTTCGTCAGGGTCCTTTGTGGTTCATTGCCCTTTTCGGCAAATTGGGGCGGATTTCGTTGAGCTAATCTACAACATTATACAGGAATACATATAAGATACGGGTAGGAGTTTCAGTAAGGAAATAATAGATGAACTCCGCACTAGATTATAACGCACGCATCCGTCTGTTCGGTTCAGTAACCCAAGATAATCTGCCACGACCATGACATCCATTGACACGAACTCGTCAAAATCGATTTAATTGTCGAACGTTCTCATTAGTTGATGCAATAACCGCACGTTCTTTGAAACGCGTGAAAATGTTTACCCGACAGATTTCATACAATAAATTATTGGTTATTCACCTATCAATGCATGGGAATTTAACAACCATACTCTTATGCGTCATAATCTACATATACTACTTAAATAATGGCGGGAAATATCGTGCCAATTAGGAGTGGAAATCCCCTATACCTAATTATTGAAGTAAAGCTTGTAACACCAAAAAAACCGTAACTAGAGATTACCCGACGAATGTCACCGAGTAATGTCTAAATTAGCGGCAATTTATCTAAGAGCAGCTTTTTAGCTTAAGCTTAATATTACAATTTCATTCTTTAAGTCTTCACAGAAAATCAAATACCATGGATTATCACACGCAAGATCTATCCGAAATTATGTTTCTGCTTGTTAGATTTTGGCCTCTGATCTAAAAAAAAAAATAAAGGCACACAATTATAAGTCGTGTTGTCGTATTGAATATCTAGAATATTTTAATCCAAAGTTACTAATTTATTTTTGTCTACGAGTATACCACACGAAGAGATAGCGACGACTGTGACTCTTAAAATCTAAGATTATTAAAAAAATTTATTTGGTTTTTTTCGAGAATCCTAAGTTAACAGAAAGAATTATTCTTTTAATAAAAATGACACAGTTTATTTGGGAGTAAAATTTTTTAACAATATCTGTTAGGTGAACAACATACACCACATACTCAAGACAAACCATTCACCGCAATTTTTGGTGAAGATAAAATGATACCGTTAGTAGCAACAAGTGATTTTCTGCAGTGCACAATAAGAAAAGATTTATTTTATTTTTTTTTTTTTTATTTATTCTAACATTACATTTAGTCTGCTACCTAAAAATTACAGCAAACCTGTTACTCCTAAGAAATCTAACAGAATTATTTGCTACCTTAAATTATATTAGTTAGTTTTATACTATTTGCGTTTGGAAATACTCGTGTGTGTGTGTGTGTGTGTTTGTGTCTGTGCGCGCGTGTGGGTGCGTGAGTGTGTGTGTGTTTGTGTGTTTCTGTCTGTGGTAATGTCCTTGGGACTGCTTTCCTTCCCAGCTTCCGACCGTCGGCAGCCGGAAATCAGAAACCGAGAAGTTCGCATTCCTGTACGTGTCCTGGCCGTCGGCAGCCGGAAACCAGGGGGACCACGTACAGTCCCTGGTGTGTATGTGTGCGTGTGTGTGTGTTTGGGTCTGTGCGCGCGTGAGGGTGCGTATGTGTGTTTCTGTCTGTGATGTTGTCCTTGGGACTGCTGTCCTTCCCAGCTTCCGACCGCCGGCAGCCGGAAATCAGAAACCGAGAAGTTCGCATTTCTGTACGTGTCCTGGCCGTCGGCAGCCGGAAACCAGGGGAACCACGTACAGTCCCTGGTGTGTATGTGTGCACGTGTGCGTATATATCTGTGTCGTATGCGTGTGCGTGCAGGTACGTGTACGTGCGTGTTTGTGTGTGTTTTGGTGTGTGTATGTGTGTTTTGTCGTGCCAGTGTGCTATAATGGTGTGTGTGTTTATTGTTTTCATGTTTGTGTGTGCGTGTGCTTATGTCTGTGGTGAGGTCCTTGGGACTGTTTTTCTCCCGGTTTCCAACCGCCGGTAGCCGGAAATCAGAAACCGAGAAGTACGCGTTCCTGTACGTGTCCTGGCTATCGGCAGCCGAAAACCAGGGAGGCCACGTACAGTCTCTGTTGTGTGTGTGTGTGTGTGTGTGTGTGCTTGTGTGTATTTTGTCGTGCTGATGTGTTGTAATTATGTTGTCAGAATATTTCCCCTGTAGTAATTTTTAGTTGCGCTACAACATTGGAAATATAAACATTACGTTACTGAAGCTAGGGTTAGATTTCTTAAAGCACTTACAAATTTGGTTAGTATTGTCTCTTGTTTATTTTAGTTAGTTGTATTTTTTTATTTTAGATGGTTAGAAAGTTAGTATTGAGTCCTTATCCTACTAGTGTTAGTATTCTAATGCTAATAAGTGTTCTGGGGGAAACTTGTGTTTGAGGTACGTTTGCCGTACTTTTGCCGTTTTCACTATTTTCACTTCGTTTTCACTGGTATCACTCCCGGTCGCCAGGATTCACGAGCCTTCTGGTAGATCTTCAGGAGACACGTGGTTCCTGGTATGTCCTTGGGAGAATGCCACTTGTTTGTTGTCGGTTCCCATGTGTGTTGGGTGGATTGTGCTTATGTATTGAACGTTCGATGAGTTACGTCAAACTTCTGTGTTTCGTGTGATCTGTGTTTGTGGTATTTGTGATGTGTGGGGTTTGTATGGTGTTTGTGTGTGTCCTGTCAGAGTCCGTTTGTGTACCTTTGGTGTAGTATAGTAGTAGTTTGGTGAGTGATTCTGTTTAGGTAAGGAAATATGTTTTCGTTCCAGAGCATGTCCGAGAGGGTATGTCCTGTAGGATTGTCCTGTCCATTCCTAGGTCCTGTTGCAGTTCGGTGCAGTGGAACACCAGATGTTCCGGTGTCCCCATCTCACCACATGTGCAGTTGTTGTTGTCTTGGAAGTCGAAGCGGTTCCTGTAGGTTGGATAAGGGCCATGCCCCGTGAGAAAATGAATGAGCCCTTGTGAGGGGACCAAGTGGTGACAGTTTAGTCTGTCTCGGATGTTTGGGACTAGTGCGTATACCCTCCGCCCATTTGTGCTCTGGTTCCATCTATCTTGCCACTCGGTTAGTATTGTGTCCTGAATTTCCTTTTTATCCGAATTTCTGACGTTACTTTTAGGATTTCTCGGACTTTTCTGGTTCGTTGTTTTTAACCAGTATGTCGCCGCTCTCTTCCTGATATACAGATCAAGAGGAGGACTCTAATATCACATAGAGGGCGTCGTGTGATACGGTCCGGTATGCTCCAGTAAGTCTTATTAGTACTCCCTTTGGATACTGTTGACTTTTGTTTGGGTTTTACTAGATGTAATCTGGTTGCCCAGGCGCTCGCTGCATGGCTTATTATTGCTGCAAGTACGCTGGATAAGTATAATCTTACACAGTTTAGGGAATATTGTACGTACGTTGTGCAAGAGTTGCTATGCATTGCATAGCTTTACTGGCACCTGCAGTCACTGTGGCAATGTGTTTTCATAGTTCAGTTTTTCATCAAGGGTTAGCCCTAGGTATTTGGCTTCCCGTGTTCTTCGTATTCTGCCTCTGTTCAGTTTAATGATAGGGTCTCTTTCTAGAGAACCTTTAACTATCATATAAGTTGTTTTGTCATGTGCTATCGTCATCTTATTTGCGTTGCACCATTCTAGGGCTTTGTTCAATGCGGTGTTTGCATTGTGCTGTAGTTCATTTCTGGAACCTCCTTCCACCACCAACAAGATGTCGTCCGCATAAGCTACTACGGACCTCACCTCATTTGCGGTTTCCAACTGCTCCAAAAGCTCCTCAGTCGCAATGTCCCAAAATATGGGACCGCAGACTGACCCCTGTGGGCATTCTTTGGTGATTGATTTTGTGATAGTTTTAGTACCAGACAATGTTACAAATCTATCCTGGCAATAGCTTCTGAAGGTATGATGTAGTTGTTTTGGACATTGTATTTCGATTAGCCTATGGAACAGTGTTGGCCACCATAAGTTGTTGAAGGCTCCTTCTATGTCTATCATGATTAAGGCCACGTATTTTTTATTTGAAGTGATTGTAGAGTTTATGGCTTTGTTTACGGCGTCTTCGGTTGATCGTCCTTGTCTAAATCCGTACTGCGCCGGGTGCATGCCTTTCGTCTTCCGATGTTCTTGCATTCTCGTACACAGTAGTCGCTCGAAAGTTTTCCCGAGCGAGTCTAGAAGGCAGATGGGGCGATACGAACCCGGATTTTCGGGTCTTTTTCTCGGTTTTAGAGAGTATGATTACGTCTGCTTGCTTCCAGCAGTTTGGAAACTTTGTTTGTCTTAGACATTCGTTGTACAGTTTAGTAAGTTTCGGTGTGAGTTTGGTGTCTAGTGCCTTTGTAATTTCTGCCTGGATCCCGTCTGGCCCAGGAGCTTTTTGTTTTACTTGAACGGATAGCGTGTCTAATCTCGTCTTCAGTGAAAGGTGTTACGTCGTCCTGTGTTCTATTCCATGGTGTATTCCCATTCGCGTTTTGTTCGGTGACTCTTTGTCGTTTGCGTATTTGTTCTTGTGTGTCCTCTTCCCAGTTGTCATCAGGGAGGAGTGTATGTAGTAATGTCGCGGTTTCAATCCAGTCTTTGGTTTCTGTTCCGTCGGGTTTGGTTAAAGTCGAGTACGTTGTCGGTGGTGCAATTTTCCCTGATACTATCTTGTACGGTACCCCCCAAGCATCCGTCTGCAAATGTCTTAATAAGAAAAGATGTGGATATTACATTGAAGTCCATAATAAATCAGCTGAAAATGCCTTAAGATGCACTCATTTGAACTTTATAAAAGCCCGCGCACGCTGATCCATGCATTAGAAGAACTTCTCAAAATTGTTTGTAGATAAAAAGGTTTTTGGAATTTCTAAATGTACAACCGGTTGCATCGAATTTTTTACTAATCTCATGCAATTATCTTTATACCGTATTGCTTATGAAGGAGAACTTAAAAATCAACCAGTTGGGAGCGAGCTTGAAACGCTCTATTAGGTTCTGCTCGACTGAAACGAAGGTCATCTCAAAGCTTAGCGTGAGAAATTTTCTTTCGGCTTGACTCGAATTCGAACCGAACGTGGAGTGGAACCGAGCTGAAGGCCGACGCTAATCCCGATATTAACTAGTTTGATTTGGATAAAGTCGAATTATTTACAAAAGAAAGACCTTAATAGGTTTAACTTTATTTAATGATACCTTTATCAACTAAAAGTAAAATTAACTATTAAACTAGATTTGAATTAACTTGCTTATTATTAATATTAATGGTTATTACAAATTGTTATTTCTAATATATTATTATTTAAGTAGCTCAAAATGAAACGTGTTGTATCTATCAGTTTTGTAACAAAAAGTTAATTTAGGTATTTTTTTAATAATGTAGTACACAAGTACTAGGGACTAGAATATTAAAAAAAATAGAAAAGGTTTGTCTTAATACAAAATACATAATTATATGGACATTTTTGTAATAATAATATAGATAACCTAAACGTATTGGCGTTTTATGGAATGATAAATAACAATGATGACAAAAATAATACAGAATTCGTATGGATTCATATATAGTCGAATTTAGGGAATAGATCTTAAAATAGTGTAGTGCCTATCGGCCTGTCTGTGACCAGAATAATACATTGGAATGTAAACAAAGAGTTTGAATATACAAAAGATGATTGACAGGTCCTGCGGTGCGAGATTTCTTGGTTGATAGGTACAAGGCTTTGCATTTAAAGATTACAATAATAAATCTGGAGAATATCATTTGTATATTCTGGGTTGTTGTAGATTAATCTAGAATAGTTGGATAAGGCATAAAGTAGCGTTAAGGAGTTCTGTATGTTCAGTTATAATAACAGCATCGATTATAATAATAGTTCTGATCGGCTTTGAAAGCTTTAAAAATCGTGACGTGATATAAATTAGTGGTACACATAAACTACCCTATGTGAGATAAATTATTGTAGAGATTGATCTAAATTTATTGTAGTGATCATATAAATTAATCATAGAGCATCGATATAAGTTAATTGAGAAGGTTAGCATCGCAGTTTAAGAAAAGTATACTTGTACTGTTAGTGACTAGCTGAAAGTAAATTCTTGTGTGAGCTTTTAGAACTTTTATTGTAGCTACGAGTTATTAAAGAGGCTTGTGTAATCAGTTTGAAAATAAAGAATCATGTTATGGGAAATAGTTTTTATTACTATATGCTTTAGACATAGGGAAAAACGACAAAAAAAGGGTGGCTACCCATGAAATTTAATGTCTTACAGATGGAGGCAGGGGATATAAAACTGTATCCAGACAACAAGGAAGGAGAAATATAGGGATTTAAGAAATTGTAACATGTTTTAGTGTACGAGGAGTTAACCTTCAGCAATCGTACATATTGGTTGTGTTCCGCTTAACGACGTTAGTAAAACTGTTTAAACCGATGTGACGTATAGATGCAAGGATGGCACCATCCTTGCGTCTGACTTTTTAATTAAAATAATTTTTTGTGATTATTCTGTACATTAAATCGTTAATAATTATTAGTAGTAAATTAGGGAGTCTAAAGTAGTCCAGCAAATAGACCTTTTGACCTTTTTTACTAACCCCTATGATCACTCCCCTAATCCTCACTATTAGGTTTCTCTATTTCAGTTCTATTCTACCCTCTCGTTGCTAACCTGCCAGTTCCTCTAATGAAAGCCAGCATGTCTGACCAGGAAAGGGAAATTAACTCCTCCTGCGTCAAACTGCATGAGCCCAGGAACCTAAGTCTTAACCTCATGTATCCCTTGCACTCCCCTATATAGTGCGCAACGGCTTTCTCCTACCTTTAACTGGTTAGGCACCTAGACTCTGCTTCGATACCCAGCATGACCTGGGGTGTCCGTAACCTGCAATGGCCAGTGAGGAATCCCACCAACACGTTAAATGTTTTCATGTCTTTTTTTAATAGCCATGCCGTCCTTACTCGCTTGTTTCAATAGTGCAATAATACAGAACTCTCTGGATTACATGAACAAAAAAATCAGATGTGTGATTAATAATTGGATCTGTCCAATCGTCTTTTTTATTGACTTTGTAGTTTTTAGTGTGTGTTGGGATCTGAAGATTTAAAACGTGGAAAAAAATTTCAGTGTTTAAATTTTTACTAAAATGATTGATATTTATCATTGTTAGAATTGTAGTTACTATCTTCTCTATATTTGTACTTTTAAAGCTATAAATATGCGATAAGTAAGAAACATGGTCACTAAAAATAACGAACAAAATCACGCGTCTTAAGCCGCCTACTGACAAAGTGAGATTTCAAGTTTACAAGATTACATCATCACATCCTCAGTCCGAGGGTAATTCAATGTATATGTTACCAGCAAAGCTTGAAATCCGGCATTTTATAGATTTCCTAGGTATTATTTACAATTCCTGAAATCACCAGGCAATGCGTAAAATAACTCATATTATATACGTTTCCTAGGCATTGTATAGAATGCCAGTTTAATAACTGGCAATGTTTGAACTAAGGGTGAGGATTTATTCAAATGTTATAGTAGTGAGGGCGGGGTCCTTTACCGAGGCACCCGCGTGCTCTTCGTGTCTTAACTTGTCAGTAAGCATAATGTTCTTATACTGTCACGATGTCCGAATCACGTTTGCTGCTTAAGAAAGCCAAATTTTACAATGAACTAAAAAACTATACAAAATCCAAAGAAAAAAATTATGTTTATATTGAGGATAAACAGTAGGCAATGTTAATTAATGATGTGATAATTGCGAATTCGACTACAAGAAAAGTTCCGAGATTATTGGTTATTGAAACGTTAGGATGTACTGATAATTGATCAGAAAAGCAAACTTATTTATCCTGTTAAGGAAACTAGGAACAGTATTAGCTTCTATGCTTGTGATAGTGAACTATTTGATGTTTTGCATGAAGCTCATATTTCTATCAGTCACGGAGGAAGAAAACCGCATGATTAAAGAATTGTCAAGTCTATATAAAAATGTAACCCGATTTGATATAGAGCTTTACATTAAACTTTGTGAATCTTGTCAGTAAAAACAAAAAGCAGTTAAAAATGGTATTGTTGTAAAGTCTATAATTTCTTCTGAATTTAATTTCCGCTGTCAGGTAGACTTGATCGACTTTCCAGTCTCATCCAGATGGTGACTATAAGCTTATATTAGTTTACCAAGTCCATTTGAATAAATTTCTTGTATTGAGAGTGTTTAAATCGAAACGAACATAAGAAGTCACTTACGTGGTATAAGATACTTTCACACTAATTGACGCTCCTGCTATACTACAGTCGGATAATAGTAATTATGCTAGGCCGTTTTGAGGACAAAATTTCCTTTATATACGAATTTTGCCATAGAATCCCATGTGTATCCGCTTAAAATAAAATGCGGACGAAGCACTGGGGCTCCGGTGCCTTTGTTGGTTGATAGTTTGCTTAATGATGAATGTGTAATGGGGCTCCTTAGGTCTTTGCCCTCATCACCGTGGGGGCGCAGCGCCGGGTGTCTTTGTTGGCTTTGCTTAATGAACGGGGTTTCTTAGAGCCCCGTTCCTCATTAAGCAAAGACACGAGCCCCCCCGGGCGAAGCCCTATTCACCATACTATCTAACAACAAAGACACCCGCCGCTGCGCCTTCACGGTGATGAGGGCAAAGACCTAAGGAGCCCCATTACACATTCATCATTAAGCAAACTATCGACCAACAAGAGCACAGGAGCCCCAGCGCTTCGCCCGCATTTTATTTTACCTGGATATACATGGGATTCTATGACAGTTTGTATATACAGGAAATTTTGTCCTCAAAACGTCCATTTCCTCTAATTCCAGTTGTCTTTTCCTTCCACTTACAGCGTATGGTATACATAATGGGACAATTTCCTTTAGCGTAAACGGATAGAGTTTTCTACCAATATTTACGCGTTGTCGTACAACCTCTGGACGAATGTTAGGCGTATCTATCAATCCCAATTTCGAAATTACTATTTCTTTTGGAATTGTAGAATATGGTGTTGCAGATTGTGTAAAATATGTACTACATGCTTTAATGTAGCACTTGTGTAAGATTTTTATTTTATCTTGGCTATCTTTCTCTACTATCTCCAAATAATTTACAGGTAAATAGTTAAAACTAAAAGCCGAAAGCACATACTTTATCAATTTTCCCTTTTCCTCTAGTTTTTCGGACAACTTAATTTGCAAGCCCGTCAATTTCTTTGTATTGCCATTCCCCCAATACACGTACTGTAGCAGGTTATTATACACTAAACAGCAGCTATATTGGAGCTTGTCCGATAGCTTACTCCACATTTTGGCAAGTGGTACCGAGTACATTGGCGCCTTTAGGAAGTATAACTTACTATCTTCCAATAAGGTTAAACAGTCTTTTAAGGGTTTATACACCCGTTCCGCACTGACATAGCTTCCAATTGCACAGTTGTATATTGTCGCTTCCAATCGCGTAATACCATGTTCTTTGGCCAAAGTAGACGCAAATGTTTCCCTTAAACGTACATCTGGACAACGTAAAAAATCTAGTATATGATTGCCAAGTTGTTTATTAACACCAGGACTTGTTATCTGACACACAAATTTGTTGTATATCTTAATTCTTGCATTGGTTGTTAGCCATGTTAAACAATCAATCCCCACAGTTTTATCGTTGTCAACTATAATATTACACTTTTCTTCGTATTTTCCCTTATAGCAAAAGTTATGCTTTGTAGTTAAATAATTACACATCTCCATCTTGCTAAATATGCCCGCAAAATCTTGGGTTACATCCATGTCAAAAAGATAGAAATAATCTTTTTCGACTTCGTCTAATATATCTAGTAGTTCCTCCAATAAAGTTTCCAACTTAAGATCTGCTAGTTCCACTTTGTATGGAACACATATAGGATTTTGGAATTTTTTTATTAATGCATTCGAGGTCTTCTTTTCCGATAATTTCTTTTACTCTCTGACCCATCTTGTTAGTGCTTTCCAGAGAAAACGGAAGCTTAGCTTTAACACCATGCCTAGCGGAAACAAATCGGTAGAACTTTCTTCGTAGATAGCTGTTAAATGCACCACAAATTTCTTTTTTTAGGATAAACATCCTTTTGTTTGCAGATGCTTGTTCGGTGCTAGAAAGGTCGCAAATTTTAACCAACATTATATTGTCACAAAATGGTTCTGTAATTGGTGTGTGTAGTCAGCCAGTCAGCATCTTTTCGCCTTCGACATAACAAATATTACCAATATCTGTCAACAGATTATTGTTGCACATATTTTCTGCCAACAGCCATAATCCAAATCGCTCATTTGTCGGTTTCACTTTATTCCCAAGAAGTTGAGAAACGTTAATCACCTTGGAGACGCTTATGTTTACCGTTCTAGATACCGTCAAATACTAAATTGAATACGAAAATTTGTTCCCTTATGTATCCTACAGAGTGGGGCGTATATTACCGAAAATAGTCGAATATGTCGGACACCGCCATATCGCTTACATTCTCTGGTTTAGGAACTGTTTTGTTATCCGACGTAGGTCGGCAAGGCTGCGCATCGACATATGTCCGGATATATGTAGGGTGTTAGGTTAGGGTGAAATTGCACCATAGGGTGAAATTGCCTCCGACCTAGGTTGAATGTGGACTTGTCAGGAGTTAGGTTAGCTAGTGTTGTCCAAAGTTAGGTTAGGTTAGTTGGACTTGTGTGGACTTAGGTTAGATAAAAGGAAAAATTGATAGGTTAGGTCAGCGCGCGCGGCGCTGACCTAACCTATCAATTTTTCCTTTTATTTATTTATATTAGGAATGATGTACTTTTTGTCATCTTCCCTCGGTAAACTAATTTTATTAATAAGCCGCGCATGCAAATCGTATTCTTTTACTCCGGATACATACGCAGACAAGTACTCGATACCATCCAAATAAAGAATTGGATGCTTGGTGACTGTTAACATCCGCTTCCCTCGTGTACGCCCAGACACATCCCAACCCATGAGCACCCCTGCGCATGCACACTACAGCCCATGCGCGCCCCTGCGCATACGCACCCCTGCCCATGCACGCTGCCCATGCGCACCCCTCTCTGTGCGACTGCTATTTCGGGGTAACGTCACAGCCTTTTATAAATAAAGAACAATGTTATATACTATTATAAAATGTTTATTCTGACATTATACATAACAAATTTAAAAATATTTAATGCCAAGCATGGAGTTATTTAAACTTAATTTTAATACAAAGTTATACACAGAAGACAGTCCTTTCTTTATGTTTGTTTGCAGTGGTTTTAATTTTATCTAATTTTATTCGCAGCTTAAAATTTAAATCGACACCCAAGTCTTCTATCTCCTTTTCTAACCAATAGTTTGATACATAAAGACCGTCTAGGTTTTCGAATTGTAAAATGTACCGAAGTTTGCCTCTATATTTAAAGTCTTTGATTCCGCTGACAACCAGATCCATTCCTTCGTGTAATTCTTGCAGCTTGTGACAATCTTTTAATCGCAGCTTTTCCACTATATCCTGCATACGTATCTTGTTAGCTTGATCGACTTCTTCTTGTCGGTATTGGATGAAATCCTTTTTCTCCCACACACTGTTGTGTAGTTGCATATCCACCACTTTTGGGAATATATGGTTGTTATAGGTTGTAAGACCCTCGGTTTTAAATGATCCGAAAGGTTCTTTACTAGGCAAATATACAATGTTTAGCGGATCCCCTTTGCGTGTGGTGTACCCCAAGGTTACGAAACCCGCATTCCTTAGTTCGTCTTTGTTATCTGCCATTTTGATAAATACGTTTTTAGAATAACCTTTTAAAAAGTATACGGATTTAGTACCATCCTTTTCTGCAAGAACGCCTACATAACTAAAAGAGTCTTTCTTACTAACCGCAAATGCATACAGCTTGTACAACCCGGATGTATCTAAGTCAGTCCATCGACACATAAAATAATCTTTTAATTCTTCCTCATTTTCTCTAATAAGATATTCTTTGTCTAACACATCTTTGTATTGATCGCGTATTGTCGCAGTGTTTTCCATGTAGTCCAATTTTCGCCTTTTTGCATCCATTTCCTCTAATTCCAGTTGTCTTACAATTCTTACAATGTTGCTACGCTGCTTCTATCTAGTAACTAATCATATTGTATCAAACCGCGTACTAGATGTCTGCATTTCTGTCTACTCTAATACTTTATGTATATGCTAGAAGCACTGTGAATATTATATTTTCACTTTGTTAGGAAGATAACATGTAAAATAATTTACATGCTTATTTAGCGAGATTGTTTTGAAACGATGTTTGTTCATTCCATTGCCAGACGGTCGGTATCGCTACTGAAGTTGAATTTAGCGTTGTTGATTGTTACGGATAAATTAAAAGAAATACAGTATTTAAATAGATATAAATATTGTGTTTTTATTGATGAAACATATTGTGTGTCGAATTGGAAAAATTCAAAGATTCCCAGACCACAATAGATATTGCCCGCCGAGGCGTTTTAGTAAAGTCCAAAAAGTGTACTTTTCCACCGAACCGCTTATACTATTCTTAGTTCGATTGTATTATTTAAGAAATTAATTTAGATGTAGGAGTATGCAACCAACCATACTCCTACTTAATTGACCAAAAACACGTAACATGCATATAAATAGCATGCACGCATAAAACACCCCTCGACGAATAATGGCCTCGTCCAACACCACTCGTAATACAAATAGAATCGTCCGAAAGTACCATACTAACAAACCTCGGTATAAAAGCAGCTCCAAACGCTAGGGCAAATCACTTCTTATTATTCTCTTTTTAAGAAGGCCACCAAAGTTCTTGGAGGAACTTAAGAATAGTGCCGGATGGAAGTCACTAAACTCCTCGTGTACTAGGGTTTTCGTTCAGATTATCTCATTGTGACCTCCAAATCTAACGAGATACAATGAAAGGAACTGTGGACAGGATTCCAGCATTGCTTGGACCCACTCCAGTTCCAAAGTCACGGTCATCAGGACTACAACTGCTCAAATTTCTATTAATCAACGAAGCCAGCGTCCGCCCACCAGCCGCTAGGTATCGAAACTGTGGAAATCCGCCACGAGTGCCGCATTGTAATCAGCGTAACCCACGCTAGGGCTACTTACTTACAACCCTGGACATCATCTTCACCTACACGACACTGGACCCGGGTCTTCGTCGCGAAGAAGCCGCAACTCCCGATTCTTCACTATAGAAACTTGTTCCATTACTTTACAAACTAAAATGCTTCGAGTTCTAGTGTTAAGGACATTTGCAATTTAATTACGCACACGAAAGCATTTATAAATGTTCTTTGGTGCGTGTCATGGCTTTGATGTTATTAATAGTAAGTATATCAATATTTTAATTTGTAAATAAATGTTATCTCTGTAACTACGAAGCATTGACAACTGACTCCAGACAACCAGAACACCAAATAGACATTCACATTATTTTTGTAATATTTAAAGTCGTATTTTAAATACGATACTTTAAATATATACCGTTGCGCTTGCATTATTCTGCATGTTGTGAAAAAATGTTTGTCGAACTAGGTCTGGCAAAGCTACTTCATCCAGCATTCTCATCGTCAGTTGCCTATCAACGGCAGCAGGTACAAGAATATTCAACTTTTCTTTCGTTATAACTGAACCAGAAATGAACCGGTATTTTGAACGCTTGCAAGAAAACAAGTTTTCGTGTTTTGTTTCGGATTACATCAACTTTTCATCTCACATCTTCAATTGTTTAATTTATCTAGGAAAATGGGATGTGTTGTGTAATAAAATTGACCGTGCATAACAATGACCATTAACACGGCCAAAATTGTGTTGGGAAGTCTTTTGACTTGTACTTACGAAAATTTATTACAGTGTAATTGTTTTGGGTTTTTCAGTAGTAGCAGTTTCGACCTTTTAAAGCCAATTATAGAAAAATAAAACTACGGTCCTTTATCTGGAAATAAATCTGAAATATCTGTAAGGTTTATATTCGTTAGGGATTCTGATATTCTGAAATCGAAGGCGGAAGATTAGCTTTTAATTATTTTTCGAAGTTCTGAAGGAGAAACTTCCATTTCTTAGTATTAAAGCCTGGACGTTTTGCATAACTGTTTATTTTGTATTCTACAAATCTTTTAAGCCTTTAGTAAAGTATTAAGGAATATTTAAAGTTGTGTTAAATAAGATCAAAATCTTTGTACGATTCTTGCGTTCACTAAATACAATTAGTAATATTTTCGCGTGCTGTCAAAATTATACGCGTCGAAAAGTTTAATGTTCTTCTAACGTCGTATACATTTCGACTAGGCTTACTTATTGTATTAACATCACCCAGTTCATTGCTTATATCATGACGGGAATCTCAAAATGCTTTCATCTAAGCTAAAGCTTCGTGATATTATTCGTAGCGCTTGTAAGATCTGCTTTATATTTGATCAAGAAACACTTTAAGGCTCTTAACTAAAAGCAAGGAACTTATTTAATCCTTGAACGTGGAATAACTTAAGGTAGTAGATATGAAAGCCTTATAAAAAATCGTTTTCGGTTCTTTGTGCACATAGTGCTTTTTGAGTAACTCTTAAAGGTACATAACTGCCGTTTTAGTTTAAATTGTTTGAAGATTTAATACAAATATGAACTCAATTTTATCATAAGGAACGCGTTATTAAACTTTCAGTGTCAACATTTTTTAAAAACATTGTAAACAAGTGAGTACTTTGTGTATATATAGGATACGTCCAAGGAGTTGTTCAAATAATTTTCAACTCATTGTTCCAATTCTTCTTTAGAAAAGAAAAGTATACAAGAAACATTTCAAAAATTTAACTAAGACGCTACTGCGAATAGAAAGTTATTCGGGAAAGTAGATGAAGATATTGAAGTTTGAATTTCGAAGAGAAATGGGAGCGCGTTATGCTACGAGTGAAGATGTTTAGAAATATCTGTCGGTTTTCTTGATCTAAGGAAAGCATTTGACAGTCTTCTGAGATATTCTAATAGACATCATTAAAAAAAGCTTTATTCGAATGAAAGAAGATCGGTAAGAAACCTATACCTTAATCAAAATATTGAAGTTAAATTAGAACTTTATTCGGCATATTTCTTAAAAAAATCGTTTAGATACTACCAAATAGGGATTGAAGTTCTCGTCCAAGAGAAGTCGAATGTTTGGTTCAATTGCTACCGACACCTTTGGCTATAATTTTACTGGTAGTAGTAAATTAGGGGGGACGAAAGTAGTCCAGCAACCCTTTGGCACTTTTAGTAACCTCTCATAATCCTTACTATCGGGTACCTCTATTTCAAGCACTATTTTACTCTTCCATTGCGAACCTGCCAGTTTTTCTAATGAAAGCCAGCATGTCTGGCCAGAGAAGAGAGTTAAACTCCTCCTGTGTCGATCTGCATGAGCCCAGGACCCTGTGTCGTAACCTCATATACCCCTCCCACTTCCCTATGTAGTGGGCAACAATTTCCTCCTGCCTTTCACCGGTTGGGTACGTAGACTCTTCTTCGACACTCAGCGGAGCCAGGTATCTCAGTAACCTGCAATGGCCATCAAGGACTTCCACCAACACGTTCAGTGTTTTTCTATCTTTATTTAATAATCCAGCCGTGTCGACTCGTCCGGACCGGCTATTACTATCTTTTGACTGTCTTCCTTCCTTTTTTGAGCTCTTCTTTCCACCTCTTCCGCAACCAAAATTTTAATTTGGACACCACCGATTTTATCGCTAAACCTATGCAAGGTTCAGGCCCTAAATAAGGTGTTCTTGCCGTGTGCAGCTAGTATATAACGTGGGGAGTTATGTCCCAGGTCTTTCTAACCACACAGCGTAACTGCCAGAGGGTGGCTATTGCTTTCGCTATCGCTTTTACACGTATTTCTTCCAATTTAACCTATTGCCAAGGATCACACCCAGGTACTTAACCTCTGTTTTAAGAATAAGTGGTTCACCGTACAGGAGTGAAGCCCTGAATCCTCCTATGTTCGTTCTTCTAGTGAAGAACATCGTCTGTTTTTTGTGGATGTACCGAGATTAAGTAATACGCCATTTGCATTCGTTCGCAGACTATTCTCACAAACTTACCAGATATCAGGACAAGTCTATTGTGGGTTTGCGCATAAAAGACTTCCGTGGTTAGGCTTTCCAAAAATTTGTTCATCACCAGGCACTACAAGTGGGGCGACAGGCAGCTTCCCTCTGCAACCTCCGCCCGTACCTGGGCGTCACCTGGGTTTGGCTTTACCTTTCTATGCCTTAACGTTGACCGTACCCAGTTTGCCATAACCCTCTGGTATAAAGGACCATGCAGATTAAATCTGTTCGAACCTTATTGAAAACTTCCTCTATATCGATGAAAACTACAAATGCTACTTCCCTAACATGAAGAGCATTTTCCGCCTTATGTACCACCGTGTGTAGGGCGGATTTTGTCGACTTACCACGCAGGAAAGCTGGTAAAATGGATGTCTCATCAACACCATGCACCAGAAATCTATCAACTAGCCTTTCTATTGTCTTCAACAGAAAGGATGTCAAACTTATTGGTTTGAAAGAATTGGTCGGAGTGTAATTGCTGCTGCTCACCTTAGAATCAACACCACCTTGGCCAACGTCTATATCCCAACTCCAGGCTGGTCGTGAAGATCATTGCTATTTGTGGTAGCATCAGATCTAGGCCCCTCTGATTCAAAGCTGAAAATATTCCGTTTGGCCCTGGCGATTTGAAGGTTTGAAACTCCCTCGCCGCTCATGAAATGGCCCCTTCTGTAAATATTTTTTGTGCCAGTTGCCAATCTGGTTCTACCGTTGGCAGCTGGCTGCCCTGTTCCCATTTATCTCATTTTCTTTGGGGAAGTGGAAAAGAGGAACTGTAAGGTTTCCGCCGCAGTATTTGTCCATTCCCCGTTCTCTTTTTGAACAACCCTAGCAGTTACCTACTTTCACAGCTGAGAATTTTCATTAGTCTGGCAGTTTCTGACATGGAACTTAGCTTCTTCCAATACTTTTGCCAACTTATTTTCTTGTTATGTCTTAATTCTTTTTCGAATTTCCTTCTAACTACCTTATACCTATCCCAATCGTCCTGTGCGCTGTTCTTGGAGGCTAGGTTTAGGGTTTCCAGAGTTCGCTGCGGAGAAAGTCGAGAAACTTCCTCTACCACGGGGCTCAACGGGTTCATTCCTCCCTGAGCAGACATGCATCCTTACAAGTTGAAACGATTAATCCTCTCAAATACTCTACCACATTATCTAAATTAACTATCATTGTGATTGATTGTATGTTTTCTATGGAATCTCCCAGACGTTGCCTTAGGACCGACCGCTCGGTACTTTTGGATTTCTGCTTTGTACGAGCATTTGCTTATCAGAAACCTTCTCCCACCTTATTATTTTGTAATCTAATGTAGATATGTCTGTCGCGTCCTTGCAACCTAACATTCTACCCAATAGGCCTTTAGAGACCATTGTTACGTCAATTACCTCCCGTCGGACTCTATTGATAAACGTTAACCCCCCTATTTATTATCTCGATGTTTGTAATTGCCAGATATTTCTGAAGGGCTTCCTCACATATATTAACGTTAGAACTGTCCCACGGTGTGATGGGCGTTGCAATTGTTCCCAATCACAATTTCCAGACCTCTTTCCTTCGTATATATAATTAATTTATGTAACTCCTCTATGGGAGGCATCTTTCTATTATCGCAAGGGAGATAAACGCTACTTATAACTAAGGGTTGATTAACCCCTCTTACCTTGTACTCCAAAATCCCTGTTGTAACTTCCTTAGTTCCAATCTGGGGCAAAACTACAAGATTCAGTTCCATGATGCAGGTTCTAGGGCTGTCCTCTAAGTTGCTTGATAGAAGATTGAACCCGGCAACGTTTAAACCTCTTATTTTATTTCTAAAAATATACGGTTACTGTATTAGTGCTATTCCCTTTTTTCCCAACCAGGAAGCGAACCAGTTGCCTCCTGGCTGTGTTGGAGATTGATCCGACTTTCCTCTACCTGCACCATTGTTGTGGCTCAAGTTTTGCGTTTCTTTTTTGTAAGCCTCCATTGTTTGCTTGGACATCCCAACTTGCTGGGTCATGTGCCATGTACGCGTACCCCTGTGTTTTCGACATGTTTCCATTTGGCTATGTCTAGAGCTCTATTCTGTAGTACCAACACACACACACACACACACACACACACACACACACACACATATATATATATATATATATATATATATATATATATATAAAATAAGATGTATCTGTAAACAAACTCTATGAAAATAATAGAGCCTATTGACGAATACAAATCGGGCTGGTAGTTATATAGCCATTAACAAAACGTTAGCTTATTACTTCATAGGGAGGAAACATCCACTGACCGACGGTTTCGGCTTTATTAAGCCTCCTCAGAGTGAAATAGTCTCCAAGAACCCTATGAAGTAATCGAAGCTATTATAATGATATAATTTCGAACAATCACTGTACTATGGCAGTAATAAAACCGCCATCAGGTGATAAAAACACACTACTAAAGTGTGGTACAGAATTGAACCGAAACTACATAATAAATCCTATAGATTGCTATACAAGTACGTGTGGCCATTTGAGACTTGTATAGCAATCTATAGGATTTATTATGTAGTTTCGGTTCAATTCTGTACTCCACACTTTAGTAGTGTTGGTGTTTTATCACCTGATGGCGGTTTTATTTACTTTTGCCATAGTACAGTGATTGTTTGAAATTATATCATTATAATAAACGGTCAGTGGATGTTTCCTCCCTATGAAGTAATAAGCTAACGTTTTGTTAATGGCTATATAACTACCAGCCCGATTTGTATTCGTCAATAGGCTCTATTATTTTCATAGAGTTTGTTTACAGATACATCTTATTTTATATATTGTTTTACACAATTTCTTATTGCGGACTGCAAATAACCGTTCTGCTATTATATATATATATATATATATGCCTATGTCGATCCATGTCGAACCCTACATTTTAACCGAGGTTTTATCCTGGGCAGTCACTAAGAACCACTCTGTTTAGTAAATTTGTTTAGTAAATTTGAATGGACAAATTAAAATCTGGACGCACCTTGTGTAACAGATTTCAAGAATAATTAATATTAATTAAGCATGATAATTCAAATTTTGTTTCTATAAAGGTCATTCAGTTAAGAAACTTTAACTTCAAAAGGGATAACATAATTTCTTTTAAATACATTGTAGGCGTAGAAATCCAGGACGATGACTTATATTAAAACCGCAAATGGAAACATATCGTAATATTACATTACACATGAGAAGATAATTTGCAATAGACATATATCGTCTATCCCGACCACCAAGGACATGAAAATAATAACATATTACAACACAATACGAATTACATATAAAGTAACGTGGCAACGTGAGAACGAATTTTTATAATGGAAGAAATGACAATAGTTAGACCCTGACGGAAAAACGTGAATTAGTTATTCTCGAGCAGGGAATTAGAAAACTTCAACATGTACTAATACGAGCGAGTAGTACGGGGAGCTGGAAGTCGAAAGTTGAAAAGAAACAGCTTCAAGTTCAAGATGTAATATAGACGTCCTCTCAAGGGAAAACGCTGGACGCGACTTCTTTTTCTAACTTACGCTTGCATCTTTATTATTTTCTCCATAGGATATCACTCCCGTACCTCTGTAGTAGCCGAAGCACGTTTAAATTGTTATGGGATTCTTGCCCCTTCAAGGTAAACCAAAATTTATAACGAAACATTCATGTTACTTGTAACAAGCTGCTTACTTGTATGTCATTTGCATTTTGGCGTTACCATACCAACGTATTAACTACATTCAAGTGATAAACCGTTAGTCCAGTGTTTATTAGTTCCATCTTCTGCTGAATGAGAACTACTGTGTAACATTTTTGAAAAAATTACCGTAACCGATTATAATAAACTCTTTTTTATTAGCTATTTAATGCAATTCTGGAGGAATTGAGTAGTATTTTTTGCAGCGTCCTATAGTCCAAGATTACATGAAACGATAGGTAGACTTTCTAATAAAATTTTGGCGAATCAGATGTCCATGTTGAGGTTACAGTTTGTTCCCCAAATTGATCCATCAAAGGGCTTTATAAAGCAAAATTTGCAAATGATCGCTATTGGTTTTTATATATTTACTAAGGTATCAACTTCCATTTATGACATATTTCGTTGTCATTTGGCACAAGAACCAATTTTGTCATACTTAGTTGTGATGAATGCTTAATATATCCGAAACTAATATTGAGCCTTAAAACCCAGTTTGTAATTCTTGTTGGTGGTCACGTACGCATCAGTTTGTAGTAATTTACTTCAGTTATTGGTAAAGTATTCTAAATGTCAGTAATCAGCGGTTGCATTCTCGAGTTTATAATGCCACTCGCACATGGATTTTTGTATTCTAATTACATCGAGCGGTGGTTTGACGTTCGGAATTCTGTTTTCGAACGAAAACGATTGACACATGTCAATATACCTATAAATTTTAGTAATATAAATCGTTAAATATTTTTAATTGATATGACATTAAATAAATTGACTGTGCAACTGAATGCAATCGGTGTCCCAGAAGAGCCGAAATTAATGCTTAATTTCAAAGAGAAGTTGTGTTGAACGAAGATCCGTTTAATGAAAACGATCGTGCTTTTGTTCTATTTCAGCTTTTATATACTGCTATGATAACGCCGCACGTTGAGGCGTCACTAAAAGAGTGCTGTGATAACGCCTCGCTTTGATGCGCCGCTAAAAGAGTGCAGTGATACAGATACAGCAAATTGTAAAATTTGAAATTGTTGACTTACCTTCTTTTCACACTTTCCTGGCTAGCTCAACGGAAATATTGGAGTTTTCAAAATGAAATCAAACACAGCAATATCAGAAAGCATTTATACAGTATGAAATATTTTCTGTTATACAAAAGCATATAGAACATTTACAACATAGTTTCTTTTAAACATCAAATTTACTTAAAAATGTTGCTTACAATTTACAGTTCTAAAATCTCTTCTCTTATGGAGAATTTACCTGGTTTTGATTCTTACGTTTGTTAGGTTTGTTTGGCCAAAAAATCCTTGACAGATAATCTATTAAAAGGTCAGAGTGTTTTGAACTCCGATCAGAAACTTTCCTGGTAAATACCCTTACACAAAACAAATATCATATGATTAGGACTTTTTAGCTTAAATTAAATAACAAAATTCAAATATCAATTAGAAACAATGTTTAAAAAACTATACATACAGAAGCGCTTTTCTTCCTAATTCGTAATTAAATATCTTCTTATTTTAAATTGACATCTAAATGAGCTAATAAGATTTTCATATTATTTAAATCTCCATTTAGAAACCAATGTGCATCCTCGGTTTGAATATTCAATAAAAATTTTATAGCTTTTTATATCGAAGCATTTCCCATCTTCATTGTATATAATTAAATTTAATAATTCCCATATTTATGTGAAGATAACGTTTAAAACACTTCTTTATTCACTGTTACATTTTATCATCAACGTTACATTTTAATTATTAATTACGATATGCATATTGCATACTCAAAAAGCATCCTCGCATAGCAACATGCTTGCGACTTCATCAAAGTAACATTTCGCGATCGAATTCATCAATGAATCTTTTAATCAAAGTTCCGTGTTTATATACAAAATTATCTATATTCTAGTACGTTCGAGCTTGGTATGGAATTTCATTCCAAAGAACATGCTCCTATCCGATGTAATATCTGAGAATTTCTCATTAGCGTTTAAAATCGTCGCGTTTTATTACCTGGTTAACGCGATCCACTTATTATTGACGTGCGCTGCTCGTCTTTGTTTAACACCCAAGGTTAATGCTTGCGGTCTCCTATCCTACCGTGAATGCGAAAGATCATAAATATTTCTTATCAATTTTTATTACATTTTCTGGGTTTTTCAATGTTCCGGCCGCTTCTTGGAATAAACGTTTCTTTATTAATTAATTCATACGAAACTTACCTAGGTTTTTTTCTTAATCTCATTTATTCCAGAAAATTATTTATATTATATGAATACATGTAATACAAAGTCAATGTATATGATTAATTTAAAGCTTTAATGTCATTATGATGCAAACTAGTTGCATTTATATAGAAAATATTTGCTTTCATAGTAAAACGTTTTAATACCCAAAATTAAGGTTATTTATTTTTATGCACAGAAAAGGCATTTTTATTACAAACGAATAGCTTTTGTATTTATCTTAAAATGATTGATTTGCATTATTCGCATTTAATGCGTTTTAGAAAATTATTGGGTCTCCTGCCAGATAGTTTAAATTAATTGGTTTATTGTATGTGCTTTATTACCATTATTTCGAAATTCATTAATTTCTTTGTCAAGGTTAGAACATTAGTGATTGTATGTATTCATCGAGATGCTATTAAATACTTTATTTGTAATACATTTTCCCAAGTATGTCACTAATTAAAAATATGTCACATTGTGACATAACTGCATAGGAAATCAATTTTCAATTCCTCCGTTTGTGGTTACTTTTATTGTATTAATTAACTCCATTATTCTTCTTCCAACTTGAGTTGCTCATAGTTCACTAAAATTTACTTTTGTACGTCGAACTTTACTCCAAAAGTTTTAAAAACACAATTGTTTTAAAAAATATTTTAAACATTTAACGTGATCTTGCACGTAATTTACGTTTCAACTCTTAGTTAGCCCATAAATAGGTTATCGGCAGGTGCCTTTATAAACAGACTATTAGTAACTCATCATCATTAGGTCTTCAGTCCTAGAACTGGTTAGACGCGTACCATCATTGTTTCCTATTCTGAACTAACCTACAGATTTCCCTGAAATTTGCACATTTTGCATCTATAACTATCTCATCTAGGTCTACATCTACCTCTTTTTTCCTATCTCTGCTTGTAATATATCCCATACTCTTCCCCAAAATGCCTTAGAACATATTCCGCCCTTCTATTTTTCTTTTTCCCCAGATATTCTTGTTCCCCTACTATTTCCATAACTTATTTGTTATTATCTTTGTCTGTGCATGCTATCGTCCTCATACATCTGAAGCACAGCATTTCAAAAGGCTGCTACCGTTTTTCTGTCTGCGTTTCAGACTGCCCGTATTTTATAGGCATACTGTGCTTTGCTTCACACATATGCTTTCAACAATTTTCTTCTTGTTCTATGTTTTGCCTTTCCTCATAGGCGCTGTTGTTTCTTGCTAGATGCAGTTCGATCACCTTCTATTGTTTTACAGTTATATGCCCTATTTCTCTGACCTTTAGTGGTTGTGAAGGAAGGTAAGCAACCTGTGGCTGCCAAGTTCCCCCAACACTTAATCATTTAGCGATTTAATATATTTTCCAATTTATCTGTTCGCACAGCCAACATTATTTGGAGATATTTCGCAACCAACAACTAGTTGTTTATACTTATCATCAGATTTATCTGTGCTTATTTTTTCGTCATTAGGTTTTCCGTCTCAAAACTGGTTGGACACATACCTGCACTTATTTAAATTCTGAGCTAGCCTACATAGTTCCCTTAAATTCTTACACAGCATGCGTATTCAGCTCGTTCTGCTTCTATTGTTTTCTAATTTTATGCCTTATTTTACCGAGATTCACTGAAGGAGGTTAAGCAACCTGTGGCTACCAAGATCCCCCAACACTTAGACATTTGCCGAAATAATGGTTTTCCAGTAAATCCTTTAACACACTTAACATTATTCGAGAATATTGCCCTATTGCCTACATCTTTTACTATCTGTGTGCAGTAGTCTAACCTAGGTCTGCCTCTTCTTCTCTTTTTTCCTATCTCTGCTTCTAATATATTCCGCATTATTCCCTCATGCCGTAGTATGTGGCCTATCATCCTATCTCTCCTATTTTTTACCGTTTTCCACATATTTCTTTCTTCCCCTACCATTTTTAGTACCTCTTCGTTCTTAACTTTGTCTGTCCATGATATCTTCATCATACGTCTGTAGCACCACATTTCAAAGGCTTCTATCTTTTTCTTGTCCGCTTCTCCTACTGTCCATGTTTCACAGCCGTATAGTGCTGTGCTCCACACATATGTTTTAAGCAATCTTTTCCTTGTTTCTATGTTTGTGGTCTTTGAGCACAGTAGTTGCTTTTTCTTGTTAAATGTAGCACGGCCTTGTGCTAATCTATGTTTTATATCTTTTGTGCTTTTTCCATCTTGCGTTATTTGGCTTCCTAGGTAGCAGAAATCCTTAACTTCTTGTAAGTTCGTGTTACATACTTGTATTCTTGTTTTTGATTTATTTTCCCCACCTTTGCATACTAAAACTTTAGTTTTAATTTTGTTAATTTTCATACCGTATCTCTCCGTTAGAACCGTTTCCATTTCATTAAGAGCAGCTTCTAACCCTTCCTTGCTAGACGCTAATACCGCTATATCATCTGCAAATCTAAGCATATCAATTTTTAACTTAGTAACTAACTTTCCTTAATTATTTTCCCGCTTTATAATATACTAAAAGGTTTTTACGTCAGTAGATTCCGGAAACTCTATACTACTTTATTTGATATGATTCATCGAAAATGTTATTAGTGGCTACCTTACCTTATCTAAATTGGCTGTCAGTTTTAATTTATTAGTGGTAATTTGTGTGTTTACAAGAACGAATGGAAATGCTCGTCGGTAATTGTTTATTATTGCGCTTTTCTTATCTAATTTATGGTCTTTAAATGTTTTATTGCATCTAATTTGTTTTGTTAGTGTACACATAATTATCTGTCATTTGCTTTTTTACAATCGGTAATGTATGGTGGTATTCTCGCTACCGATGAACTAACTATGATTTAGAAGAATCTAGCACAGTTTCCAAGCTAAAATACACGATTCTCGTTAAATATTTGCAAAAATGAACTTGTAAAATGAGGAGTACTTTGATGTTCCTTATACGCAATGCGTTTTTGAAATGGTATTTGGTACTTTTTGAGAAACACTCATTTACATTTTAGAATTCGGTTAAATTAAAAACACGGTTTTACATCTTGCATTTAAAACGTGTTTTAAATGGGATTCAGTATTAAGGAATGATTCGTATTTTCGCGGATATCAACGACTAGAAAATGCTATTATACTAAGTCTACCGCACTACGTGAATATTATACAGGGTGTTTCTTTACAGGAATTGAGTATCAATTTATAAAAACCATGATTATTAAAGGAATTCGATAACAAACGGGTCATGTTTTGATAAGAATAAAGGTATTTTTTGCGTTTAAGTGAATTTAAATACTAAATCACGTGTTATATAAGAGTTTCATCTACATTTTATTATAAAAGCATTATGTTTAGGGAAGTTACGTTCAAATACTCAATTTTATGTAAAAAGTTACTCTTAAATATATATCAAGTTTATATTAAAATTGCATATTCTAAAAGGATTTTAAATTTCACAACAAAAGTGCATTAGTATTTCGAATGAAAGCGGATAGCCACAAAGTATAAAAGCCTGTTTATTGACCCGTGTTTTAGAACGATCAAATGCTAAAATATAACAACTGAAAACAACGTGAATAGCCCGAATCGGCAATAAACTGTAGAGAATCGATGACCTTAAAATTCTTGAAAGCAATAAGATATTGAGATAGGTCCAATTAGTAGTTAACCGAGGCAGTAGTAAAACAATACATTTTCGAATGTTGATAACAGACTTGAATGCGACGCAACTTCTAGAACAAACGGAATAGTCATAGAATAACACACCCACTTTTGCGAACAAATAACAACACACTAGATGAACCGCAAAAGTTCTCGAAGCCTACTTCAGAAGAGGCTCTTCTTTATGAAGGCCAATGCGTGTTGAATTGAGGTCAGTCTTGATTGAAGCTTCGACGTTAACATACTATCAATGAGATTAGATAATACGTTACCTGTAATGTACAGTATTTAGTAGTGAAAGTTATTTAAACACATTATGGAAGATGGATGATTTTAAAAACGATTTTAAGGAGTACTACTCAAATTGTCGACGTTAAAGGGTTTAGTGATATTCAGAATTAAGTAGATTATTTGAAGTACTTACAACGGTTTCGAAATGGAAACTAGATAATTAAAAATAATTTAAACTACCATAAGATAAAGTTTTTAATTGAAATAAGGCATTTATGATTGGAATGGTTTGTTATATGTTATATGGATCAATTAGCATGAAAAGGCTTACTTTTTGAAACGATTTAAATGATTTTGGAGCATGGATTGGTAATTATATTTTGAAAAAGTGAATAAGTCAATAACAAGCAGATATATATATATATATATATATATATATATATATAGAGAGAGAGAGAGAGAGAGAGTGAGTTAAGTTGCCTAATGAGATTTACTGTATGAAAGTTTTTGAATTTAAGAATAAGACTATTGTGTAAAAGTCAAGATTATTTAATTTAAAGATGGGATTACCTACGATACAGGTTTTTGCCATAAGGTAATTATTGAATCTACCTGAATCCAGATAAGTTGAATACGGATTTTAAAGCGAAGGATATTAGATTACTAAGGTACATTTTGTACATAATAAGAAAGATTTAATTACGAGATTAAGATTTGCATAGAATTAAGTATTAAGTATTAATTTGTATTTGAACGATTGCTTATAAGAAGATATTTCGTATTATTATAAATCTGATGTATGTTTACAGTGGTTTTATTGATCAAAAAGCTAGCAAAAATAATTAGACGACTGGCAATTTGAAACCTTCATCATAGCATCTTGTGTTAGGCGTACGACCACGGGCGATCCACAGCAATATATACTGATAAGAGAAAAGAGCGCTATTGTGGTCAATTAGGCCAAAATTCTAATTTTTAATAAATCATAATAGAAGCGCGAACTTTCATTAAGAACACTCGGTGTATAAAACTACATTTTATATTAATTAAATTGATGGATAGTTTACTTGTATCGTGAATTCAGTATCAAAGTAAAATGTTTAATAAAAAAGAGTCATTTATTTCACTGAAAAATTGCATTAATTTTACAATAAAGCTCTTCGTGTTGGAAGTCGCATGATTGTTCATTATTCTTTTCTATAAGAATACATTTTGCTGCGATAAGTCGAGATATGACAAGCAAATATTCTATTTATGAAAGACACATTAAAAGCGATTGATAATTAAAATGGCTGTAATTTACGTATGGTAAATAAAGTCGATTTGCATTGTTGCGAGCTCTAAGCGAATTATATAGTTTGTTGTGTAGTGACACGATTGTTATTGGTGTGAATTACCTAAGTTTTAACAAGTCTCAAACTTGGATAGTATAGCGAATTTTTCAAAAATATTGTTTATAATCTGGATCAATATGACGAAACTATATAATAGTTGATTTTAGCAAATTATTTGTTTTAAATCAAAATAGTATTAAGATGTATAAATAAACACTCACTTTACGAAAAATCGAAAGAGAGTGTTTAACTATACAAATCAAACAGATATTTGTATAGTCATAAATAAAAGATTTTGATTATTTCATAAATGGAATAAACATTCATCGATTAGTTTCAATCTCTCTCGACATCATCAGGATGAAGTAGTTTATAACCCTTATGAAACAAACGAAAAACCACTAGTACTAGACTAGTAGAAGTACAGAAGTAAATTCGAAATTAAATCGATATTTCATAGATGGCCATAACAAATACTATGAAATCGATTTAATTACACTACCTGGACTGGTGATGAAATTGGAAAATAATACATACGTCAGCCCGGAAAGCTGAAAATGCAGGTTCAAATCCTGACTGGGACTTTATATTTTTTTTCCTAAATGAGTGCTATGACAACGGCCTGCGTTAGACGTCGTTAAAAGATTGCTGTGATACAGATAAAGCAAATTGTAAAATTTGAAGTTATTGACTTACCTTCCTTTCTAACTTTTCTTTGCCTCGCTAGCTCAACGCAAATAATGGAATTTATAAAATGAAATCACACACAGCAATATCACAAAGCAATACAATCTAAAATATTTTCTTTCATACAAAAGAATATAGAACATTTACAGCATAATCTTTTTCAAGCATAAAATTATTCCTAACAAGTAGCTCCAACCACAACCATACTGCTGGCAAGCACTTAATTATCAAAAATGTTCTTCACCTAAAGTTGCTTACAATTTACAGAACTCACATTTCTTCTCTTGTGGATAGTTTATCTGGCTTTTTTAGATTAGGACTTATTCTAACTAAATTTAAAGTGACATATATTCAAATATCAGTTACAAACAATATTTTAAAAGTAATACCTACAAAAATCCACAAAGCCCTTCTCCGAATTCGTAATTAACAGTATTAAATATCTTCCGCTTTCATTCTTTAATTGACGTCAAATCCCAGTTTACAAAATCTTGCATAAAATCTCCGTTTAAAACCAATGTGCATCCTCGGCTTAATTTTTAAATAGCTGTTTATCTTGTAGAATTTTCCATGTTCATTACATTTAATAACTTCAATATTTATATGCAGGTTACGTTTAACATATTGCATACTCAAAATATCATCTTCGCAAAGCAACAAGCTCGCGACTTAATCAAAGTAACATTTTCGCGTTCGAATTGATGAATGAATCTTTTTAATCAAAGCTCCGATTTATATACAATTTACCTTGATTATCTCACGCCTTCTACAATGTTCTAGTTTCGTATGGAATCTAGTACACCGTAATGATATAAGATTTACGAGAAAGACTCATTATCGTCAACTCGCGTGATTGATTTATAACACATATAAGGTTACTGGTCGCATCGCATCTATTCCTACAGTGATTGCGAAAACTAATAAATAATTCGTTTCAATTTTATCGGTTTGCAACATACCTGCTGTTTCTTAGAATAAATGTTTAATTCATTAATTATGTATTTACGTTGTTCTAAGTACAGATGACGCATTTTTCATATTCTTTTGGAAAATTCGAGAACGTGTTTCATTTAAAATGAATTTAAGTAATACTAAAAGTCAATTTATATGGTTAATTTAAAGCTTTATAATGCAAACAGGGTGCATTACTATAGAAAAATTTGCTTTCACGGTAAAGCGTATTTTAATACACAAAATTAAGATTAAAATTGGGGTTTTAAATACACGAAATTATTTATTTTGGTGCATGGAAAGTGCATTTTTTTATTACAAATGAATGGCTTTGTATTTATGCTTGAAAATAATCGAATTTGCAATCGCATTTAATGCGTTTTAAGGTATCTTAAAATAATTATTTTTACATATACGGCTTACATTATTTGCTCTGTATTTACAATACGCTTATATCTTACTGGACGATTATTTATACACGCGGAATTGCATTTTTCGCTTGGCAAAAGTAAGCTTGTATTATACAGGATGTAGCCATGAATTTTCGGAAATTTCTATTTTTTCGGGATTCTTTTATAGTTTGGTGGGATTTATTTGTAGAATTTGGGTTTCAATGACCTCTCGTGACCCCTTATCACGTCAATATATACAGGCTGATTCAAATTCGACGGTCACTATGGGGATCTCGCTTATTGATGAAGATAGAGGGTATATTTAAATGCTGCAAAGTTAGCTAAATTTTACACTAATTAATAATCTGCAAAGTAATTTGACATGTCTCATTTGGCGTCCGAAATATTTCCAAATATGTAAAAACTTAATTTTTTTAAATTCTTAGTGCCGTTATTTCAAATAATATTCAAAATTTAAAAACACTTTCTTCATCAAATTTCTTATTTCTTATATACGCCATTTTGGTTTTTTGTACATTCGGATTTACCAATTTTTTGTGATTTTGTTGTGTATGACAGGTAGCAAAAAAGATTTTTATACAATGACTTACTCGTAAATAACAGTGTTTCAATACCAAATTTAAAAATGATAAGCGTAGACCACTATTGCAAGTGATGTACTGCACAAACAATAATTACACTAAATGCTTAAACAGGTAATCATTTACATTAATGCGCAATTGTGCACGTTTTGCATTTAGCGCAGTTCTTTAAATGGACTTTCTAAAAATAGCGTCAAATGCACGAATAAGTCTTGTTCTAAGTTCTTTCATGTTTCTAGGGGTTTCCTTGTAAATTTGATTTTTGACATTTCCTCATAAAAAGTAGTCTAATGGTGTTAGATCCGGGATCTAGCAGGTCATGCAACTATCCCACCATTTCTAATCCAACGATTGGGAAATTCTTGGTTTAAATATTCTTTGACAATTACTGTATTATCCGCTGGTGGACCGTTCTGCTGCCACCGCAAATGTCGATGTTGATTTAACGGAATGTCATCCAAACACTCGGATATTTGTGCGCGCAGAAGATTCAAATATCTTTTTCCGTTTAATGATCGGTCCAATTAAACGGTCATTTAAACCCATCCAAACATTTATGCCAAAACGCTGCTGTGATCTTCTTTCCCGATTTTGCTTTGAATTTTCTACTGCTCAGTAATGTTCAGTATTACATTTAAAAACATCAGCGTTTGTGAATTTAGATTCTTCAATCCAAATAATTTTTTTTAAAAAATCGTTATCATTTTTTAGGGACTTTCTAGTTAGGTGTTGAAGTGTGCGAACGTGTTTTACGGAGCTCCCGCTTCTGCAGCAACAAGTAAATTTTTATATAGGATTTTTTTCCCAATTTTTATATTTAAGGCTCTATAAATAATAGATTGTATTTAATTTTATTATTGTGCGGCATTACATTTTAATACGTAGGACAGTAAATAAAACTAAAAAAAAACAAAATTAAAATTGAATAACTAATAAATAAATCGCGTTTTAACTAAATTTTAACCAAAATTGGCGTTTAAAAATAAAGTAACTTAAATTTCGGACTTCTAAACCAAAACTCTAATCAACAAGTACCCAAAATAAATTCAAAATAATTTAAAAAGGCGTTTTTAATAAATTTAAAAGAGAAACCGCGTAAATCGTGTAGAAAATCTCCTAAGACCATCAAAAACGTGTGTAAAAATTTTATAGTGCGCGTATAATAAAACAACAACCTAAAAACCAAAATATAGGCCCTTTTAAATTAAATAAATAACTCAAAAACGTAAATTTTGAAATAACTTAAAGATAAATATTTTATATGTTAAGTACGCGTACTTAAAGATTCCTAAAAGTCGATCTTTTGGTGTAATTAGTGGTGTAGCACTTGAAGGTTGTGCCAGGCACCGAGTAAACACGAGGTGAGTGCGTTTCTGGCACCGCATTCCATTAGTTTTTATTTGTTTTATTTGTTTATTTCCACAGTTAAATTTAAAGTGCAGTAGTTTATAAATTTGATATTTAGAAGTAATTAGCTTGTGTATATATACAATTTGATTGTTCTGTTTAAAAATTGAAATAATAAATACAGTGTTGTTTACGATTTATTTTTAATCGAACTATTTTTATTTGAAGGTTCGAAATTTAAATAAATAAATACAGGGTTGTTTACGGTTCATCTTAAACCAAAATATTTTTATTGGACCAACGTTTTGCGTTCTTTTAACGTCGTAACGCTCAGGTCGTTTTTTGAGTTGCGTTTTTCGTTCGTTACTCCTTTTTCGTTAGCTTTGTTAGCATGGTGGTTCACCGAAACGAGGAGCCGGTGCCACGGAAGAAGAGGGGTGATCGGCCGGAGTCTGCTAGGTCGGAGGCTGAGGGCGTTGGTGGGGAACAGTTTAGGTCATCTTGAAGGACATTAGGTTATTGACTCAGGAGGAGGTAGAGAAGGAGTCCATGTCTGCGGCGGTCGTCGGAGCCTCCAGCGGTGGTTGGGGCGCCTGAATTGCCCTCTACTTCAAGAGGCCAGCGTAAGACTCGACTAACAGCAACAGCGTTGCCGCTAGCGACCTCGATGAACTGGAACAATTAACAGGGCACGGCACCCTGAAAGCATATTTACAAAGGTTCGGTTTAACCGATAAACACCGCTGCGAATGCGGTGAGGGCGCAGAAAGCCCAGAGCACGTGCTCTTCGACTGCCCACTCGAGGCAGTAAATCGAGGGTTAGCTGATATGAAATTCGCAGGGCTAGCATGGCTTAAGAGTCTAGAGGAAGTCAGGGAAGTGTCTAACCAGAAGGCGTTCTGGGCAGCTTTTAAAGAATTTTCAGGGAGGGTCACGAGATTGGACGGTGATAACCGCGCGTAAAACGAAGGGTGAGGGGGTGGAGGAGGATTGAAAATTTTAGATTTGACTTGGCATGAGAACGGGAATAAATCAAAATAAGTAAATAATAACAAACTAAATCAAAACCCTCATTAATTTAAATCAGTAAATAAATAAAGAAATTAAAATAGAGTGAAACCGCGCATACCCTCTGGACTGTAAAGTGATAATGATTTGATCCCCCAGAACGTTTAGTGCATACCCATCTCCCCTTAGCAATAAGATATAAATAGACGTAAGAAGACGACCAGATCTTCGGATACTGAAGAAATTATTATCGAGGGAAGAAGGAAAATTGTGGCGGCTGCACTCGCATAAGCATTGATTTGTATTAATAAGTAGATTTGAAATAATTTGACGAGCACGTTTTTGTGAGTACTGGCGCTAGCCGACACAATGCTTATGCGAGTGCATCTGATAAAATGGGGAATGCTTTTTCCTTTTTTTGTGCACTGCTATATGCTTAATGCTTATTAGATATCTATTTACATAAATATATTTATTTACATTTTATATTTATTTATATTCATTTTGCATTTATTTTTGGAGCTTGATTTGTTTTGTCTGACGTTCTGCCGCCAGTTTTGGTGGCAGCATTTTTATAGGAACGAAGATTGTAATTGTGAAGAATGTAATTATAATATAAATCAGTTCGGGAATGGTAGGGAAAGCTAGGGATGGATTTAGGCTAAAGATAGAATAAATTACTTAGATCAGGGAGGACGAATTTGTAAATATATAGAGCAGGCAAAATAGCTGGATTCACTATTAAAATATTTGGCGAATGCTTAGAAATTTGAATCCATTTTTAATATGAGTTAGTTAGATTTGGATAGTTTTAAGACGACCCTTCAGATCGCACCGGTAACCAGAGCTGGCGACTGCTGTCCGGTATTACGGATCCCTCCCCTTTTATTTTCGCGTGTGTCTTGTTGAACGGACACACTCCAAATCGACGCTAGAGATACTATTATTCAAGTATTATTTTTAGTTTTTATTTTAGTTTGTTAGATTTTTATTTGGGATCGATTAATTTTGAAGTTAGATTACATCTGAAGCATGTTTATATTTTCGCGTTTAAACCCAATGTAGTACCTTTGGGTGGAGCATTGGGGACGTGGCCGCAAATATAGCGGCCCTTATTCAAATTATAGTATCATTTTTTAGGAATCATAACAGCCAATTGCTATATTCTAGCCGCCTGATGGTATCTCCAGCTTGTAGTGTATGGCTTACATGAATCCTGTATGGTTTTATACTTATTTGCACGTAAAGTTCTCCAAACTTGTGTCTGCGGTATGTGTAAGTCAATTGCTACTTCACGTGTGGATGTTGAAGAAATATTATTTATCTAAACAACAAAATTGTTAGCTACGTCAGTAAAAAGTAT
The DNA here is from genome assembly GCA_036346225.1 of Platerodrilus igneus. NCBI lineage: Eukaryota > Metazoa > Arthropoda > Insecta > Coleoptera > Lycidae > Platerodrilus > Platerodrilus igneus. The sequence goes on from JARFIW010001638.1 coordinate 5,930,547, forward strand.
TTTAGCTTTACGGTTACCATTTGTAAAATATTATGCTGGTTATTATTCAAATTTCTGTTGCCATAAGCATTGCGAGGTTTAGTAAACGATCCGTATTTGGCTAAGCTTCAGAAACATAGTACGATTCGGTTGTTGTCGTTCTGAATACAATTTTAAATACGTTTCGGCACTTATTGTTGAATTTCGACGAGAGGAATAAAAAACACGCATCATATCCCGTTTCTCGATATGACTAAAAGGCATATTTACTACTAATAGAAATAATGCGATTTAGATAGTGCGTAATGACAGGAGTTAGTGCATTAGTCAGCAGATATTTGATGGTCTGCTAATATTAACAGTGGTTCTAAAATATCGATATTGACGAGAAAGCCATAGTTTTAAAAGTTTTTTGTTACTAAACAGAATAATAGTTGTATGAGAAACAAAACGGCACGTAAAAGAAATAAAGAAAGTTGATGATGGTCAATTATTGCTATGCAGATTATTAATTAGTGTAAAATATAGCAACTTTGCCGAATTTAAACATACTCTCTATCTCTATTAATAAGCGAGATCCCATTTGGGGCCCTCGAATTTGAATCAGTCTGTATACCAAAATAAAGCCTACTACGACCAAAACATAATTATGTGATTTTTAGTGTTTTGATTCAATCAAACATAGCCATGTTATACCTCTTTGGAAAGGGTTTTGGTCAGCATTTCAAAATGTAAAAATCCAATATGGCGGCTATTTAAAATAAAAGTTTAACATCGTCACGCAAAATCTAGATGCCCTAGACAAAATCTAAGTTGAAAATGTGAAGCGCAATGGGGAATTACCATGATGTACCAAATTTGAACATTCTATTTCAATTAGTAGACTAACTACGAGCAAATAAAGAAATCGTCAATTTTGTGTTTTTTGCCTCTATCTAGTAACCTATGAAAAATGTTTGAAATTTGAAAACCGATCTGAGATACCCTCATGATTATGCAACTTTTGTCCCATTTAACCAAGATCGTATCTCCTACAGTTTCCAAGATCCCCATGTACTGCATTTTATACTGTACACACTGTATAACTTCGTAGGTTTAAATTCGTCCAGATTTGGTTTTTACCTTTTTACTGTTTTGCATATTTTGTAATGCTATCGTGGCTATCATCAATATCCAGTTCAATTAAGTTTTTACATGTATTACCCTGGTAATCGATATCACTAGTGTCATTAAAATCACTTACCTTACTGATTAAATCTAAATCGTTATCGTTGCCATATTTGTTCTGGCTGTTATTGACTGTATGTCCAAAAATATAAAAATAGTAACTAATTTAAGGCGACTGTACTCAAGCATACGCTGTAAGACCAATTTGCAAAAAAATCATTGTCAGTTTTACTCAAACTAGAGAAGACTTCAGTTAACCGAATATGCTGTGAAATATGTGTTCTGCTGGCGTATAGTCTGTGGTTCCAGAACAATAGCGAGTAGATTGTAGTCCATACATAAAATTTATCCTAGATTGATATTCCCAGATTAAATAATTAAAATAAAAACAACCTACAAATATAAGTAAATCTTTCGAACACAATTACTTTATCAATTATGATTGAACTAAGTAATATTTTGTTTATACTGTGTGCTTATGTTTATTTTAATATCCGCTCACCTCATTAAAATATTACTCTCTTTCAAATATTGAAAACACTACAAAAACTGGGCTAATACAAACAATGCTACAACACAAGTGCACAATTTAGTATCTTGTAAAGTAAAAGGAAGTAGTCTGATAAGTCAGATAACCGTATCTAAAACTAGATATCTCTTATTCTTGTATGGAAAATATACTGGACTTAGTACTTATGTCTATTTTACTCTCGTGTTTTGTACTTTAGAGTTTAAAATGACGCCTTAAAAAATTAATCAATTGTATTTTTTACTTGTTATCGTGATCTTAGATAGCGCGGAGTGTAAATATAATTTTGAGAATGATTACGCAGTGAAATTTTCAGTATTTTTAGGTAAATGCAAATCTATCAGTAAAGAACCCATTCTTGTACAATGACTAATTCATTTTGTGTTTCATGTATTATGTTTATCAGTTCTTATTAAAATTAAAATTGATAAAGGGTTTATGATCCTATTTTAAATGCCTAAATTCAGTGACTCAGGTCACTGGATTAGATGTGAGTAATAACTTGCTTAATTCCACATGGTCGTACAGATACACACGTTGAAAACTTATCTGATAAACGAATCTATATAAACTTTGTAAATCCATTAGCCTTCTAATTCAAAAATAAGGTTTCTTACTAACTAGTTTAAGTAAGTGGCGCTTTGTTCTTTTTGTGCTGTGGGGATCTGGTAAGATTATTAATAAATCAAACTTTACTTCCGCTTTTATTATGATAAAGGTATGTAAATGTAATTTATTAAACTTGTAAACTTTCTTAGAATTTATTTCAATCAAAAACTGAAACCCTTAAAGTTTTTCGCATTTATTACTGACATGTACGTGCGTGTTTTTCATACTTACGGAGATCGTGAAAATTTGGACTAAATTTTTCTAACCTGACAAAGAGTTTCTGCATGTCTTAACAATCGAATATATTAACCTAACCAAATAACTGCATGTACTCACTATTCGAAGTCTTACACAAATTATATATATACGTTTTTACAGGATAGCTCAATTTAACAAAATATGTTCCAGTTAATCTGGCGATGTGCCTTACTTTGGTATCCCAACGTATGCGGCAACATCAAATTAGTTTCCGATACTGACTATTGACTAATCGTAATGCGATGGTATCTCGACTGAGTTGCTGAAATAGTTATTTGTATACCAAGACCATACATTTTAAATTCCAATGTTCCAGCCGATGCTACTACATTGACAGGAAGCGTGTTTTTTCGCCTGCAAATTTTGAATCTTGCCGAAACTCTTGCTATTCCAAGCAACGTATGGATCTTTAACGTGCGTGACAACACTTACACACAAGACCTACTACATTTTACTTCTCATCCGACGAGGGCGTATTTTCATTAAAAGTGCTCGCTCAAGCGGTCCTTGTCGGAAATCGTACAAGGAACCTTCGGAATTAGCAGTCCTACATGAATCTGTCTGATCCACGGATCCCTGCTTGAGTACCAAGACCACAAAATCACTCTTAAATAAACTCTGAGAATAATTGTCGCCGAAATCGTTGCTGTTTGAGTAAAATTAAGACAGTGTTGGGTAGGTATGGGATTTCGTGATGCAAACGTGGTAATTGCTTCACTACATTATTTTGTTAGTTTTCTACAGTTGTTGTTTTTGAATGCACTAGTGTAACGAATTTTTTGATGACTGCAAATCCTTTAAAATTATTCATTAAGTACGCTGCATTGTCTATTTAAATAAACAATAAAATCAGGCGATGTAAATAAATATTTAGATCGAGGCAGAGTATCACAATCACGAACCGAAAACTATTCAATAGTACTGGTTTAGTTACTATTAGTAAACGTTGGTCGTTTGAATAGAATCATCAATGTCAGGCGATTTTGATGTTACTTGTGCGCATTGAGCAGACAATTCAGTCTGACACGACCATTTGATAAAGAACCATGATGCAGTTGAACTGGGTCCTCGCCAGCAACCTTCGTGTAGCGATAGACGTTGCCGCTTAGCCAGGTGCAAGATGCACTTGATTTACGGTGTATTTTAATAATGGTAAGCAGATTAATTTATTGTCAAATAAAACTAAATAATTTTGTTATAGCGCTCAAACGTTTTATGATAATTTTTTGTAAGATAGCATTCAAACGTTGTATGATAATTTTTTGTAAGATAGCATTCAAATGTTCTATGATAAATTTTGTGTAAGATAGCATTCAAAAGCTCTATGAATTTTTTGTAAGATAGCGTTCAAACGCTCTATGGATTTTTAATAATGAATTATCCAAATTTGTTAATTTTGATTTCACTAAATTTATAAAACGTGCTTGAAGGATTTTCTAGTTATGGTTTTATAGAATTACCAATTATAATTTTCTTAAAGTTTGCTCTTTGTAATTAGGGAGTTATCGCACGACCACCGCTAAATTTATCGTACGCTATTTTTGCTAATTTAGCAAAAAGCGCATGCACATAGACATTACGTACGGTAAATAAATAGCCGCGGTCCGCTATTTTTTGTAAAATAGCGTGTACAGCATATCGGACGCTATTTGTTTTATTTGACGTTAATTTGACGTTAGTTTTGAAAACTTGAATGTATCCTTGTAATTTATTATTGAGTTTTTAATTGTGAATTGCCATTAATAGATCAATCGGGAACTAAATATTAATTGTCACACATTCAATGTTAGGTTTTTCGTACGGTAATATAGTAGGATGCGATAACTCTAGTTTGTGTTTCTACATAAAATACATTACTCTAAACCATCACGTGACATTTAGCTTTAACGGATCTTTAGCGTTGTACTTGCGATAACTCTTTATTATCCGTAACGTAATTGTAATAATGTTTATTCTGGACATTCAGTAATGATAAGACTGCGAGTTTACAAATTCAAATACCATATTAAAATTTCCGAATCACCCTTAAATTAATTGTCTTTAAAACAAGTTGAAGAATGTTGAAAATTATGTATTTTGGATAGCTGTCTTATGTTTGGTTGTTTCGATTTGCAAAGATGAGATGCACTTCAAATTCGTGTAAATGGTTCAAGTAAAGTTCCGGTATATTACGCAATAAAATGTGGACAGTACGTTGACGTCAGTTGTTTGTTAAAGGATTACATACCAGCACATCTGGTCCCAACAATGTAATTGTTTCAATGTAGCTTAGAACAGCACTTTGCAAGGTAAGCTTTTTTATCACTTTGACATGACGACAGCTGTTCGCATATCTTGACAACGAGGCAGATTTGTGAAAACAACATTGTAACGATCGACGATTCTTGTTTTAATGTGTAATTATGAAAACTTTTTCTGTTTAGAATTTATCACAGTTTGAATTAAGGGTTATGCATGATATTATTACCAATGAATATGAATACCTTAATTTAATTCTAACAAAATATTTAATTTAAATTCAATCATACCTTAAGTAATTATGAGAACTAAAATGATTTGACTTTGAAATTTTAATACACACTTGTAAACCAAGGTAACATCTGGAATTTTAGGTAATTAATTTGGAAAACCTTCTGAAATGTTTGATGCATTATTGATATTTTTAATTCTTAGAAGAGACAGTAATAAGTTTCTCATTCTTTGCTATATTAATTATATCTTCTTTACAGCTCCTACTTAGGCACTAAATACGATATTTCTCTCTAAGGATTTCCAAATCCCCCAGGGCAAACCCGTGTTTAGAAAATTTAAGGACTTGGTGGCGCCCCTCTTGCACCCTTATTTTAGTATTATTAGAGTCAGTAAGTGAATAATGTTTTTGTTGTAAAACCCACGACCACTCCTCATAAGCTCTACCCGAGGAATAGACCCCTAGCTTAGTCGGAAGATAGTTGAGATTCCATCATCTTAAGAAGACCATAACCTCAAATTCACTTGAGTACACCATAAGATCTCTATGTTGGTAATACTAAATTCAACTACTTCTGGAATAAATGTACAATTACTATTAATACTTATCCAAAATCGATTTTTGTCAGTGTCAAATTATTGTCAATATTATTCTATAGAATCGCTACTAGAAATGGCGATTAAATTGGATTTTGCTGTCCGCTGCGTATTAAAATTAACTTAGTGTACGTTTGTCCAAAAAAGTATTTTTTTCCACTGATCTTGACTTTGCGATCGCGTCGACTGTATCTCTATCGTTTTTTTTTAATGGCTCAATGTCTTTAAACCGCGTATTGGAGCAAGTTATTTTTTGTGATCTTTTAAACTTCAAGAGAATTCGTTCTTCTACCAATTACATATTTAAAAATTCAAGATATTTAAATGAATGGAGACAAGTAACAGCCACCTCCATAACGGTACGTAGATTCGATAGGGCGGATGTTTGTTTCTGCAGTGAAAAAGTTAAAATCTATCCAGATAAGGCGAGTTTTATAATGAACTCTTAGATCTCTTTTTATGAAATTTTATAGTAGTATAATTAAATTAATTTTTTTATATACAGTTGTTTTTTTTTAAGAGCTTGAACATCTGTTGAGAATAACTAGTCAAAATACCAACACATATCGCAACGCAAAAATATTTTTTCTAACAAGGAAGATGTCGAATTTTGTGCCAAATAAACAGCATTTGCGGGAAGTTTGCTTTTCTGCTTTGGCTTAAAAAAAATACAGCTGAAGCACGTCCACCTCAGGAGGCCTACGGCGAATATGCACCATCGAAAACTACCTGTGAAAATTGGTTTATACGCTTCAGAAGTGGCGATTCCGACACTGAAGACATGGAACACTCCGGAGGATCAAAAACAATTGAAGACGCCGATTTGCAAGCGTTATTGGATGAAGATGATACGAAAAAACAAGATTTACTTGCTGAGTCATTAAACATGACTCGCCAAGGTATTTTGAACGTTTACACCCCATGGAAAAAATTCAAAAAGGAAGAAAATGAGTGCCGCGTTAGTTGACTGAAAAACAGATAGAATATCGAAAAGCCTCTTCCGAAATTTTGCTTTTGCGGCATGAAAGGAAAAGTTCCCTGCATCGAATTGTTGCGGGCGATAAGAAGTGGATATATTTCGAGAATCCTAAACACAAAAAATCATGACTTCCATCTGGCGCAGCATCAACACTGACGGCACGGTCCAATCGGTTGGGAAGGAAGACGATGTTTTGCGTTTGGTGGGACCAGAAAGGAATCGTCTGCTATGAACTGTTGAAACCGGACGAAACTGTCAATGGTCATAGCTACCGACAACAACCGATCGATTTGAACCATATATTGCTTGAAAACGGACTAAATGAGACACGAGACACGATCGAGTAATATTCCAACACGACTGCGCTCCCAGCCATCGTCTACGGCACCATCAAAACGCTGAAATGGGATCTGCTACCGTAGTCGCCGTATTTGCCAGACTTGACCCATTCTTTTTATCACTTGTTTCGGTCGATGGCGCACGGCTTGGCTGGGTTACAGTTGATCAATTTTGAAGAAGTTTAAAAATGGTTGAACGAATGGTTTCGGTCCTAAGACGCGTATTTTATCGTCGCGGTAATCGTGTATTGTCAGAGAGATGGGAAAAATTTGTGGCTAACGTTGCTTTGAACAAACCGTTTTTTGTATTTCTCTTGAAATTTTCCATTTTTCATTGATCAAAAGAACCCGGAAACTTAGTTGCGCACCTCGTGAATAACAAAACAATTACTTTAAGAAGATTTCAAATTTTGATGAGCTTATAAATACGCGATACGGTTTTGGAGTAGTGTTTCAGGTATACATTACCAAGAACCACAAGACCTCATAATAAAGCAACCAGTCTTTTAATTATAAAAGTTTTGTATTTATACAAGCTTCACTTTTTGTCTATTGATTATAATGAATTACACGTAGTTTTCTAAAATTCAGCATCTGAATATTGTAGATAGGTTATGATCTAATTAGAGATAAAATAATAATTGGAACGCTGTTTACGGAACTTTTCTAATTATTAGAAATGTTGTTATGTAAAATTAAAAAATAAGGCAAACATCAGACACGTTCTACGATGTTACTATTAAGAGAAAAGATGGAAAATTGTTTTGGCTTCACACAAAGTACAACAAATCCTGTCATCGATTTAAAGTACTAAAATTTTTCACATAGCAATGTGGCAACATACACTACAAACAAATAATTTTCCAATCAGTCAGCATGTCACTGTATGATGAAGTGGTCTGATTATCACAATCACAATTTGTTGAGCATCATCCACTTTTTATAATGAAATTTTTGTACTATCTATGTAGTATTTATCTATATAATATTCGTGATTTATATACCCATTATAAATGTATTCATGTAATATGTTAAAAAATTCTAATTTTTCTGCACCTTTAACGCAATATACAACCTGTACATAGTGAGAACCCTTAAAATAAAAATCATATTAATTCCTCAAAAACTCTTAATATATTTGCTTATAAATGGACAGACCATCCTGCACGTCTAAAATATTAAATGGTTCTATATACACTGATTCGATTGAAATACATATTCAAATTTTGGACTGTTTGGAGCGTGTTCGGCTTATAAGAAGTCCTGAGTGAATATATCCCAACAGATTATACTAATCGCATCATAATTGTTCAAAATGACGTCAAGCCAACTAGTATGCATTTGTAAATTCGTTTGATTATGTTTATAACTATTCTGTAATGCTCTTGTATGGCATTATTAATGTGTCTTTTCAATTTCTCCATTTGTGGATTGCGTTTATAAACATTCTTTTACGTAGCTCCACAAAAACAAGTCAGCACAAGTCGATCTCGAGATACGGTGGCAAAATTATTTATAAATGATCCTTCCATCAAGAAAATTTTGTAGTATGCCACAAGTAGGCGGCTCCGTGGCGTAGTGGTATGTGTATGACTACTATGCCCAAGGTCTCAACCCGACACGGTCCGCTTGAAAAATGTTAAGCGAGCATTTTTCACAAAAATACACTCTCGTTTGGATGAGAGGTAAAATGGAGGTCCCGTGTGTGAGTGTTGTCACGCACGTTAAAGTTCCCCACCTTGCTTGGAACAGCAAGGGTTCGGCAAAATTCCAAATCCTCCAGGAAAAAAACTCGCCTCTTGGCCAATGTAGTACCTTCGAGTGGAGCATTGGAAAATCACATGTAAAGTATCTCACAAGTGGCACACTGTTCTGTTGTAACTAGCAGTCCCGCTTATCCTCCTGCGGCAAGACTATGAACTGTTCGATAATTTCGTGGAAAGTTGTTACATTTCCAGTTGTTTTGAATACCAAGGACTCCGCAATTTGTCTCCTGTAAAACTCCATACGTCTAGTCGATTCCGCTGAAGTGTGCTGATTTGCAATACTACATGTTTGGAAGTGTTATTATTAACGTGCCCACCAAGATAAAACCGTGCTTTTTCTAATAAAGTTCTTGAACCATTGACACTAGTGAACTATTTTTTCATAATTAGCATTAGTAGTTAGTTCATAAAAAACCTGCATGCGGTATGGATAGCATTTCAACATTTTCTTACTGTTAGGTCTGAACCTGATAAAATGTTCTTTTCCTGGCTTATTTTCCGAAAGGGCTTGCGAGGCGATTGTGTGACTGCCACACGAATGTATTTACCTGTGGTGTTAAACTGGCATAAGATGGACACTTACCTTGTTTAACACAGAACCTATTTCACGAAATCTTTTATTTAACTTCTGCATAACTTTTTCATTGATGTTTGCTTTGGGATTTCTTTCTGAACTTTTGCCGAAAAACGGCATAAAATTTTGTTTTGCTCGCTATACACGTTTTTCCACAGTGAACCACATTTTAACAAACACACTATGCTCGACATACTGTCAATAAATAGTTCTCCCATTACAGCTCCAGTCTTACCAACGCGAGCATTTTAACAAAAATATACAATCATAGGATGTAAGCTAAAAGTTATAATATACATGCTTCGGCGTCAGAATTTGATTAAACTTAGAATACTTATTCACACGCCATCCGGATCCCCCTGAAGACGAGGAACGGGTCACTGTGGTATGATCAAAGCTTCTGCTCGTTAACTGCAAACTTACGGTTGGCCCTCTTCGACGTTATCGTGTTTGTGTTGCCCGTAGGGTTGAGTAATCACGTCTTTTTGATTTCTTTCTCCCAGAGTTAAACTGTTCCATCCTTGACAAGTCATCTCTGTGATCTTGTAGACTTTCTTCCTTCTACTAAAGGATATTACATCTCTGCAGTGGCCGATTATTTCACTAAATTTCCTCTTCTCTTTCTTTTGCGCAGCACCACTGCGCATAGTCTGTTCCTATCATCTTTAAAGAACAAGTTTTTTTATCTTTTGGTATTCCCCAATACCTTATCACAGATAACGACGTACAGTTTCATTGCAGGATTTGAATTAATAAAATTAATGGAATCTTATGGATGTTACTGTATTGTGCTCTTTCGCAAACTATTTTGAATCTAATGATTCTAGTGTAACAATAAACTTAAAATTACCTCTTTTTGAAGAAAGTGCCCGCCGCCACTTTATATATGCTATCTTTCCTATGCGTCTGTAGATGTTCTAACATACTATAACGCGATGCGCTACGCTAACAATAATTTAGATCGAAAAAAGAAAAATAATCTTGAATGAACCAGCTTGTTCCTGAATCACCATTGTATTATTTTAATTTTCATGTAAAATAGTGATTAAAAACAAGACTTGCAAATTACATTCGTATTTTTATTTCACTTACACTGTAAACCACAAACATAAATGTTTTATTTCTGTTATATACATATGGGGATGTAAATTATTTTAAATCACAATAATGTAAACATACCAATTATATTCTAACCATAAAATGTTATAGTGGAAACATGTCATGTTCTTTTAAGAAGCTTTTAGAATTGTTATGAAAATGATAAGAAATTCGTTGATCTACACCGCAAATATGATCTTTAGAAAGTTGACTTAATACATTTCATGCAATAGACATATTGTTGTAATTACCACAAAAGTAAATCACAAATTCATTTTACGTATGTAACAACCAAACGCTGAGCCATCAGAATGCAGAAGTATAGAGTTTCAAAGATGATGTAATATTTGTTACTATAGAATACAATGCGTGCAATTATATGGTTTCAGATAGAGAAATAAAACATACACTTATGCAATTTACAAGAGAGGTAGAGGTAGACCTAGATCAGACTATTAGCGTACCCTAAGATAGTGAAAGAATGTGTGGACTGTGTTAGTAGATTTCAGGATAATGACTAGTGACTACATAATCTTAAATAGGTAAGCAATGGAGCTTGCTACGCGGTCTAGCCATGTTCAACACACGCGAACTGAAAGATCTGTGAAATGAAATGATAGCCAAATAGAAGTAAGTGGTTACATTAGGATAGACAATGAGTACTATTCATGGACAGGTTGGAGATTTTGTCTTAAACTCAATAGTAAGATTGTGCAATATGAAAAACCTCCCACAATATACGAAGTAGTGGGGGAATTAAAAGACGATAAGTATATTCATTGAGATTGAAGTCTAATTATATAAAACTCAGTTACTTGAAAACTATTAAAATGTAGAGATACGCGAATAGAACAGTGAGAGTTGTGGGTGAGTGATAGAAGCGAGTTTTTATATGGAGATATGATACAAGGTACAGAAGCTCCAAGAAAAATTGTATGGTATTCTCGAATGCGGCAAGCGACAAAACCAAACTAAATACCTCTGTGAGTGGCAGAGTATTGTTCATGAAAGTGTGAGTGCAAATATAATGTCGGAAAATGGTTTTGAAACAAAGGGTAGGAATCCATCTCGTTCAATTTGAACTTTATGGGGCATGTTTTGAGTCAAGGAGTCCGTTGCTGTTTGAATCTTTACTAAATGATTGGAGGAAACATACTGGTGGTGTGTTGAAAATCTTGGAATTGAAAAGTGAGTAATGTAACGTTTGGAAAACAAAATTATGAATTTTTAAGAATTGTGTGTGTGTGTGTGTGTGTGTGTGTGTGTGTGTGTGTGTGTGTGTCGCGCGCGTGTGTGCCTGTGTGTGTGTGTGTGTGTTTTGGTAATATGACAGTAATTAAGTGATTTTTCATATGGTTGGAATAATTAAGGATTTGAGATGCCAGATTTATTAATGAAATTTCGGGTAGTAAAAATATCAAATTAACGTATTTTGGAAACGGACAATGATAGAGCACAAATGTGTGTATTTAACTGTTTTTTTTTGTTTTATGAACGACATTGCCAATAAATTTGATATTTATAAATGTCTAATAATTAAGTAGGGATGCAGGAATAATTTGGCGTGGCGAATGGTTTTGTTGATGGTTCAGAAATAATTTTTTGTTTAGAATTTTTTTTAAGATATTTTTATTTTGGCAAACCTGGCCAGAGTACAAAGCACGATTTATTTTTAGGAAAGGGTATTTGTATGTGTATGGAAATTATTTTTATATTAGTGGAGGTTAAGGTTAGGTTGATTTTTATTTAATTTGTTTAGAAAATAGTTTAAACCAGTGATTTGTAAAGGATATCCAGCTACCCTACATTTGATTTTCTAATACCGTATCCGAATGGCCAAGAAGCGAGTTTTTATCTGGAAATTTTATTTTGCCGAATCCTTATTATACCAAAAAGGTAGGGATGTTTAACATGCGTGACAACACTCACACACGGGATCTACATTTTATCTCTCATCTGAATGAGGGCGTATTTTTATTATTCTTGTATTTCTTTATTTTTCTTTATATTTTCTTTTCTTATTTATCCATAGCAACCCACTCCGGCATCATTGCAGTTAGCCGGCGCACTCTTGTATTGTTACAGGGTCCCCGTTCCTTCAGAGCAAATCAAAATTAATTCACGCCTACTTCACCCATAACAATACATGAATTTAGTTCTATTATTCGACAAAAAATAATGCTTTCAGATCGTGTTTATCCAGTTGATGCATTTATAATGCATGTGTTAGTTATGTTATTGTTCCAACTACTGAGGATTGGAGGAGAACAAATTGAGTAATTTATTATCCAATATTACAGCATTATATACAGCGATACGGGTAGGGTAACAGAATGATGTATCCGTTATAAAAAGGACCAGGGGAAAGGATAAATACGTCGTTACTCATCTTATTAGATTATATTTTATACCTTGATATTTATTAACGCAGAAAACTAGCTAGATATCAAGATTTATCCCATACGTCAACATGAAGTCTGTCTATACGTGCAAGTTAGGGATTCTGTAATTTTCAATATCCGCAAGCCCTACATTAAATATTACCTTATTTCCCTCGACGATTTTTATATTTATTGATATAAAGATGAATTTCCGTCCGTGACTGATCCTAAGTTGTCAGGAACATTCTTTCTCTAGAGGGAGATTTGTATTCTTTCTAAACACTTTTATTATTTCAAGCGAATAAAATTAAATCGATGGATAACAATATAACTTATAAATCTAGAGAGTCTAGGAAGTTAATTTGACTCTTGCCAACACAAATTAGAAAATTTACGGACACTTTGTTAACTTTGTACCTTCCTTTATGCTTTCTTGTCACTTGTTTAAAATATTATATTAGAACCTAATTGAGTATTAATTAAATAATAAAATAACAAGATTCTTCAGGTGTATACAAACTAGGGAGAGGATGGATATGATAGTACCGTTTTCTATCAATTACTTTTCAATTAGTAAGTACCTCATATACCGATTCCGTGAGTAGTTCTAAGCAATCCCGGGTAAGATTAACACCACCTTTGATTCAAATATAAAAATAGTGTAACTTTTCTTTATTAATCGAATATGAAAACTTATTTACTCGCAAATACACAGAAATCTTAACGTACTGATAATAATTTATCACAATGTTTTGAGTGCCGCTATCAATTGAGCTGATGACAATTATTATAAGCCAATCACCAACAATATTTTTGCCCTAATGTAGTTCTTAACACGAATTAACTACTTTATCAAAATTTGACTATATAATTTATCTAGATAAGCTCTTATTTATATTCACATTGAACATTTTTATTTTAAAGATTTATCTTATAATTTATATATTTGCAACTTCATACTTCGATTGAAAGCTTCCCGTTCTTCCGAGCCGGGTGACCTTTTGTACATAATTTAATTGTTCTCGAATCTTCTGGATTCTTGGTAACAGGTAGACGACTTTTGCTGTTTTTAGAAAACAAAACACGAATATATGGTAGAACCGAGCAAAATCAGTCTTGTTAAGAGTTCGGTATAATAATGATTATACGATTTGTATTTAGTCATACCATTGTAACAACGCTGCAGAAGGATATACTTAAAGAATTATTAACAAGCATACAAAAGTCTGTTCTGAATGGACCCCTACCTTGAAGAAGTTCTACATTACTAGAACGGGTGGAACAGCTTGAATGTTCCAATGAGCTAAAGAGTCGAATCAAACGTTTTACCAAATAGTTGGGGTCTTTGGTTAGGAACCAGACTAAGACAGGTCCCCGAAAAAGGGCAGCAGCTCCTTCGGTACTTAGAGTGGCAGAGACCATAGCGGTCGGTATGGCATACTTAGACACACTACTGCGATGTGAAAGGCAACGGGAAACTACCACATCACCTCCCAAATACACACGTAATTAAATTGTAATTAAGATTATGGCACTCTCTGGTGTAAAAGATCCCGCAGTTAAAATAGACCCCCATTCGAATCTCCGGAAGGGGACTACTTCGGAGGATATGATCGGAAGGTATATAGGAAGAGCCGGGAACATTCTACGAGTCCAAGCATAGAATATCAGAAGTATGAAGCAAGTAGGTAAGCTAGAGAACTTGAAAGTTGAAATCGATAGGCTAGCATTAGACTTAGTAGGGATTAGTGAAGTTCGGTGGCCTGAGGCGGGGGATTTTTGAAACGGAGACTTTAAAGTAATTCATACAGGATTAGAAGAAGGAAATTCAGGTGTGGGTATAGTTATGCGAAAAGGACACTGTATAGAAAACTACTTACAAAAGAACGAAAAAGTACTTATGGTTAGATTAGAATCTAAACTAAAAATACAGTAATAATACATGTATACATGCCCACCTCTAGCTATAGTGAGGAAGCGGTAGAAGCGATCTACAAAGATATCAAAGACACTAAAATACGTAAAAGGACATGAAAATTTAATAATTACGGGGGATTTTAATGCAGAGGTAGGTGAGGGTAGGGAAGGAACGGTAGTAGGTTTACTTGGATTAGGCACGAAAAATGACAGGGGAAATAGACTGGTGGAATTCTGCGACAAAAGCAATTTAACCATCGCAAACACATTATTTCAACATCAAACTAGAAAACGATACACGGTAAGACACCAGGGCAACGGTTGAGAAATCAAGTAAAAGACTGTTGAAGCTATCCAGAAGCAGATATAGCCTCTGACCACAACATCGTAATTATGTAGGCAGCGAGAAAAAAAGGCTTCTTTCAAAAAAAACTCTTCTATCAATTTTTATTTAAACGGAAATTACAATATGAATAACAGGTACTTTATGTTCATTAACGTATTGAAATCAAAAATATTCTAAGTTGACAGTCACTATTTAATTTAACTAAAATTAGGGTGAGTAGCTTGAACAACCAACAATGTTAAAGTTGTGAAGCTCGAGACTGACTGACCCTCCGGGGTTTTCAGGGTATTTATGCTATCCCTGCTCTTACATCACTTGTGAGAAACACAGATCTCATGTCTGCTGTTTCTTTATTCAAATACAAAGTATTACTTCTTAGTAATCTTAGTTCTAACAATAGGTGTATTATAATCCATTGTGACCTGCCTGCAGTGTCATATTACGTCTAGAATACAAAGTAGTTGCATCCGTTCTCATGTCTGGTTTATTAACTTCCATTAACCTTTTGTAATATGTCCTTCAATTATACATTGTAACAATCTATTCTTTATATTCGCTAGTTCCATTTCATTATACCTATATACTAATTTGGGGGATATGCAACTCGCGCTTAAATTTAAAAATTTGAAAAAAGTGAACGGAAAAGGGCACTTTAATTTTGAAAAACTAAAAGATGAATTGCTGTAAGGCATCGGGATAATTTCTGATACAAAAGAAGTAGAAACAATGGAATAACATTAAATCCAGCTTAGACATGGCGGCCAGAAACATTCTGGGGTATACACAAATAGAAAATAAGAAACCACGGATAACAAAGGCTATCCTGAATTTAATAGAAAAAAGACGAAAATACAACAACAGACCAGATGAAGCAGGAAAACAGAGATATAAAACCATAAAATGGGAAATTATTCGCAAATGCAAGAAAGTTAAAGAACAATGGATTGAGGAAAAGTGCAAAGAGGTACAAACTAAGATGGAAATAGGAAAGACAGACAAAGCATACAGACTAATTAGAATGAATTTTAGGGATATGAAACCACATAGTAAAAATATAAGTGGTGTGTAAGGAGACATCATCATCGAAAATGTAGAGAACGTGGTTAGATGGCAAGAATATATATGAAATTTATATGCAGGACAGGAACTAGCCGCACTAGAACAGGAATCAGACATTAAAAAGGACGACTTTGAGACATCCTATACTTAGAGATGAGTTTGAGCTAGCATTAAAGGGTTTGAAAAATGTGAAGGCACCGGGTATAGATAAGGTCCAGCAGAAACTCTAAAAACTGCCGGACAAGCTGTAACAGAACGTCTCTTCCTACTTGTAAGCTATATGTATGAGACAGGCGAGATACCCAAAGATTTCAAACGCAACATCATAGTCACTATACAGAAAAGAGAGGCGCAGATAGATGTGATAAATTTTCGAACAATAAGTTTGAAAGCATAAAGACGGATGGAAAAACGAGCTGAAGAAATACTAGATCAATTTGGGTTTAGGCGGAACAGGGGATCACGCGATGCTATTTTAGCTCTGAGGGTGATAATGGAGAAAACAATAAAAAGGGGGGAAAGCGTGTATATAGGGTTTGTAGATCGGAAGAAAGTATTTGAGAATGTAAAATGGAAAAAACGTTTGAAATACTGAAAATGTTTGGAACGAGTTATAGGGATAGATAAATGGTACATAGCTTATACAAAGAGCAAACAGCGGTAATAGAATTAGAGCAGGAATGTAGAGAAGTAAATATGAGGAAAGGGGTGAGACAGGGATGTGCCCTATCTCCTTTATTTTTTAACTTGTACCTCGGAAGAGGTAATGAATACCTGTCAAATGCAGGAAGTCATTTGTAATTTATGCAGGGACAAAAGATTGATATGCTTAGGTTTGCAGATAATATAGCGGTCTTTATTATACCCCCGCCGGTGCGGTACGCCTAATTTTAAGGAAAACCAAAAGGGTACTCACGTAAACTGTATTGCGACTCCAGCGCTACTCCATGATGGCGGGCTCCGTTGATCCTTTTCCGGCGTGGGTATTCGTTGCCCCGGTCGAATCCAAATTTAAATTTGTCTTTCTATTTGTAGAGGGGCGACAGGAAACTGGTTTAAGGAACGATAATCAAAGATTAGGCAAAGGAACCTACATAACAAAAAAAAGACATGATAAGACACAAAGATAACTACATTCGTTGGCCTCTCGGTCACCAGTCACGACACGTCTTCCGGAAATCACCACCACCCTTATTGGCACACCGCGTCGGCGCAATCCCGCGCAAGCGCACTGTCTGAAGTGACGGAAATACACACACGTCTTTTCAAATGTATTGACGCGAAATCCTTACAAATTAAAACTTATAGAAATGTTTACGGCCGATTTCGGCACGTAACATCTTAGCATCTAACAGGAAGAGTTAAAGCAGCTCTTAATGAAATAGAAACCATTCTAACAGAGAGGTGCGGTATGAAAATTAACAAAAATAAAACTAAAGTACTAGTATATAAAGCAGGAGAATATATGTCAAAAACCAGAATACAAATAGGAAACAAGAACTTACAAGGGGTTAAGGGTTTTTGCTACCTAGGAACTTAAATAACGCAAAATGGGAAAAGTGTGGCATTTAACAAGAAAAAGCAACTACTATGTTCAAAAACAACGAACATAGAAACAAGGAAAAGATTACTGAAAGCATATGTGTGGAGCACAGCACTGTATGGCTGTGAAACTTGGACAATAGAAGAAGTAGACAGGAATAAGATAGAAGCCTTTGAAATGTGGTGCCACAGACATATTGTAGAATACCCGTTTTCCGTAAGCACTAGAGGGGCATTAATCACTGTATTTAACTTCTGACGGTGGATTGAAGGAAAATAGCGAGACAGGAAAGGAAGAGGCTAATACCGGATTAGACGAAGCTAGCAACAGTTTATATTGTATAGTTACTGCTATCACGAGAGCTGCCAAACCGATTCCGTCGATATCTGGCGCGAACAATTTGGACTCGCTCGTGCAGAGAGAGGAAATGCCCCGAACGGGAATGGATATGGCGCGTACATACCGCCTCACCTAAAATTAAGAATTTTACAAAACAAAAGAAACATAATTAGAGCTATGAATTTCCTCCTAGCCACAGAGTACGGTTAACCCGCCGATACTCGCGTGGGGAGAAGAAAACAAAGGGAGAGAAAACAAAAAACTAAATGCGAGACTACTTTCGTAAATTAAAACTATCCTAATGAAAGTTAAAGCATTAGTTCTCTAAAGGAAGAAGAATAACTTTATTTACAGGACGAAAGAAGGTACCACGAGATGTTTTTACTCAAACAACACGAGTCACTCCATCGCGACCGGGAAATAGCTTTTTGATGCGACCTAGCGGCCATGACAAAGGCGAGGTATTTATTCCTAGGAGGAAAACCATATGACCCACGTTCAAGTCGGCATCCAAGGAACGATTCCATTTTGTCCGCTGCGCGAGAGTAAGTAAATATTCGTTCAACCACCAACGCCAGAAAGATTGAGTGATTTGACATATAGGTGTTGCCAACGTGAAAGTAATTTGATGTTCTCGGGAAGAGTAATTTCTGGCAAACTCAGAATTGAGCCCCCAATCAGAAAATGACCAAGGGTTAGGTCATCAGAGCTTTCAGTAGCATCCAAGAAGTAGAAAGATAGAGGCCGGCTATTCAACACGGCTTCGATGCGAGCAAATATAGTGGTGATCCCTTCAAGTGTCAGTGGCTGTTGATCGATAGTTCGTAGTAATAAGGTCTTTGCGGATTTTACGCAAGCTTCCCAAATACCACCAAAATTAGGTACATATAGGGGGATAAAATTGCCACTTAACTTGGAGAACTGCCATTGCAGAAAATACTTTCTCTTGAAATTTTGACGCAAAAACTTACTGGCTTCTTTCAGCAGGTGAGCGGAGCCAATAAAATTTTTGCCACAGAATAAATGGAATCGCGAGCGCCGCATCGAGAAACAAAACGATTAAAAGATGCCATAAAGGAGTTTGTAGAAAGTTCAGAAACCAGTTCAAAGTGCATAGCTCTTATACACATGCAAACAAAGACACATAGATAAGGTTTTAGATTAGAAGCATTACAATTAAACGATGTTTTCGTTAAAAATGGTCCGACAAAATCAACTCCGGTATGAGTAAATGCGCGAGTTAGTTGCACACGAGAAGGGGCAGATTGGACATTATTGGCTGAGGGGGCTTAGCGTTTAATCGGAAACAAGACAAGCAATGGTAAATCATTTGCCAAACTAATGAACGTAGCCCAAAAATCCAATAAGTTCGGAGAATAAGAGAATGTGTCATAGAGGGAACGGAATGTTACGATAAAAGGTGATAATGTTTGCATATTAGTTTAGATAAGGTTGTCCGTTTAGGTAATAATATAGGATGCTTACTAGCATAGGACAACTAAGAATATTTCAAGCGACCGCCCACTGTAAACAATCCTTGGGAATCAATAAAGGGCGATAAGTTTCTAAAAGAGAGAGCAAGATCCTTATTTTTTTCGAATAGTAATAATTCAGAAGTGAAAAACTGACGTTGAGTCAACTTTACACAAGTTATCAGACCATTTCGGAATTCGTCGCAGTAAATGGGGCCTAATATTTTTTCCGAAGGTGGCGACAATTGTGAATAAAACGATTCACATATGCCACGGTGTATTGCAAATGAGATAAACAAAAGAATCGCTCCATGAAATCACAAAGTTAATTTTGTTCTGAAGCGATGAACGAGACGGGAATTTGTTTCAATTCGGGAACTTCCCTTATAGAAGGGAAAGAGCTGTTGAGATTGATAAAATCGTAATTGAAATTGCACGAACCATACCACCACAATTCGTTGTGCAATGTTGAAGTGGAGAAAGACCTCTTGAAGCGGCGTCTGCAGGATTATACTCTCCGCTTAATCCAGAATTTGGCTAACTAAATTTCCTACCAACGGCTTTTGAATGAATTAATTTCGCTAACAAAAGGGCTCCCGAGAGCTCTAAGCGCGGAATACTAAGATATTTTAGAGGAGCAACCTTGCTCTTAGCTTGAATTACGTTGCAATTCACTGAATCCTCACAAATTGTATGCAATAAACGCAAGCATCGTAGCCCCTTTCGTTTGTATCACAAAATCCTAACAATCTGTAGGTTTCCATGAATTGAGACAAAAGACGAGGAATTTTTACTGCGATAATATTGTAACTAGGTTACAAAAATCTTGCCATTCAGAACACCAATTATGGTCGGGGACATCATCCCAACCTAATTGTTGCACCTAAACCGTTGTAACAGGTGCTTTACTATAAAAATTACCGGGGTTAACCACTCTAGCGGGTCGAATATGCGGGCCATATAAGAAGGTTCGGCTCTTTTATTAAACGGGCTTTCAAAGGGAAGTACGTTATAAGTGAATACGTCTAATAAAGAATTCCATACTAAGCCTAATATTTTTATAACGCTCACTTGATCAGAGAATGTAATAGGATTTTCTAACTCCGATTTTTCAAAATCTTGTAACAATTCCACGGCATTGCTTGATCATTTACGCAAATGAAGTTGTCCGCGAGAAAGAAGCCTAATAAGCTCGTTATGTAGCTGTCTTGCTTCTGCAACGCTACAGCCACCAAAAATTACATTGTCCATGTATGTGTGATACATAATAGCTTGGGAGGCCATAGGGTAAGATGTACCCTCGTCAATTACTAATTGCTGAAGTACTCTTTGAGCTAGAATACGGAGGGCTCTAAACCATACGTGAGGGTTTTGAGTTCATATTCACAAATATTTCCTTGTAAAGTAGATCGCCAAAAAATGTGCTGGAATTGTCGATCCGAGGAACAAACCAGAATCTGACAGTATATCATTTGTATGTCCGCACAAACAGCAATTTTGTGAGAACGAAATGCGGATATTAATTCAGGTAAGTTTCCTTGTAGTTTAGGGCCAGAATATAACCTGTCATTAAGAGAAATTCCTAATGAATCATTAGCAGAACCATTGAAAACAACGCGTAGCTTCGTAGTGCTACTTGTTATTTTAGAAACTGCATGATGCGATAGTACATAATCGGAGGGGGTTTCGGCAACGGACATGTGACCAAGATCAAAATATTCCTGCAAAAAGCCATTATAAGCATTTAGCTTTTCAGCAGAGAGTAAAAGACGCCTTTCTAAATTTAAATAGCAATTATAAGCGGCACGACGATTTTTACCAAGCGGTTCAATACTATGATTGAAAGGAAGAGCGACCGTGTAACAACCAGAATCGTCACGCGTGTGGGTTGCGAGAAAATGCGTCTCACACAACACCTCTTCCGGGGACGTGACCCTAGGGATTTTAATTTCTTCCAATTCCTTATTTCTTTATCTATAGAATCAGTTTGAATGGAAAGTGAAGTAGCATTAACCGTAGGGTTAACACACGGAACTAACCGAGCAGTACGTAACCAAACATGGTTTAAATCGCCAAAGGGCGGCCAAGAATAATAGCGGAAAGCTCGGAAAACAGTACTTCGGCACATATCTCGGCACCTAGTAAAATTTCTACGGGTAAGGACGATGGAAGCTCAGCTAACTGCAGATTTTTAAATTTATTATAAACATGAAAAAGCAGGGAACAGCACGGAATATTTCCTGTTATTTTAGAAAAAATTGAAGCATTGAATTGAATTCTATTTTCGGAATATTTAGAATATACTGTGTAACAAAGTCCTCTTGAACTTCATTATAGCATCGGAAATTCCACTAACTTGGCGGGAGTTCCTAGTACTCTGAAGACCCAAACGTTGAACACGTGAACTCGTAATTGCATTTATTTGCGAGACTTCGAAACGTAACAAGTCGAAATAACCTCGGGTGCTATAACAGTACGGGATTTTTCGAATTTGGTACCACCTCGTTGGGTAGGGGTTTATGTAACAAAGTATGGCGATATGAGGATTGGCAAACTTTACATTTACCTTCAGAATTGCAAACTTTTATATTATTACCGAGGCATTTAAAGCACATGTTTAAAGTTTTAATAGTGGAATAACGATCGGCAATATTGAGTGCCTGAAATGTTGAACAACCATAAATTTTATGAGCTTCACCACAACACGGGCATGAAACTCGGACAGCTTTAGCGAACTCTTCATTAAGAGGGACTGATTGAATTTGTACTTAAATCAAGGATGCTCATTAGGTTTACTAACTTAATCCTTCTTCATATCGTTATAAAGTTCAGAGGTTTTTCTTTCCAACGATAAAAAATCAAACAGTTGAGAACAAGTAGGAACTCGGAACCTATTTTTAAATCAAAAGCATTTTGCGTTTTGAACTTAAGATTACAGGCAACATAACGAAAATAGTATAAAGTCAGCCAAATCGTCTACTTTATCCGCTGTCTTCAATGTGTTAACAGCGTTAAAATGAATTTTGATGAAGTTTGAGAGAGATCCAGATGATTTAAATTATAATATTTTATTTAAATAATAGCTAGTAATTCTACGGGGTGAGTTATAGCGTTCTTCTACCTTATCAAAAGCTTGTTCGTACAAATCAGCCCCAAGGGCTAGATAAGAAATTAGAACGAGAGCTTCGCCCTTAAAATAGCTACGCAAATAGTGATACTTACGAATTAGCGGAATTTGGTCGTTTTCATTAATCAAACTCTTGTAAAATGAAATAAAATTTTGTCAATTTTCTACACATCCATCAAAGGGGATTATACTGAGAGGTTTTAAATAACTTGCAGGAGCCTGGGAGATGTTGGTGGAAGTATTGTCGACCGATTTTGATACATTTTGTTTGATATCTAGATACTGCGTACAAATAGAGTCTAACAAATTATCAAACGAAGAATTTTCAGTTTTAATCTCATCCTTTTCATCAACAATCGAATTATAGGTTAACAACTTATCGAAGACAACATCGAGGTGTCTTTTAATACTTTGCATACGGAGATATCTCGCGTCTACGGCAGGTAAACGGGTTGAGGTACGAACATAATCGGCAATCTCGGTTAAGCGCGCGAAATAGTCTTTAAGCTTTTTCTTTAAAATATCATCTTCCGCCATAATTAGGGAATTTATAAATTAACAATAGTTAAGTGTACTAACGTACTTATTAAAGGACGGTTTGTTTGTAAACAAACAAAATCTCAATGGAGTGCGATAATCTTGATATAGGAATATGGTAACAATAATCTAATTGCATCGATCTTGAACTCGAAAGAATGCGCGTGCGATTTAACAACTGGAAGCGTACATATAACACGTTCAAGTCGTTTCTATTATCAAGTACTAAATTATTTACAAATTTGTAAATTAATAAAGACCTACGTTTGTATGCCTTTGAATCGATGATGCGAGAAATAGAGAGCGCTAAAAACGTGGTTCTAGATTCGGCTCGAATGACCAAATTTTTGTTGTAGAATATCCGTTTTCCGTAACGGGATGAAAATAGAACCACCTCGAATGCTAATGGCCGTAAACAAGGGGCTCCGAGATAAAGCGTGGATTGTATTAATTAAGGGTAGAGGGTGATGCCAATCTATATGAGTTTACAATACAAAGGCATAAAAACACTTATTGATAAGTCCTTAAGCACCAGAGAGGCACTAATCACTGTATTTAACTTTTAGCTGGAGTTGAAGGAAAATAGCAAGACAGGAAAGGAAACCACTAATACCGGATTAGACGAAGCTAGCAACAGTTTATATTGTATAGTTATTGCTATCACGAGAGCTGCGACCCCAATCCGTCGATATCTGGCGCGAACATTTGGACTCGCTCGCGCGGAGAGAGGGAATGCCCCGAGCGGGAACGGATATGACGCGTACACGTATGTTGAAGATATCATGGACAGACAAAGTTAAGAACAAATAGGTTCTAGAAATGGTAGGGAAGAATGAAATATGTGGAAAACAGTAAAAAGCAGGAGAGATGGGATGATAGGTCACTTGCTAAGGTATGAGGGAATAGTGCGGAATATATTGGAAGCTGAGATAGGGAAAAGAGAGGTAGAGGTAGGCTTAGGTTAGACAATTACACTCAGATAGTCAACGATGTTGGCTGTGGGAATTTCAGGGAGAAATGTTTAGGCTAACTCAGAATATAAATCAATGAAGGTACACGTCCAACCAGTTCCAAGACGAAAACCTCATTAGGAAAAAAATAATTGTACTTAAACCTGATGATTATTATAAGCAATCTAGCTGTCGGTTTTGCAATATTTTCAACCAATGTTGACTGCAAAAGGATTTATTGGAAAACTACTAATTCGGCAAATGTCTAATTGAATATCGGTGAAATACGGTGTATATTTAGACAACAATAGAACGGGAACCGAACTGTTTCTAGGCTGTGGGAATTTCAGGAAATGTGTAGGCTAGTTCAGAATAGAAATCAATGAAGGTTCGCTTCCAACCAGTTCCAAAAGAAAACCTAATGACGAAAAACGTAATTGTACTTTAACCTGATGATTATTATAAACAACTACAGGTGTTGGTTTTGCAATAATCTCAACTAATATTGATTGTACGAAAGGATTTATTAGAAAACTATTAATTCGGCGAAAGGTTAAGTGATGGGGGATCTTGGTAGCCCCAGGTTGCGTAACTACCTTCACATACCGTACATTTGATTTTCAATGCTCCACCCGAAGGTACTACATTGGCCAGGAAGCGAGTTTTTTACCTGGAAATTTTGAATTTTACCGAACCTTTGCTGTTGCAAGCAAGGTAGGGATCTTTAACGTGCGTGACAACACTCTCACACGGGACCTCCATTTTACCTCTCATTCGAAGGAGGGTGTATTTTTGTGAAATTTGCTCGCCTAACATTTTTTAAGCGGATCGTGTCGGGATTTGAACCCGGGATCTTGGGTATAGTAGTCACACGCATACCAACTAAACCACGAAGCCCCCCCCCCATATCTTACATGTGATTTTCCAATGCTCCACCCGAAGGTACTACATTGGCCAGGAAGCGAGTTTTTTTACCTGGAAAATTAGAAATTTTGCTAACCTTTGCTGTTCCAAGCAAGGTAGAGATCTTTAACGTGCGTGACAACACTCTCACAGGGGACCTCCATTTTACCTCTCATCTGAAGGAGGGTGTATTTTTGTGAAATTTGCTCGCCTCACATTTTTTAAAGGGTGTAGTACTCACACATACACCACTACGCCACGGAGCCCCCTCGTGAAATAGGGTATATATTTAGAAAACAATAGAAGAGAATCGGGCTGTATCTAACAAGAAAGAGTAGCGGCTATGTTCGAAGACAACAAACATAGAAACAAAGTAAGAATTGTTGAAAGCATGTGTGGAGTACAGTACTGTGTGGCTATGAAATAGGGATGTACAGTAGTAGAAACAGACTTTTTTCAACAAAAATACACCCTCGTTCGGATGAGAGGTAAAATGAAGGTCCCGTGTGTGTGTTGTCATGCACGTTAAAGATCCCTACCTTGCTTGCAACAGCAAGGGTTCGGCAAAATTCCAAATTTTCCAGGTAAAAAAAACTCGCTTCCTGGCCAATGTAGGTAGTACCTTCGGATGGAGCATTGGAAAATCACATGTAAAATAGAAACAGACAGGAGAAAGGTAGAAGCCTTTTGAAATGTGGGCTTCAGGTGTATGATGATAATAGAATGGACGTACAACGTTAATATTGCATGCATGCAGATAGTGAGAGATGTAGGCAGTGGGAATTTCAGGGAAACGATAGGTTAGTTTAGAATAGGTAACAACTGAGGTACGCGTCTAACCAGTTCCAGGACTGAAGACCTGATGATGATGATGATACAAAAGGTATGTTTTTTAATAATTCTTTACGTATATCTTTACAGATGTCAATCAATTTATTATTGGTTTAATAGCTTTGTTCATTTTGATTCTAGACACTTCGGTAGCGTTGGTACAATGGTATGACTAAATACAAATCGTATAATCATTATTATGCTGAACTCTTAACAAGACAGGCTCTTGCTCGGTTTTACCATATGCTCGTGTTTTGATAGCAAAAGTCGTCTAGCTGTTACCTTTCAATTTTATGGGTAAGATTTTAAGCACTAATGTTCCGGTATCTTGTTATTGTAGCGCCGTCTATTCTAGCTCTAATCCAAATAATTACATTGGAATGTAAGTAAGGCATTTGTACACAAAAGATGATTGATAGACCCCTGCGGGCGATGGACTTGATTAATATGTGCAAGAGTTTGCATATTCTGGTATTTTCTCGAATTAATTGGAATGATTCCATAAAATATAAATAGCCGTTATGAGCGTTTGTTCAGTTCTCATTGAAGCTTTGATTACAATATGAATTTTAATTTAAAACTTCCAAGTCGTAATATGAAATAAATTAGTGGTGCATATAATTTGCCCTATGTGAGGTAATTTATATAGTGCTCGATATAAATTACTATAGTGCTTCAATAGTAAGTAAATTAAGAAGATAGCGTCGTAGTGTTAAGAAGTTAGTATTTGCACTGTTGACAATTAGCTGGAAGGAAATTGTTGTGAGAGCTTTTAGAGAACTTCACTGTAGCTACGAGTTGTTGAAAAGGTTTGTATAATCAGTTTGATGATGAAGAGTTGTTATTTGTGCAAGTAGAGTTTTCATTACATTGATGTAAAGTAGTGAGGTTGTAGTGAAAAAGGCATTTAAACGATTCCTATTTGCATGTCTGTAACTCGAGCTCATCAACTTGAAATGGATAGCGAAATTCTCTCTTTTTTGAAAAAATTCAAATCGAGCATTGCGGACAGCTTAGCTAGTAACTCTGCGAAATTCGTGGAAACTTAAAGAAAACCTCTACGAGCTTGACAGAAATATTACAAGAACACCCAGAAAAACAAGACCAAATCCCTGCGAGTCTGGCAGCGAAGTTAAAATAAAATTCCAATGAAATTATAGGACACGTCCGCAAACTTTGCATAAAAACTGAATGATCCCACCGTAGAGCTACAAGAAAATTACAGTCAATTAGAAAAGAGTTTATACAGGAAGCTACAAAAACTGCAATAGCGGTTGAACAATTCAAAGTGGAGTTTTTAAAAGAAACTATAAAACCTGCGGAAAACCTGGAAACTAAATTTTTCGGCGGTTTACAGAAATTAGAAACCAAGTTTTTAGATAATTTGCATGAACTGAAAGCGAGATTTCCAGAAAAACTTTAGGAAACTCGCGTAAAATGGCAAAAGAGGTTCTGAAAATGGAGGAACGGATTCTCTAACAATGCAAGCTCGTGTGCCCTCAATGCCGGTGATAGAGCAGCACGCCTTAGAATGTCGGGGAATGCGAACTGACTTTAAGTTTCAGAGTAAAACCACCCATAATTTGATGGAAATTCACCTTGGCAGACATATTTCAAGCAATTTGAGGTTGCCGCAAGAGCTAACGTTTGGAACGATTACAGACAATTGAATGACATGACCAAAAAGGATTGATGACACCCTTGCAACACTTTCATGGTGACGATGGCTCTCAACCTCGATTTAAAGAGTGACTACTGACAAGTGGGTATGGAACCCAAAGATCATGAAAAGACTGCTTTCACTATTGGTACTGACCCGTGACAGTTTATAGTCATGTCATTTGGGCTCTTCAACACTCCTGTTATCTTCGAGCATTTAATGGGTCACATCTTGCGTGGGCTATTGTGGAAAACGTGTGTTGTATATTTGGATTACATGATCG
This sequence comes from Platerodrilus igneus, assembly GCA_036346225.1. Lineage (NCBI taxonomy): Eukaryota > Metazoa > Arthropoda > Insecta > Coleoptera > Lycidae > Platerodrilus > Platerodrilus igneus. The sequence goes on from JARFIW010001638.1 coordinate 5,958,258, forward strand.
TGATTGGGGGTCGTTTGGGCAACATTTGGGAAATTTAGAAGAAGTGTTTCGAAGACATAGAAAAACATCTGAGACTGAGTCCAAGAAAGTGTGGCCTACTAGGCGAAGGGGTAAGCACCTAGGGCACGTAGTTTTGCGCAACAGTCAGGCCAGGCCCAGAAAAGGCGGTACAAGAGTGACCGATGCCAAAAGACACACATCAGATATGCATCTTTCTGGGGTTGTGCACTTAATATAGAACATTCGTTTCCGGGTTTGCGAATATTGCGAAGTCCTTGACCAAGCTGACTGAAGAATGACATGATTACGAATGGGATGAAGATTGCCATTATGCGTTCCAACAACTGAGGCACTTATGACAACTTCGATCTTAAATTATCTTCAGCTGGAAGGGAAATTCATCTTGGATATAGATGCAAACAATGTCGCTCGGAAATGTACTATCCCAATACAAGACGGACAAAAGAGAGTCATTGGTTACTTTAATAAAGTGCTCTCGAAACCCGAACGGAATTATTGCGTTACAAGAAGGAAACTGTTAGCTGTGGTGAATTTTGTAGAGCACTTTTATAAGTACCTCTACAGGAGAAAATTTCACCTGATCACCGACCACGTCCTCCGGAAATGACTATTATAGTTTAAAAACCCCGAAGGTCAAGTCGCCAGATGGATAAAAACGCTGCTGGAGTATGACTTGGACACGGAGCACCGTGCTAGTACAAGTCATCATAATGCGGATACGCTTTTGAGACAACCTTGCTTTGAGGATGGTAGACATTGCGCACGTTAGAAACGAAGTGTGACCTACTTGGTCGGACTACCATGATCAATAACGATTTGCAGCCACTACAGTTGCGAACGGACCAAGAGAATGACAAAGACGTTGGTGTCTTACTGGGCTGGAAAGCCAGAGGAGAACGCCCATCTTGGCCGGATATTAGTTCGTTGAGTAGTACCCTTAAGTCGTACTGGGCAGAATGGGATTTTGGTGCGATCCTTGGAGAATGGAGATTGATCCGTGAGCACACTTCAGGTGGTGGTGCCTAAAAGCCAGGTGTTGAAGTTTTTAGGACTCTACATAATGCGGCTTTGGGAGGACATTTTGGCGTTAAGAAAACCCTGGAGAGATTCCGAGCAAGATTTTAATGTGTAGGCTGCAAGGACGATGCGAAGAAATTGTACCCCGAATGTCAACTATTGGAAAACCGTAAGACTCCAATAAGGTAATACAACGTGGGAAGCGCCTTTGGGAGAGTGGAAATAGATATTGCCGTTGCATTTCCTGAGACCAACTTCGGGAATAAGTACATCTTGGTTACCATGTACTATTTTACGAAGTTATTTCAAGAAGTTTGCCAGTTGCTAGGGATGAGAAAGACCCGAACAACATTATTGTACCCACAATAGGATATTATGGTAGAGCGCATGGACTGCAACTTGGACAAACATCTTTCCAAGGTGGTCTTCAAACATCAAAAGGGGCTGGAACCAATATTTACATCTATTTTTATTGGCGTATTGGTCTTCGATTCATGAGAGCATTACACAAACACATGCATATGCTATGTTGGGACGCGAGATACAGTTATCACGTGACCTTGAGTTTGAATGTAAGCTCGAAGATAACATCGTGGGCGAGAGCTGCGTTGAAATGCTCAAGTGCAAGATGCATGACATCCATGGTGACGCAAGTGATTCGATGAAGGCCAGATTTAATATCAAGGAGCTGGAGTGTAGTTTTCAAGAGGCGACCGCATCTGACTATACAACTCCGGACCAAAGCGTGGACTGTCGTCAAAGTTTAGAGTTTAGAGAGTCTGTACGTAGTTGTATAAAGGATCAACGACCTGGTATATCGAATTCGTAGTCACCCCCAAAGGAAGAACAATAGTGGTGCACGTTAACTGGTTGGCTTCCTGTGATAGTAATGACGTCGGTAATGTCGAAAAACGGCAAGCAGTGAGACGCACAAACAGTTACACTCATTAGGATGAACGAAAGTCTGGACCAAGCTATGATTGATTCATGTCTCTTTACAATGACATAGGCAAAGCGAGATTTGGGGTCATGGAAGAGATTTAAGGTGATCTATTCGATGTGCTATGGGAAAACTTTCTGGCGTATTGCATAACCGCGGATCTTGATATGTCCCGAGGACTTGCTCAGGTTTTTAAAATTAAATTTACTGGTCTGAATCAACTTTGCCGACAACAACCAAAGATCGAAAGATCTTACAGCTAAAGGACTGACACCTGGCATCTACTACCTGTGATTAAACAACATCCTTCTGGTAAACCGAATTACCAGGATCTGTAAAAGGTGTTAATAGATTTCAAGAGCCAGATGATCAAATTGTTGAAGACAAGAAGTTGGCCATACCCAAGATCGGTTGTGAGCTCGATGGGATTGACTGGAGGGTGGTACGAAATATGGTAGAGGTACTGTTCCATAAAATCGGAATCCAGATTGTGATGCATCGTTACAATTGAAATGGTACGATGCCTGTCATGAAGAGTGTTGATTGCTACTTCTATCAACATGGAACTACAGAATGGTTTTAACTTTCCTTTCTGCCATAGGGACTTTCAACGTCCGGGTCAGAGAGTATTCTGAGAGAAAACAGCTTTAAGAAGGTGGAAGTGTAGCGCCGTTTAGTCGACCTCTGGTCATAATAATTACAATGAATGTAAGGAATGCATTTGTACACAAAATATGATTGATAGACCCCTGCGGGCGACCGACTTGATTGACAGGTACAAGAGTGTTGCATTAAAGAGTTTTATTTAGCTTACAATAGGTACATTCGAGATATTATTTGCATAGTCTGGTATGTTCTCGAAATAATTAGAACGATTGGATAAAATATAAACTGCCATGACGAGCGTTAGTTAGGTCAGTTCTAATTGAAGCTTTGATTACAATACGAGTTTTAATTTAGAGCTTTGAAAGTTGTGACATGAAATAAATGAGTGGCACATATAAATTGTGGTATGTGAGATAAATTATTGCAGTAATTAATTATAGTGCTCTGATATTAAGTTAATTAATAAAATAGCATCATGTGTTAAAAGTTAGTATTTGTACTGTTAGCGATTAGCTAGAAAGAAATTGCTGTAAGAACTTTTAGATAATTTCACCGTACATAGGAGTTGTTGAAATGATTTGTGCAAATATAGATTATGTACTATAATATAGGAAGGGACATTGCCATTCTATTAACAATGGATTAATTGACAGTTACAATGGTGTGTTTAAAGAACTAAGAAACATGAAAAAGAAAGAATCCAGTTGATTCGAAAACAAATTACATAAGAAAGCCACACTGCGCATAAGAGCAGGTAGTTTTCAGTCGAAGTGTGAAATTGTGAGCATTGTGATATATAAATAATGGATAAATTGTTAAAATAAATACGTTTAATGTGAATATAAATGTTTTTCTAGATGTATAACAAAAGTCGAACTTGTGAGTGTTGAGAACCAAATTAGTGCCATAAACATTGTTTGGAATTAGCCTGTAATAATACTGTCAGCTCACTTGGTAGCGGCATTGCAGTAGATAGATTGTAATACATTTTCATCAATGGATTAAGATTTCTCTGTATTTGTGAGTAAACAGCCTTACATTCAGACAATAAAGAACAGTTAAACAAACGAAGCTCGTTACAATATACTTCTTTGTCTTTACATCACACTTAATTAACTCGGGTTGGATTCTCAACTGTTTTAGAATAACCGAGGGTCGAAGTTGGCAATGAAATGAACGTGGATAAAGCATAAATTTATATTTTTATGTTTAAAATTTCCGATACACACATATTATTCTTTAAATTAATTGCTTCCCAGTAAATGAAAAATAATTAATACAATTTAATTTAAAACAAAAATGATCTTGTTAGGTTCCTCATTGAAAGTGTGGTTTTCTCTCACTTTTTCTATTTCGACAGGGATTTTTCACACTTCATTAGTGCTCATTGTGTCTGTTGAACATTCTCGACTTGGTAAATTTACACTCATCATCTAAATAAGCAATATTTTAAAAGTGAATTAGATTAAATTGAAAAGACTGATTTACATGTAACATATAAAATTATTATTATTATTATTATTATTATAACCTTCTAGATACATAATTGTGATAATAACTAGTTTTTATTATTATTTAGCAAAATAATTGTAGGTTATTTACTTAAAATGTTTTCAACAACATATTTTTTTGTAGTTTTATTGTTGATAAGTATCTACTTTTATAATTGTTTATATTAGGTCTTTGCATATGAAATGTTCGATGTTTATAGATAAAAATAAAACTCTATAGATATTGATTCAAAAGCTTTTATTTATTAAAATTACCACCATTAGCATTGGTAGTATGTTTTAGTGTTAATTCCATTTGCATTTTTATGACCCAAAATTCAAAATTTCAAACTCTCAAATGGTATATAGTTTTGTTCTGATTAAGCAATGAAGATGACAGTTGTAGTTGTCGCAATTTGTTTGCAGGCACTAATTCCCATGGAACACATTTATTAAAATGTTTACTTTTCCTAGCTGATTAACATGATGACTTACAGAACATATTGATACGTTGAATATCTCTGCAATGTTTTCTAGCGAATTCGGCAAATAACGTTCAATTTCTTCCTATAACTCTTGATTGTTTAAGGTCATAGTTAGCCGCCTATGTGGTTCATTTTCCAAGGCAAAATTATTGTTTTAAAAATTTACGAACCAACAGTGCACGTTTGTTACAAGTGTGTTCTTGAAGTTCCTGCTTAATTTCATTAGCCCCTTCTGCAGCATTCAAATCCTTTTTAAATTGAAAAGAAAAAGTATCTGAATATCATGCGTTGAAAAAAATTTTGAAACTTTTTATAGAGTTGTTGAAAAGTGATTATTATGTTAAATGCCAATAAAATGAATTTTTATTATCTGTCAAAACTGAAACAAAATAACAGCACAAATAAATCACAGTCAAGTTGATCAAAACGATTGATACTTTTAAAGATTAATAAATAGGACATTTTATATGCAAAGGCAATATTTATTTTAGTTTTGACGTAGTAATACTTATATATTTTTATTTCTAAAATTTTTGTATATATATGTTATAAAATTCATTTTGTTTCAGAATTAGTTTCTGCTCATTCGTCCTTACAAACGCAACTTCTTTAAAATGGATCACTCTTGGTAAGTTTTAATTTTAGTTTTCTGTTTTGTTTTATTCTTAATATCAGTTTTTGATTCTTCTTCATCCATGCATTTTTGCAGCATTTGATGCAGTTTTCCTCATACCTTTCTGAAACTTGACTACTTTTTTACACATTTATTTGTATTTAATTGTTCTATACCACTTTTATTTAATACATAACTTTATCTGTACCAGGTAAATTCAACTCTAATCAATCAAGCAAAAATTTTTAGATATTCATTTCCTTATCTCTCGGACACAGCATTATTTCTGTGATAAGTTAAATTAAAAAGTACCACTATTTTGTTTATTGCTCATAATATGTCAAGAAATTTGGTTCAGTATCTTGAAATCTATTAAATAACAATCAATCAAAAATATTTTCTGGAGAAGTTTAGAAGCCACGGTTTCTAGAAAAAAAACATCTCACCAAGGACTTAGTGTGGTCATAAATTATAACATTTGCGTTGTAAACCAAAAGTGGAAAACTGAAAAGTATTGAACGGTTTGACTACTGCATAATTTAAAAGTTAATACATGAAGGAACATGGTTAAACTGAGCGCATCAACTGGACTTAGAAATTTTTTCAGAGGGATTTTCAAAAATTTTTGTTTTTAATGAAATTTCTTATTTAACTTATCTGAACAAGACAATTTTTATTAACGAAATTTTTTGATAAAAAAATCTCTTAATATAACTTCAATTTTGCTCCATCCTAAATAGCAGTAGACTAGTGTTTTACTTTGAAGGGAAAGTACTATACCCTAAAAGTACAATTTAGCGAAAGCTACAAGCAGAAAAAAGAATTTTGTTACATCAATAATATATAAAAATAATATTGAGGTGGTGCCATCTAAAGTGATATGCACTGTGTAAATACATATCTGTGTGGTGCAGGTGGGCATTCTTTCATTAGTATACAATTTGTTTGGTATCTATTTTCTAACATTTGGCTGTTGATTTTTAAACTGTGTATTTGTAATAAGTAACTTATTTGAAATGCAAAACAGTGTTATTCCATATCTCGCACTCTTTTGTTTGCTTAGGCGATATCGCCTTCTATATAATCTTCTTCATCTTTTCCAATTAGTAAATTTAACTTTTCGTAGTAAGTAAAGCGTTTTCTCTTTTTGTTTCTAATCACTCTAGTTCCTTATACACTTTTCTTATCGCATTTTTAGAAATTTTATTACTATATTATATGGTTTGTAATTTATTATTACTGTGATCCTATCAGTGAATATTTTATAGTTTTAAGTATAGTTTCTAACTTTTTATTTTATAAAAATCGTATTTCTGACAACTATTTTTGGTACCAGAATTTATGGCCATAATTTTCTGACCAAAAGCCGCACATTGTTGGTTACATTTAACCTCACTTTAGTCCTAGAATATCTATTGTCGGGACCAGGAAAGAAGACCATCACGTGATAATTTGTATTCTTATGAATCAATATGAATTTCTGTAGGTAAATGATTATCCACTTACAGTTATTGAGGAGTTTTACAGGAAAAAGCAACATTTCCAATCCAATTTTATTTATAGACATTTCAATTATTTTAGAATTTAGTGCTCATAACTAACATGCTTTTATTTAATCCTCTAAAGTTATAATAATCTCAATATATAACATGCCTATATCTCAAGTTTTGCTCTAAAAGAAATATGTATGTAAATTAATAAATATTTGCAAGAAAATTATAAATCCTTAAATACACAAAGATTGTATTGATATTTTAATTTTGGTAAATTTAACTTGGCAACAATGCAGTTTCAAAATATTATAGAATGATAATCATAGGTTAGATCAGGTTAGTATATAAGCCACTCCTATTATAAGGTATTTTGATATATTTGTGCATCATCTCTGCAGATTGTACTACCACTAATGGTTAAAATCTTGACTAAGATTTGCATCCACGCTAACAGAAAGGTTAAAAACCTACCTGCGCTCCAATTACTAGGTGTCCCCATATCCGACCAATAACACTTTACAGGTGATATTAAAAGCCCTTTTTTAAATCTATGTTTATGTTCTAAATATCAACTTCAATTACGGTAAAATCAATAGTTTTCGAAGTATTTGATCATTATCTAACGTATGTATTTGACTTTAAACTGAAGTTTACAAACAGCTACAAGTATTTATTACAAGCACTAACATAAATTAAACTACAAACAAATAATAAATATCTGTAGACATTTGTTTAAAGCGAAATATGTCTAACACTCTTGATTTTATCATAATGGAAGTACAAGACTTTCTGTAACATTAATAAACATATATTTAATGAAAATATTAAATATGATTTAGAACAGAGTAATCCTTAACAAATACAAACATAATCTGTAACGTGGTGTGGTACAGAACAGAATGATTAATCTCAAATTAAGTTAAAATGGGGTTCCTAGAATAATTTTGGAGTCCTATATTTTAAACAGCGCCGCCTGAACAGACTGTATTACGATTAAAATTACAATGACAATGTATATAAAAGTGACAATTTTCTAAATGAAAATAAACAGATTTGCATATTTTATATCAACAAATGTTAATAAACATGTTATACTGAACAAATTAAATTCGTTTGTATTACATACTATTAATAAAGAAAAACTAGCTTGTCTTAATTGAAGCATGTCATCTCGTAAAATGTAAGATAAGTTTATGTATTATAATTTTCCATGTTTATTTTTGTTTTTATAGATATCGTCTATTTAAAATGTATATAAATAATTACGAGTACTAATGTGTCTTCCTAAACAGTTTTCAAACAAATAGAATTGGCTTTAAATGACACCTGAAGTATAATATGGATTTCAAAAGAATTACGTTTATAAATAAAATAATAATGTTTTACGATATATTTTCTATTTGAAGAATTCCTTTAGATTACAATACAATAGTTCTGAATACATAGTAGGGTATCAAAAAATGTACGGTGATGTTGTGTTGATATTAAAATGATTACAGTTTTTTTAATTGATGTCGCTTTCTGTTGATGTATCACTGTCACAATTTACTTGTATTATTAACTAATCACATCTAGTGCTTTTTCATGTAGGTACCATTCACTTATAAGTGTTTCAGTATGTTGAATACATGTTTGCCATAAATCTTTGGGACACTGCTGTAAAGTTTTGCTCCACATATCAAATACCTTGTCGTGACCATCAGCATCTCTTTATTAAAATAACCTTTTGCATGTGCCAAATCATCTCTATTGCATTAATTTGACAATGATATGGTGGTAGGTGCGTACCTTCATGACCATGGCTTTTTAGAAGCTCGTCTACTGTGTAATGCTTTTGTGGTTTGTGAGATTTAACCAAACTTAGTAATTCACTTTTAAACATCGCGTAGTATACTGAACGTTGTGTGTAATAAACCATTGATATATCGGCCTTAGTCCAAGCTGGTGTTGGTAGTAATGTATAAGGTGCAGTATCTAACACAATTAATGGTGGTTTTTGTAAATTGTTGAATAACTTCTCTGCAACCCACTGTAAAAACGTTTCTCCATTCATTTCACCATGATAATCACTACTGTTCGATTTAGAAGCGAATAACAAGGAAACATCTTCTATAAAATTTCCTTTGATCCAGCATGAACCACTACAAAACCTTTTCCAGCATACCCACTTGACTTCTAATATTATATCATCTTGCCATGATCTTGTTGGGTTTCCTTTTGAAAAGAGCCAAGTTATGTCCACAAAAATGACTTGTCTTGTGCTGGAGTCTATATTGTCTTTATATGCCCTAGACATTTAATTCTTAGACTAGCAATATTTTGTTTTTTTAACAAAGCCCTACGATTTCCTTCTTTTTTGAATTTGAATACAATTTGAAGCAATATTCGTTTCAAACTGGTATTACCTTATGTAATATCATTTTCTAGAAGTTCCACGTTTAACACTTTGACAGTTACATATTTTTCTGCAAATAATGAACATTGCACTATTGTTTACTTTAAAGCTTTATTAGACTTACTTTGACCATACATTCCATACAATGTTCATTTGAACACTGTCTGGAAGATCTGCAGTTTTAATTTTCCTCTGAGGTGTTCTTTTTCCAGGACTACACACTATTACATTAAGCGTCTGTCGTGATTTAATGCAAGTAACTGTGTTGGCACTAATTTGCAAAGCTGTAACCACTCTCTAATAGGTGTTGTAGAGTTAATTATACAATTTGTTATGTAAAAATGTTTACCAAACAAAGCAAACTCCTTATTATATGTCAATACTTGTTTTATATATAGAGACATTTAACTGGCTACAGTCATATTCTGAATTTGGCGCTAATAATAGCCTCACTATAACCCTACTTTTGCCAACTTTAAAATGCTTCCTCATTTTTACTCATTTCATTGTATTGATTGTCAATTTAACAAAAAAAACAGTTGTTATTAGAACCCAATCTTGCAAAATGTCAGTCAAAGGTACAACTTTGGAGGCACAAGCTCAACAGTTGGTGTTGAACTTATTGCCATATTTTGAACAAGAATAGCAAAATTAGAAGTTCTTTAATTTCAGTACAGGCAGTACAAAGCTCGTATAAAAGCAATATCATCCAAATACACCGGAGCATAGTTGAATGTCCTACCAGTTTCATCTTTAGGTACACTGTTAGAGAATGATTCTTTTAGGATTGCTGTTGGTTTACGGCACAACATTATGTATTCCACAGAATCGTATCTGCGAGGCGTTGGTGAGTGAGTTTGGAACACATGGTTTTAACTGTCGCTTCAGCATAAGACGACAGTCTAGACACAGAGCAGTCAACGATATAATTTATTGAACTTGGGTTTCAGCTAAACTTCCCATTGTTTTAGAGTCGAGTCTTTTGTACAGAGATGTCGGAAAAAGCCCAGATGCAATTACACTGATTTCGTGGAAACATGGTAAAGTGGCAGTTTGGGATGTTACTTGCTGTGATACTCTCGCCCCTTCAAATGTTATTGAATACTCAAATATTGAAGATGCAGCAGCTAAAAAAGTAAAACATTAAAGTTCAAAAAATATTCTAACTTAATTGAGCAGTATTCTACCCTATAGCAATAGAAACCTTTGGTGTAATTGGATCAATTGGACAAAATTTTATTAGGGAAATTGGTAAACGAATAACAGAAAATATATTGGATCAAATAACTACATGCTTCTTATTTCAAAGAACAAGTATAGCAGTTCGGCGAGGAAATGCTGCCTCGGTTTTAGGTACAATACCTCCTTCAAAATCTCTAGAATAGCTTTCTCTTATACCTCGTGATAACTTCAAAAAGTACAAATACACCATCAAAAAAGAAACTGCAATTCCAATAATAATAATATTTCTCAATTTAATAGGAATTATAAAAATTTAAACTCTGAAATTAATATTGAAAATTGCAACTTATTTTATGAAAACAAAGATTTCGAACATTATTATCATACAGCCACAAATGTAACTAATAATTTTCATGATACTACTACTAAGTCACTAGAACCCGATGTCTGTTATAAGAAATCACATAGTACTTTAAACCCAGTTACAAACTTAGGACTGAATGGTTAAAAGAATAGTAATACCTGTTGTATGAACTCTATAATTCAGTGCCTCTCAAATATGAAGCTATATATTGGAATATATTATAAATGATATGTTGGCTAAAGACATTAATACGAACGTTTTTAGTATGAAAGGAGCTCTCATTAAAGCTTTTTCACAAACAATAAAGAAATTATGATCTGAAGATTCATATAATAAAATATTTAATACAATTAACTTAAAACTATAAATTCAGCATTTTGCTCTTTGCTTTATAGGCTACTCTTAACAAGATGCACATGAGTTTCTACAATATTTGTCAAAAGTTCTTCATGAAGATGTCAATCGGGTTATTACCAAACCTTCACCATTTCCTTCAGAAATAGATAAGAAATTGAATGACTATGATTTAGCTTTAGAATCCTGGAATCGTTTTTTTAAGAACAGACAATTCCCTTTTGGTGGATATATCTGTGGGACAATTGAAATCGACATTACGCTGTACACATTGTGGTAATTGCTGTGTAACTTTTAAGCAATTCTGGGACATTGTTTGGACTATTCACTAGAGAATAAACTTTAGACAGTGATGAAAAACCAACATGTTCAAAATGTATGCCAAAAAGAATATGCAAAAAGTCAACAATACACAAATTTACAAAAATTCGTATTATACGTTTAAAACGTTTCTCAACTAATAAAAAATATGCAGTAAAACTTTCTACATTCATAAATTTTCTATTGGAGGACCTAAACATGAGATTGTGCAGCTGAAAGCAACCTTGATACTGCTGAAGTCGATTTGGATAATTACCATTATAACTTGTAAGCTTTATTAAATCACAATGGAACTACATTTGGTGGCCATTATACTGCATAATGTTGACACCCATATTCACTTATGTGGCACGAATGTAATGATATGCAGAATATCTCTAAATAAACTAGTAAATACTGAAGCATATGTTCTATTCTACGAAATGTAAAGTGAAAAGAAAGTCAATCTCTAACAATTTGCTTTCAAGAATGAAATGTATAGTTTACAGTAAAAATAATTATAAATTGTAAATACTTTAAGTACTTTGTTTTGAATTACGTGCGTATTACTGAAGTAATGCATATCATTTACTTGTTATCTTTATTACACCCGTTAGGAAATTGGTACATCTTTGAATGTATATACGTGTATTCTAGATTCAAGCAATAATCACGTGATGGTCTTCTTTTGTTGTCCCGACTGTAGTGCAACTCCATTCATTTCTTCTTTTATATTTTGTAGTTCCTCAGTTGTAGTTAAACTTTGTATTTTGACTCATAGAGTGTTTAAAACCATAGTTTCTGTGGATGGAATTTTGATGACGGGTTTTCCTAAGGCTTCCACGGAATTGTTTACTTGGCACGTACAAGGTTTTGCACTTTTTTGTTGTTTAAAATCATTCTAAAAATTGAGAAATCAGCATTGATTAGTGCAATGAGTTTCTACAGCTCGCTTGAATCTCGGGATATATGTAAGTTATTAGTACAAGAAATATGCAAGCTTCAAGGTCAAATCAGCAGGCACTATCACCACTGGTCATATCGTTTTGTTACCCTAACAACAGTTATAAAGTGGATGTAGTGCAATTGACCAAACTATGAACGTAGAATATTTTTCAAAATAATTGAACCTAATTGTGTTTGAGAAATTGTGTTGCGAGTTTCATGTATGTGTATAACATCAAAAATAACAAATAATAATTAACTTGAAGGACTAGAGAGTTGTGAAGATAGTTTTTAAGTAGTTCACAGACCAAATTAAATAAACTCATGAACTGACATTTTTGCACATTTGGTTCAGCATTATTACACTCCTGTTAAATTCTGTAGTGTAGTTATAAATAATGCGGTATCCATTTATTGCAATTTTTTGGCATCACAGCTGTTAATGAATGTCTGAACAGGTTAAATACATGTTTATCTAAAATTCCTTTTTATTGTCTATTTATTTATAAAATAAGCATACTTTGATAAATTACTTTCTATAAGTTTTGTTTTTATTTTGAAGCTTAATGAGAGTATAATATAAATAGAATTATTCTCATAACAACTTTAATGATTTGATTTATTTATTGTTGTGGCATGTTAATGGCATACACTTACATAACACATGTCTAGTAGATTAGACAGACTAAATGTTTTGTAACCAACTGAACTATTGGACTGTTGCCAGTGTTTATGCAGACACTCTGGAATTTGGCTCAAAAAACTATATTTTAGCACTTACATTAATTGTATGCGTCTCGTATTTTATTTTATTCATGAAAAAACATTTTCATTGATATGTCTAGAAACTAAAGTTTTGTAAAATATCAAAGATATAATTCAGACTGGGATTCTTGGAAACTTGCATGACACAAGTGTACCTATGAATGATTCTTGTATGTCTTACTTGTAGAAATCCACAATTTTTTATGAAATATTTACGTTTTTTACTGCTATCCCTGTAATTCAATAGAGATAAATAAGAGTAAAGAGGATTATTTAAGTGTATTATAAGCAGTATGCTTTAAGTCAGATTAATGTGTAGACGACAATATTTGATCTTCCTCATTATTTACAATGAATGACAGTTTTGGGGTTTGAAACCAAATAATATTTATGTTTAATTTGCATGCATTTTCGTTAAACGGTTTACAAGTATTTTATGGGAATCTGTAAGAATTTATATCTTTAAAGAATACTGTTGGAGACTTTCATGGCCAGAGTAGTTTATTTTGAGCCAGGTTGACCTTTGCATGAACATCCTGTGAACACAAACGAGATATATTCATATCATTATAAAATCAGTAGATGCAAAAATTGTCAAGCCCTGTTTATTGCATTTAAAATTCCTTCTTTTCGTTAACTTTTTTGAATATGTATGTTTTGTTTCCATAATTACCAATTTAGTGATTTTGGTGATTGTTAAAAAATCTGGATTTGATAAGATTCTATACTTTTCTGTTTACATCTTTAAAATTGAAGCATCTGTGACTTATGATCGACTTTATGCGTAATTAGGTAAAGAAAAGGAGCCAATGCATTATTACTTATACTATGGTTGTCCTGATAAGACTCAATTTATGAAAAATAACTAACAGTTTGCATGCTTATTGCATTTGGTAAAACAAACAATTGTTATATTAAAACTTAACTAGTCAAAATGAGACGGTTTCCCAATTAGATGAAGCACATGTAAAATTAAGAATCAGTCTACTTCCTTTTCAATTTTTAAATACGTATTGGTTAACAACCCCATATCTTTTATTTAAGTATAACCATAAACCTAATCCAAAAATAACTTACTACGTCTTATCTTTACATGCCATATCTCAGTATCATAGTCTAAACAATTTGTGTAATAACTGTATATCGCATTTTGTTGAAATTAAAATTCTTTAAGTGATACACCCAAACAACTTGATTTCATTAATAAATAAAAGAAATTTATTGTTTGTTACTTTTTAATTGCTTTGAATTTCACAATTATTGAAATGCGGATGTAATTCTGGGAATACTATTTCTATGGAACAAAAAATGTAAATATATTTTTTGAAAGAATCTTCTATTGATACAAACTATAGACTGCATGTGGTGAAATCACTGTTGACCGAAATATTAAATGTTCTTTAAAATGTAATGCAATTACTTATTGTATATGTGTTGAGTTTACACGTATGGACAATTACACAATGGCAATCCTAATACTCTATCAGTACTCTTTATACACCTTTGACATATATACCACAATTATGTGTCAATGGAGTTCAAACTAGAACATCACCACATCATCATCGTTAGGTTTTTAATCCTGGAACTGGTTGGACACATACCTCCATTAATTAATATTCTGAGCTAACCTACATTTTCCTGAAATTCCCACGGTCTAAATCTTTTACTATCTGTGTGCAATTGTATAATCTAGGCCTATCTGTCCTCCTCTGTTTTCCTTTCTCTGCTTCAAATATATTCCACACCATTCTCTCATGCCTTAGAACGTGTCCTATCATCCTATCTCTTCTATGTTTTACTGTTTTCCACACATTTTTTTCTTCCACTATCATTTCTAATACCTCTTTGTTCTTAACTTTATCTGTCCACAATATCTTCATCATACGTTTGTAATATTCAACCTTTTTGCTGCTCACTTCTCCCACTGTTTATGTTTCACAGTTTTAATGCTGTGCTTCACATTTATGCTTTCATCAGTTTTTTCTTTGTTTCCATGTTTGTTGTCTACGAACATAGTGGCTGCCTTAGTCTTGTTAAATGCTGAACGGCCTTGTGCTAAACCTTTGTTTTATATCTTTTGCACTTTTCCCATCTTGCATTATTTGACTAGTTAGTTAGCAGAAATCCTTAACCTTTGGTTAAATCTACAATGTATCTTTTTAGCTCACTAAAACACGCAAACTATGTAACGGTCACTTTGTTACGTTACAATGACTCTCACTGTATATATCGTAATTAGATTAGACGTAACAATTTATTTGTAAAATATTGATTCAGGGCCAAGCATTTAATATTAAATACAACGCGACTTTATCTGTCCGACAGGTGTGTGATAATTGTTGATAAATAGAAATACGAATTAATACATTCTTGATTAAACGTTGTTCGTCTTGAATGCGCTTCGTGAAGTGACCTACACGTTTTCGTTATCCAAGGGTTAGCGTGTGCTTAAAGATATTTCCCTAGCTGCGTTGCAGGATATAAATATAACGAAACGTTAATTTTCTGGAGTTGCATATAGCGTGGGCTGTGCTTATTTGGAAGTTTCTGCAACTTTGGTTCAAGTATTTGAATGTTATAGGTCGATGGTGCACATTCATTGTAAGTAAGATTGCGCCGTGCAATTACTATAATCTGTATTTTTAGGAATTGTTTGAAGTTGCTACCTGTTTGAAGATAGCGTCGCTATAAAAATATTATTAAACCCTTACGCTGGTTAGCGTCGAAGGTTTGCGGGTACAATTGCTTGAGCATTAATCAATTTTATGCTTTTAGGGGTTTTTTTTGTTTCCTTATCCACTGGTTTATTTATTTGTTTATCCTCTTCTCTGGTATTTTCGTGGTTATGGTTCTCGTTTTGGTTTTCCTTTATTGGAATTGCTTTATTGTATTTTTGATATACGTACAGCAGATACAAGTTTGATCCAGATGTTACATTTCTTGTTATTCATTTGTACACTGATCGCTTAGTTACATATCTACAGCGAGGGACAAGTGCTACCTGCAGAGAGCAAAACACCACACCAGGATGTATTAACGTATCCTTTTTTTACGTAAGTGGCCTGGGAAGAATAAAGAATACTCCGACGGACTTAGTTGCTTACTTTGCAACTTACTAGATTTTTCATATATAAAAATAATAATTTCACTTTGTTCCATTATCACTGTTAAAGCAGTTGAAAGGGCCTATAGTGGTAATTTTCCTATATACATTTTGCTATATATAAAGTGTTGTTTTGCGCAAACCAACCCCTAGTACTGGTTTTTAACTTTATGCGACTTATTAGGAGTTACAGGTGCAATCAGCTGTTTCCCTTCAATTAGTGTTAATTTGAATGTTTACAATATATACATATTTACATAACGTGTGCAAATATTAATCGTAGTTCTCATAAACCTGAAGTTCACACAATATCTACAGTAATATTAGTCCTGGATCCTGGATCAACCAATTAGGCAGGTAAGGTTGGTTTTATATTATAGTTGCCTTTTGCGCGGAGCCCGCCTTGGCGCTCAACAAAATATTAGTACCATCTCGCTTTCAGAACCTGACCCATTATGCTTCTGACTAGCCGTGGTACAAACAAGCAACGTTTCTTTTGTTCCAGGTAATAAATCTACGTAACAGGTTTTGGCGCCGCAGCGTTTGGGGCTCGTTTTTATCAGCTTCAAGCTTAAAATATTTAACAAAATTATGTTTTGTGTAGTTATTGTGTAACGGACGAGTTTATGAGAACATCAGTTGCAGCTAAAAATTTAATTTAAATTTTATCAGTAGGTATAAAAGCTTGTTTAAAAGTGTTTGAATTTGTATGTTATATTTCTTTGTGATAAAATTAATTTAAAAATGGACCCTTATCGATTGTCCAAAGACGTGTTAGAATATGAATTGTTGGTACGAGGTATTAAAATCTCGACTACTGAAACATGTCGCGAATTAAGAAAAAAAGTAAAAGAGGAGTTATCAAAGGAATCTTTTGGTGAGGTTAAAACTATACAAAATTATGCTCCGAATATAAAAGAAGAGTTAGGTATTTGTGAGAGTAAGTCTACAGAATTAGAATCTCAAGTTCAGTCTTTAGTTTTGAGTGGAAAACCCGTTAATATATTATATGCTGAAAGTAAACTTAAACATTTGCTTGGAAGGTTAGTACGACTTCCCTTAGTAGATGCTAATAAAAAATATCAGAGTGCGGTTGATTCGTTGATGGAGCGCTTAGGGAAAATAGATGTGTTGTTAGATGAGTCCGACGCGATACCAGAACAAACAGTAAGTGCCCATGAGTTGAATATTGTTCCGGAAAATCGATTTCTAAATGAAAATATAAACACCCTGTTTTATCGTCAAAAGTATACCTGTATGTAAGTGGGGAATTACTTTTCTGGAGACCCCGACCACTGTAGTGTTAACGAATTTTTGGAAAGGGTTGAAGAATACAGGGTGGCTCGCAATGTTAGCGTCATAGATTTAAATAATTCGATTATAGATTTATTGAGAGGAAATGCTCGTATATGGTATAGGTCAGTTCGATCCTCCATTACGTCTTGGCAAGATTTTGTTTCTCGGTTGCGTTCTGAATATTTACCGTTTGATTATGAACGTGAACTTTTGACGGAATACATAATAGGAAACAAGCATCGCAAGAACGAGTAGGAGACTTTTCGCGTGCATGATAAATTTGTTTGCTAGACTTTCAAAACCTTTATCAGAGGAAGAAAATTAGCTATACTTGCGGAATATCTCTCCTTACTATATTCACGGTATAGGCTTACAAAACTTTTCTACGGTGGACGAATCGCTTAAACTATGTAAAAGATTAGAGGTGAACAAACAATTAGCTTCAGATACACGTCAAAGACCCATTACTTCTTTACCTCGATTAGAACCCGAATTGTTAGGCACAGCGTTTAAACTAGAAAGTAAACCCATTTTGGAAAAACGTATCTCACCTCTTGAGACAGGCGTACAGTGTTGGAATTGTCGTCAATTGGGGCATGCGTTTAAGTATTGTGAACTTCCTAAAACAAGGAAATTTTGTTTTCGTTGTGGCAAAGATGGCACTACTAAATTTAGTTGCGTGTGTTCGGGAAACGGATACGCAGGTCGTCGAGTAGCCGGTCGGCGATCATAGATACGAGCTCGGCAAATCAATCATGGAAATCTTGGCTTGAAACTGTTCGAACTGAATTTCAGAAAGATCGAATAAAAGGTTTGTTTATAGATAGAGAGGGAGACTCTCGCCCTTTTGCATCTGTTTTGGTGTACGATATTGCGTGTATAGGTTTGGTAGACACGGGTGCAAGTCAAACTGTAATTGGTCGTATGACTTGGTTTAAATTAAAAGAAGCTGGTATTAAGTTGTAATCTAATAATTTGTTAGTTACTGTTGCTGATAGCAGGTCATGTAATGTTATCGGAACTGTGCAGCTTTTAATTAAATTAGGGAACCACGTCAGTTTAATAAAGGCAATAGTCATCCCCGAGGTGGTTGAGGATATTATTTTGGGTATTGATTTTTTACGTAAAATGGCTGTTTTTCCAGTAATTAAAGGCAACAAATGGGAGTTTAAACCCCATAATTATTTGAGCGGTATTTGCGTCAAGGATTCTTTAAATAATGTACAATCAGCTGTTTCCCTTCAATTAGTGTTAATTTGAATGTTTACAATATATACATATTTACATAACGTGTGCAAATATTAATCGTAGTTCTCATAAACCTGAAGTTCACACAATATCTACAGTAATATTAGTCCTGGATCCTGGATCAACCAATTAGGCAGGTAAGGTTGGTTTTATATTATAGTTGCCTTTTTGCGCGGAGCCCGCCTTGGCACTCAACAAAATATTAGTACCATCTCGCTTTCAGAACCCGACCCATTATGCTTCTGACTAGCCGCGGTACAAACAAGCAACGTTTCTTTTGTTCCAGGTAATAAATCTACGTAACAACTATTCTACCTGTTCTCTTGTAAAGTGTGGTTTCCTATTTGTATTCTGGTCTTTGACTTACTTTCTCCTTCTTTACATACTAATAGTTTAGTTTTACCTTTGTTAATTTTCATACCATATCCCTGTGTTAGTACTGATTCCATTTAATTAATAACAGCTTCTAACTTTTTCTTACCAGATGCTAATACCGCATATCATCTGAAAATCTAAGCATATCAATTCGTTTGTTTCTGCATAATAATTCCAAATGTCTTTCTGCATTTTGCAGTATTCATTGCCTCTTCGATATACAAGTTAAAAATTAATGAAGATAGGGCATATCCCTGTCTGACCCCTATCCTAATATTTACATCTCTACGTTCCTGCTATAATTCTATTCCCGCAGTTTGCTCTTTGTATCCCGTGTTTTGCCTAAACCCAAATTAATCGTCTCCTAGTATTTCTTCAACCCATTTTTACATCAGTCTTTGTACAATTCTAGTTAATATGTTTGACACTGGTGCTGTCAAACTTGTTGTTCGAAAGTTTTCACATCTATCTTCACCTTTCATTTTTGGTATAGTAATTATCGTATTACCTTTGAACTCTTTGGGTGTCTTGCCTGTCTCATACATACATATAACTTACAAGTTGGAAGAGGCATGCTGTTACTGCTTGTCCACTGGCTTTAGAGTTTCTACATGTACCTTATCTGTACCCGTTGCCTTATTATTTTCCAGACTTTTTAATGCTAATTCAAACTCATCTCTAAATATAGGATATCCCAAATCATTCTTTTCAATTTCTGTTTCTTGTTCTAGTGCTGTTAGTTCCTCTCCTGAATATAAATTTCCTATATATTCTTGCCATCTAACCACTTTCTCTACATTTTCTATAATGATGTTTCCTCCCGCACTCTTTATATTTTTGCTATACAGTTTTATATCCCTAAAATTCATTCTAATTAGTTTTTATGCTTCGTCTATTTTTCTTTTCCTTCTTACTTTCTACCTCTTTTCGCTTTTCATTAATCCATTGTTCTTTAGCTTTTCTATTTTATGACTTTGAAGCTCTGTTTTCCTGTTTTGTCTGATCTATTTTTATATTTTCGTCTTTCTTTTATTAAATTCAGGATATCCTTTGTTTCCCAATGCCTTTTGTATTTTTGCCTTCTATTAAATACAGAATATCCTTTGTTACATAAGGCTTCTTATTTTCTTTTTGTTTATACACTAGAATATCTCTGGTTGCCATATCAAAGCTTTAACGTTATTCCATTCTGTTTCTACCTTGTTTCACTTTTTCTCAAATCTTTTGTGGATAACTTTACTTTTAGTTTCTCAAAGTCAAAGTGCCTGTTTCCGTTCCTTTTTTTCAAATTTTTAAATTTAATCACGGCTTTCATAATTACTATGTTGTGGTCAGTGTCTATATCTGCTTCCGAGTAGCTTCTACAGTCTTTTACTTGATTTCTAAACCTTTGCCGAATAAAAATGTAATCTATTTGATATCTCCCTGTTTCCTGGCATCTTCTACATGTATTGTCTTCTACCAGTAAGTTGAAATAATGTGTTTGTCATAGTTGAATTGTTTTTGTCGCAAAATTCTACCAGTCTATTTTTTCTGCCATTTGCCATGCCTAAACCAAATTGTTGAAAATAATTGTTTATTTTAAAACCTTTGCAGGGTGCGTTTTTCTAATTTGATTATGTTGCTTGGTTTCCAAAGAAATGTTGTTGATTTTATACATATGTCAGTTGCAGTATTTTATAAAACATGTATGTCATAATTTAATGTTTTTCCATATTTAATAGATTAATTTACATCGTTTCTTATTCATTGCATCAAACCACTCTGTGATTCTAGCATTGTAGAAAACCACAAGAGTTTTCCATATTGTCTAGAAAACCACAAGAGGTTATGGGCCCAGGTTACGTATCATCTATGCGTTATAAGTTTTGATGTAATTATGGAATTAGATCGAGTAAAAATTAATCTACTTCGTGGAGCTGAAAATTGGACAATATGGAAAACCAACATCGTGTTGATGTTAAAGCGGAAGCATATCTACGCGGCAATACTACTTACGTACAAAGACAGTGAGCCTACCATGCCCGCACCTGATGCTGATGCAACCATAAGTTCAACCTATGAAACTGCAAAATTGAAATATGTGGATACAGATTTGGATGCCCAAATCTTAATCCGTACTTCGATCAGTGAGGATTTGTGTTCAATGTTGTCAACTTGTTCAAATGCAAGTTCTATGTGGGACAAACTTCTGAGCATCTATGAACAACGCTCTGGACAACGGTTAGATCTACTCTATACGAAATTGTTCACTTATGTGAAAGATCCCAGCGTTAACATTGCCACGCATTGCCATGCCATAGAAAGTATTGCAAAAGAAATCAAAGACGAAGTTGGCTCTATGACGGTGGAAGAAGTAATTGACTCAGTGGTTATAAATCGTATTTTGAATACACTGCCTCAAGAGTATTTTGAGTTTAAGGACACCTGGTCTGCAATGCCTAAAGAAAAGCAAACAATGCAAAAACTGCTTGAGCGACTATGCCTTAAGGAGCTCTCTCTAAAAAATCGCGATGGCGGTAAGTCGGTTACAGATGCTATGTATCTTAAGACAAAGAAGAGTGATCCAAAAGTGGGCGAGTCTAAGCAAAACAATAGCCGACGTCATAGGAAAATATCGGTCCAATGTTTTGCCTGTAAAAAATTTGGTCACATAATGAAAGACTGTACCAATGAGAAAGCTTTGAAGAAACACGCTGAATATAAACAGCGTAAGCAGCAGCAACAATTTAGTGAAGGAATTTTAGCTGAATGTATACTTTCTGACTTGACTAACTGCTACATACTTGAATCAACGTCGACTGTATCTGAAGAGTGGATTCTGGATTCAGGAGCGTCCCGTCATCTATGTAATAGGCGAGAATGGTTTCAATCGCTCACCTTACTAAAGGTCCCTGGAGTTGTTCGAGTAGGTAATTCAGAAGCTATCTATGCATTTGCAGAGGGTGACATTCAAGTTCAAACAAAAATAGGTAATAAATGGAAAGTAATCTGGCTATGTGGTGTTTGGTATGTTCCAAAAATCGTCAAAAACATTGTATCTGTTGGAGTCGTCACAGCTCGAGGCTGTAGTTGTGTCTATGTTGGTGGAAAGTGCTCTATCACACGATCCAGTCAAACAATTGTAACAGGCAAAAAGGTAAATGGAATATACAAACTAGCAATTAAAGCGAACGTTTCAAACACATCTTCTACCTGCGAGGTTAACTTAAGTGAAGATGTGCAATTGCAGATGTGGCATGAAAGGTTAGCTCATCAAAACAAACGTCATGTCAAGTCGTTTCTGCGCCTAGAGGGTATTGATGTGAATGAGGATAACGAATTCTGTGAAGGTTGTATTTACGGTAAACAACATCGTTCATCTTATAGATCTAGGCCCAATCGTACAACTAAAGTGTGTGAACTTGTCAGTACCGATGTTTGTGGACCAATGGATGTACCTTCACTATCTGGTAAGCGACTCTATGTGGAGTTCAAAGATGACTACTCCAAATTTCGCATGGTGTATTTTATTAAAGAAAAATCTGAAGTTATTGATCGGACTCGTGAATTTATTGCTCATGCTAAACAAAGTGGACATGTGATAAAAACAATGTTGTCAGATGGTGGTAAAGAATATGAGAATTCTGAGTACCACAAACTACTTGCTGATAATGGTATCATTTTTAGGAAATCGGCCCCGTATACTCCGTAGCAAAATGGTGCTGCTGAGCGTGAAAACCGTACCCTATGTGAATCAGCAAGATCCATGATCCATACAAAGAATTTATCTAAAAAGCTATGGGCTGAAGCGGTAAATACTGCCATGTACGTTCTTAATCGGACAGGTAATACACCAGTTAGTGGTAAAACGCCATATGAATTGTGGTATGGAAGAAAGGCGAAATTTGACCACTTAAAGATATTTGGAACTGAATGCTATGTACATGTTCCTAAGCAAAATCGAAAGAAATTTGATAGAAAAGGAGACAACGGTATTTTTGTTGGTTATCACGGCGATTATGACGGATATCGTGTCTATGTACCACACAAAAATCAATCGCATATCAAAAGATGTCAAATTTACAACAGAAGTGACAGTTAAACAATCAACTATTGTAAATATGCCCTCCTCTAGTTCATGGTTCCAAACTAATGCTCCTGTGGTAGTGAAACCAGATGATACATCGTTAGCGACAACATTGCACCTATAGAGTCTCAACATCATGAAGGCACACGGCAACTGCGAAATCGTAATATGTTGAAGAAACCCGCTCGCTACTATGATGGCTGTGATGATGAAGATGAGGTTCTTATTTCCTATGATGAACCGACCAAGTATAGTGAAGCAATAGAGTCAAATGAGTCATCACAATGGAAAAGTGCTATGGATGATGAAATGGATTCACTAAATGAAAACAAAACATGGAAACTGGTTAAGCTTCCAGAAAACCGAAAACTAGTTAAAAGTCGATGGGTTTATAAGGTCAAGGTAAATGCAGATGGAAGTATTGGTCGCTATAAAGCTCGACTTGTAGCAAAAGGGTTTACCCGAGCTGGCATTGACTATGAAGAAACTTTTAGTCCAGTAGCACGGATGGATACAATCAGGTCACTCATTAGTATCGCAGCTGCAAAGGTATGAAAATGCGTCAGTTTGATGTAAAACCGCGTTCCTTTATGGAGATCTTCAGGAGGAGATTTACATGGAGCAACCTGATGGCTACAATGATGGCTCTGGCCGTGTGTGTTTACTTCAAAAAGATCTATATGGTTTGAAACAAGCTTCCCGTTGCTGGAATTCAAAATTCACATCAGTTTTATTGAAATATGGGCTCAAACAAAGTATGTCTGACCCGTGTTTGTTTATAGGCTATTACAATGGTGAAAAACTGATGATAGCCATCTATGTTGATGACGGTTTAGTATTGTCTACAACCGAACAAACGGCAAAGAAGTTTCTTGAGGAGCTGAAACGAGAGTTTAAAATCACAATTGGTGAAGATTTACATTATCTCGGACTATGTATTCAGCATAATAGTGATGGTTCAATTACTGTCCATCAAAAGGGTTACATTGAGCATACTCTTACAATGTTTGGAATGGATGACTGTAAGCCAGTTATGACTCAATTAGTAAACCCTTGTCTTGTGGCAGTGACAGTGAAGTATCTGTAGATGTTCCTTATCGACAAGTCATTGGTCGATTAATGTACTGGCTCATTGCACTCGCCCAGATATTATGTTTGCAGTGAACTACTGGTCAAGATTTGTCGAAAACCAACTAGTCATACGTGGATTGGTGTTAAGCGGATTCTTAGATACCTTGCAGGTACAAAGGACTATCAACTCACTTACCGCCATGGCCATGACAAGCTTGAAATCTACAGCGATGCAGACTTCGCCAGTGGTAGTGATCGGAAATCTACCAGTGGAGTTTTGTTTAAGTATGGTGACGCAGCAATCTGCTGGATGAGCAGGAAACAATCTGATATCGCTCTATCCACAATGGAAGCGGAATTCGTGGCAAGTGGTGAAGCTGCTAAACATGCCATGTGGATCAAGCGACTTTTCTTCGAGTTAGTCAATTATGATGAAGTTCCTGTTATTAATATCGATAACCAAAGTGCAATTCAAGTTATCAAGAACCCAGAGCTGCACCGCAGTACAAAACATATTGAAATTCGTTATTTCTTCGTCCGCAAAAAGGTTCAAGACGGTCAACTTAAAGTATCATATGTGGAAACAAAAAAACAAGCTGCAGACGGATTAACGAAAGGGTTGGAACGTTGCCGTTTGGTTCAAGTTTGGTTCTCGGATTGCTTTAACGATATAAAAACTAAACAATTAGGGGAAGTGTTGAAAATAATTGTTTATTTTAAAACCTTTGCAGGGTGCGTTTTTCTAATTTGATTATGTTGCTTGGTTTCCAAAGAAATGTTGTTGATTTTATACATATGTCAGTTGCAGTATTTTATAAAACATGTATGTCATAATTTAATGTTTTTCCATATTTAATAGATTAATTTACATCGTTTCTTATTCATTGCATCAAACCACTCTGTGATTCTAGCATTGTAGAAAACCACAAGAGTTTTCCATATTGTCTAGAAAACCACAAGACAAATAAACATACTACCGCTCCTTCTCTGTCCTTGCCTACCACTGCATTAAAATCTCCTGTAATTATTAAATTTTCATGTTCTTTTACAAATCTTAGTATGTCTTCGATATCTTTGTAGATTGTTTCTACCTCCTCCTCACTATAGCTAGAAGTGGGCATGTATACTTGTATTATTACTGTATTTAACGGTTTAGACTGTAATCTAACCATTACTACTCTTTCGTTCTTTTATAAGTGGTTTTCTACACAGTGTCCTATCTTGTTCCGCAGGATTATCCCCACACAGAAATTTTCTTCATCTGATTCTATATAAATTACTCTAAAGTCTCCACTCCAAAAATCTTCCGCCTCTGGCCACCCAACTTCACTAATCCCCACTATGTCTACTACTAGCCTATCCATTTCAATTTTCAAATTGTTTAGCTTACCTATTTGCTTCATGGTTCTGACATTCATTCTATGCTCCGACTCGCAAAATGTTCCCTGCTCTTCTTTTAAACTTGTCGACCACATTCTCCGAAGTAGTCCCCTCCCGGAGATCCAAATGGAGGATTATTTTAACTCTGCAATCTTTTACCCCAGAAGATGCTATGACTTTAAAACATTTCTAGTACGTGTGTATTTTGGAAGTAATGTGATGTTTTCCCGTTGCCTTCCACATTGCAGTAGTGTGCTTACAGTGTTATACTGTTCCCCACGGTCTCTGCCAGTCTAAGTACCGAAAGAGCTGCTACCCTCTTTCTTGGACCTGTCTTAGTTTGGTTTCTTATTACAGACCCCATTAATTTAGTTAAACCTATAGTTTGGTTCTTTAGCTCACTAAAACATGCAAGCCATTTTACCCGTTCTAGTATTTTAGAACTTATTCAATGTGCAGATCGATTCAGAATGATGATACATGGTAACATTGTATTTTATGATGATGTTTGGTTTGTAATCTAATATCTGTCGATTTCACTAAATCATCAACTCTTTTTTTGTGTTTAACAACATTGTAGTAACTTGATTTTTATCTTGTCTTTGTACATTGTAAGTAAACTATAGCTGTAATTGTTTCGGTGTATTACTAAATAGAATTATTTCTAATGAAGGTGTACAAAAGCATTCTTAAATTTTTGTGATAAATGCACATTTTTGCAATCTGTTTTCCTTTTTGGCGGTTTAGATAAGTTACTGATCTGCATTATACTCAAATATGTATTACACACAAATGAAACTTAGCTTTTTTGATTTTTAAGATTATTACTTTTGATAAATTAAAAATTTATTGAAGTGTCATGCTTAATACTAGTGAAAATAATAATATTCGTGAAATCAGAATGTACAAGGTATATCAACATTAATTTGTCCGTTTAAGATTAATTTTACTCTTTTTGCATCCAGTTTTTATTTAATGTAATGCCAACCTGTTATACATTGTACCCACACAGGTTCGAGGTTTATTGTTTATTTATCAATGTCTGTGTGCATTCCTTCATGTTTGATGCAAAAGTTGATGCTGCGTTACATTCTTGTGTTCATTCACAGCAACATAACAGGGGTCATCTTGTGGAATGTTATGTGAACTCCATCTTTCAGTTGATCGTCCTTCACATATCACTGTCTACAAACCTCTTCTTTTGTTATATCCCAGAGTACATTGTCCGGGCTTCGTGGATGCCATGGCAACGTTGCAGTAAGGTCTCGTGGACCATGTCAAATCCAACGTTTTGAAACTTCATCCAGCCATATGCAGATACTCACAGCAAAATATGTCAGAGAACATCTTCTTGAAGTGTAACGCTGTCGGCTATTTTCTTGGCGCTTGATTCCGGAGAAACAACTACGAATTAATCATGTGCAGGTAACTGTACTGGTTTACAGGACCATCAAAAAGATATGATACAAATAGGTGGTCCGATGTCATATCTGCCCAGATCATAACATGCAGAGGATTGTACTTGATTTTCTCATAAAAGTGCTGATTGTTTTTTGCTCACGAGCTGGGTTAAATTGCACACTCGTCTGAGAACATAATATTTTTTTGATCATTTGCATATGGGAAGCGTCACATGCATGTACAGTGTGTCCCAAATTGGATGTATTAAATGGGTATCTTAGTTGTTATTAAAGATACAATAAAACTGTTTGCGCAGTCATGGGCCAACTTTTTGAAATCAATTCAATGGTGAAATCACAAGTGAGCGATCTTCTTTTGTTTTCGAGTTATAGCCAAAAATTGATATTATTAACAATTCTATTAATTCGTATAACTCGTTTGGTTGCAAAAATATCCAAAAATACTGTAATAGTTTTTTTATACGGTTTTTTACGTAGAATACAGTGGCGTACGCAAATATTTAATATTTATAATACTTTTGAGGTTATAATATAAACTTGCAGTTTTTTAAATGGAAACCACAATTGGTTGTCACTTTATTTAAAAGCTCTTTTTGACAGCTTTTCAAAAATATATAGTTTAATATAATTATCTTTTCAAATGACCGAATTATTCCATGTTTTTGGTATAATAAAATAATTTATTCTATTGGTAATAAATAGTTGGCCGCGAAACAAATGGTAAACAAAAAACAACAATTGTTTGTATAACAAACGTCAACGAGCTTCAATCATATCTATTGCACATGCAATAAATTGTATTGTTAGTTTGTAAGTGAAGCATCAGTCTGTTACTAAATGGCAAAATTTGAAAATTACGAAAAATACGATATGCTAGTTGCATTTATTGAGTCTGCGAGAATTCCTCTATCAGCAAAAACTTTATATTTTAACAGGTAATTGTGTAACTAATAGCAAATAATATTACTATGTCGTTTGGAAATAATACAGGTATCCTGAAAGACAACAACCTAATATTAACATGTTTAAAAGGATAGATAGTAATTTACAACAGTTTGGCTGCTTTGAAAAACCTAGAACGAAACAGTATGCAGTTTTTAATCAAGAGCAAACTACTGTTTCAACCATAGCATGTGGAAACAAACCCAAGAACATCATGTAGGAAAATTGAAAGGGAAATGGGTGTTTCTAAATCAACAGCTTCAAGAATATTGAAGCGTAATAAATATCGACCCTATAAAAATAAAGTTAAACATAGTTTGTTACCCGACGATTTTCAAAAAATAAGGCGATTTTGTCAATGGTATCTTCGTAAATGTGCTGCTACTAACAATTTTGGAAATAACATTATATGGTCTGATGAAGCACTTGCTGGTCGAATGAAAATACCTATCAAACATACGAGCCGTTATGGTTTGAATATTTGTTGCTACATTGTTGGTGGCAAATTTCAATACCATATTTTTGAAAACAATCATTCAGCTTGTCGCTATATTGAAATTTTGTATACCAACTTGCACGAATTACTGGAGGACATGCCTCTCGAAAAAAGACAAAAAGTGTGGTTCTAACAAGATGGTGCACCCCCGCACAGGCACAACGCTATAATTACTCGTGATTATTTAAATAGAGAATATCTCAATAAATGGATGGGTACGTTTGACCTGTTCAATGGCCGCCTAGATCTCCTGACTTGTCGATATTGGACTATTTCTTGTGGAATTTTTTGAAAGAGGAAATCTATAAAACCCAGAATCATAGTATTGAAGAGTTGCGGAATTCAATTGAAGCAGCATTTCGTAAAGTTAAGGCGGTTTATTTATTAAATTCTATTAAGTCTTTAATAAAACGATGTGAACTTTGTTTAAGAGAGAATGGAGGCCAGTTGGAACAATATCTCTGAATTATCAGTAAATAAAACTATTGTAGTATTTCCATCTGTGTTCTAGTGTTTTATATATATTGTGTGAGGGTGTGTGTAGGTGAGGGTGTGTGTGGTTGTGTGCGCATGCGTGCGTGCATGCATGGGCGCGTGCTTGTGTGTGTGTGTGTGTTTGTGAGGGTATGAGGTGTGTGAGTATGTGTGTATTTGTGTATTCATATATGGATTATAGACTGTTTAAATGTGGATAGGAAAGTATAATTTTCAATTTAAGATGTAGTTATATTAATTTTTGTAATATATGCAGTTATGATAATATATTCTTCTAGCTTTCAAACTTTGTTGTTTAGAGTGGTGTGGTACAATAATAAACTCTTGCTTTGTGTTTACCTTTTGTTTCGCGGCCAACTATAAATTACCAATACAATAAATTATTTTATTATTCCAAAAACATGGAATAAATCGGCCATTTGAAAAAATAATTATATTAAACTATATATTTTTGAGAAGCTGTCAAAAAGAGCTTTTAAATAAAATGACAACCAATTGTGGTTTCCATTTAAAAAAATGCAAGTTTATATTATAACCTCAAAAATATTATAAATATTAAATATTTGCGTACGCCACTGTATTCTACGTAAAATACCGTATAAAAAACTATTACAGTATTTTTGGATATTTTTGCAAACAAACGAGTTATGAGAATTAATAGAATTGTAAAAAATATCAATTTTTGGCTATAACTCGAAAACAAAAGAAGATCGCTCATTTGTGATTTCACCATTGAATTGATCTCAAAAAGTTGGCCCATGACTGCGCATACAGTTTGATTGTATCTTTAATAACAACTAAGTTACCCATTTAATACATCCAATTTGGGACACACTGTACACGTTGCTCTAAGTCACAATCACGCATCCCATTCACTGAGGATGGCTGAAAGCATGAAACGTGTAAGTCTTTTCGCATGTAGTCTTGCACAGTCGATTGCAAGATTCCTAATATAGCAGACTGATTACAGGTTGACTTTATCAGTGATCATTCTATTGATTCTGCTACAGCAACACAATCTCAATTTGAGTCTTATGCCTCCCGCTAGTTGCTGCATCATCAACACGGTGTTTTTCTCCCATGCGAATAACGTTGGTTGTGATGGCGGCGGTCTTCCAAAATGCCCAGCAACGTCCCTCATAATGTCCCCTATTGCCTACTTTGTATTTTGACATTCGTGAACCCACACAGAAGCCACTAAACAGTCCTCAACACTGAAAACACTTGTATCTGCTATGATTTAATTTTCTCTACTGATGGTTTTTTCCTCTCCACTATACCGAAATGTACGTGACATGCACAGTTTATCTACATGTCTAACTGCCCTATGCTGAGAACATGTAACGGAACTTTTTGATCAGGGTGTACATATTAATTGTACCCTTATAATGTTAAAAAGAAATGACAGGGGAAATAGACGGGTAAAACTTTGCGACAAAACAAATTAACCATCACAAACACTTTATTTCAAAATCATGCTAGAAGACTATATACGTGGAAGATGCCAGGTGACAGAGTGATATCAAATGGATTACATTCTTGTTAGACAACGGTTTATGAATTAAGTAGAAGTTTGTTGAAGCTACCCAGAAGTAAACATAGACACTGACCACAACATCGTAATTATGAAGCTTCTTCTGCCTACACCTAGGGATGGACACGAACCAAACAGGTTTGAGGTTCGGTTCGAGGTTCGGTTCGAAGTTCGGTTCGATATTTCGAACCGAACCGGACATTTTATTTTCGAACCGAACGTCGAACCAAACCGGCAAATTTTTTAACCGAACCGAACCTAGCTCAAGGTTTGGTCCGGTTCGGTTTGAAAGGTTCGATTTTTTTAAAAAATTTAGTTTAAAAATTTAATTTTCACTAAAAACATGTCAATCGTAATTTATCCCAAATGCACATTTAAAAAATTTCTAGTTGCAAGCATATAAGAAATAGAACGATTTTCTAATGTACATGGTCATCGAGTTTTAAGCCAATAGGTAAAACTGTAATAGGTATTAGTGTTGCATATCTAATAAATTTTGTCATCGAGGCACGTTTGTAGATCAAAAAATTCTACATTAGTTCGATTTGTTTAATGATCCTTATTTGAAATTGTTGTTTGTTTATAACTAGTATTAAATATTAAAGAAACTCAAAATGATTTTGAAAATTTGGTTTTAAAAACAAGCTTATTTTATTTAATGAACAGAAGTTGTGTTAAAAACCATCTTAAACATATACAAGCCGAGTTCACGGTCTAGAGACTACAGAAGTTTTCAGAATAAACCAAACAATTTAATTTTTAATTAAGTATGTATTACTAATCCATCATTTTGAATTTTTTACTTTTGTATGAAAATCAGCTCTCTATTAATATTAAAAAATGTGACGTTGTAGCAAAAACTAATCTCCTTTTTCTTTTGTACATAATCGCTAAACAAATGGTGTTATAAAACGCACAGTACCATATTTACTGTTTATTTAGTGTGGCCATTACCACCAACGTCTTTAGAAGTAGCCGACACTCCAGAAGAATGACCCCAAACTTTCTCTCAAAACCAAGGGTTACTCATGGCGGCATAAACTTTTCAATCAATGCCGACATAAAATAACACAGTATAATGCAAATAATAAGCAGACAATGCCCGTGCCATAAATACTGTTATATTTTATTATGAAAAACGTAAACACTGTTTGAGGTAGATTTACGATTCTTTCTCAGAACCATCTGATATTGTCTTTTAAAAGAAATAATAATAATAATAAAGATAATCTGACAAACAGCTTTTTGTTTGTACTGTATAAGAAATTAGCAACACTTTATTGTCTTGATACTCTTTTTATATTAACTAAAACTAAAATAAAAGTAATTGCAAAGATCGCGTGATAACGTTCTTGCACGGTAACATGACAGTATTAAAAATCATCAATTATTAACACATTCTAAGTTTTAGAGGTGGCTTTCACTATTAACCTAATTGTAATTATGTCTTGTTAAAGATAGTACGTATTGAAAAATCAAACATGGACAAATAGCATTAATATGATTTATGCTACTAAAATCTAAAGCAAATTAATGTTGGGTTTATTTGAAAGTAGCTACTACTCAATATAAAAACTACACTAAACATTTAATTTGTTGTAGTTGAACGCACTAATTGTTTAAAATATCAAAATGTCGAACCGGTTCGGTTCGGTTCAAGGTTCGGTTCGTTTTTTTCGAACCGAACCAAACCGAACCGGAATATATTTTTTCGAACCGAACCGGACTAAAAAGTTTTTGAACCAAACCGAACCTAGGGCAAGGTTCGGTTTGAATCCATCACTACCTACACCAAGGACTATTTTTTCAAAATTCTTAAATTTAAAATTTTGAGAAAATGGAACTGAAACGAAAAGATAAAGATATTCACAAAAGATTTGAAAAGCAGTCAAATGAATTGCTGAAAGATATCGGGAAAATTTCTGATACTAAGGATGTAGAAACAGAATGGAAAATAACATTAAATCCAGCTTAGATATGGCGGTCAGAAATATTCTGGGGTATACACAAAAAGAAAATAAAAATCATGGATAACAAAGGATATCATGAATTTAATAGAACAAAGACGAAAAAACCAATACAGATCGGATGAAACTGGAAAAAGGAAATACAAAGCCATAAAATGGGAATTTATTTTCAAATGCAGGAAGCTAAAGAGCAATGGATTGATGAAAAGTGTAAACAGGTATAAACTAAGATGGAGATAGGAAAGACAGACAAAGCATACAAACCAATTAGAATGAATTTTACGGATATAAAACGGTATAGCAAAAATATAAGGGGTACTGCAGACATCATTATAAAAAATGTAGAGAAAGTGGCTAGATGGAAAGAACATACAAAGAATTTATATTCAGGAGTTGAACTAACAGCACCAGAACAGGAAGTAGACATTGAAAACAAGGACTTGAGATATCCCATATTTAGAGATGAGTTTGAATTAACATTAAGAGGCCTTAAAAATATGGTAACGCACAGGGTATAGATAAGGTGCAAGCAGAAAGTCTAAAAGCAGTAACAGAGCGTCTCTTCCAACTTGTAAACTCGTATGAGATAGGCAAGATACCCAAAGATTTCAAATGTAACATCATGGTCACCATACCAAAATAGAGAGGCAGGGATAGATGTGAAAATTTTTTAACAATAAGTTTGACTGCACACATGACAAAAATATTAACTAGAATTTTACAAAGACGATGGAAAACATGCTGAAGAAG
Organism: Platerodrilus igneus; assembly: GCA_036346225.1. Taxonomy (NCBI): domain Eukaryota; kingdom Metazoa; phylum Arthropoda; class Insecta; order Coleoptera; family Lycidae; genus Platerodrilus; species Platerodrilus igneus. The sequence goes on from JARFIW010001638.1 coordinate 5,991,378, forward strand.
TACTAGGAGAAGATGAATTTGGGTTTAGCATTGAGGGAGATAATGGAGAAGACAATAGAAAACGAAGAAAGTGTGTATATAGGGTTTGTAGATCGTATTTTTCGTAATTTTCATATTTTGCCATTTAGTAACAGACTGATGCTTCACCTACAAACTAACAATACAATTTATTGCATGTGCAATAGATATGATTGAAACAAACAATTGTCGTCTTTTGTCTACCTTTTGTTTCGCAGCCAACTATTTATTACCAATATAATAAATTATTTTATTATAACAAAAACATGGAATAAATCGGCCATTTGAAAAAATAATTATATCAAACTATATATTTTTGAAAATCTCTCGAAAAGAGCTTTTAAATAAAGCGGCAATTAATTGTGGTTTCCATTTAAAAAAATGCAAGTTTATATTATAACCTCAAAGTGCTATAAATATTAAATATTTGCGTACGCCACTGTATTCTACGTAAAAAACTGTATGAAAGACCTACAGTATTTTCGGATGCTGTTGCAAACAAACGAGTTATACGAATTAATGGAATTGTTAAAAATATCAATTTTTGGCTATAACTCGAAAACAAAAGATCACTCATTTGTAATTTTACCATTGAATTAATCTCAAAAAGTTGGCCCATGACTGCGCACATAGTTTTATTGTATCTATAATAACAACTGAGTTACCTATTTAATACATCCAATTTGGGACACACTGTACAGTTTTGAAACTTGGATAGTAGAGGAAGCGGACAGGAAAGAGATAGAAGCCTTTGAAATGTGGTGCTGCAAACATATGATGAAGATATGATAGACAGACAAAGTCAAGAACAAAGAGTTTCTAGAAATGGTAGGGGAAGAAAAAATATATGGAAAACAGCAAAAGATATGAGACATAGGATGATAGGTCACATATTAAGGCATAAGGGTATAGTACGGAATATATTAGATGCGGAGATAGGAAAACATAGGTTGAGGTAGATCTAGGTTGGACTATTGCACACAGATAGTCAAAGATGTAGGCTGTGGGAATTTCAGGGAAATGTGTTGGTTGGCTCACAATAGAAATCACTGGAGGTACGCGTCCAACCAGTTCCAAGGCGGAAAACCTTACGACGAAAAAAAAAATTGTACTTGAATCTGATGATTATTATAAGCAACTACAAGAGTTGGTTTTGCAATATTCTTGTCTAATATTAATTGTGTGAAAGGATTTACTGGAAAACTATTAATTCGGCAAATGTCTGTGTTGGGGGATCTTGGTAGCTGCAGGCTGTGTAACCCCTTTCACATACCACTGAATATCAGTGAAATAGGACATATGTTTAAAAAACAATAGAAGAGGAACTGAGTTGTAGCTAGTTTGTAGAAATGTAGAGTAGTGTGGGCTATATTACAAGCAGATATAAGAAAAAGCAGAGGTAGATATAGACTTAGATCATACTATTGCTTGCAGATAGTGAAAGATGCAGACTGTGGGAATTTCAGGGAAATGTGTAGGTTAGCTAAGAATTGGAAACAACGGAGGTACGCAACCAGTTTTAGGACTGAAGACTCAATGATGAACATTAATTTTAAATTAGAGTTAAATATTCTACAAATCTAAGAATAGAAAACTATGAGTGCAATACTCGTTTAGAAATGGAGGCAACTACATAAGCAGTTACTTTAAATTTACTTCGATAAAAGTCAAAACAAAGGTACAAGGAAACCATATCAGTTATTTCTAAATTTGTGTACCACAATGAAGGTAACCAGATATTCTAAAACCATATTGATTACTTATTTTTCTGAAAAGGCCAAGACAATGAAGGTTTCTACTTTGGTCATTATATTCAATACTATGGGTACAATATGTGTCAAAAACAATATTGATATAAAAGCCAATATAAAAAATGTATAGCATTCTTAATATGTCTCGTTTGGCTACAAAAGCAACAAATTTGAAATGTTTACCAAAGAAATGATAAGAAAATTTCTAATCAATGCCCGCATCAAACTATATTTAATGAAAAATGTATCGACGTCTTTGCTCATAAATACTTTACTAGTTTTTATAACGTATTTGTAGGTGATCCTAGTCATTGGCATTTTTGGTGCATGCAGACTTGATGAACTTATTGAAATGAAGATTTACTATATAATGAGCAGTGATTGTAATAATAGAAATATCAGATTAAAAAATGCGTTAAGTTGTTTATTTACTATTTTTAACAATGAAACAATTGACTAATTATCTACTCATAGAAAGTACTTTCCCTTAAGATCAAAAGAAACTATTAGTTTTTGACTATTTTTGACATACAAGAAAGACTAAGCTTTAATGCAGTAGATAATGCCGTTGAAAAACTCCCAAAGACATGGTCTTATATAATGCTAATTTAAACATTGGGCACTAAAGTAAGAAGACTATAAGCGTTACACATTAAAATCGTTTACTTTTCAGTTACTATTTCTTACAATAATAGGACATGTTGTTGATAGGGCTTCAGTTTAACCCTATTTAATTAAGTATTTTTTGCTGCAAAATAGACCACAGATACAAAATGCTTTTGTATAGACTATATAAGAAAGGCATAGCAAGATAAATTGTAACTCTCTCAGAAATGAAATTTATAGGGCTATAATGATTATGTAATTAGTTGAATATGGCAGAGGTGTGGTACTTAGGAAGCCATTAGCAAAATGGTATTGAGTGTCTTTTTATTTGTTAGTATAATTAAGAGCAGCTCTTTGGGAAATTACTTAGTTACGTATTAATTTGCCTTTTAAGGAATACTATAAGCTGTAAAAATTAGTTCTTGTACTGAAATTTGATTAACAAAAATTTATACCGCTTGGGAAAATTCCATGCCTTAGTTGTGTTGTAGTTTAAATTAAATTCAATGTGAATGCAAAAAGTAAGAAAAAATCAAAATGAAAAATTACTTCTAAGGAAATCACGTTACCCTTTCTTAAGCTTGGTGAAGAATATTGCTATCAAAATTTGGTAAATAAATAATATGTTGGCCCATTTTTAGATTTTAACATCGATTAGACAGTTCAATGAGCACTACTTCATTTCTGATGGAATCCGTTACCTTGGGTCCACTACAAAACACAGAATCGTAGAATTTTTAATTTGGCTGTTATGGTATTTTTAAATGCACACTGTATTTAAAGGAAATATGCTGTAATATTCAAGATGACTGCTTCAATAATAGCAAAAAATTTCTAGTAAATAGTAATCAGTCAATCAATTACAGCAAGTTTGGAAGTGATTATTAAATACGGATTCTTAAATTAATAGGGATATATATCTTATACAATGCAGTTGTAACTAGGATAATATATAGTAAACTATCTATTGTGCTAAGGGTGAATAAATCTCTAATAGCTATACCTTTTGTGAGCAGGATGTTATAGATGCTATTATTATTTTACTTGAATTAAATAGAATTAAATCAAATAATTCAAATCTAAGTAAGATTTGAGATCAAACAAAATGAGTTTGCAGGAATGTTTGTACCCTAAATTTAAATTTTTCTTCATTCTGAAGGTAAAGGTATGTCACTTTAAGAAGAACCCAACGTCATTATGCCGCTCAAAACAAAAATCGGTTTGGAAGAGTTCGTTATATACCGAGCATATCCCTAAACGTATTGCACTGCCATATATCATAAAGTATAAGGCCTAGAGCTTTGCAGAAAAAAAATGATTAAGTGAAGTGGCCATGAGAAATTGCTGGAAAATATTTTTTAAGCTTCAATTTTGACCGCAGGAAGGTGCAATAGCTAAGGTCAACGACAAAAAGCAATATTTCTCCCAAAATTGCAGCACAAACTATCACACTACCACACAAGTGTCCAACCACGATAGCCAAGCACTACAAAGCGGCACAGTTCTCGCGCTATAATTTAAAAATAATAAAAATAATAATGTTAATAAAAAAAATATTTTAGTAGTACGAAGAATATGTTTAACTTGGGAAATATACAGTGCACACAAAATATAGAAATACAGCATATGGCACCAAACATACATGTTCGGCACAAAAATAACAATTTATATACCGGTACCTAAAAAGTATAAATATGGAACAAAGCAGGTAAAAATAACATGAATCTAAAAATAAAATTATACGCAAAGAACGTACCAAAGCGGCACAATACTAGAACAAGCACAAAATATATATACATAATTAGAGAGAGGGAGACCCGCAAACGGTTCGACGCATACACAGGATACCGAAAAGCATATAAAAGAATAAATAATAATTATGCTAGTTAAAACGCGATGAGGGGCATACGCTCACCCACTATCAAGGCACAAACGTAGAACAGTTTAAGTAATATAATAATAACGCGTTCGTTTGTGGACCATTTACAAGACACCTGTGGAGGGAGGGGGCTGTGATAGTAGTACAATAATATACCTATAAATAAATTAAAATACAACAATTATACCTCATCAAAAATACTAACCACCCCCAAAGATACAGCCTACAAAAGTAATAGAAAAGTAAACCCCAAACAATTATAAACATACTGTAAGTCAAAAATGTACATATACCCTTCTTAAAATTAATGACCTCAAAAATTATGAATGCACTGTAAGATAACAACATTCCTACTAAAAATTTGAATGTGCATACAGAAAAAATAGAAAGAAACGGTACACACAATTTTCCCTCCAGAGGAAATGATATATCAAACTTTATTTCTAATTTCAAAAATGTAAATATAAATTTATTATAACTGCACAACTGGATTTAGTTATAATAAAAACGTGGCTAATTTCCACTGATAACATAATCTAAATTGGTCGGAGGGCGATGAAAAGCATGATTCAAAATAAATAAGTATATGACCTTAAAGATCTAGATGTCTGGTGTATCCTTACTAGCAGCAACGCATTACTAGATTTTGTAAACGACCAGGTGCCTATTGCTTCTTCCAGGGTAGAACGGGTAGGTGTCCAACAGTAAATAATAAGTAAGGAATAAGCCCGTAAGTATGAGTAAGAAACGAAGTAAAAAAAAGGAAAAAGAAAGAAAAAAAATTAGAATTCAAATACTGTGTCTAATAAATACGTACATTGGTCGGCCTTATTGAAGTCGAATAGAATCGGTGACTGAAAAAGTTCCACAAACGGAAGTGGACAAACACCACTAACTAACGTTGTGTAACCATAAATCCCCCCCAAGGAGTTGCTAAAAATTAAAAGCACCAAACGCACTTCAAAGATCATATAATAGAAAATACAGCATGATATTCTTCATTTAATAACTACAAACAGAATGATGTTCATCATATCAAATCAACTACACCTGCCAGGCGTGATAAGTGGCTCATTAAGAAACGTACATAAACAATGAATTAAAGTAGAATGGAAATTAATTTTGATAATAGACTAAAATATCGCAGGGAACATCGAATAAATTTTATGCAGAAAACTACACGTAACAATACTCACAAATTCGTTCAAAATAGTCTCAAATTTTGTTGGTTTGTGAACTCTTCAATTATTAATAATAAATTTTTAGTATAAATTAAAGGTTTTGTATGTAAAATACCATTATTTCAGAAGCAAAATCAGGAGAATCAAAAATAGGAAATATTGAGTGGCGGCTTACCATGTATCATTCGGTTAATGTGTAACGGCATTGTTTGTTTCCACAGCAAAAATCATATATGTTAATGTTGTCGAAGAAAGACTAAATAAGTGAAGCGCTTGAAGTTTACAGTATAATGTGAATAATTTACAATATGTTGATGAAAAATATCTTTCAATGATATAATATACTTTTTGGTAGACATTATTGCTTCTGTTATACATAATGAAAATGGTGAGATAGTTAAAGCGAGTACAAGCAAATGTTGTATCAAAAAGTTGCTTTATAAAACCACGGCTGGGTTTGCATATATATTAATTTGTTTGAGTATTGTCACAACAATTTGGGATGTAACACAATTTGGGATAACAAGAAAAGCTATGGGAAGGATGTTACCGACTAATTTATTATTTTACTATAATATTTATTAAAGTTAAAGTCCATTGTAATAATATGTACTTTAATCATGATAATCCAATTTGTAGAATAACGCATACAGCAAAATAAATGTTAATATTTTTTAATAAAATAATAATCATACAAGAAAGAGAATTAGTCTTCTGTTCCAAATTTTTCTTTAGACGATAAAGACAGTTCATCGTCCCCTAATTGTATGATCAAGGACTCCACTACAACTTCCATAACAATGTCGAGCAGCCTCATTTTAATTCTAAATCTTGAACGTGTCAAACAGCATTTCTCCAATTGTCTGCTGTTATGTTTGCAACAACTTCTCGAAACAAGGGCCAAAGTTCTGTCAGTTTGAACGTTTTATTTTTTTGTGCAACTTCCCCTTCATCTCTATATTTACTTATTTGTCGTAAATATCTTCTCCATGCAATTATTTCACTTTTTATAAGAACGCTATTTTGTGACCTCTGACTAACTATAATTCAATATGTATAACCACATCTATTTTACTAAATTATGTACTTATTTAAAACCAATTTTATTCAAGATGATTGTCAAAGTGCTTTGATTAAATTGAGACATCTAGTTTTATTCAGACATAGCATATAGAACTTTGTTTAGTGTAGGTGGATTATTATTTCCAAAAAAAGGAATGTACCATACGTGTATGACATCTCTTTAATTTCATCGTTAATGTTGTCCAAGATTGTTTGTTGTTGATGGTACAGTTTTGGTAAATATAATACATAAGTCTGTTTGTTCTCACATAGAATATTGTACACACTTTTATCAGTAATAGCTAATGATGATATAATGAATAAATTATCTGCATACAAAGTTATTACATCACCTGCGACTTTTGCAGTAAAGGCGACATTTAGGTCTTATTGTTATTGGAATTTTTTTCTCCACAAACCTTGAAAGTATTTAAGATTCGCTCTTTATCGTCAATGGAAAAATGCTTAGATGGTCATTTTTTTGGGGACAAAAGACTGTTGATACATATCCATGTAATTAATTGCAAATAACCTACATAGTATGAAAAGTACTGTTTATAAAAGATAAAATACTAATGCAAAAACCATGAAAAAAGTCTAATAAAAATAACGCAATAGCAACGAAAATGAGAAACTATTTGACGTTTGTAGGTTAGCAATACAAAATTTATTGAGTGGTTGTGTGAACCCAGCCAACCAATATAAAATTCTATTTAAATTTGAGGTCATTTATGCGAGGAGCACTTACTGAAACTTTTGCTTAAATGCACTACATACAATATTTGTACAAAATCTTACGTTTATTTATCTTCAAAATCTTTCCAATTGTAAGAAAATTATAATAAAATTGTTATCTATTCAACACTGAAATTCTAATTAAGAAAAATACGTAACTTTGTTTGAAGATGAGCCAAATAATGAATATCTCAATTACCATTAAATGACTTTCAAAGTAATGAAAATGTTTATAGCATATTGCTGCATCGTGCACCTAGAAAATATGGTCTGACTTTAAACTTTTAATAGCTAATAATAATGAAATTTTGTGGGGATAAAAGTAAAATATTAATAGTATAAGTTATGAGAGATCCCCCATCCTGATTTAGTAGTACGTATATCATTTCATGCTATTCATTAAGACCCTCAGATAATAAATTTATTATAAGTTGAACTGATCATATTGTTGTCGTAAGGTTAACATGCCATTAATATAGTAATAATGTTTTTTTTATATTTCAGACAATTACAATAATACCTCGGGACAGATGCAATAAAATGTCCCGACTTTCTCACCAATTTTATACTGTGGAGGTGGGAGATACAAAGTTCACAATTTTAAAACGATATCAAAATTTAAAACCCATTGGTTCAGGTGCTCAAGGTATTGTATGGTATGTATATCATTTATCAAACTTGTAGTTAATAGCTTTTTGAAATATTTGTTTGAGTTTTGTTATTTAGTAAGTTGTTTGCTGTTTTGCATGCAGTTATTTAGCTTAGTAATGTTTTATTTTTGTAATGATTTTCGAATATTCTTATCTTTTAGTTAACTTTTGGTGTTGTCACAAACTCACTTTACTTAGTATCGTATCCTTTTTGTGTGTATATAGTTTTGTTATTTATAATGAGACCAGGATTTAAAAAGTGGGTTTTTGGGGACACAGAATTTTGTGTTCCAGAGTGGTATACTAATTTGGAACCAAAGGGAGGTGGGGCACAAGGTTTGGTTTGGTAAGTAAGCACTTGTTCGTTGGTCAATTTTTTTTGCATGGCTTGTTTTCCTTTTATATTTTGTTTTTGCTTAAATTAGCTATTTGTAAATGATTTAAATTTGAATTTAATTCCTTTTTTTTCTGTATTTTTAGTGCCGCTGTTGATACTTTAACTCAACAAAATGTAGCTATAAAAAAACTTAGTCGACCGTTTCAAAACGTGACTCATGCAAAAAGAGCATATAGGGAATTTAAACTTATGAAATTAGTTAATCACAAAAATGTAAGTGAATAGTTATGGTGCTCTAAGATGATAGATTTTTGTTATAGATAATCGGTCTTTTAAATGCTTTCACTCCTCAAAAGTCTCTAGAAGAATTTCAAGACGTTTATTTAGTTATGGAATTGATGGATGCCAATCTCTGTCAAGTTATACAAATGGATCTCGATCATGAAAGAATGAGTTATTTGTTGTATCAAATGCTTTGTGGTATTAAACATTTACATTTGGCAGGTATTATACATAGGGTATGTACAAATCACATAAATGTCAAGTCTTTATCTGATAGTCTCGCATAGGACCTTAAACCAAGCAATATTGTAGTAAAATCAGACTGCACCTTAAAAATATTAGACTTTGGACTAGCAAGAACAGCGGGGACAACGTTTATGATGACTCCTTATGTTGTTACACGTTATTATAGAGCACCAGAAGTTATTCTAGGAATGGGCTATACAGAAAACGTTGATATTTGGTCAGTTGGATGCATTATGGGTGAAATGATTAGAGGTGGTGTGTTGTTTCCTGGTACTGACCATATCGATCAGTGGAATAAAATCATTGGTAAGTATGAACTTATGTTTCAGTCAGTATTTGTTTATTCATGTAACAATTTTGTTATTTTATATAACTGATTAGCTATGTTACATGCTTATTACTATTTCATTAGCCACCTACTGAAATTATCTTGTGTAATAATTACCGTTTTCATGAGAAGTTTGAATATCAAATACCAAAATAAAATGCAGACTGAGAAAGTGATAAGTTAAATTTAATTGAACTTTAAGTTCCTGTCAAGCAGTTTAACAATTTAATTTGTTCAGCAATTTACAAATCATAAATATAATCTTAAATGCTTCTTTATAATAAGAGTTGTTTGAATTTTTTTATCGATAATTTGACAATCGTTATGTAGTAGAAACCTCAGAACAAGGCTGTTGTATTGTCTAATGAATTATTGACATTTATTGACACACTATTTTTTTAGAGCAACTTGGTACACCATCTCAACAGTTTATGTTAAGGCTTCAACCAACAGTTAGAAATTATGTGGAAAATCGACCTCGATATGCAGGCTTTCCATTTGATAGGTTATTCCCAGATGTACTCTTCCCTTCTGACAGTAATGAACACAATCGCCTAAAGGCTAGTCAGGCTAGAGATTTACTTTCTAGAATGTTAGTAATTGACCCTGAACGGCGGATATCTGTTGATGATGCCCTGCTACATCCCTATATTAATGTTTGGTATGATGAAGGAGAAGTAAATGCGGTAAGAATTAGTTTTAATTATAATGGTTTAGTCTGCAGTTGTAATTTAGCCTGCTCCTGGACCTTATGATCATAGTGTTGATGAGAGGGAACACACCGTCGAGCAGTGGAAAGTTCTTATCTACCAAGAAGTTATGGAATATGAAACTTCTCATGGAAATAATGCACGTGCATCGTCCAGTTCACAAGCAAGTCCCGCATCTAATTCTACAGAGCCAAATGGCACCGAATTGTTGCGGTAGAGTAGGTATGATATACTGCAGACTTGTCATAAAAATATATATAAGAGTGTATAACTAAGAATCTGTAATATTTTTCTTGTAGATGTACATTGTAATCAATACTAGAAAGAATATGTTAACAAATACTAGCATCTTATTTTAAGTTAAGCCCAAATATTGTAATCATGTAAAAGTAAATTAGTTTAAAAAAGAACGTAGTGTCAACGTTCAATGTTTCAAATATATTCTTTCTATTCTGTCATATTATTAGTTTAAATCTGATATAAACAAAATATTATTTGAGTATTGGGATGAGCTGTGGTACAGGTAAAAAATAACTTCACATTATGAAGTTTGATTTGCTCAGAAGGGTGGAAACCACCCTTTAACAATTGTAAGAGTGCGTCGGCTAGCTTCACTGGTGTGGAATGGGTTTTTTACTTTACAAATACTACTTACCTTGAAACACTTCACTAGTTGTCGAAAATAAGGGCGTCAAACTGTCGTCCTAGCAATCCCTTTGATATTTTCGCTACTTGGAAGACGGTTATTCTGAATAGATCTCCTTGCTTTCGGTTTTCTAAAATCTTGTCAACTCATCTTTACTTTTTTTTAACCATACCTTAAAAACACTCGTTCACTTTTATTAAATTAAAGCAGTTTTTCAAAATAATGACCTCTTCCAAATATGACTTCATCATTGGAGTAGCTGGATATCCTTTCACAATGATCGATCACATATACCTATCTTATAAATAAATCCAAACAAAGCTTAAGCTCTATTAGCAGTAAATTCACTCACATTAACCTAATGTAACACTCAACTGGCCAGGTATTATTAACAGAACTCCTTAAAAAGCATTAATCCGTAAATAATACTTAGCAATTTATTGTTTTAGTTTTAAAAATTGCTCTATGTGACATGTTAAATCATTGTAGTAAAATACCTTTATAATGCAGGCTTTAATAAATTCAAAATTCAGCTAATACTAGTCAGACATTAGTTTCTGACAAGAAGCGACTAGCGCGAACTACAGTGTAAATAAACGACACAATTTAACATAAATTTATATAACAACCTTCCCTGCTCAGTATCTGTGGTAATCTTGCAAATAGGCGGGTGGTTTCCGTTCCCTTAGAGATCGAGTCATACAAGTTTCTGATTTTGAAACCAGTTTGTTGACCTCTTCCTACTCGGAGGAATTACATGTTCTTAGATAAATTTCATTTTCTGTGGGATCACAAATGATATTTTTGGAGCGCTTACAACTAGGAATCACGATGTTCTCTGGTTGACTGTTGACTGTTTGTTTGAAGTACTGGTAAAATTTGGTGGACTTTCTTGTTCATTTGAATTGTTTCGGGATAGACTTTGTTCATGTATGTGAGTATCACCTCTCGGTGCCAGATGTTGAGTTGATACAGTTACCTCACTGCCATTGGATTTTCTAATGTGACTAATTCGGATTAGCTTTTATCAGGTACACTTCTTCAACTAAATGTTTCGTATTTGTTCTGCCTGCAATGATTTTTGAGGAAACTGGGCCAGAAATACTTAACCATGTAGGAAAAGAAGTACCATTTAGCAGACCTTTGTGGTTGGTTGAACATTCGTTCATGAGGAGTACAGTTTATTAGGGTACACAATAATTATCTTATAAAATATAAAGCGTCTATAGGTACCTACTACCACAAATTAATTTTCATATTCTGAGATTTTAGAATTAGTAGTACAGTTTTTCAAATTGCTCCATTGTATCGCTCACATTGCCCGTTCCCCTGTGGATTATACGGGATGCGATTTGTAGCTATTCCTTGGCTTGTTGGAAAACTTCTTACTTCTTCAGACATGAAAAAACTATCTCTATCAGTATGTATATAGGACGGAGATCCAAAGACAGCAAAAAGTTACCTCAAACAGTTAATCACTGTTGTTGCAGCCCAGGAAAATCTTGAATATTCATCTATAACAGTTAAAAACCTAACAATTTTGGTTAGTCGATGGTAAAGGTCCTTTAAACTCTAGATTTAGTCGCTCTAATGGTGCTCTTGTTTTTATCAGAATTCCTTGATGTTTATAAAACCTTGGTTTTATCTCCTCACATAGAGGACAAGCAGATATAATTCTTTTTACATCGTCCACAGAGTAAGGAAGGTTTTTGCAATGTACCCACTGATAGAATCTCGTAATGCCAGGATGTTAAGTCCATGTGAAAAATTGCCTGGCTCCAGCTAACGGTTCGCAGTGGAGTGGCATTGACAGAAAAAGAGCAAGAAACAATAAGAACTAATTACTCCGAAGGAATTAAGGGTTATCACACTAAAGCAGCTGGTTCTGCGATGAAAAATTCAAAATCAAAAAAAGGTCAGCAGTTCAAACTCAGAAAGGACTGTAAAGAGTAAATTGTAGCTGCAGTTTTCAAATACAGCATAAAAGCTATATCTATAAAGAACACGTAATACTACATATAAAATTTAAAATATGTTCTTTTCAAGAGCATACACGAGACACTACAAAAACGTACCATTACAATACACAGTTGCTACAAATATAATTTCTGTAATAAAAATAGCATAATAGTTATGTATGAAACAAGCGAGTAAAGTAATATTTTTTTCACGAATAGGAAAATTTGACTGCATGAACCAAAGGCGAGTGCGGCAATTCCTACAAGTGAAAAAATGAATTCACTTGAGTTTCACGTACGTAGATTTAAATAAATTCAATAAAATCTTTATTGGTTTTAATTTATTTAGTAACAGTAATATTAAATGTACAATTTCGGGCATTATTAATTTATATTGAAGGTAAAGTTAAGAGTGCTACTAGTAGTTAAATTGTCTACATTTAATGAGTTTATAAAAATAATATTATCTATATTAGTTGTATTAATGCCTATTAAATTGTTAATAGGCATGTGGATCTTTCTGTGATTTGAATTTGAAGTCGTTTCTACTAAACTTTTTGTGGCAGTATCCATTTTATTTCACATCGATTCGTCTATGTAACCCTCTGCAACTGTGCTGGATTTCAATCCCCCATGCTTCTTTAGTTGAATTAAATCACCACCAGATGTAGAACAGCGTTGGAATGAATGTCCATTGAAGCTTTTGAGTTAGATTAATTCAGATATCAAGAAAATTTTGTGATATAAACTTTGTTGGAGAAAAGGACAAATCCGTCTGAATAAATATTACAGAAATTAAAGTACAAAAAGAAACTCTGTTCACTATAGCAGCCTACGGAAAATTTGGAAAATAATTGGTTATGTTTATGAAAATTTGCCGATCAAGCAAAAATTTTGGAAAAGCGAGATATGCAGAAGTTGTGTGAATTGATGTGGGAGTTTTTTCATGGTTTTTCAAATAAACCCACGTCAAATTCAGGTGTATTTTCATAAAATTAAAATGGACAAAAACTATGTTCTTTATTAAACTTTATACAATACTCCAGGTGTATTAAATGGAAGACAACCAGCAGCTTAGTCAAATGTGGATGGAGTTATTTTTGAGCAACAAATTGAGTTTGTTAGTTCCCTCATGGTTATCATGAAGAAAGATTGGGAGTCCAAGGTTATACGCGGATGCACAATATCTCAATCTTCAGAAGAAAACGATCGTGTTTTTCCTCCCAAGCGCTTCTGAATCATCATCATCATTGGGTCTTCAGTCCTGAAACTGGTTAGACGCGTATCATCATTGTTTCCTATTCTGAACTAACCTACAGATTTCCCTGAAATTTGCACAGTCTGCATCTATCACTATCTGATCTAGGTCTACATCCACCTCTTTTTTCCTATCTCTGTTTGTCATATATCCCATACTATTCCCCAAAAATGCCTTAGAACGTATTCTGCCCTTCTATTTCTCATATTTTTTCCCAAAGATAGCCTTGTTCCCTTACTGTTTCTATAACCTATTTGTTATTACCTTTGTCTGTCCATCCTCATACATCTGAAGCACGGTATTTCAAAGGCTGCTACTGTTCTTCTGTCTGCTTTTCAGACTGCTCGTATTTCGTAGGCATACTGTCTGTGCTGCGCTCCACACATATGCTTTCAACAACTTTTTGTTCTATGTTTGTTGTTTTTCATCATAGGAGCCCGTTCTTTCTTGTTAGATGCAGTTCGGTCCCCTTCTATTGTTTTACAATTATATACCCTATTTCTCTGACATTCAGTGGTTGCGAAAAGGGGGTAAGCAGCCTGTGGCTGCCAAGTTCCCCCAGCACTTGAACATTTACTGATTTAATATTTTTTCTAATATATCTTCTCGCACAGTCAACATTAGTTGCAGATATTTCACAACAAACAACTAGTTGTTTATAATAATCATGAGATTTTTCTGCGCTTATTTTTTCGTCATTGGGTTTCCTGTCTCAAAACTGGGTGCACATGTACCTGCACTTATTTATTTTCTAAACTAACCTACATAGTTCCCTGAAATTCTCACACAGCAATACAGCTCGGTTCCCCTTATATTGTTTTCTAATATTATGCCCTATTTCACTGAGATTTATTGAAGGGGGTTAAGCAACCTGTGGCTGCCAAGATCCCCCAACACTTAGACATTTGCCGAAATAATAGTTTTCCAGTAAATGCTTTCACGCATTTACCATTATTCGAGAATATTGCCCATCCAATGCTTGTAGTTGCTTATAATAAATATCATGTTTAAGTGCAGTTACTTTCTGCGTCATTAATTTATCCATCTTGGGAGTGGTTGGATGCGTACCTCCATTGATTTCTATTCTGAGCTAGCCTACACATTTCCCTGAAACTCCTACAGCCTACATCTTTCTCTATCTGTGTGCAGTAGTCTAACCTAGGTCTACCTCTTCTTCTCTTTTTTCCTATCTTTGCTTCTAGTATATTCCGCACTATTCCCTCATGCCGTAGCATTGTGGCGTATCATCCTATCTCTCCTATTGTTTTTTACCGTTTTCCACATATTTCTTTCTTCCCCAACCATTTTTAGTACCTCTTCGTTCTTAACTTTGTCTGTCCATGATATCTTCATCATACGTCTGTAGCACCACATTTCAAAGGCTTCTACCTTTTTCTTGTCTGCTTCTCCTACTGTCCAGGTTTCACAGCCGTACAGTGCTGTGTCCCATACATATGTTTTAAGCAATCTTTTCCTTGTTTCTATGTTTGTTGTCTTTGAACACAGTAGTTGCTTTTTCTTGTTAAATGTAGCACGACCTTGTGCTAATCTTTGTTTTATATCTTTTGTGCTTTTCCCATCTTGCGTTATTTGGCTTCCTAGGTAGCAGAAATCCTTAACCTCTTGTAAGTTCGGGTTACATATTTGTATTCTTGTTTTTGATTTATTTTTCCCTCCTTTGCATACTAGTACTTTAGTTTTACTTTTGTTAATTTTCATACCGTATCTCTCTGTTAGAACCGTTTCCATTTCATTGAGAGCAGCTTCTAACTCTTCTTTGCTAGATGCTAATACCGCTATATCATCTGCAAATCTAAGCATATCAATTTTTTATCCCTGCATAGTAATTCCAAATGTCTTCCTGCATTTGACAGTATTCATTGCCTCTTCAATGTACAAGTTAAAAATTAATGGGGATAGGGAACATCCCTGTCTCACCCCTTTCCTGATGTTTACTTCTCTACGTTCCTGCTCTAATTCTATTACTCCTGTTTGCTCTTTGTATAAGCTATGTACTATCCGTCTATCCCTATAACTCATTCCAATCTTTTTGAGTATTTCAAACTTTTTTTTCCATTTTACATTGTCAAATGCTTTTTCCAGATCTTCTGAATAGTTATACAAAATTCCTTCAGACTTTTCTGATCAGCGACATGACCATGTTATACTGGCAAGTTAAATTATATGAACCTCATCAAAAGTATATGATGTTAATTATGTATTTCGGGTATAACCGTTTGGTTTGGATAAATCGGCAGCTAGCTTTATCCGAGTGTGCTAGGTAGTGATACAGACAGCTTTGTTATTCTGTATGTAGATTATGTATTAATTATATCGGAGAGCCTGAAGGCTCATTTTAAGCATACCAAAATTGTATTTGAAAAATTAGTGATTGCAGAATTTGCACTGAGGCTAGGGAAATTTTGTTGTATTAGATTTCGAACGTCTGAGCAATGTCAGGGCTCTCAGAGGATTCTTAGGATTGGTAAATTATGACTCCCAATTTGTTAAAGGATGCCTGGATGTAAGGGTTGTTTTAACGCATTTATTAAAAAAATTGTTGCCTTGGTCATGGACTGACTGTCAACAAGAAACATTTGATGGATTAAAGAAGCTTTTTCCAGGTTGAATGTCTTCATTGGCTATTTTCCCAATCTGCTTACCTTCATGTGAATCTTCAAGTAAACTGGGACTGGAGTCGTTGATGCGCAAAAACTCACAGGTCAATAAGTACCACAATTCCGAGTCAGGCTAGGGTTTGTTGAATTTCATACCTGCAAGTGAACAGCACACGATAAACTAAAATCTGATCATAACCAACGCAAGGGTAGCAGTCGGCGACCAGTGGTTAAGGGCGAGTCTATTACTTGTGCTGAATTTCTTACCACCGGATTTATTCAACAACTCCCTTCTTCATGGTTTATTTATTTATGTAAACTATTTTACAGTCAATCCTAATTACAAAATAGGCGTAACATATAAATACATAAAAGCCAAAAAGCGCTGGAGATGACATAACAAGTAGATGTAGCTTCACAAATCGTATTTAACAAAATCTTTTTAAGATGCGATAACATATCATTAAATCTTTCTAAGTTTCCACAGAGAGTATGGAGTGTTCTACACATTGAATGTATAAGATAAAATTTTAGCATATTGGTTTAAGGAGTGGATAGGTAGAACAATAAATTACTTCTAGAAGATGATGGAACTTGAAAATTGATACAATATAGTAAATTTGGGGAATCAATTGGTTTGTTAATTAACTTATATAGAAATACCACACCGCCAGTTGCACATCGGGATTTTAGACTAGGTAGAAAAAATCTATGAAATAATGATTTGTTATTATAGCCTATGCAGGGATAGACCGAGTCCTTCTTAAATGCTAAGTATTTTACAAAGCGCCGCTGTACTTTTTTAACATATGTATGTAAGCAACATAATTGAATTCCAAATTATGCTACTATATTCCAGCCGTAAAAACCCCATTGTTTCAATTCATGAGATTCGTTAGTGGAGTCTCTTGAGGTAAAATCTCGAAATGCATTTTATAAAACTGTTACATTCCATATAATAATCTATTTATTTTTTAAAATGTCAAAATCTGTGCTGCACGCTAGAGCAAACTAGTTCTCTGATCTACTCTAAGTTGGTTGAATGCATCTTTACATCTAACTTTGTAAAAAATCCCCTCGTAGGGCTGCAAAAATTGTCTGCACTAAAAGTATAGGATGGTTTATATTGAACAAATATTTATTAATTGTCACTTTATAATTAGCATACAAAACGAATTCCTTTGTTGTTAGGTTCCTAAGCTACAACCTAGGGTGTCCCCCACTGAGAATAATCTTTCTCAATGTTATGCTAATAAGTCTGTTTATTTCTTTAGTAATAAGTTCTAGAAATGGCTTCTGGTAAAACTGGGTCACACATTTTTTACAACTTTGTACACTTCCTCATCGATTAACGTCAACAGTACCACTGTTTTTTTGTTCGCCACAACACTATTTACTTCAAAATACTATTCAAGGCGCTCCGAAAATATTTCAAAATCAAATTGCTGAAAACCGTTTAACTGACAAATACTACCATTGATAATAACAATTTCTTTATGGTGTATTGTCTTATCGCCTTATAGGGGTTCTGCTTGATATCCTCCAGGAATATTCCTGACAATCACTCCACGAACACGAGAAAAAACATAAAAGTTAAGTTAAATAATATCTCCCAAATGTAGTCACACTTTTACAACACTATGCCTTTATAGAATTGTCGTTTACCTGGAGAACACATCTTAACTATTGTTTATTGTACACTCGTCGCTATATTTTACTGTATATTGAATACCCAAATAAAACCAGATAAACACGATTCTTTAAATTTATTAATTTATAATTTACACCAACGAGTCTTTTTCTGCCATTTTGCTTTTTTACATAAAAATATTTTCACTTAACGTAACCTGATATTCCTTAAATAAAAAAAGACAGTGTTTCCCTAACTTATAAACTAAAGTTCTCACACACACTGCAAGAAAATTAACTTATTTAACTTAAATATGCAAATACCCAGAAGAATTGATATTTTTACAGTTTCGAAGTTAGTTAACCATACATTAATACTTAAGTAGTAACAAGTTATCTTATTCTATATTGTACAAGCTATAAATTTCTGCCATATTAATGTTTATTAAATTTCAGGATATGAACTAAATTGCAATAGACTGCTATTCAACTAGTCTTCGTTGAAGAAGAGCTACAATCACATCTAATGATATATTTATGTTAGTTCGTTATAGTATGTGATAGTGTAGACATTGATACTTGAAAAACAAGTGATTTTTAATTTTTTAGTAGTCCTTTTGTCACATCCTCAATTTGCAACTAATTTGTGTGATATTGTATTTAGTTATATTGAAAATTCCAATGTTTGTTGGTATTTTTATTGTTTTTAAGGTTAAGTTGCAATATTGTTGACGATATAAGCAATACATAACGTATGAAATTTTAGTTTGAAAACTATATTTTAATTATTTATGAATATACATACATAGTAAGTGCTATTATAATGCAACAGCAAAATAAAGAATATTGTAGAAATTATACAAAGATAATAATGATAGTTTTTAAGATAAACAAAAAAAAATGTATACAGTTTCAGAAAAAGTCATGTATAAATGTAATAAATATACCATTTACTATATAAGTTTATGTAAATTTTGATCCGATCCAAAACTCCTGTAAAAAGTACATATGTATAGTTTATTTTACCATGTAATTTTTTTTTGGCATTTTTGTATTACAATTTGAGACTGTTATGGCACCGATTTCCAGGTAATGTAAAAATAGAAAAGTAGAGTATGGTAAATTAGAAAAAAGGAATGGCTGAATGATATTTATAATACAATCATTTATGAATAACTCACATTTGTGCCCAAAATGTTGTGTGAGTATTTGTAAGCTGTTGTTAGTTCAGCATTTTTGTGATGTATTCTTGTAATATGATATTGTTTTAATTTCGTGTTGGGTGTGAATGTTTAAATTAAGGATCTTACAATAGGTAAAAAATAAAAAAAAACAGTAAAAATGTCTTATATAGATTTTAAAAATTTTATTTATTTTATTTTTTGTTATTATTTATTAAAAAGAATTTTGTCAGTATTTATATTCAACCTTGTTAACGTTAATTTATACATAGGTTATGTAGTAATCAGTTTAAGATCATCCATCATGATTTGTTTAGTAGTTTCTGTGCTGTTAATGATAGTTCTGAATATAGTGCCTGTGAACCACTAATAGTTTGTTTCATTTTGTCTATTTTAGTACATGATTTTGAACATAAACTTGTTCTTTGGTATTTTTAACATTTGAATACGAGGGTGGTTTGATAGAAGAGTGACTTTTCAACAGGTGGCACCGCTGTCATTACTGAGATGATGGTTCTGCATCTGCAATATTTTTGAAGCCTGTAACGTTTAGAAATGCCACAAGTTTATTCTGCCATATTTTAAGAAAAATTCGTTTAATTAATTGCATTATGACATCAATGTTCGAATATTCTAATTCAATTAATAAATAAAATAAAGTCAAGTTGGTATGCATCATTTGTTGCTATATATTCAAGCAAATAATTGAATATATTTATTCTCTGTGCAGTTCTAGTTATTGTTTATATGTGTTCCTCATAACTGTGCATAGATAAACGTGAGATCATCGAGCAAGATATTTTAAGTCATCTCACCAAGTTGTTAGCATGAATCGTCAATTTTGTAGGGCTTGCAACTTGTTAATAGCTTGGTGCTAAATTCAATTGAGCTTCATGCAGCTCCGTAGGACTACACAATGGTATGCTTTTTAATTTAATTTAGCTTTGTTTAATAAAGTATTTTCAGCGCTAATTATTAGGATATACGTATCAAGTTTGATTTGTGTAGAACAACGAACATATGTTGTAGGCATGGCGTCCCTATTTTAGATTTGGATAACATTCAAGCCGCAATTTTTTTATGGTTTAAAAGTATTGTGTGGTAATGTAGTTTGAAATATATTTACATAAGGTAATAATACCTCCTTTAATTTTGTTTGGACAAAAATCCGTGGGTTATTTTGCAATTGCCTCGTTTATATATGGCATATGCTATACCCTATTCACGTTAAATATGGGATGACGTCATAAACAGTAATAAAGTGCTAGAGATTGTAAAATGTGAACGTAACTATGAACGTAGGTTTAATGATATTAGGATTTAGTGTGTAGTAGTTGGCAGTTCTGTTCGGTGTTGCAACACTTTTTCCTTCTATTACTTTGACATTTCTCATTTTATTGTCATTGTTTAGTTTTGTAGTAAATCGTTTGTGCTTTATATTTGTTAAATAAAACAGTTCTCTTCAGAACTAAAACACTATACATTGCAAGTTTCGAGTATTTAACATTTAGAATGCCTAAACATTTGGATTCGCGCGCACAAGAAATGGTTACTCTGATCAGGAAATACACATAAAATAGCTTAACCATGACAACGCAGCATTTATTTGAATTATGACGTCATCCCATATTTAACGTGAATATGGTATATGTTTAACATGCCATCAAAATGCAAAACTAATCAAGTTGCATAAATTAATTATGGCAATGTTTAAGCTTTCTTGCTTTTGAGGAATTGTTTTAGTACGCCTTTGTGTTGTAAAATTGTTTACTGAATTCAATGCCATTTAAACTGGATGTTTTTGTGTAAAATAATGTGATCACATGTTTGAACTTTGTCTTGAAGATGGTCAAAGATTAATTGAAAAGTGAAAATATCTATTTTATCCTTTGCTTAAATCAAAGTACTTATTCTTTTTGAAATTATAAGAAATTAATTCTGTCTTAGACAAACTTATATGTCTTATAAAGCTAGCAGATCTAGTAGCATTTAGATCAAAATGCAGTATATTAAATTAACTTATGAAATGAAATCAATTCCTTAATTATATGTGAATGTCATAATACCTTTTTGTAAATACTTTGTGAAAAATACTTATTTGAAAAGAAATTTACTTATTTTGAATAACAAAAACATTTTACTGTAATTCTCTTGTTATTTTTGGTTTATTCTACAGTTACAAAACTGACATATTTTCATGTTTATGGTATTATTTTTGGGTCATAAACGGTGAACTTAATATATGTGCCAACTGTAATTTCCTTTTCAGGTATGGTCGGTTTATTTGTGAACGTTAGTCGTATCTTTGACGCTTGATAGTTTTTGCACTAGGGTTTCTACATCTCCCCTTGTGCATAGTTCCATCCAGTTGTTGAGTTATTAGATGTAGTTGCGCCTTCCCCTTCTATAGTGTTTCGAACCGTGTTGACAACAAAACTAGGACCATTCTTGTGCCCTCTGCAGGGTTCATGCCCGAACTATGCTGTGGTCACGTGTGTTCCACCTTAGTTAATAACCTTTTTCCACCCTTGTTAAATAATTATTGATTAACCAGCACCTACAACATGGGACGATTTTGTTCCAAGTACCACTTTAGTTTCTGTTCCCCTAGTTAATAGACTTTTATTTCACTTTGGATAGTTAAAAAGTTTCACTGGTGTACAATGTGGAGCGTACTCAGTGCAGCATATAGTCGATTTAATAAATGGTTATTCCCCTTCAATCTTACAAGTTTCAAACCTACTGTTGAAATTTATTGCAAATCTGTCTGATAGGTTATATTTCACCATTGAGCTATATACAATTGGAAATGACCTGTATATATATATTTTCAAGTTATACAACCCACTAGGTGGAAATCTTTATCTCTGTTCCACTTATAGGAACAAACATAAATTAAATTCAAATCAATATCTAAATAACTGTAATTATTAAGCTCTATTAAGTACACATAGCAAACGATTTTTCAAAAAGACGTACGCTAATTATATAAAATAAATTATGCTCGAATCTATTCTGTTAGCTTTTAAACTGAAAAATAACATTCTTTCAAATAAACAAAACATAGATAATACATTTATTATGAAAATAGTGTTTAATAAATGTATACAAGTAATAAAAATCCTTTTAAATATTAGTCTAGTCTTTTAGCATCACATCGCCACATCAAGGACTAGAATCGCATCTCACTTAAAACTGTTAATGTTAATTATCTTATCACTACCAATGATATAAAGAACTATTATAAACCTTAAAAATTAGTAATCTAAATGTTAAAATACTACCACATAAAATATACAATAAACTGTAGTTAATTAGGTTGATACATCATATTCAAAATTTTCTTTTAAAGATTATGAAATAAAATTAATTTATTAAATTTGTCATTCTGTGATTTACAGTAAATCATCTCGTTAATTAGACGTGCAGGATGTCACATCCTGCATTTTAAATAAGAATTTGTTACCAATTTAATGAGTTAAATTTTATGTAAAATTTCAGAAATGTTTCTGCGATAGTGGATGTGGAGTTTGAAATAAATGAAGTTTTGTTACAAATTCTTGAACCCTAATGTTTTGAAACACACCTTCCTGATTACCTCCATTATAATATCTAAATGTGTATCGCGGGTGCATTACACTAGATAAGAAGTTAAGAAAAAATAATCTAAAACGGACAAAATTCATGTTGATAATCCTGTATATTTTGATTTCATATACGGTAGTATTCAGAAAATAAGACATTGCAGTAAAATCGGTAGTTTTTTTCAAATCATAAACTTAAAACCTCACAAAACATTGTTTTATCTTTGTTAAATACAAATTACTACGAAGCCTATGGTCCTAAATTATTTAAACCACGAAATTGTAAACAAAACATTTATAACTGTAGCTTTTGTAGCCGAATCATCATTTTAAGATAGCTAAAATTACGAAATAACAAATTCATTAATATGCATTCCAAATGTGAGATTTTAAAATCTTCTGTTACATAAATGTAATTCAATATTACATAGTTGCAAATACAAATAAAACCATGAGACAAGCAAAACGCTGTGTAAGGAAAATTCACAAGTATTAAGTTACAGGTGATTTCATATTTTTCATACAATATGTTACGTGTTAGGTATGTTAATGACATTTCCCTCTGAAGTAGAGAAAGTGGGAGACAAGTTAGTTGGACCCGATCGAAAAAAAGTGAATAAACTTAATTGTGAACCGGTAATAAACCAATATCGATGATGTAGCAATACAAAAACAAAATACAGTGCTGACTCGTGCAGTCAGGGATCGATACAGCAGGAAGTTAATTTTTGAAAAATAAAATGTAGCAAGACGGATAGTAAAAAGTTGATGGAAGGCGTCTTCAAGCAAAAATAAAGACTAATATTTCGGCAAGCACAACAAAAAATGCGAAATTACTGTTGCACAGGCGAGGTATTTTCCATCTACCTGTAGGTGGAATTATTGCAGTTGTGACGGTTTAAAGGAGTGGGGATTTGGATAGTTCACCCTTCCATTAATTTATAATTTTGGATTATGTTGGTGTTCTGTTTTGTTAGAATGTATTTAATTTCAAATAAGCAAAACCTGACGTGAAGCGCGATTATTTTTATTTGTTAAAGATTTACTGACAGAACGAGCGTTGATTAAATAATGTTATTAGTTCAAATAATAAGAAGTATATACGTTACGTTATTTTGGAATGGATAATAAAAGAATAGAACAAAAAAGTTTTCTATGTGTTATTAAGTGCATTTCCAACAAATTTGAATTTATAACGTCACATAATTCATATGGGAAACAAGACAAATTTGGAATGAATTATTATTGTTGGACGTAGTTTAATGTTTTTTCTTTAGAATTTATTTTAACAATACCTGGCCAGAAGTGACATTATTTTTATTTGAATTTATTTAAAAGACTAGGTAAACCGACATATTTGTAAATAGTATTCAGCTACCCTAGTAAGGGAATCTTCTTTTGAAAAAACTTTTTGAAAATTTCTTTATTTATGACAAAATTAATGTGTTTTTAAGGTATTTTCGAGAAAGATAACATATAGTAGTATAAAGTTTAGGACACCGCAGCAAGGAAGATTTATGCAGAAAAACCGTCTTCCGCATAGGGAATAATATTAAGAGGAATTGCTCTGACAGGGTGCTTGATGTCTCTCAATTTTGAAAGAGCAAAACCTTTCAGGGTGCGTTAATGTAACATAGTTTTTTTTTGTATTTTAGCCCTTTTTTAATTTTGTCATTATTTGTATTTCAGATTTTTTCCGTTTCTTTTATAATTCTTCTGTAGGAAGAACCCTCTTCCGCACCACTGCAGTTAACCAATCCACTCTTATATTGTTACAGAATCCCAGCCTCTTCAGGGCAAATCAAAATTCATTAACTTACTGCTTATTTTACCACTAACAGATGATTTTTCCACACACACTGGACCATTTTAAAAACATCTGAAGAGCATATTAAACCACCTTTACTAATAAATTTTTATTGCTGTTTGCTTAAACTGTTACAAAAACAATCATTAGCATGTTCTTGTTTAAATACTAATGTTTCTATACAATGTTCACATTACATTCCTTAACTGTAACTCTAAAAATAAAACCCAAAATATAGTAGAGAACATTTTCTGCATAATCAGCTAACTGTTCATAACCTACACAATTCAATAAATTTTCAAAATTGTCATCATCTGTAGTTTCTATCGTGCAAGGCGAAATTCAAACACAAGATTACAATAGCTTTCAATATTCATACAATTAGCCAAAACACTAGTCGATAGAATTTTCATATAAACACATCCTTGTAACGTTCTAAAATTCCCGAAAGCAAATTAAGAACGTCCAATGCTATTCGTAGTGTTTTTGAAATCCATTTCTTCATAAAACATCCACGGTGATCCTATCTTTTTAAAAATAATCAATCCAATGCATGTAAAATCTATTCCTCGTACATAATCCTCTTTGAATTAACGGTACGAGGTTTGTCTGAAATAATAGTAAATGTGATTCTCAGAAACCATGTTTCACCCCGCCTTATCTAACAAAACATCCTAAAAATAACATTATCTACAGACTGAAGTCGTTGTAACCTTGTTTTCACATCGTACGAAATAAAATGCATTAATAGCGAGCATATTTAATAATAATTTACTGATACGTCCTTCATTAATCACAAACCTGGGTATAACATTTGACCCTAATTTGTTTTTCAACCCATGTTGATAAAATAGTTAAAAAATCATTAATTTTACCAGAATTTTTGGTTCATATTACTATATTGTTTTACATACATTATATGCCTTAAAATATAATTCTTTTATATGGAAAAAAATTCGCAAATATTTACATATAACATAAAACAATTTAATGTCCACATTGCAATGTATTTATACTTGTTATAGTTAAGGTAGGGGAACAAGGATATCTGGGGAAAAAGATAAGAGAAATAGAAGGGCAGAATACGTTCTAAGGCATTTTTGGGGAATAGTATGTGATATATTACAAGCAGAGATAGGAAAAAAGAGGTAGATGTAGACCTAGATTAGATAGTTATAGATGCAGACTGTGCAAATTTCAGGAAAATCTGTAGGTTAGTTTAGAATAAGAAACGATGATGGTACGCGTCTAACCAGTTCCAGGACTGAAGACCTAATGATGATGATAGTTAAGGTGAATTTAAATTAAATAATGCGATGTACATGCCATCCCTTTAACGCCTTAATAAACTATTCAACGATTAGTTACGATATTACCGACATGACTAGCGGGAGTAGGTGATGGCGATGCACCACTATCCTTTGCAACAAAAACATGTTGCTTTTTCCGCTACAATTACCTGCAGGTGTGTATGCATTTTCGTTTTGTGTAATTCAAAGTGATGTGCTGGAAGATGTTTACCACAACCGGTTGGTCATAACAGAAGCGTCTTCAGCAGGGCAACCAGATTACAAAGTAAGGTGAAAAGGGTGGCTTTTAATATTCAAACAACAAAATATGGTAAAATTGCAGTCTACTTTATCTCTTTACTGGAGCTATCCTTACTGTTTGTTGCTACACTATTGGTTATTAAGATCAACATCTCTTTGCCTATTCCAATTATATTTTGCTTTAGTTAGAAGCATTGTGGAATATGGGTCAGTGATTTGGTCACCATTGTATATACCGGGTGTTCACTCTCAAAGTCGAACATAGGCAAGTTATAAATATATTCAATTTTAATGTTTTTCGGCATTAGTTTTATAATAATATCACAGGCAGAGCTTCAAATGATTTTTATTAGAAATATAGAAAAAACAGTTTAAGATAAAATTAATTATAATAAATATTCAAATAATCTCCCGTTTTGAGATAAACAATACCCTAATCTGTTGTAAAAACTATTTCTAACATTTGCTAACTGCTTGTCGGTAACTAGCACGCATTCAATTAAATATTGCTCTCTCTCAAAGAATAAATATTTGGGTGGCGTTTTCTGTAAATTTTGCTTTTAAGGAGATCTTGCTAGCCAATTTATAACACCATCTCTACCAATCCAATGATTTGGAAAGGAATCATTTAAGAACTTTCTAACATCTATACCAAAGTGTAGGGGACAACCTCTTGTTGAAACCAGATCACCTGATTTTCTGTTGCAACTTCTTCCAACGCAGATCCTACCTTGGTTACTAAAAGATCTAAATACGTTTCTTAATTTAAATTTCCTAGAAATTCAAACGGGTCGATAATATTATTATTAAAAATCCCAGGCCAAATATTAATTTTTTAAGGATATTGCATTCTGGTCGAAATGTTCACATTATGGGTTTTTTGTGCTCAATATCTTGTGTTTTGAATATTTGATCCATTATTTAGTGTAAAAGTACACTCGTCGGTAAAGCGCATAACGACGATAGAAAGCGGGGATCATCCCGTGCCCTTGCATTTCATAACAAAACATATTCGTATCTTTTTCGTCTACAGCAAAAATCTCTTGATGGAATTGCGACTTAAACAGAGATATTTATTGTTTTTTAATATCTTCCATTCCTGTGATTTACTTAATTCAACTTCAATTGAAATTTGATTCTAACTGTATGTTGGGTCAGCCTTTACCAATGCCAAAAAGCACGCTTGTTTGGGTAATCCGCTATTTGTCGATTGTTTGTGTTATGATCAGTACGTAAGAACATCATTCAATAAAAATTGTAGCTACTCACCACCCTTACCGTCCGATTCTTACGAAATATTTGCACAGCTTTCAAATTCCCGTACATATTTTTGAATAGTACTTACGTATAGGTCTTGCATTAAAGTTAAGCGTCAACACATCTCTAACTCTTCTCAAACTAACACCACTACAAGTTTTCGCCATAAAAGTCTTTTTTGTTAGTATAATTATTCATTTTCAGAAAAAGTAATCTTAACACGTGCCTAAAAGTTGACTGCTTATTAACAAACAAACAAACAATCGAACGAACAGTAGCACAACAATTTCCTGATCTAAGCCTAATTAAAAATCTACGGCAAATTGAAAATGTTGTCGAATATTAAAATCAAGGGTAATTGTATTGACAAACTTTCAAATTTTAAATTCGTTTTTAAAAATAGTAATTGTGCTTTTAGTGTTGTCAGTGGTTTCACGTAAATCGTTAATAAGTTTTCTCCTTCTATTTATACTATTATCTTTCCTGTATGATAAATTGGCGAGCAACAATCATCAAAAACGTCTGATTGCATGTTGAATTCCTATGTTCGAACGCCGGGTATAACTAGGTAAGAATTGAAAAAGTAAAAAATAAATTTTTAAAGTCAAATTATTGTTAGAATTTAACCTACTATGGTTAGTAGCTCATAGAAAATGGCAGACGTTCAGTTGTTTAAAGTGGTTAATAATCATACAGATGAAGGATCTACATAGTCAACATTAATTTTAGGGTTCCAATAAAACTAACAACAGGCCACAGCCTGTTGTATATCCCAAAGACTATCATTAATATGTACAAAAACTCTCCCGTCTACAGAATGTGTAACCTCTTCTATAAACTTTGTGGTGATATGGACATCTTTACACTTGTAAGGCGTTGCGTTACGCTATCAAGAAATTGTATTTTTCTTGATCTTCTTTCGGAATTGAACCACTTATACTTGTTAAAATCGCCTTTATTTACGTTTCGATCCATGACCTCGGATCGTCAAAATAATAAAAATTTCAAGTTTGACATTTATGATATAAATTGAAGGTGACTTTGATTTATTAGTGTTTGATATATTTGGTTTGAATACAATAGGTGAAAATTTTAAAATTCAGAAGAATGAATGCCTTCAATTTATGTTGCGCCCTGGGAGCGACTTTGAGGTAGCCAATACGCTTAACGTGAAATCAGCTGATTAATTTTTATATAGTTAAATTTCATATAAATTTAATAACTTGAGGATTGGAATACATTTTTTAACATGTTTCTATCTACACGATTAAGAGGATGGTTATTAAAGAAGTGTGCGAATACGTTACCGTAAGGTTTGCGCAGTCGTTTTTTTTATATTTATCTTGAGGAGGAAAACTCATGATTTAGGCTACCTCTTTGGTAGATTTTAACATTGTTCTGAGGCGACCCTATGGTGAGTTTACACTTGTCAGATACCTATGTTCTACAAATATTTTAAATGGTTCTGAGGTGACCCTAAGACAGGTTTACATTTGTCAGACACCAATGCTGTTCAACGAACATTGTATATGGATGAGGCGACCCTCTAGTGGGTTTACATTTGTCAGATACCAATGCTGTTTTATGGGGCTGTTGATATGCTTATTATTATTTAATTAGACGATGAGAAACAATGGCACGATCATACTAAAACCGATGGTAAGTGTATAGAATGCTGACGTTATCCAAAACATAAAAGAGAAGTGAAAACAGAAGGGATAACTGTAGATAGAATACACAAAACAAATTAGGGAAACATGCAGATAAAAATTAAAGCAAAAGACGAACAAAATTGAATTGCATTTAAAGGAGCACTATTCGTAAAAATTGGAGAAATGCCAGAAGTTAAAGGAAAGAATAGAAATAAAACCATCATGAACATAGATGATACGGTAGAGTCGGCGAAGGTGAAGGAAACACTGCAGAAAGAGCTGGACATAGAACACCTACCAGATGGGTCTTTCCCAAACTTAGCAAATAAAACAAATACGAACGGACTTAAATATGCCTTCATCACCATACAGAGGAAGCTAGGAAAGTACTGTCCAAAAAGAAAGTAGGTTCCAACCGGAATACATGAAGACAAAAAATGGTAACAAATCTAGGATGATACTTTAAATGGTATAGGGTTGGGAATATTGCAAGTGTGAAAAGGGAGGCTAACAGCATGTGTTACAAATGAGGGGAAAAGGAACACAAGTGGCAAAAATGGCTAACCCAAGAGGCATGTTATCTATACAAACTACAAGGACATAAAGGTGAATCCATGAGATGCCCGTAGTACAGAAAGCTAGTACTAGAGCAAAAGAAAAACAAGAAGGGAAAAGAAGCTAAATGCGGTAACAAAACTACGATAGCTAACTAGGAGAGAAATGTGGACTGTCTTTAAAAATTAAGTGACAAGTTAACAAACAACATATAATTAATGTTTTTAATCAGTTCAAGCGTTTACTAAAAGCACTCACCTGTTGATTACGAAACCGTGCCAATGAAAAACGATGTAACATCTACTCTGCTTTTGCGGGTGTAGCGAAGCACATTTATGAAGATAGCGGTTCTGAAGAAAAGCGGTTCATAATTAGGAGTTTTATGTAGAACGTGTAAAACAGCGATGCGGTCCGTTCGAACGACAAATCAATTCTTTGTTCGTGTGTTTTTCCAGTTAAATACTACACTTGCACATGCAGAAACAAAGTATTATCACTCGCGGCACTTGTTGGTGTGTACTTGTAGTAAACATGGAAATTTTACACTAACAAATTTAAATATACCGAGGCGAACGTAAATAATTAACAAACTCAACATAAAATAAAATTTAGCTTTAATTATTTACAATATAAACAGAACATAGACAATGACCCTTAAAATATTACGAGGAAATATATACAGGAAAAGAAAGACAAGGACCTGACATACAAAATAGCCGAAGAGAACAAGGTGGGTATAATAATAATAACGGAACCTAACAGAAAAAAGTGGGGGATAGAGGAAAACAATATAGACGTTGCAATCTTGGTCGAATACAGAGTCAAAGTGACAAACAAAGGAAAAGGCTCAGTTTGGGTATGAATAGAAACGACAATGGTTGTAATCTATGGATGCTATATCTCTCTGAATGTGAATATTGATCATTTCGAAATCTTTTTAACCTGCTGATATGAAAAACATAGCAAAGAAGTCTTAGTCGGTGGAGCTTTTAATGAGGTGGCTCTGTCGCTTAGGTGGTTTGCATGTGACTACTAAGCCTAAGATACTGGGTTCGATTCCCAACAGAGACTGTTACCTTTATTTCCAACGTAATTAATAATAAATATGCTTTCGAATAATTCATCGAGTTAAATCCAATTTGCTTTGAAACATAGAGTTTATTACGCGATAAATTAAATCATTTACATCCTGTGTACAATAAATACGCTTTCTCAAACTTTCGGTTTGAGCTTATTTAGTTCGAAACAACAAATTTATGCTACAACTAAATAAGTCAATGTCCTGTTTTAATTATCTCGTTATACCTTGCAATAGCATATCATTACTTTCTCTGTGGTTTCATTCTAAACCTTCGTCGAAATAGTATATTGAACTATTTCGATATAACCTGGGTTTTCCAGTCAATTGCGCGTCAATAAGCGTGGATGTTTGCTGTTCGAATTCGTGTTACTTTGAACTCATTTTAAAATTGGTCTCTGTAGCTTGTGCGTTG
Organism: Platerodrilus igneus; assembly: GCA_036346225.1. Taxonomy (NCBI): domain Eukaryota; kingdom Metazoa; phylum Arthropoda; class Insecta; order Coleoptera; family Lycidae; genus Platerodrilus; species Platerodrilus igneus. Next base: position 6,022,351 of record JARFIW010001638.1, read on the forward strand.
ATGCACTTGGAAAAAATTCTCGTTCTGTTATTTCAAAAACAATGCACGCTTGTTGATTGTTGTTCTACAAGTAAGCGATGGTTTACGTGTATTGGTAAGATTTCTCGCGTTTACTCATTCTAATCAGATTTTCGTTTTAGATGTTTTAGCTGGAGGTCAAATGGGTCCTTTCGCAGCTTTTTCTTTCTTTGTGGTGACTCACTACTGAAATTACGATGACCGTTACGTCGCTGTGTTGACTCAACCCTCCATGGCAGGCAAGATAGGTACCCGGACACCCACAGGTATGTGACTTATTTTCTTTTGTATACATCAATGGAACATTCCTTATCAACGTTGGGTGCAGTCACGGGATGAGAAACGTGACCCTATAGGACTTTTGTTTGTTGCTACGATTCGTGATTCTCGCTCTACAGGTGCTTCGGGTTATACTTTGGTAGTTATTACCACACCGTTGCTGGTATTTAATGCATAAATTTAACACATAATATTGAGAGAATCAGCCTTCACTGTTTTTAATTTTAACATGTTGCTATTGATATTGAGAAAACCTACGCTTAAAATTTGCTGTCACTATTGTTATTGCGAAAATTTTAAACATTAATTTTTTTGGTTCAATGTATTTATTACCTGTTAGTAGCGAAATACGCACTTCGAGGATCCACTATCAAATTTGAAATTTACAACATCACTAAAATTTAATATTTTTTTTATTTGCCTATGCGAATTAAGAAATTTTTTTGTTTGTTTTTATTTATGTTTAGTTGTTAATAGATAAGCGTGGGTGAGGTGCTTTAATTTTTTGTGTGTGCTTAATTTTATTTTTTTTTGTATTTAGGTGAATCCCCCCACTCTTCGCGTTTGATAACAACTAGCCTGGTACTTACTTTTCTTCCGGCTACATCATTGCACTTAGCAGACCACTTAAAAATGTTAGGTGAGCACTTTTCACACAAAAATGCTCTTATTCAGAAGAGAGGTATAATGTTGGTCCCATGTGTGAGCGTTATTACATACATTAAAGGTCCATACCTTAGTCGGAATAGCAAGGGTTCAGCAAAATTCAAAATTTCCTGGTAAAAAGTTCCTCCTGGCCAATGCAGTATCTTCGGGCAGATTCCAAAATAAAGGTTTATATTTTTAATAAAGGCTAAAGGGTGTACATTGAACTGATCATCTTTTTTAATAAAGAATCTGACACATCTCATCCATCATTTGTCAACTTACTACAAAATGAAAAGTTTGTTCTTAAATACATGTCAGAATTGCTAATAATATCATATCAGTAACGGCTGTAAATATAAAAAACGAGAACTAGATTGTGGTTTTAAGCAGGTTAGGTTGAATAAAATTTGGAAGATGTCGTATGCATATACTTTTCAAAAAGGAACGCTATGAAACAGCACACAATATAAAATGAGTGAAATAGAAATTCACATGTTACACATTGAATGAATGTCTATATCACTTAAGACGAATCCATAATGCAATTTTAAAAAAGTTAAATGGTAATGTCAAAGAATTAGCAATCGCAAGTGAAAAGCTACAATGACTGTGGCCAAGTTCTAACCAGCAACCTCTTTGTTTGCATCAGAGCACCATACCATTTTAACCTCAGACTTTCTTGCTCTATTTAAAACGACAGTTTGACTTTTGTTAAGTTGATTTGTAGATTCAGTTTAATTAATAAAAATTACTAGCACGATACATTATATGCACTGAATGCTGCCAATACTTTGCTTTTAACCTACAATATCCTGAAACCCTGGTAAACTCTCAGTTGCATTCTTTTTAAAGTAATTTATTTCTACATGATAACAATATCCAGGCTTTATTAAATACAAATGGATTTGATAATGTTCTTTCTAGTAACAGTTAAAGAAAATATGTGTGTAAGAAAAAATCAGAAAAATCTTATAGCTGTTCTACACACATTTTATTGATCGATTTCCAGAACTTGTTGGCCATGAACAGCAAGTTGGTTCAAAGCGTGTGTTATATACAATTTATAGAATAATTTCAAGTACTTGGTGCTTATCAATTTAAGCCGACTTAGAGCAAGTTCGGTTAAGTATTTATTGTTGAGTGTTTGTAGGAATTACTTAAGGTACTGTAATGTTTGCTAATTTAAATTAATATAAATCAGGTCACCGATCTGTAGGTGTGTAAATAGAAAGTTAACGTTGAATAAACTGTTGTTGCTTCTGAAATAACCAGAAAAATGTTAATAAATTGATGTGTGTAAAACTATTCATGGTCATCAAGATTCTTGACAATTTTCTACTTATCTTCTAAGTTAGAAATTGGTCGATAAATTGTTGTGTGTAAAACAGTTATTACTTAGATTTTATTTTATATATTTTTCCCCTCAAACACCTACAAAACTTCTGTATTCTTCTACAGCAACGATTCATTTGGCTTTTTATTTGTGAATTGAATGATACACGTACATTATTTCCATGAGGAGTTTTAAATTGCATAAATTCTTGGTGCATCAGAAGTTTCCACTCTTCAACAGTACGTGTTTCTTCACTAACGATATTATTATAAGGACTAGGAGCTGGCTAAATTAACAAATGCATATAATACAATTATAATTGAAATAAATCTCACCGCATTCACTTTTTCTTCATTATACCAACATACTATATAAGGATGTACTAATGCATCATCTACAGATATACGCAGTTCAGGATCGATCACCAACATTTTAGAAAGTAAATCTCGAGCCTGACTAGCCTTCTGCGGATTTTGTTCGTTAGTGTTAGGGTGAAAGAACGTGTCTGGAAATAGGACATCAAATGAAATCCCTGGTTTTCTTTCATAATTTTCAAAGGCTGGTTGAAACTTTGACATAAATTGTTCTGATGGTGTACCAAGTAGATCTAAAAAAACATTGTTAATAGATATCAATAATTAGAACTTTTAGCAAAACATCCTTGCTTTGTTATTTTTAATACTTTGCAACTTTCAAACTATTAAAAAAAGGTATGTGTAACATTTGCGCGTTATGGAAAATAAAAATGAGACGAGAAAGGGGGAAAAGTAATTTAAAACGGACAACTTATTATTGAAGCACTCTTCATAATTTTGATTTCGATACAACAGTGTTTAATAAGCTATTGAAATAAATAAGAGTTCTATAAAAATCACAAAAACATCATTTTATTTCTGTACAATACATGTAAAATGATTCAATTTAATAATACACCAATCCACATAATTACAGATTGTTATGATCACTTGTTGAAAATAAGGCTTTCCTAGACGATACGATGACAAAATTCGCTCCGGCTGCACAGTTTCGGTCCTAATTGTGCAATTCCACCAAATCCAGAATTACCACCCGCACAACTTGTAAATACCAATGAACTTATTTTAGCTTCTAACTCTAACATTATCGTTATGTTTAATCACCATTTGTTTGGTTGATAAATAATTAATCAATAAAAATGAATCAATATGATATTCAATTAGTGACGACGTCATAAAACATCAAACATATTTACGTCCGAACTCATATAAATTATACCAGAACATAAACAAGCCTATAACATTACTTACAGTTTGATTCATCTATTATAACGATTCAGATTGTCCAACCACACCAGCTTCCATTTTGTTAATAATCTACTTTGTTTTATTTTAATTCTACAATACAACCCCAAAATTCCAATTTAATGGTGGGATGAACCACTCCAGTCTCACTCCCTATAAACAGTCATGACGACCCTAGTTCCACCGCAGGTGTATTGAAAGTAACTTGCCGAGTGCATAAAGAAGAAGCTCAGAATTTGTCGTATGCCGTGTTTTTCTCTGGTTAACCTGTGTTATGTTCAACTTTCTACAATTCCCTCATCTTACTACATTTTTAAATTTTAAACTAACATCTCTTAATTTTTTACTTTCTGAACTTAACTTGTTCATGGCCTCATAAGAACGGCCCCTCCCTCCTATGTCTGCGATCTCACATTCTGGTATCCCTAAATAATTGATGTTTTCATGTTTCCTATATAACTGACTTTATTTCTTCTTCTGTTGCATCCAACAGATCCAATTCACTCCCATTGTAAGTTATATTTTATTATGGTCAGTGTATGGTTAATGCAACGTTTTGAGTTTACTCTATGCTAATCACACAAGTTCTCACCCTTACAGTTTATTACAATTTCTCTTTGCAAAATTTATATACCAGTGCTTGTCACATTGCACTGTCTACGTTGTGGTTTTATTAATGTCCCCTCTTTCATTCTTACCATACAATGTATTTAAGTATGTCTATGGTTTACTTTTGTGGTAATTGAAACTGTCTAATGATAGTTATGTCATATTGCATGGAATTTATTAATCCATCTTGCTAAAGATCCTATTTGGGATGCATATCAAGGTATTCCTTGTCATTTATAAAACGAACCTGAAGAAATAAAGGAGGGACATTCCATAAACGACGGGCGGACTGTAATAGTTGAGCCAATTTTATTATGTAAAACTGAAATTGAGTGAAAGTAGAAGTGGTGTAAAATAAAATAATTGAAATTAAAGAATTTCAAGTGAAGTAAACAGTAGAAGTGCGCCTTGAAATACATAAAACTCTGCAGTTGGTACAAAACGGTTCTAAGAAATAAGTCAGAAAGCATATAAGTAATCATTTAAGAAATCTCTAAGAAATTTCTAAGCAATTTTTAAGAAATATCTAAGAAATCAACTAAATTAAAATGAACTTAGATTAAATTACGACGTTAAAACATTAAATTACTGGAAAACTATTCGAAATACTTGGTTACAAACTAAGCTACGGGTCAACGACTTGAAACCACTGAACTAGCAACCGATTTAGATCAGGAAGCTCCAATAAAATGCCGCAGAAGGAATAAAAGGTCAGAATTAAATTTTTTAATTCATAGTATGTTATATGCATTATCTTAAATATTTGGTGAGCTTAAAAATTGTTTGTAATTTGAATATCTCGTGTAAAACGTTTGCAGGAATTTAGTTGGTACGTGAAAGTAAGTTTAAAAAGGGGACTAATTCTTTGAACGTTCAACGAAACATTCATAGTAATATACAATTTTTTGCTGGCTTTAATTGCTATAAAAGGTTTAAAAAGGGTTATAGCTTTGGTAACGAACAAATTTGGTAGTAATATTTATTTTAATTTGGATTCAAAAGCTCTTAAATAGTAAATAATATTTAAAAGGACGTTGTACATTTTCTTAGTTTATTATACAAATTTTGGTGAATCTCGCTTGTCTTTTTCAGGTATATGGAGTGTTGGAGGGAAGTGGGTAAAAATTCTATTATCATATCGTCGTACACTTTGTGCGGGGCATCACGAAGCTAGACCAAGGCATAAATTTAACTGGGTGAATTACTATTTTAGAGGCATAGAGGGGTGGCGATCAGCAGGCAATATATATATATATATATATATATATATATATATATATATATTACTCATATTTAGACCAGGGTAGAAAATTAATTAAGTGCATCAAATAATTTTAATCACCGTGTATAAGGAAGCTGTGGGAAAAAGTACGCATTATTAAAATCGTGAAGCATAAAAATTTATTCGTTTCATTAAAAATAAGGGATTTAAATTATTTACTAGACGCTTTCTATAAAAAGAAGCAGAATTAAAATGCTCAAAAGTAACCGGTATTAAACAAAATGTACAAATAATAATTAATATTTAATTAGGATTCACTAAAAATTAAAGGGTAGAAGTCAATGCCATTCATTATTATTTTAATTGGAGTTAATTGAACGATTATTAAGGTATAATAAGCATAAAAGCCTGTGGAAAGTCCAAAGTTGATAAACAAATCGCTAATAGGAAGGTTAAAATAAGTGGAATATCCCAAATCGTAGAAGTGTTATTTAGAAGTATTACGATTGAACACCTGCGTATTTTTAAAAGTCACGTTCTGCTTAAATTTTGTAGATAACAAATGGTTACAGAGAATGTTGGAGAAACCGTCGCTTAATATTCACGGGAAATGCTAATAAAGTGGGTTATTTAGCAGTCTACGTGGATTGTACACAGCCGATAATAAAGAATATCGATTTGTACCACTCAGAACAGGGTAGATAGAGACAGATAATATGCGCAAAACAGAGACACGGATAATTAAAGGCGTGATTTGTGTAGCGTCACGAGGGTCACGATTGGTTGAAAATAAGAGGCAAACATGAGAGGTGTAAAAATAACATTTCTGTATAAAATTTAATTAGTTGTTGTCAGACGTTGCGTGCCGTGTGGAAAATTTCTGAGATTTAACTGGCTCGTGTGCAAATTTAATAAGAATCGCTGTGCCCGACTGTCGAAAGGGAACATAGTATGCGAAATTCTGGAAATTTTCCGTTTGCGGGACAAAACCGACATACGGGCGGGCTATTATATAAACCCGGACTTTAAACAGTTTAGCTCTCTTAGATTTTTGATTATTCGATGCTTTAAACAGTGCTCTTAGATTTTCGATTTTGATTTAATACTTGAAACAGTTTGCTCTTATATTTTGTGATTATTGAATACTTTAAAACAGTTTTGCTCTTTACGTGCTACGATACAAGTTATTATGCATTAGTGCACTTAGAAAAGAAGATACAAGGTAATAAAGTCTAGTTATATTTGCGAGTATTACTGTACCAATTATACAAATTTGTAACGATAAATGAATAAACAAAAGTAGGCAGTTTTGGGGTATAGCGTGAAAGAAGTATGAATTTCTTTGCTATTTTCGGGGGTGTTAATAGTCAAATGTTATTCGTAATCGTGATTGGATCCACAAAACAAGATTTTGGATATACTTAGATGAGTTCCGGAGAAGCTCTGAAACAACTTTAGATGAATGGTGGTGTAGAAAAGGATAAAAGGCGACCAGGAATCTGAGGACGGAAACATAACCCAGTTGGAATGGTAAAATTAGCAAGGACGATGTACATTGAAGCCACGAGTGCAGTAACCTTCAGGTAAATTATACAATTTTGTTCGAACTTTGATGTTTTTGGTGTGTGTTGAATAACTTTATAATTTGTTTGATAAAAAAAAAATGGACAGTAGTGAATTTGTACAAACAACAAATTTTTAAATTTAAGGTGAAATTTTCTTGTTTAAGTAAAAAGGAGTATTTAGCAGTTTAAGTTCTTGATTATGATGAAAATTTGGGTGTGTCTTTGAGCTCAATTAGACTAACCTGTTTGATTAACGTAAAGGGGTGGGAGATGCTCCCTTTGTACTCAGACTCAGGTCTGCAAATATTGTTAAATTAATTAGTAGGCATCCTACAAGGACTTTAATTCTGGATGCAAATTAAAATGATAACAAATTTAATCTTGAAATTTTATGATACTGAAATTTATGCTGAAATTTTAATGTATTATGAATATTGATGTAAATAGAGCTAACATTGATGTTTGTGGTAGGAATGTGTTTGTTTTTTTTTATGAATGAGGATGAAAGTTTTAACTAGGTGAGCAGCCGAGGCGGAAAGAGGACAGAGGCGATTATCAGAAGAGAATCACAGCCAAATCGTAGCGCCCAAAAGCGAGGCTCGAGTTCCAAAGAAAATTTTTGTGATTTTATTCCAGGAAGCTGGCGAGGCTTTTTGTACATGTCACAGCAGTTAATGACGCCCAACGCTGGGACTCGATTCGAAAACCTTAGTTCCCGAATAATGGTGAGGTTCACAGCAATATATATATATATATATATATATATATATATATATATATATATATATATATATATTACAGAAATAAAACGATTATCTTTGTGGTTTTTAGTTTATGATTTGAATAAGAATACTATTTTACATTAAATTAAAATTATACAGGGTGCTTCAATAACAAGTTAGTCCATTCAAGATTGATTCCTTTTTCTTTCACCTCCAATTTATTGTTAGCATAACGCATCGCATAATATTTCTGTTAGGGTGTTTGTATTCTAAAATCCAGGTACCTCTAAGTGGGCATTGTATTAAAGTAGTTCGATACATTCTGTGCATCTGACACCACACACCTGTAGATCGATCAAGAGCAGTGTCTGCAGCCCATTTGACAATGCACAGCAGATGTTACCAAGGCAACCAAATTAGCAATCGTCAAGCAAGATGAAACCTCCTTACTACTCTCATAAAAGATTCTGTTACATGCTGCTGAAAATCTGATACTAAAACGGTGCCCGTTTCAATCCTCAGAGATTCTCTTTATAATTAAAAAATATACGCAGCTGCCAAAAATTGACGTCCAAGAGCACATCCTACCATACAACAGTATAAAACTGCTCCTAGTAGAAGATTAATTATTGAGTATGTTACATTATAGGGATAATTGCCAATCATTGTATTTTATTGTAAAATAAACTTTTTTATTTCTGTGTTAATTATGTCTACTAAAAAAACCCGCCAGCATCTAACATAGTTTTTCAGATATAACAAACCAATTACATAAATGAACAAATACTGAAAGAAACAAAAATTATATTTACCAACAATTTTATTCCACTGATGTATTTCATTATCACCTTGAAACAATATATCACCTGTAACCATTTCGCCCATAATGCATCCCAATGACCAAATATCAATGTTTGCTGTATAACTCGTTCCTAAAATAACTTCTGGTGCTCTATAATAACGTGTAGCAACGTTGCGAGACATATTAAATGATGCTGTTCTTGCTAATCCAAAGTCTAATATTTTTAAAGTGCAGTCTGATTTTACTGCAATATTGCTTGGTTTGAGGTCCTAGAAAAGATTGTCAGACATAGATTTGACATGATTTCTACATACCCTATGTAAAATATCTGCTAAATGTAAATGTTTAATACCACAAAGCATTTGATATAACAAATAACTCATTGTTTCATGATCGAGAGGCATTTTTATAACTTGACAGAGATCAGCATGCATCAATTCCATAACTAAATATACATCTCGAAACTTTGATAAAGATGTTTGAGGGGTAAAAGCATATAAAAGATGAATTATCTGCAACAAAAAAATTAAAACCATAAAGCACTATAATTATAAACTTACATTTTTGTGATTAATTGATTTCATTAGTGTGAATTCCCTATATGCTCTTTCTGCATTTCTCATGTTTTGAAATGGTTTATTTAGTTTTTTTATAGCTACATCTTGTCGAGTTGAGGTATCAAAAGCGGAGCTAAATTACAAAAAAAATGAATAGAACTTAAATTTAAATAACTTATAAAATAGCTAATTAAAGCAAAACTATACCGGATGAACCACTTAACCTGGAATTATGTAATATCTCGAAAAATACGCATCGCATCGTACAGAAAAATTTGTCTAATTGAAACTTTAATATTTATTTATTTAATAATGGTAATGGTATACAAAACTAATTTACAGTAATAATAATAGTAATAGTAAAAAAGCCAATTTGCAATAAAAATAATCATAATGACTTCTGAGCAAAACAAAGCAATACACTTATAGTTGTATAGGAGGTATTAGTACTGTAAAACCTTTAAGTAATTTAATTATAAAATAATTTGGTCAAATGTAGTAGTTAAGAACACTAAAAGCTACACGAGCAATTTGACCGTTCTTGTACTTATAGTACACTGTATTGAAAATGATACAATAGCTAATGTAGTTTAGTCGTTCTTAATTTACACAGTGAAATACAAAAGAGATCAATTGTACATGCATTACCAGAGGTTATCATTCTATTGAGATTAAACCATTGACCATATAATTTTCTATGATATGGTACAAAGAATGTGTTGATGGAGCGTAATAATTTCTGTGATACGTTAAATCTAATTAATTGTAATAATTCTGGAGCATTTAATAAACCATTGATAATTTTGTGTAGAGTAATAATATCTATATTCATTCATCTTATCTTTAGAGATTGGATATTCAAGCGTATAAGTTCATCATAATTTATATTAATTTTTGGAATTTTTGTTTGTATCCAATATATATCTAAGAAAGTGTTTTTGAATATTTTCTAATTTGTCAATATGTACTTGAAAATAAGGAGACCAGACGACACAAGAGTATTCGAAGTGAGACCTAATTAGTGAGGCGTAAAGAGACTTGAATGCCAAAATGTTGTAAAATGATTTGGATGAAACTCAATTGCTTCAATGCTTTATTGCAGCAGTAATTAATGTTACTCAAATGTGAATTGTGCAGAAAATATGACACCTAGGCTCTTAAACTGTATGTATTGTTGATTAACGTATCCTTTATTTTATAAACTTGAGGTGTATTTATTCCATTTTGTTACACCGAATGAAATAACATTTCACAGTGTCTAATACCAGTTTTTTTACTTCACACCAATTAGCAAAGACATCAATTTCTTTTTGAATTTGAAGGATACTGTGACGAAGAGACCTTACTATAAATTTTTAAATCGTCTGCGTACAGGAGACATTCATATTTTTTGAAGCACCTAATAATATCATTAATAAAGATATTGAAAAGCACCAGAAACATGAAACACCTGAGGTTACATCAATAGATAAAATTTGTTTCCTGTATTGTATGAAAGAGCCTACTGATTTTAATATAGAGCCTTCGATACCAATTAAAGTGTATCAATAATTAAATCATGGTCCACTGAATCAAATGCTTTGGCAAAGTCCTTATAGATAGCGTCTACACAAAACCCATTCTCCAATGCATTCACAATATATTCTTGATACTGCAGTAGTTTGGTGATAATCGAACAAGCTTTTACAAATCCATGCTTACCCTTTATCGCAATATGCTTAAAGTGCAACGACAAAATGCGTGTAATTACTTTATCTAGAATTTTTGGGATTTGTGATTGAATAGTGATTGGTCTATAATTAATGATCACATCCGTTATCAGTATTTGTAAAAATAGGATTCACAAATGACGTTTTCCAAATATCTGGACAAACACCGTTCATTAGTGACTTATTATACAATATCCAAATTGGTTTAGATATAGCAAAAGAGCATGATTTCAAAAACAATGCTGGAATGTTATCAGAGCCTGCAGATTTATTTACGTTTAAGAGCCATTTTACACAATACTAAATTTCTATCTAAATTTAGTATTAAATTTGTTTCTAAGTTTACAAATAAATTTAGTCATGTGTAAACACAACTATTTAGAACTAAATTTGGTACTCAATCATGGATGGAATCCGATAATATTAGACTTGTCCTAAATTTAGTAATAAATTTAACAAAAACATCCTGGTATTTGAAAATGGATGATGAAGATTTGTTATTAGCGAGTGCGGCAATTTGTTTGTACAAAATTGCTGAAAAGCATAAAAAGAATACAAGGAAATGGTGGTGTCGTCCTTGGCTACTACGACGTGGCGAAGGAAAAGAAATTTTAACAATGTTAAATGTAGAGTTAAAAGTTGAAAATCCTGATAGTTATAAGAACTTTCTTCGACTATGTGCAGAGGAAGTAGATTATTTATTAAGACTCCTTGAAAATCACCTTAAGAAGAATGATACATTTATGATATGCAATTTCTGTACGCAGCAAGTAAGTATCCTGTTTTAAAATACATGTGCTAATATAATATAAGATTGATAATTTATTGCAGATTAGAAGTTACACTTCGCTTTTTAGCTACAGGAGAGTTCTTTCGAGCCTTGATGTATAGTTGTAGAATTCACGAAAGTTCAATTTCGTTATTTGAACCGTTGGTTTGTGACGCTTTAATAAAAGCTTTGGGACCAAATTACCTTAAAGTAATAATTACTACTAATTATGCAGTGCGTTTCAACGAAAATTACTCACTCTATATATAAATAGCTTTTGATATATTGATTTTTATAAAATATGCAAAAATGCGTTAAAATAAATATTATAGAAGCATATTTTGCCAAACACAAGTTTGGTATAATTTCAAACCCTGTATTCATAAAACCGAAACCTCAATTTTTGGGTCCCCACATCTTACGCCCATGATGGAATTCAAATGTATAATCTTTATAGGTGTTCCTTTTACCCGAGATCTCAGTAGATATATAGAAATTCCATTCTTTTTGTCATCTCAAAATTAAAATTTTATGAAAATATTAGTTCCCGTTTTGCCCCTAGAGCACAACCTTTCCTACTATTTCATTTGTGCAAATTCCGCTCACTTATATTGAAAAAGAGGGTAAAACTATGGAAGTGGGATTATTTCATGTTTACGAATGAAATTTCTCAAATGTCGTTTTTTTTAACACTGATATTGAATCCAAGATCATCTCACCAAGACTCAAGATTATATAAAAGTCAGTGTATCAAAAGTTATTTGGAGGTTGGTAGTTTTCATTAAAATGCGCGGTATAATGTGCCTGGCTATTGAAGGTTCATTAGAAAAATGTTATAGGTACCTACTACAGTTGCGGAGTGGGAAAAAGTAGCAGATGATTATAAGGACATTTGTCAATTTCCACAATGTTTGGGTGCTTTAGATGGTTGACATATAATATTTAGACCACCGATATCTGATTCATATTTTTACAACTATAAAGGCACACACAGTATTGTTTTGTTAGGGTTAGCAGATGCTAATCATAAATTTATATACGTTGATCTTGGTGTTAATGGATGAATTAGTGACGGGGGTGTTTTTAGTGCCAGCAATTTTTCAAAAGTTTTAAAAACAAATGCTTTAAATTTTCCTAAAGAAAAATGCTTACCAGGCCGCCAATAAAACGTACCATATGCAGTAATTGCAGATGCTTTTCCTTTGTTGCCTAATTTACTAAAACTCTTTCTTCCCTCAACGAGGTCTTAACCATGACCAAAAAATATTCAACTACAGATTAACAAGAGCTCGTAGAGTAGTTGAGAGCAGCTTTGCCATATTAGCAAAACGATTTAGAGCGTTAATGATTCCCATGCATTTAGCACCAAATAAAGTTGAAAAAATCACATTGACTCGTGTTATATTACATAATTGCTTATGTTCTGTTAAAAAAAATATTACCTTGAAAAGTTAGACAAAATACCATGCAATTTACAAAAGGCGCAATATAAATTTGGAAACAAATCTTCATGTGTGGCAAGGCTAGTGAGAGAAGAATATAAAGCTTATTTTAATTCTGAAATTGGACAAGTGCCATGCCAAAAGGACTCTATTAACAGACATAGATTGTAAAATCTTTTTTTTATAATAAAAAAGTAAACATTATTCTCAGTATTTTATTCAAATCTACATTTTTTAATTGCATTATATAACATATTATTAATTTCTTGTTCAGTATCCAGCAAAATATTTAGATCTGTTATCAAATTAAGTTTTGAAGCAACATAATCTGCATATATTTGATTGTCAGTTTTTTTTCCTATTACATTGCGACTTTTTAAAATACTTGCAATATCTTTAATTGTATCTTCAGCAGGATCTAAGACACGCTTCTTTGCTTTGTTTAGTTTTGTTTGATGTGTTGATGGTGGATTAAAACTAGTGCTAGGAATCGAAGAGATCAGCGAAACATTTTCATTTGTTATAACCTCTTCTGTATAATATTGAGGCACATCATCATCCCCCACAATGTCCTGGAATCTATATTCAATTAAAATATCCACTGACTGTAGTGGTTCCACTGTTGATGTATCATTTTGCTGAAATGATGTGAATTATTGATGATGCTTATTAAAAAAAGTATATATTGAGGTTAGATTTTTTTTATTAATTCAAATTTTTCCATTACGAGGATAGAAAATTCTATTTTAACCTTGGGTTTTAAAACACGATAACCGAAAGCAGCTTATTTCTGAGAAATTGTTTACTGTTTGGGAACTTACAGTCTGATTTAAATCAATTTGGGTAGATTCATAATCATAATCTTGTAAGATAATGGAGTCCACAAATTTTCTTGGGTTGATATGATCTAATAACAAGTTGAAAATGCAAGGCATTGTCGCAACGAACTTCCAAATGTAGACTTACTTTAAAACAATTTAAAGAAATTAAAATTATTATGTTGTAATAATTATAAGTATTCAGATAAAATACAAAAATTTATAAACAACAAAAGAGACATTTTAATATATTTTATTTTATTGAATAAATATTTTAAAAGCTATATATGTGTGTATGTATGTATGTATGTATGTATGTGTGTTTGTGTGTGTGTGTAAATAAGGGGCATATTTCGATTCAGTTTTTCAGAGGATTCTAAATATGTATCGCACATTAATTTTGGACCTATTTGAAATTTTTGATAAAAATTAATTCCCTGGGGGGGTCGGGTATCCGTGGTCAGATTTTGTGGGGGGTACCATATTTCGACTCAGCTATGTTAGGGGAGTCCAAATATGTATCGCACATTAATTTTGGACCTATTTGAAATTTTAATTTTCCGACGGAATATCGCGGGGCACGGCGTCCCGTGGCCCGATTTCAACTGACATTAAAACTTAAGCTCAGGACACCGAGCTGAATCGATTGATGTATCACACATTGATGTCCGACCATTAGAAAGGCCTCGGACGGACAGACGGACGACAAATCGATTTCATAAACGAACGAAGTTCGTTGAAAATTGAAGTTTATTGTAATACCAAATTGTTGAAATGTAGACCTGAAATTAAGATTTGTTATGAAAGCGCTTGGAGGTTAGTTATATTATTTTTACATAGTCAACACCTGCACCACTACTTTTGGATTGTTGTACCTTCTTATATTCTTAAATTCGTTTTGAGCCCATTCCATTAATTTTTTATTTCTGAATTGTTACATTAGGACGTAATTGATACAGTGAAAATTAATATTTTCTAAGGCTGCATTTCGTGTATGTTTATTATGATACAACCCTGATTTTACATTATATAAACAAGGATTGTTATAGTAGGCATCAATTAAAGCGCGCACTTGATCATTAGACCACGACATAATTATAAATATAAGTTAGAAAAATCTGTTTATTTCAACAACAAACAAGAGAGTATAACAGACGAAAATCATACATAACCTACAATAACAATTGATCATTCCAGAACAGCTGACTTTGACAGGTCGGTTATTTCGACCGAGGGGCACATATACATGTATTTCTCCATTTATTTATAGGTGTCCGTGTAGTAAATATTGTTATAAACGGAGCTTTGGTAGAAAATAATCGTTTTTGGTGTTTCAGATATTACAAAATATCTCAAAGTTACTATTATCTAACTCTTACTGGTGATGTTAAGTACCAGTATGATGAAAAGATAAAAATTATAGACAATATTGATCCCTTTAGCCTTACAACTATTGATTTTTCTCTAAACATCCTTGACTTACCTAATGTTATCATTATGGACCTTATCAATTAGTTAATTTGAATAAGTTTTTTATTGTGATGCTATCATAAAATAATCATATATAAATACAAATTCAAAATTACTTAGGAATAAACTTTATATATTATAAATATGAAAAGCACTTAGTAAATAAATAACTATCACTTCAGGTAAGTGGTAAGTATTTGCAAAGGGCACAAGTTTAATAATGCACTATATATCACTACAATTTTATCCAATGCTCCAGTCTCTTTAAATTGGCAGCATGCTTACTGGAATAGTTTCTTGAAAAATGTGAAACTTCTTCTTCAACGAGCCAATAACCCTTTCCACATGAATCCGCGCAGTAGGAAAGTCACATGTACTCTCCAAGTCTGCATGATGCAATTTTGTTCTAACCATAGTAAAGGCTGGTATTTTCAAGCGAACACCCATGTGAAAAAAAATTTCTTGTATGATTCTGTTCAAACTTTGGGTGTTCGGAACACCACACATGGGTCACCACCGATGCATTGTTACAAAATGTTTCTGTTTGTACCTAAAATGTATAAACATATCTTCAGCAAACCTAATTGTTACTTTAATAAATGCACAAACCTGTGCTTCAATATTTTTCTTTGGCATGTGATAATTCTTTCTCATACCTTGCTGCAGCAAAAGATCCAGGATATCCGCTTGAAACATAACCCATGTTGCGATTTGGTATCCAAACAGGATTACTTTTGTTCTCTAATTAGCCAGTGCATTCTTTAATAATTGAATTAAATAAATGATGTGTTTTGATTTGCTATATTTAAATAAAAATTTAGTTAACTAAGTTCTATTTATAATATATTGTAGTTTTTACCTTGTATAAAATGTTTGGAACAACCCGGCCGCTTTTAAGTTGTGCTTCACGTAGATTTCCACGTTTCAAAGCTTTTATCCAGGTATAACGACGTTCTGCAGAGAAGGCATTCATATTATCCCCATTGTTTGTAAAAACAGCAAGATAATTGTAAAAAAATACTCTGTCTTGCAGTCTGCATTCTACACTTCAAAACACTACAAAAACTAGTCATCTATCTTTTTTTTGTAAAAAAAAATTCATTTACGTCTATGTATACTTGAATTTAATAGGATTGTATGCCCTTCAGCAAATATGGCTGACAAAACTGCGACGTCAATCTGGAATGCTCAATTCATTATGAAATTAAAATGGAACTATTGCACAGATTTGGGAGTCGATTTATTGAGAAAAATAGGACGGGTTCTATAAATTATGCACATAATTTATATCCTAAATTATGAACTAAATTACTATGTATTACACCTTTCTAAAAATAATTCTAAATTTAGAAACAAATTTAGTACTAAATTTAGATTGAAATTGAGTATTGTGTAAAATGACTCTAAGTTATGTAGACAATCAAATATTTCTGAAAGTTCGAATTGAATTAATGTTAGATTAACAATTGTATTTTGATCTGATACATGGAGCTGTGAAGTAGTAGAATATCCATACGAAGACGAAAATGTCTAGCAAATACGTTGGCAACAGCTTCCCCGTTTGACAAGACCTCATTTTGATATGATAATACCAGTGGCATTCCATTTTGTATTTGGTTAGATTTTATAAATTTCAAAATTTTCTCGGGTTGATTTGAATATTATTTTAAATTTGTTCAATATACCTATTACAACTGATGGATGCTTGTTTCTTACATAACATATGCAAATCCGAAAATAATCCTGGACAGAATTGGAAACTTTAAATTTCTTGTGAGCCAATTTTTTTAATTTAATATTTCTTTTAGTTCCATATCAAACCACATAGGATACTGAAATTGAGATGTAATAAAGTGTTTTGGGATATATATTGCTATGATATAGCCTTTAATTCCTTTAAACCCCTACGTTGGGTGTTATTTTCATTTGCTGTGATATGCTCTTTTTTGATTGGTGTGCAATTTTTATTGCTGTGATAATGCCCTTACGATTCAAGCCCCTACGTTGGGTGTCATTTTTATTGCTATGATATAGCCCCACGATTGGGCGTTATTTTCATTGCTGTGATATCTTCTTTAATTCCTTTTTGCCCCATGATTTGGTGTTATTTTTATTGCTGTGATTAGCCTTTTATGATTGGTGTATCATATTTTTATTGGTGTGAATATCAACCCCTTTTAAAATCCTATAATTTCTTGAATTTGTTTTTCCATGGCTAGCTCACTGAATGCCCTACTTCACGATAATAAAGATTGTTTAACCTCTTTTTCTTTCTACTACCTAACTGTTAGAATAATTTAAATGAAGCAATCCCAAATTACACAGTATAATGATTGATAATATGTACAGTTTTATGTAAATAAATAAATCCTATTAACTCTCTCAACTTTGCTTAGAACGCCAAAGTAAATATTTTTAATAGTATTCTTATCATTAAGATTTTCGAGTAAATAACTTATTGTTCACAAAAATTTTCAACTTGTTTTATAAACACGACACGTGGCCGTCAAGCATAAAAATACCCCAGGTCAAACTCAACATGAATCATTTTCTAAACCAAGCACTTCCATTTTATACTTTGAGCAAATTGGAATGGAGGTCGTTGATGGTAAAAATTAGTGGTAAAACGCAGATAGTGTCTGAAGTCATATTCTTTTAGCGCAAAAACCCCAGGGCAATAACACCACTTTTTAAAGTTGATCTGAAGAGCTTTGAATTTATTATCGAAAGTGAACAGCAGAACCTGTTCATATCCGGTGCAAGAGTAGTTTCTTCAAGGGTAGCAGTCGGCGACCTATGGTTAGGTGTGAGTCCTTTATTTTCACTGAATTCTTTACCAGATTTGTATGAGAAAACCAGTGGTGTTTAACAACCGCCTTAATCATGTATGGTCAAATCACTTGTTATAAAACCCCATCATTTCAAGTCCACGAGATCCGTTTGGTTGAAAGATGTAATAGCAACTAATTTAACCAATTTTTTGTAACTATAGATATTTTATGAAAGAAAAATAACTCATTAAATCTTTGTAATACACAGAGTTCTCCCACTTACAAGAATCTTAAACGACATAGTTTTATAACTACCAAGATTTGTATTAAGATGGCTTAAAATTTCAGTTTTTTAAATTAAATGTTCAAATTTGTAAATAACTGCCAGATCTGACATTCCATACGTAAAGATTACAAATGCGTAAAGAAACCTCGTCCAAATGGTTAAAACTAAAGAATTTGTGATAAAATTTAATTGTTAAATATGAATGTTATTTGATGAAAGTATTTGTTATGAAATAGACAAATTATCACGCAGATACTTCATTTTTAAAAAGCATCTGCTAAAAATGTTTCTTCGTTGAAGACATCTGATTGATTGAGATGAGACCTCTCATATGTGTTAAGTTAATCCAAGAATTTAAATAGAAAAATTTAGAATTAATAAATACGTTTTCCGTGTCTACCCTTTCTAATTGATTAATAATTGCTACATATAGTGGCGTCCAACTTTAGAATAAATTATTTTCCGTTTAACTAAGACAATTTCAGCCTCCAACCCCTCCCCAACTCTCCCTTGGGGTAATATCCAAGTTAACCATCAGCATACAGTTTTTAGCCTTTTCATCCTCTAAGCTTAAAACTTTAATTTGTTAAAGTATAATACTGTAG
This sequence comes from Platerodrilus igneus, assembly GCA_036346225.1. Classification (NCBI taxonomy): domain Eukaryota; kingdom Metazoa; phylum Arthropoda; class Insecta; order Coleoptera; family Lycidae; genus Platerodrilus; species Platerodrilus igneus. Next base: position 6,041,256 of record JARFIW010001638.1, read on the forward strand.
CGAGTCATGTGCAACGTAAAAACCATGTAGCCAGTATAAATATAAAAATTATAGCAAATGCTGCTGCAAGATGTGAAATCATAATTTGTTTCTTTAACATGCTTAAATATTAAAACCGGCTACATTAGCATGCATATTATATAAAATTGTTACATTGACGCTCACAACGTGGGGCATGATCTCTTTAGCACATCTTATAATTAAAACTGTTTCAAAGTTGATTCGTTAGAAAGTAATACCCATGAAAGAAATTAGTATGCATTTGTATTTGTCCCTGTGTCCACTGACAAAATGTTAAGCGACTTTCTAAATCAACGCTATGAAGATCTTGGTGCAAAGAAATGTGATAGGGATGATATTTATGGTACTTTAAAATTTTCAAAATACTGCTTTAGAACAGTCTGCAATCGTGAGCTATTTCTCGTGTACTAATGTCGGGATTATAAGCTACTGTGGCTAATACAGCAATTGCATTATCTTCTCCAGTTACCATTTTTTGACGAATCTTTTTAAGTTGAACACTTCCTTTGGTAGTAAACTGGTTAACAGTACGGAAAAAGAAAGTGCATGATGGCGGGCTGTCCAGAAAATGCTAAGCATAAAAGTTGACAGCATTATCAAGATTTCTGCCAGATTCTTCATAGACAAGAACCATTACAATTTTCTCTTGTAACTTGAACACCACCATTTTCATATTGTGTAATAAAGTAAATTGTTCCTTGTTAATCTTTATTAGGTATAAGTACTACGTTCTACAACTAATGTACAATAATTTTCACAAAATTTCGAATTTAAAGACCATTTTGTGACGTTTGTCGTTTGGCAGAGGTAACGCAATGTAACCAATTTTAATAAAAGAGTGAAGTTAATCGAGCACACGGTAAGGTTATTCATGTTAATCAAGCACGCCAAAGGGAACAGAAAACTACCACGTCCCTGTTGTTGTTTCTGGGTTACATTAAAAGTAGTTATTAACCAACCACCCCACCAACTGGAAATGTGTGGCAAGCGTAACATCATTGAATAGCCCGTTGAAAAATACTAAATACATGTGTTTTCTGCTTTTTGATTCTTTTGATTTCTGTTCCATTTCTTGCGATTACAGCACCATCTCAAATCAACAAAATTTTTCGGACAAATTGTACGAAAATTTCGGCTTAGAATCTGAGATAAAAATAGGGGTTTCTATTTAAGTTTTCAAATTTGTCCCTACCCCACAGAGGAGTGTGGGGTGAGCGTAATTTAATACTAACGAATCCCCCCCGAGGTATTCAAGTTTCAACTCTACAAATTTTTCTGTACAATGCGTATCCTTTGAGATATTACAAAAGTCCAGGTTAAATGATTCACCCGGTATAAAAACAAAGTTAGAAATGGTTACTTACCAAACTAAACCTTGTGCACCATATCCCCTTGGTTGCAAATTTGTATACTGCTTTGGAACACAAAATTCGGTGTCCCCAAAAACCCAGTTTTTGAATCCCGATCTCATTATAGATAACAAAACTATATATATACAAAGTAAAAGTAAAAGTTAATTAATAGCTAAGCATAACCAAAACCAGATCACAAATAAAACATTGTTAAGCTAAAAGATTGCATGTAATACTCAAGACAATTTACTAAATAATGAAATTTCGATGAACATTTAAAATGAAATAAAAATGCTAAAAACATGCAACAGTTGGTGACTAAAACATTTTAATTTAAACTTTATTCTATTGTTTGCTTGTGTGTTCACCATATATCAAACAATACAAAGTCTTTCATAAAATGTTTTACCAATAAGTCTTTTAGTTTACTGTTATAGGTAATTTCAATTTCTTTATGCCTTTTGTAATAGGACGATTTTTGCATTTGAAAATGATAGGATTGGCCATCGAAACTATAGTCGTGTAATTTACAGTTATTTTTCATGGTATTTGTTTTTATGGATGCGGTTAAGTTTTCACTTAATTTTTACTAAATGCGATAAGTTTAAATCATGTCGTTTGTTGCGATTCAAAGTTTGTAAATAATTAATTTAGAATTAGTTGTGTTGGAATAAAAACTGACAGTTCTGTAAAAAGTATCGAAGTAGACAGATTACATTTTTGGCATCTGATTATTTGCACTTATAGTTTTCCATATCAGTAACCCACAGTTGTGACTGGAGTGAACTAAGAATTCGTTATTTGTATATACATCAAACCAGTGGTGTTAATGGCAATAAGTAGGTGGCACATTGCCGACACTGCATATTTAGTGGAGAATGTAACAGAACTTGGCTCGGTTGCTTATCGGGTTGGAAGAATTGGGGCAATTGTGTGTAATAAGTAATAACATAGAGCATTGTTTCAGTGATCATTTGAAAAATAGCAATATTTGTAGAAGTGAAAAAGAAGAGTAGGGCAGTTGCTCGTGCACAGTTTACACGTTTCATCTAACGAGTTAGAGCAACTTTTAGACCAAAAACCGATCAATGCAAAAAACGTACAGGTTTTGTGGGAACTTATTCATCCAAAATATGACCTCTTAGTTGGGTTAGCTTCCGTGATAGTTGAGTTTATGTTGAATGAGGGTATTGAAAAGTTATTTAGTGTTGAAGTCGATGCACGTGAGGCGTACAAGAAGAAGTTTGCTGAATTGTGGTAGCATTATGAAGATTGCATGAATCAGGATAAGAAATCTGTAATTAGTAATGAACAACTGTCAATGAATGAATATGTAGTTAACAATGAATGTGAAAATGCAAATTTAAGCTTCCGCTGATAAAGTTTATTTTTATATATAATATAATATAGTGCTCGTTACGGAAATTAGTATACATCTCGGTAAATATAGACTTTATACAAAAAGTTTTATATAAAAGTTGTTTAACATTTTATTTTCCATAATAGGACAACATTTAATTGTTTTTATTTCAGAAAACAATTGAGTAACAAATAACACTTTCATTTTTTTTAAATAGCATTAGGCTCATTTGATAGAGAGACTTTTTTTCTCTTTTAGACGACGTAAAATCTTAGTACCCTTATACCAGAAAATTTTTGAAAAAATGTAAAAACTGTTTATTAAGTTAATTTCACCAATAACATTTGTCTTAACAATTGAATGAATGAAAAATTAATTTTTGTACAAAGCTTGAAAACAAAACTAAATTAGCAATAAAATGTTTTTCATGGCAATAAGTGTTCAAAATGTTTGTTATTAACGGCAAGGCAGTGACCCAACCTATCACGAAAAGCTTGAAAAGAATTTCTGAGTGATCTTAAAGAAAGTGCTGCAGCTTCATCCTGTATTTGTTGCTCTAATTCGACAAAATTCCAAAGCTGATTTGTATACAATTTTGATTTTAAATATCCCCAGAAGAAGAAATCACAAGGTGTAAGATCTGGAGATCAAGTGGGCCACTCCAACGGGTTAGAAATACCACATATAAATATCGGCATGCATCTTGTTGAAATCAAAGATCATCAAGATTTGCTTGGCAAGCTGGAATAATTTGCTCTTGTCATAAGTGCAAATAACGGTCACCACTTAGAGTACCACGAATAAAGAAAGTTCTAATTTTGTGATCTGCACAAACTCCCACCCATATGTTTAATTTTTGTTGTTTGGGTATGATTTTGGATCATCCAATGGGGATTTTCATTGGCCCAATATCGACAATTATGGCTATTTACATTTCCATTTACACAAAACGTAGCCTCGTCAGAAAAAGACAATATTAATGACAAAATTTTAATTGTTGGTGATTCGCTCCATTATAATTTCACAAAATTCGACACGTCGATTGCAGTCATCTTCGGATAATTCTTGCAATAAAGTCAGTTTGTATGCATGTAATTTTTCTGAATCTAATATTTTGTGTATTGAACCTTTACTTACGGCATAGTTTAAACTTAACTGACTAGTTCAAATGTTTGGATTTTCTTCGATTGCTACTAAACTTTCAGCTTTTTACTTCATTTGTCACAAATCTCTGTGGACCAGTCTTCGGCAGATCTTTCACATTATCATTCGCATGATACGTAAAACTTATAGGATTCTTGCATTTGTAAAAGCTAATCATTTTACAGTTGTCAACATTAAGACCAAGCCGATTATGTTTAAAATAATAGATTAAATTATCCAAATTCGTTTTGCATTGGATAAAAAAATGGATGCAGCTAGGAGTGAGCTTTATAAAAATAAACCGCCCCTCCCTAAGGTACGATATCGAATACTTAAGCAATCTGCATAAAAGTTCAAGTCATCAGCACACCCAAGGCAGTGAGTTGGCTTAAACACAGAAATTACACCATTAGTAAAAAGTGTAAATAATATTGGGCTAAGGTGTGATCCTTGAGGCACTCCAGATGTCACAGTAATTGCTTTAGATATAAAACCACATATATTTATGTTATTGTAATCTGCTCGATAAAAGAGAAGAAACTCGTTAAAGGTAACCTCAAGAACTCCAAACGCATGCAGCTTCTCAAGCAATAGATCGTGGATAACCTTATCAAATGCTTTAGATAAGCCAGTGTATATTACCTCAACTTGGTTGCTATCCTCCAAACCGTTAACTAAAAGTCTTGAAAAACGGCTAGATTAGTGCAAGTCGATCTTCCTTTGTAAAAGCCATGTTGCTGCTTTCCTAAGGCATGTTTGAACGTGTTTAATTTTTTTTCCGCAAATAATAGATTAAAAGTTGTCACCGCTGATGGTAAACCAGAAATAGACGATAGGTAACTGGTCCCTGTTGTAACGATGGCAGAAGGGGAGGGTTGCTTGCTCAGCCAGGAGGTCGTGGGCTGACGGCTTCGACTAAGGACCAGAATGGCGAAGCTCGAAGAGTAAGGGCGCCAGAGTCTTGCCACAAAGAAAATATAGAACCGTGACTCAAAGGTTCCAACTCATACACAAGTTCCCAAATACCATATCCAAGCAGCACAAAGCGGCACAATCGTCACGCACTAACTCAAAACAATAATAAAAATAATAATCAAGGAACACGTATAATATTTACTTGGCACAAATACAGGTGACACAATGCACAATAAAAAAGAAACAATAAAGTGATGCGTGGAGACCCACGAACGGTTCGGTACATACACGGGGTACCGCAAAATAGGCGAATGAATAAGTTGTAACTAACGCAAGTTGAAACGCGACGAAAGGCATGCCGCTCATCCGTTATATAAAGGCGCGGAGATAAATAATCTCTAAAATCTATAAATATATCGCGTTCGTTGGTGGATCTTTTACAATACAAAATATCGTAGCATACAAATAAACCTGAATAATAAGGCAAAATACATAGCATATAAATCTGGTGAAATTAATAGTAAAGCAGATCACAAAAAAAATATAAACACACTGTAGGTCACAATTGTTACTACAAAACTTCGGTATCTAAAGAAAAAGTACACACAATAGTTCGCCTGAATAGTGATTAAACATGTAAACACCGAGGTGAAAGCAAAAGAATTTATCAAACGTTACTTCTAATTTCCAAAAATGTAAAAATATAACTTTGGTTGTGATAAAACTGGATTTTGTAATAATTAAAGCGTAAATAAATTTAGCTGATAACGTAGTTTAAATTGGTTGTTGAGCCGATACAAAAAAAAAACAGGTATTAAAGTAAATATGTATACGACCTTCGAGATCCAGGTGTCCTGAGTACTCTTAGTAGTAGCAACACAGCTCTGGGCTCGATAATCGGCGGGGCGACTATTGCTTCCTTCCAGAACAGCAAATTTAAATTTGTAAACAAAAGCAAGGAACAAGCAGGAACGGTGATCGAAAGCAAAAACAAAAGGTACTACTAAAAGTAGTACCGACGGCAGTCTAAAGCAGGTAGTACTAAAAGATGGTACAAAAAAAGAAGGCCACTAAAATGAGAGAAAAATAATTAGAATACCAATGCTGTACCTAAATAATTACGTACGTTGGACGGCCTTATCGCAAAAGTGAAGAGTCGGAGACGCAAATAAATTCCACAAACGGAAGTGGACAAACGCCACTAACTTCTGTCTTATAATTACAGATCCTCCCCAAGGAGATGCTAAAACAAATGCTCAATACGCACTTATAAAATTATACAACAAAACCAAGAGCGTTCACTTTACTCTTTTACAAGCTTCAAACAAACAATGAATATCAACATCATGCACACTACACCTGCTAGATAAGATAATCGACCCATTCAGAAATAGAAATAGACAAAGAATTAAAGCGAGTTGGAAATTAACCTCGAGAACTGGATAAGATTTTACAGAAAACACAGAATAACTTCAAAACTGGAAAGCTACACGTAACAAAGTCTTATCAATAGCGGAGAGTAGTGGGATTCCTCTATAATTTACAATAGGTCTTTTATCACCAGTTTTATAAACCACATACAGAAAATATTTCTTCTGCAGTTGCAGAAATATGCCCAAGTTCATTGATTTCTGAAATATAACTAATAGTGGATCAGCAAGTTCGATACATCATTCTTTCCAGAAGATGGCTGGCCTTCCGAACCACCCCCTTTAAAAAAGTCTAAATTGGTTAACATCAATAATTTCCTTAGTTGTGAATAAGTGATTACCCAGGCTAGCAAAGGAAGTACACAGATTTGACCGATTATATGTACCATTGATAATATTCTGATCAGGAAAATAACAGAAACCAAAGTGCTTCACAAAAGCATCAACTATTTCATGTGGGGAGGACAGAAGAGTGTCGCCATAGAAAATGCAATGGGGAATACCGTTTTTTACCATAACAGAGTTAATGTATGACCAAAAGGTCTTAATATTCACTTTAATTTCCACTTCTATGTTCCTGATGAACATGTGGTAACAATTGTTAATTTTGATTTTACTTAACTGTCGCACTTCAGAGTATTCATTGTAGTCGTTCTCTAAATTAGATTTCTTGTACTTAACGCACAGCTTATTTTTTAACTCTATCAGTCTGATTAGATCCACATTGTACCATTTCGGGAATTTCTTGGATTGAGAAAGTTTTATAGGAACGAAGTTTTCTACCGATTGAGCCTTGTCTTACGCAAGAATTGTTGCAAATTTTACAACGCACTTGTAGTGTCATGGCTAACAGCAATAGTAACTTGATAACTTCGAAATTAAAGTTTTGAATATGCCAAAAACCAACGTAGTGACATGCATATGGAACCTAATGAAATTTTTAAAAGGTGAGGAGGAAAATGAGCAGGGAATTTGTGTGGACACAGAGGGTTTTGGCCTGCCGTCAACACAGTCTTACAGACACAAAGTGGAAGTAATTCCAAGTATGTAACTACAACAGATACTGGCGTGCTTAACTAAGTGAATGCAATTAAGATGAGAGCATTTCTTGTTTTAAGACTGGGGACATGACATTGAGCAAAAAAAGACGATGCTAATCAAAAAGAAGGTGGGTTTCCATTGTTTACATACAGGTCACGTGTATAAAAAATGCCACACTTTTCCTAAACGTCTCGTATGTGCTAGGTCTCATGTGATAGCAGTATGTCCACATTTACAACGGAAAGAAGGCACTGTTTCTGTAAGGGAGCAACTTGAAAACTGTGACGAGTCTAGCAGCAATAAAACTCAAACTTTCTCCATACACACCAATCAGTGTGTTTTTACAAACTTAAAATATTTCACTAATTTGTGAGAAAAAGTATGAGTGATTCGAGCCTAAATTGACAGTGGCTCGCAACATTCCTATGTTCTTAAGTCTATGGTTGATGGTTTTGGATTTGAATCTAAAGGCATAGAAAAAGTAGTGCACTGTTTGTGTAGAAGTATTAAGTTACTTAAATCGCATGCTTGCTACAATATAGCGGTGTCGAAAGATGAGTATAAAATTACCTTCGAGACTAGATCAAATTAATATATGCACTAATGTTGCATCTATATTTATGGACGATAATTGCGTAATGTAAAGATTGATTTATTTACACTAGTGGGTATCTACATTCAAACTAAATGATACCAGCCACGATCTTAAGCTAAAGAGGTAAACTTTGTTTTTGAAATCATGTAAATTGTTTACTGCAAAAATATCAATGCCATTAGGAATTGAAGGCTTTACAAATCCTCAACATACGATCACTCACCATTTAGTTGGTTCTATGAGTGTAGATTTATCGTGATTTATTGATGTAAAAATTCAACACTGTTTCTGTTTTGAATACAGAACCAACACAACCCTTTCAGGGCATTTGCATACACGATAGCAGAATCAGTTGCTCATTTTTTTCAGTGTATATAGAAATAAGTACAACAGTGAAATTAGTATAGAACATTTAATTACATGATCAGCAAGATATAGTACAAACTTGAACATCTTAGTACTAAGCATGCGTAGTAGCCAAGTTAGATGCTTAAACTCCTGATACGTACTACCCTTGCAGCAAGTCACTGCAAAGATTAAAGGTTAAGAGGTGCGAGCATATAAAACTAGTTTCTAATAATTAAGGAAAACCTTTAGCAGAGCGATTTCATTGAACACTGCCTTATAATGTGTATTCGTAGCTGTTGTTCTTAGACCAATTTTACCTAAGATGACATCACAATCAATTAGGTTTGTTAAAAGTTTGAACAAAAAGCACATCATGCTATTTCTTCTACGCCGGTCCATGGTTGTAAATCCTACCAGTTTACATCTTGTGTTATAATCTACCTGTCCATATGGAAAGGTACTTAATAAATTTATCCTGCACCCTCTTAAGTTCATCGATGTTCCACTTGTATGTAGGTGCCCAAACAATGCTATTGCACTCAACGACGTTTAACACTAATGTATTATATATTTTCTTTAGAAGAGTTAGATATATCCTTAGCTTTTTATAAAAGCAATCGTCCTGAATGCTTTCATTGCAATAAAATCAATATGTATATTAATGTTAAGCCCATTGTCAAATATGATTCCCAAATCTTTATATGTTTAACAGATTCCAACGGCGCTGACCATATAAAGTATGTGTATTGTAGTGGCGTGCGACTTTTGTAAATACTAATTGATTTGCATTCAATGACATGTAAACCAAGTAAGTTGTCATTACACTGTGTAATCAGTCTATCTAAGTCACACTGTATTAATATGCAATCATTGTAAGAGATGACACACCCATAAAATTTAAAGTCATCTGCATAAAGTAGGCATTGTGTGTTATTCAACACGCATACAACATCGTTTACAAAAACCAAGAATAGCACTGCACCTAGATGAGAGCCCTGAGGTACACCAGATGTTGCGAATATAGGTTTGGATTTAACTCCATGCTCTTGAACATATTGTATTCTATGCGATAAATAAGCCTAGATCCATCATAAATACTTTCAAAAAATTCCAATATTACACAATTTAGATAAAAGTAGAGAATGACATACACCATCAAATGCCTTGAACAAATCAGTGTATACAACATCAATTTGCTTACCATCCTTTATCCTTTATCAAGAAATTTTGGTATATTGCTAAATTAGTGCATGTTGAACGACCACTATGGAAACTATGTTGTTGTTTTGCAATAAACTGTTTGTAAGTACTGTATAGTTCATCAGTAACGATTGACTCAAAAACTTTAGCTATAGCAGACATTATTGAAATGCCTCTATAGTTAGCAACATTGCTCTTATCACCAAAGGAACAAGTGGTGACTTCTTCCATAGGTTCGGAAATACTCCCAGAGTCAAAAGATTTTTGATAAATTATATATAAAGGTTCTGCTAGTACATCAACACACTTTTTGAGAAACACTGGGGTATCCTATCAGGACCGGCTCCCTTGTTAATATCTAATGCTGGTAACTTCCCTATAATTTCTCCCACAGTAAATGTGTGATTGCTCAGAAAAACCCAAATAAGCCCAAACTTGATATAACCTCTAGGGATTTATATGAATTGACAGACAATTTATAGCCAGCACTGAAATGATCAGCAAAACCATCAGCAACAGCTTGTGCAGAATGAAGACTGTTGTTACTGTATATCATTTTCTTTGGAATGTTGTCGTCTTTCTTAAGCGATTTAATATATGAAATGAAATTTTTGGTGCTTGTAATTATATTCTTTTCTGTGTTGTTAATGAAATTTAAATAGTATTCGTTAATGTCTACTTTAGTTCGCATGTGAAGTATCGAGTACTTAGCGGAATCATCAATGCTTTGAGTTCTTAGATATTTATGATAGAGCTTATTCTTATGGTTAATTAAAGGTTAATTAGCCCACTGCTATACCATTTAGGAAATTTATCGTGCCTCACAATTTAATGGGCACGAACTTATCGATAGCATCATACAATACTTGATTAAACAATTCAACTAATTTGTCAATAGAAATATCTTCATACAAAAAGCACTAGTCAGCCTTCAGAAGATAATCGATTATGGTCGATTTGGAGCACTCCTAAACAGGTAGGTTGTGTACACTGAACGAGCTGATGGAGTGACTGGGATTGGTACCCATAATTCAAGAGCAGAATGAAATGTATCCTCATCAACCAAAATGGTAGATGATCTTAATAAACTGGTGGAACTATAATCTGCGAAGATTAAGTCCAGTTGTTTACCAAGTGTGTTACATACATAGTTGATCTGGTCAAGTTCAACTAATTGCATTTCACTTAAAAGTTCTTCACTAGCAGGCGAATTAAGTTGAAGTGGCAAAAGGTAGCCATCAATCTCTACCCATTCAATATCAGGTATATTGAAGTCACCAAAAATAATAAATTTAGATGTATGGTAGGAATGTCTTAATGACTCCACATGATTTACAAGCTAATAATATGTCATGAATTGATTTTGGAGAAAATACACTAATCCAACCTTATGCTAACCCAGATATCTTTAAAGAGATTTGACTCACAGCCGGATATTACATTAGCAATTAACTTAGAGTTGGTGGCTATGAGCCCCCCCCCCTGCTATGTTGAAGCATATCATAATTATGATCAGCTCAATAGGTATTATAATCAGAGGGAAATATTTCACTATTTGATATACCTTTAACCAACCACGTCTCACTAAATAGAATGCAGTTGGAATTAGCTGAACTGATTGCAGTGCGAGTATTCTGTCTTAGTACATAGCCCTCTTACATTTTGATAATATATATGCAAGGCTGGACACGGCTGTACAGATGCAGTAAATTCTGCATGTGATGTATGGCTATGATTTATTGATATAGAGGGGTTTTCTCCAAAAAATATAAGGTCTAGTTTCTGTACAGTTTGGCCAATTGCTAGGATTCTCCACAATTGCTTTATCTTCTACTGAAATTCCAAGAGATTTCCTTGTTCGGTAGGATTCCCTTAAGATGATTAATAACAATCTCAGTATCAGTACCACATTTAATGCGACCCGCAAAAAGCCAAGTTTTTATTTCGGCTGCTGTCAACTGAGAGGTAAAGCTTCTGCTAGAAGCAGTTGCAAAGATTGATTTTTTAATTTATTTTCTTTCTATATTGGACCACGGTGAATTCCTCATCAATGCCTACACGATCTACATCTGAATTAAAACTCTGGTCTGCATTGTTAACTACATTTGCATAAGAGATATCAGAGGTTGCAAGGAATTAGTAGTAAGTGATAATACATTATCACAATTCTGTACTGGTTTTATGGACGTGTTTAGTTCAGGCTCAGTAATGTGCATGCGTTATTATTGTTAATATTGCCAATAAATGGAATATTAAAAGCACTATTATTGTTGTTACGTCATCATCGAACATTTATTGGTATTGGTGACAATAAATACTATTCGTGCGGGTATCCTACAGTTTGAGTGAAACATTTTTATGCCGGAGTGCGTGAAGTGACAGTCGTACGCGAACCGTTGAAGAATACAGTTGTATCAGAGCTTTTGGAAGCGACACCATCACCCGAACGAGCGTGTTCTTGGTTGTCCGCGAAGCTTTTGTGTGTGATTTTTATTGCCCCGAGCGGCACAGGCTTTAAGGTATTTATACCCTTCCTTAAGTAGTTTGTTGTAGTTGTTTTTAGTTATTACATAACCGCTCCCTGCCATCGGTATTGCTACCAAAAGCAATTGGTCCTTCCCTATAATTAGCATATCTATATCACCTCATTCATCCCATAACAATTGATGTAACCAGAGTAGACTGTAGATTCATTCAATTTTACCTTAAAATCCTTAGTAAGGATCTGCACAAGATCAATGTTGCTTTGTTTCAAGTTAACCACCTCGTTTTTCAATTCATGAATTACACACATTAGAGTCTCTGTTTCATAAACAATAACGCTTTTTATAATGTCAGTAAGTGATGTGGCCATACAATTATGATTATCAGAAGCCACACCTTCATTAGGATGCTGTGGATCAATAAAAACCTGTATGTCTAAATTATTAACATCACAGGTATGACTGTTATCATTATCACTCACATTTTTGCTGCATGCAAAGCATATAAAATCCATTTTATCATTCAAAACCATACCAATCCTGTTTCCACAGGAGGGGTGCACTTTAATCAAACGGTTTATACACTAAGAATTTATTCACTACTTCATTTTTACAATATTTACAAATATCACCATTAACACTAATCACTTGCTGTCCATCGACAGCCATCTTGATGTTTCTGATGTAGTCAGGACCTATTGAGGTTTTGATTGGAGCCGACATGATGGGTAAGCTTTACATACGAAATAGCAAGGCATTGTAGTGCAGTTTAGTTGCCATAGAGACTCTTTTGGGATAAACCCCCTTGGGTAAAGTTACATTAAATCAGAAAGCTTTTACTTCAACCAATCTAGCTGCTAGTTCAATATGCTTGTAATGCAAAATACTAGTATTAAAAATGTGTGACAATTGGATATCTTAGGTATTACAGAACCTTCATAGAAGAAATCGGAAGCAGATAGGGCTCGTGCAGCCCAAGATCCTTTTGTTAAACTGTGGAAATAAATCAAGAAGGCCGGGTATAGATAAGGTGCATGCAGAAACTCTAAAAGCCGCTGGATAAGTAGCAACAGAATGTCTCTTCCAACTTGTAAGCTATATGTATGAGTCAAGCGAGATACCCAAAGATTTTCAAACTAACACCATAGTCACTATACCAAAAAAGAGTGAGGATAGATGTAAAATTTTCGAACAATAACTTCGAAAACACACTTGTCAAAAATATTAAGTAGAATTGTAGGAAGACGGATGGAAAAATGAGTTGAAGAAATATTAGGAGAAAATCAATTTGAATTTAGGCGAAACAAGGGACTAACATGGGAGACCATTTTAACTGATAAAGTAGAAAACAATAGGAAAAGAAGATAGCACGTATTTAGGGTTTGTAGATCTGGAAAAGTATTCGACAATGTAAAATGGAAAAAAAATGTTCGAAATACCCAAAACGATTGGAATAAGTTTTAGGGATAGATGTATAGTACATAGCTTATACAAAGAGCAAACAGCGGTAATAGAATTAGAGCAGGAATGTAGAGAAGTAGATATTAGGAAAGGAGGGAGACGGGGATATGTCCTATCCCTGTTAATTTTGAACTTGTACATCGACGAGGCTTTGTCAACTACAGGAAGGCATTTGGAATTAGTACACAGGGACAAAAGATCGTATGCTTAGATTTGCAGGTAATATAGCAATATTAGCATCTAGCAAAGAGTTAGAAGCAGCTCTGAATGAAATTGAAATAGTTCTAGTACAGAGATAGGGTATGAAAATTAATAAAAATAAAACTAAAGTACTAGTATGCAAAGGAGGAAAATAAATCAAAAACTAGAATACAAATAGGAAGCGCGAACTTACAAGAGGTTAAGGTTTGCTGCTACCTAGGAAGCCAAATAAGGCAAGATAGGAAAAGCGTAAAAGATATAAAACAAAGATTAGCACAAGGTCTTGCTACATTTAACAAGAAACGGCAATTACTGTGTTCAAAGACAACAAACATAGAAACAGGAAAAAGATTGCTGAAAGCATATGTGTGGAGAACAACTTTAATAGTGATAATGGAGAGGACAATAAGAAAAGGAGATAGTGTGTATTTGGGGTTTGTAGATCTGGAAAAAGCATTTGACAATGTGAAATGAAAAAAAATGTTCGAAATACTCCAAAAAAAAGAATGGAATCAGTTATAGGGATAGTACGTAGCTTATACAAAGAGTAAACAGCTGTAATAGAATTGAAGCAGGAACGTAGCAAAGTAAATATTAGGAAAGGGGTGCGACATGGATATGTGCTATTCTGTTAATTTTTAACCGGTCTATCAAACGTGTAATGAATACTGTCAAATGCAGAAAGTCATTTGGAATTATTACGTAAAGACAAACGATTAATAAGCTCAGATTCACAGATAATATAGCAGTATTATCATCTAGCAAGGAGAAGTTAGAGTAGTTCTTAATGAAATGGAAACGTTACTATGAGAATCGACCATAATAAATCTAAAGTACTAGTATGTAAAGGAGGGGAAAAAACAATAAAAAGTAGAAAACGAAAATTTGCAAGTGGTTAAAGATTTATGCTACCTAGGTAGACAAGTAATGCTAGAGAGGGAAGAAAAGTGCAAAAGACACAAAAAGGATTAGCACAAAGCCATACTGCTTCTAATAACTAAAAGCAGCTGCTGTGCTGGAAGACAACAAACATAAAAGCAAGGTAAAGGTTGCTGGAAGCATATGTGTGGAGCACAACATTATACGGCTGTGAAACGTAAACAGTAGGAGAAGCAGACAGGAAATAAATAGAAGCCGTTGAAATGTAATGCTACAGATGTATGATGAAGATATCATGGACAGACAAAGTTTGGAAATGGTAGGGGAAGATAGAAATATGTGGAAAGCAACAAATGATAGGAGAGATAGGTTGATAGGACACACTAAGGCATGAGAGAATAGTGCAGGATATATTAGAAGCTGAGAAAAGAAGAAAGAGAGAGGCAGTGGTAGACCTAGATTAGACCATGGCGCATAAATAGTGAGAGATGTAGGCTGTGGGTTAGCTCAGAATAGGAAACAATGACGGTATGCATCCAACCAGTTCCAGGACTGAAGACCTAATAATAATATTAATAATAATAACAAGTCTTTATTTTCTTAAAATTATAACGTTCTTCCATTCTGAATAGACCTGCACCTTGACGACGTTCTATAATACTAGAACAGGTAGAATGGCTTGCGCGTTTCAATGAGGTATAAAGTCGAACTATAAGTTTAACCAAATTAGTGGAGTCTTTAGTGAGGAACCAGACTAAGACAGGTCCCCGAAAGAGGGCAGTAGCTTTTTCGGTACTTAGACTGGCAGAGACCAAAGGGGTAGGTAGGACATTCTAAGAAACACTATTGCGATGTGGAAGGCAACGGAAAACCACCACATTACCTTCCAAGTACACACACAAATTGTGAGTAAACATGATGGCATCCTCTGGGGTAAAAAATTCCGGAGCTAAAATAGTCCCCATTCGGATCTACAGCAGGGAACTACTTCGGGGGATGTGATCCGAAAGTATAGAAAAAGATCCGTGAACATTCTGCGAATCAGAGCATGGAATGTCAGGACTATGAAGCAAGTAGGTACGCTAGAGAACCTGAAAATAGAAATAGATAGGTTAGCACTAGACATAGTAAGGATCAGCAAAGTTCGTTTTTGGAGTGGAGACTTCAGGGTAATTCATACGGGATCAGAGGAAGGAAATTCGGGTGTGGGGATAGTTGTGCGAAAAAAGATAGGACGATGTGTAGAAAACCACTTACAAAAGAACGAAAGAGTACTCATAGTTAGATTTGAATGTAAACCAGTAATACAGTAATAATCCAAGTATACATGCCCACCTCTAGCTACAGTGAGGAAGAGGTAGAAGCGATCTACAAAGATATGAAGACATACTAAGATACGTAAAAGGACATGAAAATTTAATAATTACGGGGGATTTTAATGCAGCGGTAGGTGAAGGTAGGGAAGGAGCGATAATAAGTTTATTTGGGTTAGGCACGAGAAATGACAGGGGAAATAGGCTGGTAGAATTTTGCGACAAGAACAACTTAATCATCTCAAATACATAATTTCAACATCATGCTAGAAGACGATACACGTGGAAGATGCCAGGAGACATAGGAAGATATCAAATAAATTACATTATTGTTAAACAAAGGTTTAGAAATCAAGTAAAAGACTGTAGAATCTACCCGGAAGCAGATATGGACACTGACAACATCGTAATTATGAGGGCTGCACTTAAATTTAAAAATCTGAAAAAGAGGAACAGAAAAAGGCACTTTGACTTTGAGAAGCTAAAAGATATCCATAAAAGATTTTAAAAGAAGTCAAATGAATTGCTGAAAGATATCGGGAAAATTTCTGATACTAAGGAAGTAGAAACAGAATGGAATAACATTAAATGCTGCCTAGACATGGAGGTTAAGGATTTCTGCTACCTAGGAAGTTAAATAACGCAAGATGGGAAAAGCACAAAAGTATAAAGCAAAAATTAGCACAAGGTCGTACTACATTTAACAAGAAAAAGCATCTACTGTGCTCAAATATCACAAACATAGAAACAAGGAAAAGATTGCTTAAAACATATGTGTGGAGCACAGCACTGTATGGCTGTGAAGCGGACAAGAAAAAAGGTAGAAGCCTTTGAAATGTGGTGCTACAGACATATGATGAAGATATCATGTACAGACAAAGTTAAGAACGAAGAGGTACTGGAAATGGTAAAGCAAGAAAGAAATATGTGGGAAAAAGTAAAAAATAGGAGAGATAGGATGATATGCCACATACTAAGGCATGAGGGAATAGTGCGGAATATATTAGAAGCAGAAATAGGAAAAAAGAAAAGTTGAGACAGACCTAGGTTAGATTACTGCACACAGATAGTGAAAGATGTAGGCTGTGAGAATTTCAGGGAAATGTGTAGGCTAGCTCAGAATAGAAATCAATGGAAGTACGCTTCCAACCAGTCGCAAGAAGGAAAACTAATGACAAAAATAATAACTGTACTTACACATGGTGATTATTATAAACAACTACAGATATTGCTTTTGGAATATTCTCAACTAATATTAATTGTGCGAAAGGATTTACTGAAAAACTATTAATACGGCAAATGTCTAAGTGTTGGGGGATCCTTGGCAGCCACAGGCTGCTTAACCCACTTCACATACCACTGAATGTCGGTGAAATAGGGCAAATAATTAGAAAACAATAGAAGAGAATCGAGCTGTATATAGGCTGTTGTGAGAATTGCAGGGAACTGTGTAAACTAGCTCAGAACATAAATAAGCTGAGGTACAAGTCCAACCAGTTTCAAGACATATAACCCAATGACGAAAAAATAAGTGCTCTTAAATCTGATGATTCTTATAAACAACTACAGATGTTGTTTGTGAAATATTTTCAACTAATGTTGATTGTGCGAAAGGATAAATTGGAAAACTATTAATTTCGACAAAGGTTCAAGTGCTGGAGGACCTTGGCAGCCAAAGGCTGTTTACCCCCCTTCACATACCACTGAATATCGGGGAAATAGAGTATATAACTGTAACACAATAGAAGGTGACCGAACTGCATCAAACAAGAAAGAACAGCAGCTATGTTCGAAGACAACGAACATAAAATACAAGAAGAAAACTGTTCAAAGGATAGTGTGGAGTACAGCACAGTACATCTATGAAATAGGGGCAGTAAGAAAAGCAGACAGAAAGAGATAGTAGCCTTCTAGAATGTTGTGCTTCAGATGTATGAAGATGGTAGCATGGACAGACAAAGTTAATAACAAATAGGCTGTAGAAATAGTAGAGGAATAAAGATATATGTGGAAAACAAAAAAAATCGGACAGGATACGTTATAAGGCATTTCTGAGGAATAGCATGGAATATATTACAAGCAGAGATAGGAAAAGATAGGTAGAGGTAGACCGAGATCAGACTTTCGCACACAGATAGTGATAGATGCAGGCTGTGCAAATTTCAGGGAAATGTATAGGTTGGTTCAGACTAGGAAACAATGAGGGTAAGCATCCAACCAGTTCTAGGACTGAAGATCTAATGATGATGATGATAACGTTCTTAATGTACAAAACATAATGAACTATTCTACTGCAAAAATATACTAAATTGAGAAAATAAAGGAGGGCTTGATGAGATCTTTCAAATCCAATCAAGCATGCCACAAATTTACGTTAAACATTGTGTGTAGCTGTAATTGAATAATGTTATGGCAGAAGGGGGTGTAGTTCATTATAAGTTAGAAGTTATATTGGGGGATGTTATGCTTAATTGTTTAGGCCTTTAAGGAATTAAGGTGTTGCAGTCAAATTGGTCGGAGAATATCCATTCTTTGCAAACTCTATTTATATTTCGGATATTTATTGAAGTGTTTCGTAGATTAATGTAATTAGTACAGAAAATTTTTGATTTTATGCATTATGCAGGTCAAGTTATCTTGCATTTTTGTAGTATTAGTTCTAGTAGTTGTTGCATTTTGCCTGTTTCTTATACTGTAGGTGTGAGTTACTGATAATGAAACCAAATTATATTCTTACAATTACATAGCTACTTACAAATTCTGCAATATGGAACAGTTCAAATGTAAGAAACAATCAATTTGTATTATACATAAATATAATCAAGATGTCTGGGTGTAAAAACATCAGGCATTTTAAATTCAAGGAAATGCGATACGATATAAATTATGTACACTATGATTCTAAGATAAGACTCAAGAGTAATGATAAGCAGTAAGTTATTTTTAGATTAGTTCTATGATTAAACTTTAGCTTAAAGGAAAATAATAAGGTATTACCAAACATATATAATAAAAATAAATAGAAAGCTTACTAATTTCTTACCTTTAGATGCATTTTGTGTAACTAGGAGACTACCTCATTCTGATTAAAGTTAAGTTATACTACAGCAATTGTTGTAATAACATAATAACCAAAACTTAGTTACAAACATGAAAAATGTTCTTTTTTATAAACTATCAGTGCAATGATATGAAGCTGCATTGCATTGGTTTTCCTTCCATTATCTAATCTAAATAAAACTAAACATATTTTAAGGTGGGGTTCACAGACGTTTCCATTATGAAAGTAATGTAAAAAAAAGTTGCAAAATTTGTATCAAACCTAAATAACGTGAATATTAAGTGAGGTTTGCATATGGTTTTCCAAATGCTGTTTATACATGAATAGATTCCTCTAAAATACAAAAAAAAGATTGGAGACTGTGAATTCTTATATTTGTGATCAAAACAAACGCATTCAAAAAAAGTTAAGGCAAATGAAAAATCACAATCTTACACACTCATGGTCAGGTCGTACGTGTAAAACAGGTACCTACTTTCAGCTAATTAATTAATATACGACTCGCAATTGGGCTATACTGTACTGATATGAACATTTATTAACATCGTGAAATTAATTGTTTATTTGAATAAACAATGCAGTGTATTGTTACGGTCGAAATTTTCACGACGACTTTTGATTTTTAGCAGTGTATTAAATAGTTAATTCTTTCCGTATTAGATTGTCCATACTTTAATATTGATAGCGCGTTATCAGGTACGAGTTTGCAGACCAGCTTTAGTGGTATCATCTTGACATGATTCTTCATTTGAATCGTACACTTTTAATTTACGCTTTGGGTTCGTATATATGCCCGCCTTCGTTGAAGGGATTTTAGCGAATTAATTTGAAAGGAAATTATTCTGAGGTGATTTAATATAATTTTCTTATTGCCTAATTGGGATTACGGCGATTCAAAAAGTTGAGTCCTCGACTGCTATCTGGTAACCACCTGTTACACATTTTGTTTGTTTGCACATTGAACCCGATTGTGGATCGGTAAGTAAGCCGCGATTTTACTGACTGTAATTAGGGGATTATATTTTAGGGTTCTAGTTCTAATTCTAGTTCAACTTTTACTTCAGTTCCATTCAAGATTTATGTTCTACGTTTTGTTCCACGTGCTACACTCCAAGTTGTACGTTCTGCTATTCTATGTTCTAGTACCGTTGTAACCTGTATGTTGAATTTCGAGTTCTAGATGTGGCATCTGTAATTAAAAGAAGAAGATGTTTACAAGTAAGGATCCAGTGGACCCATGTGAGATAATTGGTAGCGATATTCTACCTGCACGCGCCATTTGAGCTGGAACATCGCCATCCACATCAGCAGTTGGTGAGTCCGTTCCATATCTTATTTTTATCATCGCAACCGTTTGGTTGACTTTGCATGCTGGTGAATTACATTGTAATATTATTGGGTTTAGGGTTGCAGTGTCCATACAAATATAATAGGGTTGGGTTATAATTTAGGGTGTTGAACATTGCATATTCGCAATACTTAATAGAGTATGTAAAATAAGCCAACGACCCGCCTATTATTATTACAGGTATTATTGCAGATACCCTCAAGACTTAAGGGTTATCCTACTAGGATCCTAGTGCAACCCTTTATTTGCGTAATAGTCTTTTTAAATCGGCCGTATGGTTGCAAATTTATGTTGCCTTGTTGGCTGTGTTAATATTTGATTTTAAAGTAAAATTCGAATTAGTCAATCGATGTATTGGTATATGTATCGTTAGAGTTGCACCATAACAAGTGGGAAAGTCCAGTTATTAATTAAATTATAGTATATGTGTTTATTGTTATTAATTTGATATATTCTTGTATAGTAAATGTATTGAATAGCTATGAGGTCTACATTACTGTGTGTCAACGTATGTTAGCTGGATTGTATGCTGTGTGGGTATTATTGGTGATCGTTAGGAATTTCCTATCTCAGTTCCGTCGGAGCCCAGCTGTTAGAGTTAGGTGGCACTCATTTTTGGTAAGAGGTTTGGTTGGTGGTTTACCCCACTCCCCGCCTCAGTACTGGGTTAGCTCAGGGTACACTGAAGCTGATTGCTCCGACTGCCCTGATAAGCATTTACCTTGCTTACCTCATTAGCGATTTTAGTGTAAATTAGAATTCAATTTGAAATCCCCCCTTGCTCGTTGTCATTGTATTGCGAGCGCCACGTCCCGTTATAGTATTTTATAATTAAAATTATAAACTTTTATAAGCGTCAAAAAAAATTGTGCATATGTCAAATTAATTAAAACTATTTGATTGCACTTTAGCTTTCGATCATAGAATGTTAAACATGAAAATTCCATAAACTTTACAAGGAGTTTTCATGTCTACCATCTACAGGGCAATTCTTATAAGAGTTAGCAATTCAATGGAAGCTTCACAGCATTCTTATTGGCTTCCAACTAAAGGGTCAAAGCCTCACAGCAATATTTTATAAACATACAACATTCCAAACTTGAGCAAAATATGAGAAATTTTAAAAGAAACTGAAACTTTGTATATATCCATTTTCATAGAAGCATATATGTAGAAGCGCTCAGTATATTGTATTATATAGACATAAACCTGTAATTTAAAGAATTTTCATTCTTAATCATGCAGGAATTATGTTTTAAGATGGGGATAAAAGTATTCACAATATTCTGTGTGTAGAAGAAAGATGTCTTCCAAAGAGCTTCATACCAAAAAGTACTTATTTGCTATCAAAGTACTCGATTACGAGAAAATGTGCAAGTATTGTGAAAGGTTTCGTATGATACTGTCAAGAATTGAATAGTACAAAAGCGTATTCAAACTGCATGTACAATAATGTTAAACATACGGTCGTATTTTGACCCAAAGCGCGTATATAATTTTCAATTGGAAAGTAAAAACGTGTTCATTGAACTTCGATAAAACTCCATTAATAAACAAGTAAACATACGTTCAAATTAGAAACTAACATTATAAGACAAAACAATTAACAAAAGCCATAAATCAAGCGATAAAGGTCGTAAAAATGAGGTGAATGACAGCAATAAATCTTGAAGACAAGATAACGTGCCAGTAAATGTGTTAATTAACGGTAGCTTAGAGTTATTCAAATGCCAAGTTCTGCGAATGTTGCATCACACCTACGGAAAAGAACCAATGAGAACATAGAAACGATGACCAAAGATTCTGGATTATTCTAGATGTATGACGTACCACAGGGCTCGATCCTATACAACCAATTAAAAGAGGCAGTTGATGGTCAGTTGCTTAATACTCATTTTAAACGTTACCATGCTAGTCGAACATAAAGTGATATCTAGTGGTGTATTATAGTAAACAGACAACTTTAATTGGCGGCTTTGAAAGTTTATTGCTATTCTGAAGAAAGCCGATAATTACAATGGTTTCAAAAATTGAAAATAAATTAACCATAATAAATTACTACAAGATAAAATTTTAAACCAAGTGAAAGCATATATTAAACATTATTTTTAGTAAGATTTTGTGAGTAAATCTGTGTGAGAGCAGATAATTTTGTAACGTATTTTTTTTCTAGTTACATCTAGCCCAATAAAATAATAATAAAACAGCTGTATTTTAAAGCATTTAATTTGTGAATTATCAACCAATAAAGATTAATGTATAATGTTCGTAATAACACATAGATTCTAGAAAATATATACTCTGAAGTTTGTTATCAAGCGCTGTCAAGTTGATAATCGGCACTTTATTCCCAACATCCAAGAGTGCAAGTCGCTTTTTGTAGACGATATAAAGTCAAGATGGCCCGGCTAAAACACGTGGCGTCTAATAAAGTCAAGAAGAAAACGTAAAGAACAATAGATTCTTACGGTCTAGAGGTTGAGCCTAACAGCGGTCGCGTGGGCACGAGTTTTGATAAGCCTCGCTTCACATAAGTGAGTTGATCCCTACAGGCCGGAGAATATGGAACGATTATAGGACATCATTTAAGACATGCAATATCTTACGGACATATCTACAACAACAATTTTCGATATTAAATTATAATGAATCTTCGTCGCAGTAAATT
The DNA here is from genome assembly GCA_036346225.1 of Platerodrilus igneus. Classification (NCBI taxonomy): domain Eukaryota; kingdom Metazoa; phylum Arthropoda; class Insecta; order Coleoptera; family Lycidae; genus Platerodrilus; species Platerodrilus igneus. The sequence goes on from JARFIW010001638.1 coordinate 6,064,075, forward strand.
TAAAGCAAGCAGTTATGGTTTCGTTCTATTTAATTAACTATGCAGTATAGCAATTGTTTATTCTACAAAGAATCCCGATACTCCAAACTTACCGATGACCGCTGGAAAAGTACAACAGCTTACGTCAAGGTTTTGCACCTGCAGTTCATTTGGATGCACGTGAGTGTTTGAAACTTTCCATAGCTTTGAAACTATAGTAAATTATTATGAAATATCCTACGTTGATTATTAGAGTAACGAAAATATAAAGTAGTTTTTTGAAGTTAGTAACAACAACGAATAAGTATCTAGTTTGTCAGTTGGTTGTACACGCATTCAATCAATGTGTTTTAAGATATTTAGAATGACAACTTATGTCAGATAAAAATAGTATAGATTCTGTTTTCTAATCTAGACGCCAGATGCAGTCTTGGTTTAATTTTACATTTTGTTTAAAGACATTTAGGTCATGTAAAAGCTCTTTCATTGGTGTAGAAATTCGCGTGTTTTTTTTAGATTACAGTTAAATTTGAGTATTTGCATTTTACAATCGCTGCTTTTTGACGATCAATCTTTGTTGTAATAGTCAATGAAGTACTTCAATGATTAAAGAAAAATAAAATTATGTGTTATGAACAAATAATATACAGTATTGCCCGAAATAAACAGTACTGAAACTAAGTTGGCGGTGTTTTTATGCGTGCGCTGCCACACTCAAGTTAGCTAGTATAGACCTGTCAAGTAAACCACAAACAAGTAATTAGTAGGGCCTAATTGTTAAAAATGGTGTTAAGTACAGAGGAGAAAGTGTTTCTGGTAGAGCATTATTTTCGTTCATACGGAATCGGCCGACGTAATGGTGCAAGTTTGCTATACGTGTCTGATCAATTCACACAAAGGTTTAATAAACGTTCTCCAAGTAATGCTGTAATTTTGAAGGTTATTGAAAAGTTTAGAAATACAGGTAGTGTATTGTGCCAACGAAAAGGAAACTCGGGGCGTCCCAGGACAGTTAACAACAACAATAACCATGAACGTGTTTTTGAGCAAATCTTAGAAAATCCGAAAGTCAGCCAGGCAAGGACAGCGTTACAACTTGATTTAAAAAGAACTTCCTTTCAAAGAATCCTGAAGGAGCTGGGTACATTTTCGTATGTGATTCAGGTACATCAACAACTACATCCTCGGGATTATTGCAGTAGAGTGGAATATTGCGCCAGAATTCTCGCTACAGTATGAAAATCCTGAATTTTGAAAATGTTTGGTTTTCAGACGAAGCACATTTTCACTTGTCAGGCTATGTGAATCGTCGCACAAATCGATTTCTGGGCTTTGCCAGACCCGATGAGGTTCAAGAGGTTCCTTTACATAGTGAAAAGTGAGTGTCTGGTGTGCTGTTTCCGGACACGGAATCATTGGTCCGTACTTTATCGAAGAGAATGGTAGGCAAGTCACACTTAATCAACAGAGGTACAGACAAATTTTCACACGATTTATCCCTGATCTACGTCAATTCTGTCGCACGTAACTTGGCATTTCAAACCAATTTTTTCAGCAGGACGGGCAACTTGCCATACTGCTGCCGCAATTCGTCAATTTCTTCAAGAACATTTTCCAAGCAAATTCATATCACGATTTACTGACTTCCTTATCCTTCACATTCTCCAGACCTCACACCTCCAGACGCATACATTTGGGGCATGGCTAAAAATGCCGTTTTCAAACGGGCACCACAAACCATCGATGAATTAAAGGATGCCGTTAGAGTCTTCTTCGCAGCCCTGAGACAACCCTTATTCAATAACATGACCAGAAACTTAGAACATCGTTATGAAGTCTGTCTCGAACGAGGAGGTGCACATTTAGAACATATAATAAAGTGTCAATAATATGTATTTTTTAAATATACAAAACAATTACAATTTCAGTACTGTTTATTTCGGGCAATACTGTATTACATGTTTATTTAACTAATTCTTATAAAAATGATCCATTTATATATATCTATTTTGAATGTTAAATTTCACTAAAATTTTTTATAAAAAATATGACAAGAACATAATCCTATATATTGCAGTCACCTGTATATAATCAAACTTAGATATAAATAGAATTCCTTTTGTTTCTTTTGAAAGACGTTTTATTATTAAACATTTAAATTAGAAAAAAGGAAACTAGAGCAAGTCCTCCTTAAGTAAAAAGGGTGTGTAAAGAAACTAAATTCATTTAGTATATTACAGATGTCTAAATTCACTTATTCTATTTTTGGCATATGCTTTTGAGGACACAAATGGTGTCCATGTTGTGTTTTTGTTTGTTCACAGGTAAAGCTGAGACATCTGTTTGACATCTGTGTGTCCGAAAGAGTGAAATTCAAGTTTTATGGCTATGTTAGTGGTGTTAAGATAAGGTTTCCGCATTCCCCTTATACAAACACAGTTAAATTTTGTTGGCAATTGTATTAAAAAATACGGTGGCGCTTATTAAAGGTATTTTTGGTCTATTATTCACCCATGACCCATACTCATGATCTACCCAGAGCTAACACTCTACTAGCCGTTTAAACCTTAAGAGTTTTCTTTGACTAAAGCCATTTTCCATCCGACATTACCTTGGGCTTAAAAATAAAAAGAAGAAATTCTCGACCTAGTGATATCAGATTAAAGTATAGAAAATAGAGAGGTTTGGTATATAGCTGATAGTCACGAGGATAAAGAGTAATAAACTTACATAAAGTTTAATTACCATTTTACATTACACTGGCGCCCAACGTGGGGCTCGAACCCACGACCCTGAGATTAAGAGTCTCATGCTCTACCGACTGAGGTTTGCTTTGATACTAGTAATATCTTTTTAGTTTCATTTTGTTAAAGTTGGTTACAGTTTATAGTGGGTTCTTCTTTATATAGTTAGGACATTCGTTTGTTTGTGATTTCATCTTCAAAAATTATATAATTGAGTTACGTTAGAGATATTCAGATATTTAATTATGGCAGAAACTTATAGCATCGTACATTTACTTAAAATGAGTTAGAATATGAATTGAACATTAGAGGCATTGAAAATTCAAGACCAGTTTCAGATAAAAGGAAAATTTTAGCAAGGTTGTTGGCCAAAGAAACAGATAAACCCGGTTGTTTGATAGATCCTTCTTACTATAAAGTGGATTTCAAAGTAGAGAAAGAAGAGATTGAGTCTAGTATAGAGTCAGTTAAAATGTTTTGTTAGAATTTATGGATGATCCGCAGAGTCTATTTTTAAAAGGATAAGGTCAAGATTAATACATCTTACAGGTAGAATTCAACGGTTAAAGCTCCCTAAGGAAAATTTGGAGGAAATTGTGTTATTTAAAATGAAAGTTTGGCTACTATTCTTGTTGTGGAAGCAGATCTGCATGAGAAATTAAATAAAGATTCGAGTTCAAATCATAAAGATATTAACATAAATCCTATTGTTGCATCTAACGTGCCCATTCCAACGGTTACATATGTCACACAGTCAGTCCCTATTGGATCTTGGTCGATAAAATATTCAGGAAACCCATCTCTCTTATATCAATTTTTAGAAAACATTAGTGACATTGCACAGTCCCGAAAGGTATCTGAAATGGAATTGTTTAATTCTGCAGTTGAATTGTTTACCGGTGATGCCTTGGTATGGTATCGCTATGCTCGTAGTTCATTAACAGATTGGAGTTCATTGGTTAGTAGATTAAAGGAAGATTTCTTGCCAGCACATCCTGAGGACGATATTTGGGAGAAAATCAAAAATAGATTACAGAAGAATGGTGAATCAGTTGTATTGTTCATTGCTAACATGGAAAGTTTATTTAACCGATTACCTATTATTCCTGCAGAACACACTAAAGTTAGAATAGTCAAGAAAAACTTATTGCCATATTTCATTCAGCACCTTGCTCTTACAGAGATAGAGAATATTAGTACGTTAGTTAAATTGTGTAAGAAGTTAGAAGAAGCTTCTTTAAGTAAACATAAGTCTGTTTCAGCTGCATCATATAATCACAAGCAGCCTATTAATTATTTTAATCCACATTTTAGAAACAAAACCCCTCGTTCATTTCGGAATGCTTCAAGTCATGTCTATACCCCTACGTCTTCACATTCCCCAGTTCAAGTTCTTAATTCTGCTACCCCAATGACAGAAAAGAGTGGAGTAGGTAACTCATTTATTAAGCATAAATTGATATGTTGGAATTGTTCACGTTATGGACATACTTTCAGTGTCTGTAGATCTTTTAAGAGATTATTTTGTTATGGTTGTGGTCGTAAAGGAGTGACTAGTATCACTTGTCCGTCGTGTCCAACTCAACGAGCAAAGGAACAGAAGTTGAATAACGATTCCCCTGGGTTTAGACAAGAGGCTACAGTTATGTTGTGTGATCGAGAAGGTCTATGTTGTAAAGAGGAGTGGTCGCGATGGCTTCAGGTGGTTAGAAATTTTGCAAGAGTAGAGTTCCACCTAAAGCTAATGCATTGTTTGAGAAAAGCCTTATGATAACCGCCCATATGTGATGGTAAAGTTATTCGATATGGATATTACAGGTTTATTTGATTCTGGATGTACTACATCGATAATAGGTTCCCTCGCCGTTCCGTGATTGAAAAAATGATGTTGAATGTTTTACATCTGAGAAGAAAGGAGTATCGACTGCAGATGGTTCGCTAAAACTGGTGGAAGGTTCAGTTGATTTACCTATCCGTATCGGGTCGGAATGTCGTATTTTGAACACGTTAGTTGTACCTTCGTTGCCTCATGCCTTCATCTTTGGGACTGATTTTGCTAAATTGTTTGGTCTAGTTGCTGACTTTAAAACAATTCTTGGTATATTGGCGATGATATGGGAAATCATATCTCTTATGTTGGACAGTCGTCCTTGCCTTTAAATTATAAAGATAGTTTGTTTAGTTTAGAAGAACTGTCGACTGAGCGGCGAAAGCAAGCTCAAGCAGTTATAGATACGTATAATGAGATAAGTAGTGAGAATAGATTGGGCCGTACTAATAAAATCGAAATGTTCATTGATACAGGCGACTCTAAGCCAGTTCGTAGGAAGCCGACGTTATGTCGCCATATATGAACGAAATATTGAATAGAGAACTAGATGATATGCTAAAGTTAGAGTGGTAGAACCTTGCGTTAGTCCATATTGTTCTCCAGTATTATTGATTAAAAGAAGTCCAGTGACGAGTATAGATTTTGCTTTGATGGACGAATGTTAAATGATGTCACTAAGCATGACAGTTACCCTATGGCAAACATAGACAGGATTCTTTATTTATTACGAGGTGCTAACTATATTTCTAGTTTAGATATGAGAAAAGTTTTGGCAAATCCTCTTTCGGAAAGTTCTAAAGACAAAACTGCTTTTAGCATTGTTTCTAGAGGTCAATATCGTTTCACTTGTGTACCTTTTGGACTTCGAAATGCAGCTCAAACCCAACAAAGGCTTGTTGATGCTATATTTGGACCACGTTATGAACCTCATGTTTTTTGCTATCTTGACGATGTAATACTAGTGTCTTCTACATTTGAAGAACACCTAGAACTTCTTGCAGATGTTCGAGAACGTCTTAAGGAAGCAAATTTGACGATTAATTTGAAGAAATGTGAGTTTTTCAAAAAATCTTTAAAGTTCCTTGGTCACATAGTTGGCTCTAACTCTCTTCGTGTTGATCCTGATAAGATATCAGCTATGGTAAACTTTCCACGTCCGAAGACCACGACAGAAGTTAAACGATTTTTGGGTATGTGCAGTTGGTACCGTCGGTTCATTCGAAACTTCTCTTCGTTAGTGTCGTCTATCAATGATCTTATTAAGAGGAAAAAGAAGGGACAAGGAGTTATTTGGAATCCTGAGGCTGAAGCGTCGTTTATACAGATTAAACAAGCTCTAGTTTCTGCTCCGTTATTATCGCAGCCGGATTATTCGCTCCCATTCATTATAGAATGTGATGCCAGTGACACCGGATTAGGAGCTGTTTTGATTCAGAAAATTAATGATATTGAACATGTGATTTCGTATGCGAGTAAAACGCTAAATCGAGCTGAAAGGAATTATTCGGTTACTGAAAGAGAATGTCTGGCAGTAATCTTTGCGATTGAGAAATTTAGACCATGGGTTGAAGGTACCCGCTTTACAGTAGTGACAGATCACTTTTCTTTGTTGTGGTTAAATAACATACAAAATCCGACTGGCAAATTAGCCAGGTGGGCAGTACGTTTGAAACAACATACGTTCGATCTGGTTCATAGAAAAGGTAAATTTAATGTTGTGCCCGATTGTCTTAGTCGTGCAACCCTCCGGACAATCCTATTGTCGACTTAATTGAAGTTAATTTAGAGAAATTAGACCCGTGGTACGTTTCATTAAGGAATAAAATTTTGTCTTCTCCAGAAAGTTACCCTCAATGGAAAGTGGAAAATAATTTTGTATTTAAATTTCTCCCTTCCAATCTTCCCGTATCTTCAAATTTAAATGAATGGAAATATTTGGTACCTATAGCCCAACGAGAGGAAATCATTCGTTCCTGTCATGTTCCTTCAATTGCAGGGCACTTTGGTTTTGCTAAGACTAATTCGAGAATACAGGAACGTTATTATTGGCCTAAAATGAATATAGATGTACTCCGATTTTGTAAGAAGTGTTTCAAAAGTCGTCGAATGTTGGTCCCCTTGGTTTAATGGGTAAAGAGAAAGAAGTAAAGTTTCCCTTTCAGACAATAGCACTAGATTTGATGGGTCCGTTTCCACGCTCGAAACTTGGACATAAATGGTTATTAGTAGTGGGTGATTGGTTCACTAAATATACATTGTTACATCCTCTACGAAGTGCAAAAGCTCACAGCATACAACGTTTTATGGAAGAAAAAGTTTTTCTAGTATTTGGCGTCCCACAATTCGTTATATGTGACAATGGACCTCAATTGTCAGGTAGAATCTTTAAAACCCTTTGTAATAAATACGATATTCAGAAAATATGGTATAATACAGTCTATTCTCCGCAGTGTAATTTTGTGGAGAGGATTAACAAAACTGTGGGTACTGCTATTCGTTCGTATGTCGATACACACGATTCATGGGATTCGAACTACCTCAAATTCAATATGCTATTAACTCTTCAAAACATCACTCTACAGGTTACACCCCTAATTTTTACTTTTGGTCGTAGTGTTCCAGTAAGCGGAAGATTTTACAGTAGTGGTTATATACCCAAAGACGATATTGAATTTATCCCAGGTAGCCGACCATTATATGTCTCGGATCGACAAGGGCTCTTCGATATCTTTAAAGAGGTGCATGGCAATTTACATGCAGCTTATGAGCGAGCAAGTCGCCAATATAATTTGAGAAGAAGAAATGTGTGCTTTGAGGTTGGTGATAAGGTGTGGAGAGTGAACAAGGTTTTATCGAGTGCAGGCGATAAATTCACTGCTAAACTCGCACCAAAGTTTGTTTTATGTGTGGTTAGGAGAAAGATTACTAATTTAGTTTATGAGTTGAGTAACATGGATGGTTCTAAGGCGGGTCGATGGCATGTCAAAGACTTAAAGCCATATTCAGCGATAGATGAAGGTGAAAGTGAAGATGTTAAAAATGTCTCTGATCCTTAAGTACTTCTAATTATAATTGATGTCAGTTGTAATTCTTTTTGGTCCATGTTTTAAACTCTTAAGTAGGACAAGTTTAAAGTCAGTAAAATTTTTTTTGATTTGCTTAAAGTAATTTTTGTTTTAGTAGTAATAGAGCTTGATATGTTTGTTGATTTAGATGTTGCATGTGTTAAATGATAATTTTGATGACGACAAGGATATGTTTATGGATTTTGAATGATGATATGTTTTTTTGAGGTGTTTGAGAGTGCAGCATATGCTTAGAGATGTTGCAGGTATGTAGAGATGAATATGTATTCAGTGAAGAAATACGTATTCAGTAATGAAGTATATGATGGAGAGTAGAGAGAGTGTTTAGTAAAGTGTTGAGTATATAGTTATATAGTTAGAGTGTGATAGAGTGTTAAGCATTAAAGGAATGCTTGAGTTTTGGTTTAGTAGTTTGAGACTAGGCCTGATGTGCTTATTCTTGTTGAGAGTATACATGAGCTAAGATAGTTCATGGAGAGTTTTTTTTGTGAGTTGCTGGTGGATGTCTCCCAGTAGGCTCAAAGTATGATTTATTAGTGGTTTTGGAGTTCTTTGGTGATGAATCACTGAAGTTAGAGAATTTTTGAGAGAGATAGTTGAGTCTGTAGAATAGTGATCTTACAGAAAATGTTGTGAGGTGCTCACTCAAAGATTAAAGTTATCTTCTTGATGGATAAGTATTGTTAATACTTTGTCTGTTTCTCGAGTATTAGAGATTTGTTTCGTGAATGGACTTTGTAACTAACAGTTTTTGGTACCTATTAAATTCATCAATTAGTTTAAATGTACTTAGCATTTGGAAAGTTATGTACATAAATCCTTAACCCAGATATAGTAAAGTAGAGAAGAGTATTCGTTGTACAGATTTTTGTTTAGTAGTAATTTTGTTATACAATCGATTATGATTATTACAGTTCTGATTTATAGTAAAATATTTTTCGTTTTAGGTAAAATTTTTGACTTTGATATGGTTGTTGCGTTTGTAACTATAGATGACATGCATCCACTGAGTGTTAGATCCCCCTAAATATTCTTAACTGATTGACGTAAATACCGATTATGACTTCCCGAATTTGTCCCTTTATAGGCGTGTAGTACGCGTAGTTACTGATCACTCAATCCCATGCATTAATATTCCCCCATATCAATTAGTGAATGATTCTGATTTTTTTGGTTAAACTCATCGTTAGTTATAGTTAAAGTTTGTGCTGTTTTGTTGTGAGTTGTAAGATGTTTATACGGTTAATAAGAATAATTTTGAAGTTTCAGTAGTAAAAATTTTTTTAGAAAAAATTCTTCCATACCTCGAATTTTTTCTCTTGGGAAGAGGCTGTGTAACGTATTTTTTTTCTAGTTACATCTAGCCCAATAAAATAATAATAAAACAGCTGTATTTTAAAGCATTTAATTTGTGAATTATCAACCAATAAAGATTAATGTATAATGTTCGTAATAACACATAGATTCTAGAAAATATATACTCTGAAGTTTGTTACCAAGCGCTGTCAAGTTGATAATCGGCACTTTATTCCCAACGTCCAAGAGTGCAAGTCGCTTTTTGTAGACGATATAAAGTCAAGATGGCCCGGCTAAAACACGTGGCGTCTAATAAAGTCAAGAAGAAAACGTAAAGAACAATAGATTCTTACGGTCTAGAGGTTGAGCCTAACAGCGGTCGCGTGGGCACGAGTTTTGATAAGCCTCGCTTCACATAAGTGAATTTATCCCTACAGGCCGGAGAATATGGAACGATTATAGGACATCATTTAAGACATGCAATATCTTACGGACATATCTACAACAACAATTTTCGATATTAAATTATAATGAATCTTCGTCGCAGTAAATTTAAAGCAAGCAGTTATGGTTTCGTTCTATTTAATTAACTATGCAGTATAGCAATTGTTTATTCTACAAAGAATCCCGATACTCCAAACTTACCGATGACCGTTGGAAAAGTACAACAGCTTACGTCAAGGTTTTGCACCTGCAGTTCATTTGGATTCACGTGAGTGTTTGAAACTTTCCATAGCTTTGAAACTATAGTAAATTATTATGAAATATCCTACGTTGATTATTAGAGTAACGAAAATATAAAGTAGTTTTTTGAAGTTAGTAACAACAACGAATAAGTATCTAGTTTGTCAGTTGGTTGTACACGCATTCAATCAATGTGTTTTAAGATATTTAGAATGACAACTTATGTCAGATAAAAAATAGTATAGATTCTGTTTTCTAATCTAGACGCCAGATGCAGTCTTGGTTTAATTTTACATTTTGTTTAAAGACATTCAGGTCATGTAAAAGCTCTTTCATTGGTGTAGAAATTCGCGTGTTTTTTTTAGATTACAGTTAAATTTGAGTATTTGCATTTTACAATCGCTGCTTTTTGACGATCAATCTTTGTTGTAATAGTCAATGAAGTACTTCAATGATTAAAGAAAAATAAAATTATGTGTTATGAACAAATAATATATTACATGTTTATTTAACTAATTCTTATAAAAATGATCCATTTATATATATCTATTTTGAATGTTAAATTTCACTAAAATTTTTTATAAAAAATATGACAAGAACATAATCCTATATATTGCAGTCACCTGTATATAATCAAACTTAGATATAAATAGAATTCCTTTTGTTTCTTTTGAAAGACGTTTTATTATTCAACATTTAAATTAGAAAAAAGGAAACTAGAGCAAGTCCTCCTTAAGTAAAAAGGGTGTGTAAAGAAACTAAATTCATTTAGTATATTACAGATGTCTAAATTCACTTATTCTATTTTTGGCATATGCTTTTGAGGACACAAATGGTGTCCATGTTGTGTTTTTGTTTGTTCACAGGTAAAGCTGAGACATCTGTTTGACATCTGGTGGTTGAGGTTTTGGTAAGTGTGTCCGAAAGAGTGAAATTCAAGTTTTATGGCTATGTTAGTGGTGTTAAGATAAGGTTTCCGCATTCCCCTTATACAAACACAGTTAAATTTTGTTGGCAATTGTATTAAAAAATACGGTGGCGCTTATTAAAGGTATTTTTGGTCTATTATTCACCCATGACCCATGCTCATGATCTACCCAGAGCTAACACTCTACTAGCCGTTTAAACTTTAAGAGTTTTCTTTGACTAAAGCCATTTTCCATCCGACATTACCTTGGGCTTAAAAATAAAAAGAAGAAATTCTCGACCTAGTGATATCAGATTAAAGTATAGAAAATATAGAGGTTTGGTATATAGCTGATAGTCACGAGGATAAAGAGTAATAAACTTACATAAAGTTTAATTACCATTTTACATTACAATTTCATTTGAAGGTTGATTGAACTTCGGTTTCATTATATAATGGCGAGCTACCAAAGTTCCACCACCCTCAAATCAAATTATCCACATATCAGTTTTTAAGGGAGGTTATTAAAATTATTGGACTTATTTTATAAAAGTTGGTACATAATACAATTTAAATAGCGCTGCATCAGCTACAGGCCACCATTTGTTAAAATACCCTATCAAAAGTAAAAGACACAAACAGACCCTATTTTGAAATGTATCTAAGCTGATGTTTACAAGTTGGACCATACATATGATTTTCATATCCTTTGTGCAGTTTGGTTTTATTAGAATTCACAAAATATATACAAAAAAAAAATAGCGTAACACATATACATAAAGTTTAACTTCCAAAAGATACATTCATTTAAATATTTTACAAAAGTTTATTTGTACATAATTTTTTGAATATAAATCACTTAGATTCTATCGTAAGTTTCTGCAGTTGATACGACAGCCAATGGGTTACAACCACTTATCAAAAATACAAAGCCATCCTGAAATATCCTTATGGTAACTAATATAAAGAAAAAATATATACTGCTGGCCAAAAAACAAGCATCTGCATAGAAATTTCAGTTTCTTTTATCACCCAACCTGTATGACCACAGTTGGAGACTTCATCTTTCTCTATCCTGCGTAACATAAAGCCAATGCCTCTTAAACCTTTTAATAACATCACTCCAGCGTGTGGAAGGTCTAATTACACTACTTTTGTTTTCATGTGGTCACCATTATATTAGTTTTTCATCTTATGTCTGTAAGCCTTGCTACGTTAACTTTATCTTTCATTTATGTAGGTGACACCTAATCTTTACCATATATTTGTATTTGCCACACAAACCCAAGTTTTACACCCAATAGGCTCGATACATTTTTCTTTGATAACTATTATTAGTGTTGGTGTTTCTGTGCCATAGGTGAAACACAATGATTCTATACTTTACATTTGAGACAAATCGTGATATCATTAGAAAATATTTTTTCAATCTACCATAAACAGCACATCCTAAACCTATTCTCCCCTATAGTTGGGTTTGGTTATCTCTACTAATTCCAACTTTCTCCCCTAATTATTTGTAGAAATTTATACTTCTTCTAGGTTGAGAACTTTTATATTTATGATCCTTTCTAGAACTAGGTTTGTTATTTCTTTTGTCTTTTCTTTGTTTATGCACAACTTGATCTTTTCTTTTGCATTGCAAGTGTTTTTAGCAGTGTGTGTTGACACATAACCGCCAAAAACGTTAGCAACACATACATTGTACAATTTTTCCATCGATTTCAATACCTTTCCTATCCCAGAAATTTGAACGGATCCTCAAACAAAATCGAGTGCTGAGCAAATCAAATATTATGGGAATTTTTGTAAGCAATACTACAATGAGAACAGGAAAAATACTTTGTTGTTAAAAAAGAGTGTAAAAATTTAAAAAATAAGAAATAAGAAAAACAATATTTAACAATTAGTAATTTGTTAACATTTCAAACTAATGCTCTTTAACAGCATATTCAGCCTATAATGCACGCTAACTCCTCTGTCCTGAATTACAGTTTTTAATTGCCAGTTGCTACTTCAAATAAAGTTGGTAATATTGTCCTACTACGAAGCTCCTGTTCTTTGTGAAAAGAAGTCACATCTCGCATTGTTTCAAAGTGTTTGTTGCTCCCAATGTCTTCCCAAATGTATATGGAATATATGTTTGAACTAATCTGTAACCCACTTGCTCTCCAACATCATCCAGGTTTTGAATAATGATACTAACATCATAAGAACATATTGTAATGAAATCTGTGACTACAAATGAGCACTGTATAATTTACAAAAGGATCTTCTGTTAAGCATATCAAAGAATTTGCTTTTTTGCGCTATCTGATGGTAGTGGTATAAACATACTTAAAGCTGTAAAAAGGGTATTAAATAAAATTAGTCTGCTTATGTCACTAAAAGTTAGAGATGTGACAAACGGTTATTTATCTGTAATAGATTCTAATGTTACGGTTCCAGCTTAGTAATAGGTTACAATAACCGGTTATAAAAATAACAGGTTCCCCTATTTTGAACATGAAACTCTTTGTTTCCCGAATATTGAGTTATTTCTGTAATGTAAGTGTATTAGCTTTGCCTTTGGCAATAATTTCTTGTAGTATTCAATTCTTATATCACGTTAAGTAATGATCAAATTACCACTAATTAAATCAGAATTTTGTAATCACCGCAATCACTTGCTCTATTAAGTCTGCGATAGTATGAACTATGAAACTTACTAATACGTAATATTATTTTTATAAATCAAAGCAACAAAAATACAGAACCTTCTGAGAAATCAATAATTCTTAAATTTTACTTAAATTATAGGTACATGGTACATACTTAGTTAATATTTATAGAATACTGATAATTATAACTGTTATAATACTAAACATTTCAAAATTCCTAAATTAACCAACTTTTATTAATAATAGCACCTGCTTTCGAAAATATTCGCTCACAGGGTATCGAGGTTGCCAGAATATTAAATTTCATTTTAACGAATTTAGCTATTGTAGGGTACAAATGATAATTTTCCTTCCATCATAAAGGGTATTGGTTTCTCGGCAGGTAGCTAGCATCCAAATATCTATTTATCTCTATCAAAGGATCTGAAGTTGGTGTACCTAACGGTAACTACTTAATTAGTATTTGCATTTTTAAAATAACTACATTACAATAAATTAATGCATTTACCTGTAGATTTTTTTGAAGAAACCATTATTTTAAAATCGTCCCAAATCGAATAGCCATCATGTTCTATGAATTGTACAAGAGTTTTTTCTTCTGATCCCGATGTTGTCGTAAAAGTATTGGAAATATTAGAGATTGGATAATTATTTTTGTTAATATTGTTTACTATTAGTTCAACTGCATATTTTTTTTTATAGATTCAGCAGCAGTTGTTTCAATAAATGCTAATAATTTGTATCTCGAAACCAATAGAGTGGCTAAAGCAAATGTTTTGCTAAACTCTATATTTTGAGCCTTATTTTTAATCCTTGGTGTAACTCTTTAATAACACTACTATGTCGCCGAACTTTTCTTTCTGTAATTCTGCAAAAAGGAATTGGAGAGCACTTCCTAAGGCAATTACCTCACTACCCCATCACATATTTCTCTCCACTGATCTGTACAGTAGCATTTTGGAACGGTTTTAAAGCCAAACACAGTTCTGTATATGTAGTCCATTCTTCTTCAGATAGAATAGGAATATCTTTATTTATAAGTACCGCTGACATTTTCACAGCATCTTGCAAATTCTTTCTAGCATGGAATATGTCGAATTCTATCTTGTTGGAACGGATTTGTTAAAAGTTTTTCCGCTGCAAACGTACTCCTTTTGAAGTGTGCCACTATTGCTTTTATTTTAGCAAGTAAAGGGTTCATCAACTTTAACGCATCTTGCACTCTCAAGTTTAAGGTTTGTGCAAAGCACCCAAAATGCTTGTGTCCTAATTGATTTATAATAGCATTCTTTATATTTGCTGCATTGTCAGAGATGACAGCTAAAATTTTTGTGGTCTAGTTGTACTTATCCGTTATTTTTCTAATTTCTTCGGCCAAATTTGTGCTGGTATGCGCTATGGGTATAGAAGTACATTCAAAAGTATTGATTTAAATTCTAAATCATTATCTATAAAATGACAAGTTACAGCTAAATAACTTTCAACATTTCGGGATGTCCAGCTGTCTGCTGTGATTGATACACTAGAAAAGTCAGTTGACTGCAAACAGAATTCATTGTTCATATTCCGCAGGAATCAATGTATTTGAAATTATTTTGCGATTGAGTAAACCATATGATGCATTCAGTCCCTTGACAAAATTTTTAAATCATTGATCTTCCACAATCGAAAATGGTTGATAATCTGTTATAAACATTGTTAATAAAAGCTTATCCAATTTATTTTTTTTGTTGTTCGTTTATTTTCTTATTAGGTGGTAAAAAACTAGATACCGTTTGTTGTTTTAAGTTGCGTTCATTGGCTTTCGCCTGAGCTGAAGTAGATGTGCTAGGTAGATCTGCAGATGTAGTTGACGGAACCTGAATATCAGTTTGTGTATTACTAGAACTTTTTAAATGGATATTAAGATTAATGGTTGGATGTCGTCTGTCCACATTTTTTTTTTAAATTAAACACCGTAGATTTGTAGCATAATGTTTGAACTCAAAGATCACATTTCGCAATTTTATTATCCACGTCCGTTATTGTAAAATATCCCCATAAATAATTCGTTCTTTGCTGTTTATTCATTGTAAGATTAAAGTAATGTTTATTAAAAATTAATATTTAACAGAATGCTACCAAGGATAGACACTAATATTTAAAAAGGAGTTAAAACGTACAATTACAAGTAGAACCACAAACTATAAAATTAAATATTCAAAAAAAGTGTTATGTACAATACAGTGACTACCACTTCAACTAACTAATATCGAAACCAATGTACATGCAACAAGACCATTCTAAAATAATAGAAAACTGAAATGGGTTAATGTAAGAATCTCATTTCAACACATCAATTGCAGTTCAGTTTTGTTTTGTTTTATTTTGTTACTTAGAATTTGAAAAACACCCTTTTCCCTATTATAATTTGTTAACGATCTTAATGATTAGACATACATTCCAATATCTTAATATAAGAAATATTATTACCGTTTCATTTTATTAGTTCAAAACTTGACTAACGAGGATTTCTAGGAGGCCCTTGTAGGCAAATGTGAATTATGCAGTTACAAAAATAACACTTTAATTCTGTAAATTACGACGTTACAAAAATAAAATGCTAAATTCTATACCTATTTTCCGGTAATAGGCATTTCATTTTGTTAGTTCGAAACTTGGCTAGGAAAAATTTCCAGGTGACGATTGTGGGCTAGTGTGAATTATGCAGTTACAAAAATAACACTTTATATTACGTACCTATAAATGGGCAATAGGTTACATTTTGGGAACGCTGTTATTTTAACTGTTACATTAAATACCGACCATCTCTACTAAAAGCCAGTAAACGCGTTATATTTAACAGGTTGTGTCCCCAGACAAGGCTTGGCTCCTAAGTTTTTAAATAAAAAGACAAGTATAGTAAAAGCAATGGAAGTGAATTACATTTCGAATGTTCCAAAAATTAAAAGATCCTGAAAATTACGATGATTGAGCATTTAAGGTAGAAAGTTTGTTACGTGCAAACTGAATTTGCACTTTAACATTTTATGTTAAGTAGTTTTTAATGCGGAAGCTTCCGCCATAATTTTAAATACGCAAGACGCGCGAACATTTTAAATGAACTGGGCGGGGCTTCCGGTACGTCACAATAGTGCAATTGGCAAGTGTGAATTATCCCCATAGGGTAAGGCAATGCTACAAAGAGTAGGGAGTTCCATGCGGTTCTCGCTGAAACGTGGCTTTTTACCCGAACTTTGAAGTGAACAGTCGTGCGGGTGTCGTGTTATCTTATTATGTAGATTTACTTATATTTAGTATCTTTCCTTAATTCCCTATTCCCGTCTTCCACTGCATATAGGAACGGAGATGACCCTGGAGCATCCCATGACCCCGAGATAATTTGGATGTCCAACTCTACCAGCAGCGATGCCGAGGTTACCGTGGCGGATTTCCTGCCGGTTAGCTGATCCTTCACGTGAGTAGATTATCTAATTTTTATTGTTTAAATTTTATGTACCTTCTCTTAATTATGGCGCAATATAAATTATCAGTGACGTCATGTGTATCTTATGAACTTTGGTAATTGTATTACCGGCTTTTAAGAGCCATCTATCGCCATTTCAATGTACCAGAATCTAAGCGTAACATTTCGTTAACTGCATTACCGACCAGGTAAAACTGTAAACGAAGTGTAGCAGATGGCGCCTTCAACCTGTTCAGGCTATGAACTTCAGGGGCTTCTTCTTTGTTTTTAGGTTAGAATAATTTCCTTTATAAGGATACAATGCATTAATAGCTTCTTCACTTAAAGAACTTTACTTTTATTCATGTAAGTATTTACCTTACCTTATGTCTTTAAATACAGTATTATAGAATTACCTATTAAAATATCTTTAGTTGCTTTCCTTAACTTTGAAAGGCCGTTTTTTGAAACTTAAATACATTGTTCTTTATGTTACATTCTAAAATTGCATTATGGTTTATCTTTTACATGAAAATTTTGTGTTTAAAAAACACTTGAGTGAAATAAATTGCTAGTATACCTTTTTAAGAAGTGTTTGACTATACGTTGTTGCCTTATAGGTTAAATAACATATCCTCTGCGCCCATTTTCCATTTTGGAAGGCTTGTCTGTCATTATCTATAAAATATGTATTTAACTGAACATTGATTTCGTTTCCATATACCTTAAATGTGTTTCTTTGGTGTTATCGGTGACGTTCTAACAAGTTCTTACCTCTAAATATCGTATCGTATTACCTTAAAGTAGCTGTAACGTGTTTTTTACCTTCTAACCTGCGTCAAAATCGCATATTTTTATATCGTGTCTTGAATATTGTATTCATAATGAACATATCGCCACATTAGATGAAGTTGCTGAACGTTTAAATGCAGCAGGTTTTAAGATAAACTGGGAAAAGTCTCAATTTTGTCGTTCATCCCTTACATTTCTTGGTTTTATTGTCGATGGGACAGGCTTACGAGACGATCCTGCTAAAGTTGATGCTATTACTAAATTTAAAACACCAAAACTGTTACCGAAATCAAACGTTTGATAGGAATGATTAGCTACTATCGCATTTTCTACCTAACCTTTCAACTATATCTGCACCCATTACCGCTTTAATTAAAAATAAAAAGAAATCCCAAACTATCGAGTGGAATTTAGAATCCCAACAAGCTTTCGAACAAATTAAAACACTAATCACTTCAGCACCTATCTTAATCTCTCCAAATTTCGATGATAAGTTTTATATACAAACCGATGCCTCACTTACCGGGTTAGGTGCAATGTTGTTCCAGGTAAACAATGGTTTAGAACATCCAATCGCTTATGCGAGCCGTGCCTTAACTTCTGCCGAACAAAAATACTCTGCTACCGAACGAGAACTATTGGGTGTTATCTTTGGCATCGAGAAATTTAGAGGATATGTCGAAGGTACACACTTTACCGTAATCACTGATTGTGCAGCACTCACTTGGCTTAATAACTTGAAACAACCCGCAGGTCGTTTGGCAAGATGGAACTTGCGTATATCTCAATTTACTTTTGACGTTAGGCATAGGCCTGGCAAATTAAATATCGTACCTGATGCGTTATCTCGAGATGTTTTTCTCTTAACCTTCCAAATTTAATTCTGGATACCTGGTACCTCAATATGATTAGACAAGTTTCCGATAATCCCGACAAATTTCCTACCTTTCGAGTAACTAATAATAGACTGTATAAATTTGTATCCTCGTCCCCACATAAAATATCGAATATACCTGAATGGAAACTGTTGTGCCCACTGCAAATCGCAGTGAGGTGCTCAAATTATGTCACGACGATCCCTTAGCTGCACACCTTGGTGTTACAAAAACTCTCGCGAAAATATCTGAATTGTATTACTGGCCCACACTTAAGCAATCTGTTTGTCGCTACATTAAAAGCTGCAAAATTTGTGGTTCTCATAAGAGTTCACAAGACGCTCGCCCTGGTTTAATGGGTAACTTTAAGCGTGTATCTTATCCCTTTCAATTAATATCGCTTGACTTATTAGGACCTCTCCTCGATCGAGAAGAGGTAATCAATATCTTTTAGTTGTTACCGATTGGTTTTCTAAATTTGTTATGGTGCAACCCTTACGTAAAGCTACCTCCGCTGCAATAATTAAATTCCTAGAACAGAATGTCTTTCTTATCTTTGGTGTCCCCAGATTATTCTTTGTGACAATGGTGCACAATTTATCTCTAAAGATTTTCAGAATTTCGTTAAAAGTTACAAAGTACAAAAATTTGGTTTAACGCAAAATATCACCCCAAGTAAACCCTACCGAGAGAGTAAATCGAGTGTTAATTACCGCTATCTCGTCTTATATTGATTCAGACCATACTACATGGGATGAACATATCTTTGAAATTGCTCAAGCTTTGCGTACATCTAAACACGAAGCAACCCAATTCACTCCGTCTTTTCTTGTTTTTGGAAGATATACCCCAATCGATGGGAGTTACTATGGTTTAGTGCCTGACGATACTAACGTAATTGAATTTGACGATAAAGTACGTTGGGACAAGGACCAACAGTCACTACTTCTATCTTTAACGACGTTAGAAAAATTTGTTAAAAGCTTACGAAAAGAGCAAGGACCATTATAACTTGCGTGCGAAATATTTCCTTTGCCTTAGGCGAACAAGTTTGGAAAAAGAACTATGTCTTATCGGATGCATCTAAGAAATTTTCTTCAAAATTGGCCCTAAATTCATTCTGTGTAAAGTCACACGTGTTATTAGTCCTCTTATCTATGAACTTCAGGATACTGAAGGAAAACGCCAAGGCAGGTGGCATATTAAAGACCTTAAGCCATTCTCTGCTGACCCAAATGCTAATTAAGTTTTTCATGTCCCATTCTCCTCACCATCTACCTAATATTTTTTGTTCTCACCATCAATTAGTATCTTTAATTACTTATTCCTTCTCTCATATAGTATATAATTTCTTACACGTTTAACTTTACTTACCTTAATTTAGCTATCTTTTTCTTTTCGTTGACTTTCCTCGACCATACCGTTACTCATATATCACTTCATCCTCTACACCCCCCAATATAGCTCTGTCGTTTCATTTAATTAACCCTTGAAATTTTCCTACTACATATTGTTCGGTCTTTAGTATTTCTCTTATATGGTTTAATTGAAAGGTAATTGTCGTAACTTTGGTTGAAATAACCCATTGAATTTTTATGACTGGTTTTGGCTGATGTTGAGTGAATGCTTTCTTCTTTGGGCTCACATAGGACACGCGCAGTCTATGCCATTGAAAGAAATAGTTCATATTCGCAGTTGCAAAGGCTAGGATTGTCTATTCCATGTGTTTTTCTTCTGAATTACTGCAGTCGCCCACATTATACTACATCATTACACTATATCTTTATTTGTTTTTCTACTAAATCAACATAACGTATAAACATTTTTTTTCGTTGTTTTTTATTGAACTTTGTGGTGAGGTGCTATTGCTTCTTATTGTTATCTTATTAAATTCTCGGTTGTTTTAGCATATGGGGACAGTGTATCTGTATCTAACTGCTTTTAATTGGACATTTTGTGTGTTTAGGGTGCTACCGATTTAAAAACTACCTTAAAACAGTTTGTTTTGTGTGTTTGTATCTGTGAAGATACTTTTAAGTTGTCGTGTCTATCTTTGTCTGATTTTCTTATCGTAGTCAAGCACTCGTTAGGAAAATTATCGTACTAGTTCTCTTAGGAGTCTAGTGAATTTTAAAATGTGTATATCTTATCTTGTCGGATTAATATCGCAGGTGGTCCTTCAGACTGCGCTGTGTTTTATAGGGACAATTCTCTACTTTCTCTCGGACGCTTGTCCAAAACTATACTTTTTCTTAACCCGCTATCTCCGCTATGCCTTATTCTTCTCTCGGTGGACCTGTTCTTGTCCCGGAACACCGTCTGCCTCATAAGAATGATGTTCCCTCATTCCGAGCTACTGACCACACTTGCTGGTTGAGTAGCGCTTTGCTATCCACCTTTCCCTCTGTCGCTTTTGCTCAATGCGAGCCCTTCCTCTTCTTTCTTCTACCTAGAGGTGCCTCTTATGCACTTCAAAACCAACCTCCTTCTTTTTACCGTTCCTGTTTCTCTACTACCTTTCTTTTCTGTTAGTCACCGTGTGGTTGTGCGGAGGTTTTCACAGACACTTGGACCATGTCTCTGCGAATCTTTCATGGGGTCATGCGGTGCCGCTGTTAGTGCATAGGCTCTGGCAGTGAAGGTATGTATGAGTGTGTGAATGTGTGAGTGAATGTGTATATCTTTATACCGCATGGATATCGGGTGAATAGTTTCACCGATATCGATCAACACTGGGTGCAGGAATGCACCCAAAGGTCTTTGCCGGTCCCCGTGCTGTTCTTACGAACGGACCTGCCTCACAGGTTTCTCTTTTGGAGGGCACGGGTCAATCCCATTTAAACGGCTCTACTGGAGCCACTCTTTTGTTGTTATCATTGTCTTGGGTAATAACTAGGCCAATATCTTTGTCTTCTTTATTATCTTCGATAATACCTTTAGGTTTAATATCGTTATCTTATTGATTACCTTTGGTAATAACCTTAGTTTAGTATCGTTATCTTACCGATTACCGTTAGTAATAACTTTGGTTTAATTTATCGTTATCTTACCGACTACCGTTAGGAATGACTTGAGTTATTTCGCGTTATCTTACCGGTTATCTTGAGTAATAACTTCTGTTTAAATTCATGTTACCTACTATCTCTTATAATCACTTTAACTTAATATCGTGTTATCTTATCGAGTATCTCAAATAATAACTAAAGCTTAATACCGTTATCTTATTCATTACCTTTGAGGATAACAACTTAAGCTTAATATCTTTACCTTATCTATTATCTTTAACATCAATTTGAGATCTTATCTTATCTTTTATCGTCCTAACGTGTGGTATATATGACCAGACGTGGGAATTATCTTTCTGAAATTTAAGTGAAAAAGCTAACCCGATTTAGAAATGTAATTTGTCAGGTTAGCATATAAGGATTTAGTAGGCGGTACTTTTGGTAAATTTGTGGATTCACAACTGTGTCATGGACAAGTTAAATGTGCATCGGAGGAAACCAAAGTACCAGAAACAAAATTTGCTAGAGTGCAAGTGACGACTCTCATGAACTTTTAAATTTGGGCACTTCTTGCCAAAAGAAGAATAGTTTGATGCGACACTCATGTGTGTTTGCATATAAGAACTATATGTTAGCTTTAGTTAAATAAGTTTAGATAGGTTTAGATAGGTTAGGCGACTTGTCGCACCTGTTAGTTTAAGCAGTGTTTCATGCTCCCGACAAATTTGTGCTGTCGGTAAGTAGTGTAGTCAAAGACTATCGGGCTACCTATTCCGTTTCCTGGTACTTGGTAGACGTGCTATCGGTCGAAAAACCAGGTGGCGCCTTATATAAACATTTTGTAGGTTTTAAGTTAGGGTTTATGTAGGGTAGTAAGGACTTAGATTTTAAGCTGTTACTGTGCTAACAGACTTTTCTTTTTAAGTTTTTTCTTTTGTGGCTTTGTCGCGATTGTTACGTGCAAACTGAATTTGCACTTTAACATTTTATGTTAAGTAGTTTTTAATGTGCGGAAGCTTCCCGCCATAATTTTAAATACGCAAGACGCGCGAACATTTTAAATGAACTGGGCGGGGCTTCCGGTACGTCACAATAGTGCAATTGGCAAGTGTGAATTATCCCCATAGGGGTAAGGCAATGCTACAAAAGAGTAGGGAGTTCCGCGGTTCTCGCGCGGAAACGTGGCTTTTTTTACGCCGAACTTTGAAGTGAACAGTCGTGCCGGGTGTCGTGTTATCTTATTATGTAGATTTCCTTATCTTGAGTATCTTTCCTTAATTCCCTATTCCCGTCTTCCACTGCATATAGGAACGGAGATGACCCTGGAGCATCCCATGACCCCGAGATAATTTGGATGTCCAACTCTACCAGCAGCGATGCCGAGGTTACCGTGGCGGATTTCCTGCCGGTTAGCTGATCCTTCACGTGAGTAGATTATCTAATTTTTATTGTTTAAATTTTATGTACCTTCTCTTAATTATGGCGCAATATAAATTATCAGTGACGTCATGTGTATCTTATGAACTTTGGTAATTGTATTACCGGCTTTTAAGAGCCATCTATCGCCATTTCAATGTACCAGAATCTAAGCGTAACATTTCGTTAACTGCATTACCGACCAGGTAAAACTGTAAACGAAGTGTAGCAAGTTATTAATACTGGATAGACTGGCGAAGTGCATAAAAGGAAGTGATCCAGATGCAGATAAAGATGCTAAAGCTAAGGCAAAATTAATTCTAACAATCAATTCATCGCTTTATGTGCATATCAAAGAGGCAAAACAAGAGAATTATGGAACAAACTGAAATCGATGTTTGATGATTCTGGTTTTACCAGAAAAATCAGTTTATTTCATAGATTGATCTCTACGCGCCTTGGCGGTTGCACTTAATATCAATCAAAAAGTTGAAACTGGACAGAAATTAAGAGGCACAGGGTTTAATATTGAAACGCAGAGCTAGGAGGTTTTGTAGATGCTGATTTGGCTAGTAATGTTCACGACAGAAAATCGTATACAGGTTTTTGCTTTAAACTGTCTGCCGCTGCAATTTCATGTGAGAGCAATAAATAAAAAACAGTTGCTGTTGTTAGTCCTGAGGCTGTATACATGACTATTTGTGAAGCATCTAAAGAGGCTATCTATTTAAGTAATTTACTTTATGAATTAACCAAAACTAAAAGTTGTATTATATTATATAATGATAACCAGAGTGCACAAAAGATGTCGATGAATCCAGTGTTTCATAAAAGATCGAAGCATATTGATGTTCATCATCATTTTATAAGAGAAGCTATTGCTAATAATCTAATTAGAATTGAATATTTGCAGTCGGCTGGATGCGAGTTGATATTGTTATGGTTTATAATTCTTTGCCTAATATATTCTCAGAGATGGGTCTTTATTGAGGATGTAGTGGGGCCACACTGAAGTTGCAAAAAATATAGCATGCTCTCGGTCTAAGCTCGGGGTCTATTCCTGCGGAGGCATAAGCTGGGAGAGGGTCTTTCTGAGACTAAACCTGTCTTTGAATAAACCAGGGCGCCACTGCGTCAACACAAAAATTCATCTTAAGGATAGATGCAGATAAACCTTAAGGAAATCATATCTACCTGAAGTTAGGAATAAAAGAACATAATTTCATTACTTATTTTTATCTCAACCAAAATGGAGAGCTTACTTTATTTGATTTATTGAGCTGTGGGAAATAAAACGATCATGAGTTCCGACTTGTATCTAATAATAAAAAAATTTTGTTTCTTTTCAACTATGTACAAAAAAATTAAGGAGGGTTACAGTATAACTATATCATGAGCATGAGTGTTAAATAGAAATTATTCAGTTAGCAAAAATTACAACTACTAACAGGGTAGACCGTTCTTTAAAAAGTATTATTCAAAATCTAAATACATAGTTTATATTGCTTGTAATCTAAGATCTGTGATTTAACTTACAAAAATTTATTTTATGTTAAACTCCATATATTCAAATATTTCAAATTAAAAGTTGTTTAGTAACGTAATGGTCATTTGTTTCAAACAAACACATGAAACCTATTCTTATCATAACATATGTGATTTTAATATGGTGTTGTTCTTAATAAACGTTTTAAAATAGAATATGAGAACATACAAAATTTAACCAAATTATTTAAATTACAATAAAATGAAAGCAGCATTTGTTTCAACTAGATATTGTTTAAACTTATGAATCAAGGTTCTTAGTTTGATAATTAAGAATTTATTGTTAGCTAGTGCAGAAGGTTCGTCACATTCAAGTTGATTCCTCTGGATCATAAAAAAAATTGTACTCACCAGAGTTTTACGTATTGTTACAACAAAAAATTACTCTACACCTGTTAACACATCATCAAGCGTCAGCCATCTTTCATAAGAAGCAGTTTCATAATTAAGAATTTATTGTTAGCTAGTGCAGAAGGTTCGTCACATTCGTGTTGATTCCTCCGGATCATAAAAAAAATGTACTCACCAGAGTTTTACGTATTAAGTTACAACAAAAAATTACTCTACACCTGTTAACACATCATCAAGCATCAGTCATCTTTTATAAGAAGCAGGAGAGCTTGTTTTAACCAAAACTATAAGTTACATCCTGAATTGTGATGATTGCAATGAAAATTAAATCCTTGTCAATTTTCCAAACCATAAAGTTATACGGGTATTGTTTGCTTGCGTCTTATAAATATTATTGGAGTTATGTTCTATCTGAGTTTGTAGCTATAGTTGTACCATAACGCTAAACGCAACTGCCATGACTGAAGCTTTTCAGCCATGAGGGCCCCAAAATTTCTTTTCTTAAAAACGTGTCTGGCGACTACTTCTGGAAGACTAGTAAGGATATTCTACGTTCTATTTCTATGTGCATGGTCATTTTCAATTACGATTGCGCTAGGCTTCAAGCGTGTTTGCGAGGACATATGCGCCTAAATTTGGGCAACTTACAGAGCACGAAATGTAATACTTAGTTGCATAAACAAAAAAACGTTACAACATACTTAGTAAGGCAGTATGTTCTGTGAAACATTATAAATCGGTAAATGATTTAGGTATTAAATGTTTGTAAAATTTTTGATATAGTGTTAAGTGTATTAAAGAATTTGCTTTTTTGTGCCATCCGATGGTACTGATATAAAGCACACTTAAAATTGTAAAAAAGGCATTAAATAAAGTTAGTCTGCTTATGTCACTAATAGCAAGTAAACGTGTTTTATTTAACAACTTCTCCAATTTGCACTGATCTGATCAATAGATTGAATTTGGACAAAGAAAGATCTCTCTTTCCACAGCTCTATAGTCTACCAATTTTTTATCTCTACTGAGACTCAGCAATATAATGGGTTTTGCTAGAGACTTCCAAAACAGGAAACTATATTGTTTAAACATCTTTCAAACTGTCTGAAAAACCATGCCCACTTCTTCATATCCATAAGAACAATGCACCAATTTTAAACATTTTTTTCTCTCTCAAAACAATACAAAATGGTGATATCCTTCTGTTGTATAGAATTTTCAACCAGTATCTGATCATTTTCTGCATGAGCGAGCTGCATCAAATAGTGCATCTATTATAACAATCATTGGAAAGAACTACTTTTGCAATATCTTCGGGACTCCTTTTCATGATAATAAATTTGTAACAGACTATTAAAATAAAAAATAAAGACATTGAATACCTGCTACTTCACATTATACTAAAAAAGCACAACCCTCTAAATTTAAAATAAAACCACATTCAAGAGAATTAAATTTAGATGGAATAAACTGTATAGAAATAATTTTAATCTATTAGAATGGCGCAGATAGATACAAGTTCAGAAGAACTGTTCAATATGAATTCTCTATTATACAATTTTTGTGTTATTGTTATAAATAAAAAATAACGTCCAATTTTTTTGGCCAGCAATATATTTTGTTTAACACTTACCCTTACTAAACTTGGAAGATCTGTCCAGAAGTCTATATTTGGGATCATTTCTTTACCTCTAGCACCTCTTAAACAATGCAACGAAATAATTCCCCCTAGTAAATACGTACCAAAAAGTATAAAAGCTATAATTAACAATTTTGATCCAGTGCTTAATCCTGTATATTCATATTGCAAACAGCCATACGAAGAAAACAGTACCAAATGCTATATAAAATAAATGTATTATTCAAAACCATAATTAATATGTACTTACATGTTGATCAACTGAACGACTTTTAAATCCTAAATAAGGTTCTTCAAAGAATGTTGTGCAGATTAGTAAAATTGAACTAGTTACGCTCCTACAAATTAAGCTAACATAATTTTGTGTTTAACTTTGTGTATTTAATTACTTACGTTTTGTTAATTGCGCTTACTAGAGACTTGGGGTAACTTTCTGAGAATTTGAAATTACTTATGGTGGACAAATTTATTAGGCTTTTATTCGTAGCATTATAGAGACATAACTGAAAACAAATTCAATGTTATTCAATCTATTGCATTTACTATTCTTGGTATAAATATGTCCTATCATAAATTGATGTTAGTACAAGGAAAAATAAAAAACCATCAACTAGTTTCAGTAAATCCTGGTTTTCGTAAAACAAAAATATTAAGTACATAATAGAAAAGTTGATTTTACCAAAATCAGTTTCACCAAAATTAATTTAATTAAAATCATTAATAAGAAAATAGCTGAAAAGTAATCGATCACAGAATTGTTTACATTTACTGCAGCCTACAAGGGTTCTTATTTCTTTATTGTAATTTGTAACGCGTGAATTTCTATTTCACCCACATTTCTGTTGTGTACTGTTTCATAGCCTTCCTTTTTGAAACTTATATGCTTCCAGGGAGATATATTTCTAGCCTTATTTGACAAACCTGCTTAAAACCACAATTTAGTTCTTGCTTTTGATATTGAAATGAAAAAAAGTATTTATTTGCAGTATTAGGGGAGTTCCTCAAACTAGTGTTCTGGCAGCACAAGACACCCAAGACGGAATATTAATTCTGCACTGGTCCAAGGGAACTCATGGATCCAGCAGAATACCAGATGTCTTGAAATAAAATAAAAGAGCGCCAGGAAGGTGGTGCGATATGAGGCAGTCAGAGCTTTCACACTATGAGTATGAACCCTGGAAGTGCTGGTCACAACACACTGCTAGTATATAAAATTAGTAAACCAGTAAGAAAAACAGTATAATATTCCTGAAATGAAAACAACGGTGGAGTAAAATATAAATTAAAAAAAAAGTATTAGTACGAAACTCTACAAATTTACAGCAATTAAATTATAACACATCTAGCCCTAAACATACCTAGCCGCTAAATAATAGGCAGTGAGTCAGCAGACCCACCGGTCGTTAAAAATGCGCTTTTTTGTCAACGACATTGCGTTCGAAGAGTTTAGTTCATTTACACAAAGAATTCGCATTACAGAATGCGTTATGAAACAGGCAGATAATACCAGGCAAGTAAGTCTTGTTGCTTTCGGAATAAAATTCAATGCATCTAACATGTTGTTGGATGCTTTAAAGCTTTACCAGCTACATCACCTCACAAGACCGTTTCTCCTTAGAAAATCATAGAAAAAAACCTATTGAACCCAATACCCAATCTCTTGTATACTTAGAAAACACTCATCCCTTTTAGAGCTTAGAAGTTGCCACACTCTGCACCTATTTTAGAGAGATAATGTTTAATTATCTTATACTGCTGAATACGGTGGGAATTTTTTTAACGCTGACACCTGCTTGTTAAAAAGTATTATATTGTAAATAAGAACAGATGTAGTATCCCTGTTTAGGTGCTAGTTTCACACAATTTTAAAGCAAAACAAGAGATAGCTACCATACGCTCTCACCCCCGCTATAACTAAGATCCATCTGGACAAGCTTCAGTCTTTGTTTGTGTGCGACGTTGAGTACATGCTACACTCCCGCACAGTAGTAATAGCTTCGTAATTGTTAATTACAATTATGCCTAGAGACAATAAACGCTGACGGAAAAGTCGTAGCGCTTCTACAGAAAATCGATGGATCGAATTTCGCTTTGCAAAAATGCAGCGGCAATTAGATGACATGGACAACAATTCACGAGGTCATCGGGCCAACTCCAATTGTGAATCTGCGGACGTAGAATTACTAGGGTATGTAGATGCTTCACCGACTCGATTATCCGTACCAGATACCTTCGAGTCAAATACCTCTGTAATTAATGGCAAGTGTAACAAGTAATCGCTACTTAACCTCACTTCTCTGATCGTTTTGGTACGATTGGTATTAGTTGTTTTTGGTAATAACTTTTGTGTTTTTGATAACACATTACTTCAATAAAGGCATCAGCTTTAAATTATCTTCACTACTTGGTTTAGTGAAAATTATTTTATCCACTAATTGGTTTAGTGAAAATACATCTAATTCTTAAATTAATAAATCGGAATAATAAGACCCTTTTCTCATTTGATTCAGATTTCATGGAAGTAAACAATGAAAATTCAAACTTACCACAGGAAGAGCCAGCTGATGAATTACAAGAAAGCATCTTACACACTTTAGGTTTTGAACCACCGCAGAAGTCGAAGTAGGGGCCACCTATACATATGGCAATTACGTCTCGCTGGCATGATATATTAGTTCAGGGTCTCAGTACTGAAATAAAACTGGAATTTCTACAAAAGTATGTAAATCCTGAGAATCTTTCGCATTTGAAGGTGCCTCAGCTAAATTCGGAGGTCAAGGGTGCTCTTGCAGCTCAGGTTCTCCATAGAGATGAACGACTGAGTCACAAACGAGAGCAAATTTCCGGGTGTATATCTTCTCTAGGCCAGGCGCTTGCTGTCCAATTGTCAAAGGAACAAGGGAAAGCTCTCCAATTAATACAACTTCTAAGTGATACTGGATGGATTCTTTGTGATTACTTTCGATCTGAGACTACTACACGTAAAGAACTAATCCTTATAAATTTAAATAAGAAACTCTAAGACGCTCTAAGTGCTGCCCCTAGTGACTCGCTTTTGTTCGGAGAAGCTCTTGAAGATCGCTTAAAGGCAGCGAAGAACTTGCAAAGATCAAGTTCCGAATTAAAGCTAGTTAGGCCTAAAATTCTGAAGAAGCCCTCAACTTCCTCCTCGTTAAACTTCAAAGATCCCTCTCGTCCAATCAAAAGAGCCCAAGTGGGATCGAACATAGAGACAGCTCCTTATTAACAAAGGCCGCATTATCAGCACCCCAACACGGACAATGCACATCAATCCAACTATTGGAGAGGACCAGAACAACGAAGAGTCAAATCCCTTACCAAGCTCGTAAATCAAAATTAGGCAGACGGATACATCAACCCTAATTGAAGATAAGGTTAGTAGTAGTAAATACGCTGGCAGACTACTATATTTTTTACATGCCTGGCAAGTGTTAACATCAGACGAGGTAATTTTGTCCTACGTTTCGGGATTGAGAATCCCCTTTTTAGAAAAACCCACACAGAATTGGGTTCCCAAACAACCTAAGTGGTCCGAATCTGAATACAGAATTATACATAACTCTATTGAAGAGTTATTTATAGTAGGAGCTATGAGTATTGTCACACCATGTAAAGCCCAGTATGTATTGCAAGTTTTTGCTGTGCAAAAACCAGATGGCAGTCATTGATTGATTTTAAACCTTAAATTACTTAACGTTTACATATATATGGTCTTGTCATTTTAAATTAGAAGATCATAAAACAATTTCTAAAATTATTCAACCAAATATGTTTAGCGAGACTTTAGATCTTAAAGTGCCTACCTTATGGTCCCCATATTATGGGCCACATAGGAAATATTTACGTTTCACGTTTAACGGTAATCTGTACCAATACAACTGTTTGACTTTCGGCATAGCTTGTGCACCCTATGTATTTACAAAATTAATGAAACCTCTACTGTCTTATCTCCAAAATAGGGTGGTCACTTCAGTCCTATACCTTGATTTCCTCCTAGTCGGAGAATAATACCAAAAGTGTATAGAAAATACAAGGTGCAGAACACAGGCTCTACAGAAACTGGGCTTTATAATAAATTACAAAAAGAACAACCTAATTCCCTCTCATTCAGTAAAATACTTAGGGTTCATTTACAACTCTATTAATATGCAGATTTCCTTACCTAAGGAAAAAGCTGGTAAAGTCATAAAACTCATAAACAGGTTGTCACACATTAATAGCTGCTCAATACGATTTTGCAAGATTTTTGAGCATGCTAACCTCCATCTGTCCAGCTGTCAGATACGGCTGGGTTTATACAAAACTTTTCGAACGACAAGTTTTTAGCATTAAAACACTCCTAAGGACATTATAATGTCAAGATGGTTTTACCCCCATCTCTTAAACAAGACTTTAACTTGTGGAAAGCAAACTTGAATTGCGCACAAAATGATATTAAGATCGATTCATATGCACTTGAAATATTTTAAGATACATCCAGGTTAGGTCGGGGCGCTTTTTGCAATGGACAGAGACGCCATGGGTTTTGGTCAATATCTGACAAAGAACATCATATTAATTTCCTAGAACTGAAAGCAGTTTTCTTGCCTTAAAACATTTTGCGGATAGCCTGAAAATTGTAATATTTTATGTCGGGTAGAAAATACAACAGCTTTAGCGCGTATCAATAAAATGGGTAGTGTACAATATCCAATACTGGATAGTTTACCACACTCTATCTGGCAATGGTGTGAAACCTATAGAATCTTCATATCTGCATCATATACTCCATCAAAAGATAACGTTGAAGCAGATGCAGAATCACGTCGTATGCTATCTAAGAAAACGGAATGGGAGTTAAACGATGTCATTTTCCAAAAAATAGTGTTGGACTTTGGGCAACCAGATATAGATTTATTTGCTACCAAATCTAATTCTAAGTGCAGGCGATTTGTTTCATGGTTTGGGGATGCATGAAGCATTACATCTGATGCGTTCACCGTGAGCTGAAATGGAATGTTTGTTAATGCATTTCCACCATTTGCTCTAATTCTTCGTGTCCTCCAAAAAATCGTTAAAGATAATGATAGGGGTATTATAGTGATCCCACTTTGGACCTCACAGCCATGGTATCCACAGTTTTGTACTCTCTTAGAAAGAGCACCAATTATCTTTTCCGCTAATAAGAATTTACTTTCTTTCATAGGGAACCCACATCCAATATGGCAAAAAATTTCCCTGGCAGCAGGGATCTTATCAAACAAGCATTAACATCTGCCAATGTCCCAGAAGATTCATTAGAGATTTGCCTAGCTTCTGTGTCTAACTCCACTATGTGACAGTATAATGTGGGTCTTAAGTTATAGTGGACTTATAGAACTAATGAAAATTTAGAATTATTTTCAGCTTCAATTTCAGAAATACTAAATTTTCTAACTATACAATTTAAGTACGGGGGCCTCCTTCAGTTCCTTAAGTTCTTATAGAGCTGTCCTATCACAAATCTTAGGTTTATCGTTAAGCTAAGATTTTAGAATTAAAAGATTTTTTAAGGGTGTTTACGGTTTACGACCCACACTACCAAGGTATAATCAAACGTGGGATCCTGATATTGTTCTAAAATATGTAAAGACTATGGACACTCTCAATCTCTTGTAGAAAAACTTAACATATAAATTAGCTATTCTATTAGCCTTAGCTACAGGACAAAGGATACAAACTTTAGCTAATATATAAATATCCAACATGGTCAAATTTCAAGATAAAATTGAGATTAAGATTCCAAATAGGTTGAAGTCTTCGAGAAAGGGTAGGATTCAACCTACTCTTATTTTACCATTTTTCAACTTAGATCCGAGGATTTGCCCTGCAAGAGCTCTGTTAGTCTGGCTAAATAGTATGAAGGAATTGAGAGGATCTATGATTGTCTTTTCATTACTGTTCATAAACCCTTTCATAATGCAACCTCTCAGACATTAAGCAGGTGGTTGGAAAATATCTTGAAGAAGAGTTGGTTGAATACCAGCCTTTTCAGTGCCCACAGCACACGACATGCTTCAACCGCTAGAAAGGGTGTGTCTTACGACACGATTCGCACTACAGCAGGCTGGACTGATAAGTCCAGTAAATAAATTTGCAAACCTAGTTTTAAGTTAAGCACTCAGGAAATTTTTATATTAGTGTAGCTTAGAACATAATAAATATTTCCCGTAACTGTTCGTTTGCGCTTCATTATATGTATATATCTTTCATTTGTATTAGTTCTACGAATATACTTCATCAATTTACGAAACGAGGCCGCAATATAATTAACAGATCAAATGAACTTACCTAAAGTGAAGTTCGATCTGGATTATATTAGGCCTCGTTGAAGTAAATAAGTCCCACCCTTCCCAGTTCCTGAACCCTTACCATTGCAACAATTCTGAAATAATTCAGCTTTAAAAGAGACTGAAGCTTGTCCGGATGGATCTTAGTAATAGCGGAGGCGGGAGCATATGGTAGCAATCTCTTATTTTGCTTTAAAATTGTGTGAAATTAGCACCTAAACAGGAATACTACATCTGTTCTTATTTACTTCAACGAGGCCTATTATAATACAGATCGAACTTAACTATAGGTAAGTTCGTTTGATCTGTTAATTATACTGCAGATGGTAGATAACAAATTCCTTGAACCCAATGACAAGAAAGTGCATTTAGAATTGGTTTTCAGTAAAATGACTGCAAACAACAATACTATAAACTCAATAAAAAACACAAACCAACAAACCCTTATTAGATTTTCGCACGATCAATTTCAGAATTCTTAAAGCAGAGGTTTAGCAGGGTACAATAAAAATAATACTTATGGAGATCAGAACCAGGACGAACTTCAAATATCTAAATCCGACTTGAAAGATAGTAATAAATCAAAAAGGCAGTAGGTACCCTGGGAAATTTGGTTTTAACAAAGAATAAGATGTTTCCTAAAACTGAATAATGCTCAGACGTGTATTTTAGCAAATTTATCACCACCTTATACACATTTTAATAAATTTACCACCACCATTTGGGTTAAACTGGAATAGATAAAATTTTATTTTGCATTTTCTTCTATCACTGACATATTGGTTATGTATGTATATTTAAAATCAAGATGAAAAGTATTATGTGTTTCCTTTATTATTTAAAAGTGCTAGTGCTAGTAAGAATTTAAATTCAAAGAAGAAGCTATCTGGGCGGCAACATAAAAAGAATAGGGTATTTCAAGCAGCAACCTTAGGCATCATCCCGTTAATAAAATTTTTTTCAAGAGTAGGCACTATATATAATATTAATATCTTATTCCGTGTCACTTCTTGTTCATAATAGCCCAGTATATTTTGATCATTTTAAAATCGTAGTCAAAATATACATGTTAGAATACTAGTAGCATAATATTTTTAATGTATATCAACAATACATTGAATTTTAAAATAAAAATAGTTAACACCTCAAATAACAACTTTAAGTTAAAATTTGAGCAGCAAAAATTATGTCTGTGATAATTTTTATAAATCCCAATTTAATAATTATTAATATTTTTAGGGACTCTGTGTCGGCTGTTTCTTCTGATCAACCAGCTGAAAGTGAATCCATATCAACTTGTTCACAAAAATCAGATTCATCGGAAATGAAACCGGAATTTATTGAATCCAATATCTTTCAACTGAGTCCTTGATTTCCTTTATACCGTCAGCAGAGTGAATAGAAGAGTTCACACATGAGCAGTTCTCCTAAACCAAATACAAGCAGAATTGCCACTTCTGCGGTTGAAATAGAAAACACCGATCCAGATGAAAAAAAGCACATGTAAGGAATATCCTACAGATCCGCTTTTTTTTGTAATCCGCGTTATTACACATTTAGCCCGAGAAATAATAAAGTTTGGTCCATGCCACCCATGTTTAAAAGATAATTATATTTTTTACGATGTTCGAGGCACCAACCAAGTAATTTTTAAAAAGTTGGTATGAAAAATGATTTTGACTGGTGTATTCTCCATGGTGTAATAAAATGTTTTACCATATTTGTTTTCTTTTTGATAAAATGTCTGATACTGATAGTCAGTTTCATAAAAATTGAGCCAATCCAAAACTAGGTACTGACAATTTCTAGAAAAGTTCTGAAAAAATTAAATAGCATGAAAATTCACCCACATATAAGTTCCGTTTGTCTTCTTATTTGTGTTCAAAATTAAAACTTCACAACAACAAAACGGTTGCAAAAGAATCTCTAAAAGCTGTTGAAATTGAACAAACGAAAAATAAACACATTTTAACCATAATTTTAGACATAGCTTTTTTAGCAAAGCAGGGGCTTACTGCGGTCATCGGGAATCATTCGAATTATTAGATCATACCCAAAATCAGGGAAATTCACAATATCTTTCTAACAAAAGTAAAGTTAGCACAAGTTATCAAAGTTGGAAAATTCAAAACAAATTTTTACGACTTTGGAAAATTATTCTTAAACAAAATTAATAGTGCTGTCAAAGGTGCATGGTACTTTACAGTAGTTTTGATTCACCTATTGACATTAGTATAATCGACCAATTTTCTTTTTCTGTTAGGTATGTTGAATAACGGGATTTGCAATAGAAAGGTTTCTGCTGTTTGATCATAGAAATAGTTCATTATCTGCAGCATTTTTTAATCAATTACTTAAAAACTTAACAAATCCTGGTTTTAACATTGAAAATTGCTATAGTCAGACGAATGATTGTGCGACAAATCATCTGCCTGACTTACGACAAAAAGTTATGGAAATTCAACCCAAAGTCATGTCTATTCACTGTGCTGCTCACCGATCACATTTGGTTTTAGTAGATGCAATGTCAGAGTCATTAAGCTCCCAACAATTTTTCGGTTGCGTAGAAAGTATATATCTCTTTTAGGATGTATGTTCGACTTTATTATATTAAGAACTTACAGAAAAAAAATTAGGATTATAACTTAAAATAAATTAAATTAAGTTCAAAATACACTGACATCTTCAAGCAAGATTGAAGCCATTAGGCTCCACCTACCACCTAACTTGAGAGTGACAGCACATAGTAAATTATATAACAAAACATGCTCACAAATGAAACTGTTTAGAGTTAAGATTTTAAATTGTCAATTTGTGCGCACAAACTTTGTCCGCGAATACACCGGTATTCAATTTGGTGAAAGCATCACCCGATCACCTACTATCACCCTTGTTGCCTGGTGAATTGAACAAGAACATTGCGGGGTGATTGCCGTAATCCTTCTAGAAGTGAAGAAGTGTTGTGTTTGTCGAGATGAGTGAGTCTTGACTTTGAATTTAAATTGATATACTTGGTCACGTTTGTGTATATGTATTTATGTACTGGTCCTTTGGCTATTAATTATCGTTATTTGATTAATTTGCTACGGAAGCCATATGAACAAATAAAACCACTTTAAAAACACTGTGACACTAGATGATACAGTCACCATAACGCTGTTTGTGCAATGAAGAAAAGTCTTAAAGCTATTATAACCGCTCTGGAACAAATTCGAGTTGAGTCCATACTACACCAAAAATTAGATCAGAATATAATGGACTTGTGACTCAAATTAATTCTTTCGAGTTTATTTTAATGATGATAATTTGGGAGAATCTATTAGACAAATTAAATAGTTTGTCAGTATATCTTCAAAAATCAAATATCAATTTCAGCATTGCTTAAGATATGATTAAAGTTACTATACACAATATTTAAAGATTGAGAAATGATGTTAACTTTAATAATTATGAAACAAAGCAAAAATATTAGCCCGATCATGTAAAATTGACGAATCATATCGAGAAACTTGAGTTCGTAAACGAAAACGTTTTCGTGACGAGCAATCTGATGATGAACACCACTCACGCAGCAGACAAAATTTCAAAATTAGCAATTATTTTATGATAATAAAGAAAATAATTGTAACATTCGATGTACGGTTTAGAGACTTCATTGAGAAGGCTACACTATTTTCACCTTTAGATCCTAGTAATTTTACAGATAAAAAAAACCAAATTAAAATCCTAAAGAACTTAATTTTTTTATGAAACTGACTTGGTCAATCCGGAATGTATAAACTTTAAAACATTATATCTACAGATATTCCCTAATACTAACAATGGGATAACAGCAACGGCTAACCAAAACTTGCCGATATTTTGTCATTTATATATTCAAATAATATGATAGACTGCTACCATAATATTGCCACAGTGTAGTAATTATTGTTAACATTACCTGTTAGAACTGCTTCTGCCAAATAAAGCTTCAGTCGTCTACGGTTAATTAAAAACTACTTACGATCGACAATGGGTAAAGATAGGTTAAGTGCTTTAGCTACATTGTACAAAGAACAAGATTTATGTGAAAATATTGATTTTGATGTAGTTTTAAAACAATTTAAAAAAATTAAAAATAGAAAAATAAATTTTTGATACTTATAAGCAACTGTACTTAATGAATGTTTAATAAATATCTGTAAAGCATAATATTTTTATCCTAAACAAGGACATGTACGTGCTTTCTGAGTATTACAATGACTAACTTTTAACTATTCATGCAGATTTATAACAGATATGGGTAATTATATTATCATAAATTTAAGAAGAAAAAATGCTAAGTCCGGTTTTATTTTATTGTCAATTATTTAATTTTAAACAAAAGATCTGATAATTTTTTCCATAATTTTTATAATTTTGAAAAATGTTTCCCAGGACGCTAGTTATTTTAAATGTTAAACAACAGCACATCCGAACTGAAACCCTTTAGGCAATGGTGCCTTTTCAAACTTCGAGACCTGCCTGTCTCTTGATATGCTAGTTGTGCAACTGATAATAGGGTTTTATATACAAGTTGTACTTATTTATTTTTAAATACATGCATTGTCACACTGGTGAATACCATATTGTCAAAAAAAAGTATATAATACATTGTGTAGTTTAACTAGTAGGTCCACAGACAGAAAGTCTAAAGCAGTTCACTTTGCTCAAAAACTCAACAATGGAATAAAAACCATTATCAAGCAAGTAATTTTTAATAACCCTGTTAAACGATTTAAAAGGCAAATTCTTAATACTAATGTATAAGGAGTTGTAAAATATATAGCCATAGTAATTAGTTCCAATCCTACTCCTAGATAGTCAATGAAATGTATAATCAGATTGGTTCTGCAACGGGTATTGAACATATGAAGATCACTATGCTGCATATATTGAGTTGAATGTTTTTCAACAAATAATAAGCAATTCACAATATAAGTACATAATAATACAAGAACGGAAAAATAACAGAATTACCAAATATTCAAACTATGATCGAAGTTACTAACATTCGTGTCCATGACAAAGTAATCATCGAGCAGTAAACTACGGGAACCCGTACAGAATAACATAAAGAGTCGACTTCTCTTCAAACAGACTTGTAATTTAATATAAATCTCTAACTCATAAATAAACTTATCACATGCTTCCAACAAGCACACATGCAAGTAAGACAATAACGTTAAAACAAAGTAGATGTTCTTCTTAATCTTCTTTGGGTATTAAACCACTCATAGTTTTTAAAATTATCTTTATTAACGTTTCGATCCATAACCTAGGATCGTTTTCAAAATAATAAAAACTTCAAGTTTGACATTTATGACATAAATTGAAGGATCGAAACGTTAATAAAGATAATTTTAAAAACTATGAGTGGTTTAATACCCAAAGAAGATTAAGAAGAATACTAAACAAACCACAACAAACATACAGGGAGTATTTACAAAGTAGATGGTTTCATGCACAACGTCTATCTATCAAAGACAATTGTTATTTTAGATAACTCATAACTAAAACAACGCAGTAACTAACAAGAGGTCTGTCATGAATCTGAAACTGGTCGTAAATTATAAAGTACGAAACACTAATTTTGTTAAACCATCTACCTTTGTTGATGCTTGGATATTAAAAGAATGAGGACCAAATTTCACACAGCACATAACCTATTAGTTCCAATCGGACTCTTCTACAAAATTCCTGGTATATACAGTGTGTCCAAATTTCGAGTCTCTACATTGTGATTTCAGTTATTATAAGAGATAGAAATTGGGTTAAATGGGGAAAGATTTTGAGGAATCCAGGCCAGTTTTGTATCCGTTTACAAAATTGGTGTAAGTTGTCTGGTTTTGGAAATATTCGAAGAAAACTAAAAATGGCGGATTTTGTTTTTTGATAATAAAACATGAATCATAAGTCGCACCATCACAAGACTTGCCCATTATTGAGACACTTTTCTAAAAGGAGTATTTTAGCATAAACAGAATCATTCGACTGTCTTTTGTTTTTGAGGAAACGCCCACAACTTTTGTTTTTCGTATGGCCGCCATTTTGAATATTAAGTGAATAGTATGCGCCTTAAAATTACCTTTTCAAAAATATGCCACATGTCTATAAAAAAATGCAAAACTATCCTAAATTTTAAAAATAACTAAATTTGTATGTTCTATAACGTTTGGTAATCCCAACAGGGCAAAAATTTGATTTCTACTTTATGAAAAGTACAATACACATTTTATAATGTACACAAACAGCATTTGTCACAAATTATTAATTATGGTGGTACTAGAGTTAAAATGATATCGTTTTATAATAGTAGGCAGTGGTATGTGACAAAACCAAACAATTGAATTACAGTTATATGTCAAACACATTCTAAAATTTAGATAAACTTGTGTGTTGTAAGTTTTGGTGCCGGTGGTGCTGCATTTTTAATTTAAAAAATGGCACATGTCTACAAGTTTTCGAATGAGGAAAAGTTTGATATGCTAAATACTTATTTACAATCGTTTCGGAACGCTGATACGGCATCTGCCAGATATTTGGAATTGTATCCAGAAAGACGACAACCCCATAAAACATACTTCAGAAAAATTGTAATGAATTTACTGAATTATGGTGCTTTTGAACAGACTAGAGAACAATACGACTTAAACAATAGGGAACGTGTTCTAAGCATTACTGAGGCGGTAACACGAAATCCATCCACATCCGTAAGATCTGTAAGCCGTGAACTTAATATTCCAAAATCAACTGTTCATAATATTTTAAAAAAGGAAAAGTTTCATCCTTATAAACCTACTATTGTCCAAGGCTTCAAAAGAGAAGATTTCGCCAGACGAATGCGTTTTTGTAATTGGTACATCCAAAAATGCGAGGAAGAACCGCACTTTCCAGAATTGATAATATGGACAGACGAAACGCGGTTTACCAATTGCGGGGTGTTCAATAAACATAACACGCATCACTGGAGCACTGAAAATCATCATCTGACGGTGCAACGCAAATTTCAAACGAGATATGGATTTAACGTTTGGTGTGGTATCTTAGGTAGTTAATTATGATATAAATATTTTAGTAAATTAACCAATGTAATTAATACTTTTATAGGTAATAATTTGATTGGACCCTTTTATTTTGTCAATAACCTCAATGGCGCCAGATATACGGAATTGTTAAGAGACCAAATAATTCCGGCTATTAGAGGACTTGTACCAAATGATGATGATTTTCGAAAACTATGGTTTCAGTAAGATGGTTGTCCAGCTCACAATTCCCGAGAAGTTAGCACCCTTTTAGCTGAACATTTTGGCCAAAATATTATATGCAATAGTGGACCAATTATGTGGCCGGCAAGATCACCAGATCTTACACCACTTGATTTTTATTTATGGGGTTTTGCTAAAAATGAGGTATATAAGTTTGAACCGCCTCATAATATAAACGAACTGCAGGAAAGAGTCCGTGACATTCTTAACTCTATAAATAGGCGCACGTTAAGCAGAGTTGTACGGAAAGTTTTAATTAATTGTCGAATGTGCCATGATGCAAACGGACAGCATTTTCAGCATCTACGGAAGGAATTTAGATGATAGTTTGCTGTTTCGGTCACATTTAATTTTGTTCCCTAAATTAGATAAGATAGGCTACAGTTTTATGTTTAAGTTAATTTTAAGATTTATATCCAATACTTTACGAGTTCTACTTAACAAAATGTATGTGGTACTACTACTACTACTACTACTGTTTGGAAAGTAGAAATCAAATTTTTGCCCTGTTGGGATTACTAAACGTTATAGAACATACAAATTTAGTTATTTTTAAAATTTAGGATAGTTTTTGCATTTCTTATAGACATGTGGCATATCGTTGAAAAGGTAATTTTAAGGCGCATAACATTCACCTAATATTCAAAATGGCGGCCATAAGAAAAACAAAAGTTGTGGGCGTTTCCTCTAAAACAAAAGACAGTCGAATGATTCTGTTTATGCTAAAATACTCCTTTTAGAAAAGTGTCTTAATAATGTGCAAGTCTTGTGATGGTGCGACTTATGATTCATGTTTTATTATCAAAAACAAAATCCGCCATTTTAGTTTTCTTGAATATCTCCAAAACCAGACAACTTACACCAATTTTGTAAACGGATACAAAACTGACCTGGATTCCTCCAAATCTTTCCCCATTTAACCCAATTTCTATCTCTTATTATAACTGAAATCACAATGTAGAGACTCGAAATTTGGACACACTGTATACTTATTAGGTTAGCATTGCCTTGTATTGTATCTAACAATGGGATCCTAGCAGACAATTACCTCCAAAAATACGAGGTAAATACAAACCCATGATTGGCCAACACAAAGAAATGGAAGGAATTTATTTTCTTAACAGCAAAGATACTCGAGGACAAATAGAGTATCAAAAACAATAAATCAGTGAACTTAAAATAATAATAATAATAAATAATACTGAAAAAAAGCACTAAAGAATTTTAACAGGTTACAATATTTACACTGATACCTGATACAGCGACCTAAGCTTTATCACTATCACACAAATTCGAAGAATTCAAAGTAGTTCGTTTTGGATGTTATTACTATTTTTGTTGTTTTCCTACTTGACACTTTTGCTTATAGCATAAAATTCAAGAAGTGCTTTGGTAGTTGATTTTCTATGAATTACAAGTTGTCGTTATTTGTACTAAATCTTAGAAGGGATTGCTGGGACAATTTTCTTTTCTTTCATTGTTCATAGTGTCCTGCTTGTCGGGTCTGGAAGACAGAAGACTATGCTACTCACTTTCCCGTTGGTATCTTCAACCCACAATGGGTGGTTAACGCCTGGCTGCAGAGTTCATTGCTGGTAACTGCTGATATTGTTTGAACAGGTTGTTTCGCTTATCTATGGACAAAACATATACTTTAGATGCTAAAGATCAATCTAGAGTCACACCATCTATCTGAAATTTGTTCCTATATAGAGATCTTATTGGTAGTGGTGAGTTAATGTAATTGTAATTGTCGAAACAGGATATTTAAAGGGTTTTGTTGATGCCTAAGCTTTAATTGTAGCTTAATAAAGAAGATTATCTTCATACAACACAACAACAACACACCAATCACAGTATTCCCTTTCACGGTAACCAAACCTAGCACCTCCATTTATATTACTATTCTACTCCTACCCTCAGCCCTGTTCAAAATCTTTCTCCACATCCCTTGATCCCTACATACTTCCTCTGCCTCTGCAACATTCATATATTGCTTTTGGCATGCTCTTTTATTCTTCAGACTTCTTACCTGTCGTTCTTTTAGAACCTCCTCTACTACATCCAACCATTTTTAGTGCGGTCTACTCCTTGCAGCTCTACCAGTCAGCGTACTTGCATAAATATGCTTGGTAAGTCTATCCTTATTCATTTTTTCCACATGTTCAAACCATCTAAGCATGCTTCGCTCGCTCAACTCTTTAAGGGTCACTTACACAACACAGTCTCTGCTCTAACCCATTCGTTTGGCACTTTGTCTCTAGATGTTTTCCACACACACTTCTTACGAACTCATTCCTGCAGCATTTATAAGAGGTACATGCTTCTTCTGCCAGACCCAAATTTCACTGCCCACATACTTCCAGACATTTTTCATCCGGCATTTGCCCTTCTTTCTATTTCACCATCCAGCTTTCCATTACTCAAAAACACTACCAAGGTACACAGTCATTGTATCGTGCCATTGTCCATTCTAAATACAAAGCCATCAATTCCGCCATCTCTGTCAAAATTATTACTTTTGTCTTATTTAAATTCACTTTCAATTGCATATTTTCACACGCTTTCGACAACCTGTCAAGCGTCCGTTGCAAATCTTTAGACGATTCAGCCAATAATACTGTATCATCCGCACACAACAGCACACTGACATTTGTTTCACCCATTTTCACTCCATCCATTCCTTCGCAAGCCTGCCTGACACATTTATTCATAAACACATTAAACAGCCATGGAGACATCACTCAGCCCTATCTTACACGTTCCACAATGTCAAAGTATTGCCCCATGTTACCATTCACATGTACAGACACTCAACTGTCTTTGTACATCGCTGATAAATTTTATTAAGCATTTGCTTAGACTGTATTCACACAT
Source organism: Platerodrilus igneus (assembly GCA_036346225.1). Classification (NCBI taxonomy): domain Eukaryota; kingdom Metazoa; phylum Arthropoda; class Insecta; order Coleoptera; family Lycidae; genus Platerodrilus; species Platerodrilus igneus. The sequence goes on from JARFIW010001638.1 coordinate 6,106,819, forward strand.
CGCCTTCCATAATTCATTTCTGTTCACGGAGTCATATGTCTTTTCCAGATCTACAAATGCTGCATACATTTTTGTTTTGGCATTCATACACTTTCTGACAACTTGTTGCATTGCAAACATCTGATCCACACGTCCTCTTCCAGGCATAAAACCACATGGAAAGTCCCATATCTTGCGCTGGGTTCTCTTGCAAACTCTCTCAATCCCAATTTTTTCATACACTTTACTGAGTACATTCAACAGACATCCCATGATAATTTTTGCATTCATACTTACTGCCTTTACCTTTATGAAAATGGATAATGATCGCAGTCTTTCAATCTTCAGACAGCTTTGCTTGTTCTATACACAACTCTATCAGTTTGCATAAACATTCAATCAACACCCTGGACCCATACTTTAGCATTTCACTTGTTATTCCACCAACACCTAAAGTTTTACCATTCTTCAGAGTTCTCACTGCCTTCCATACCTCATCTACACTGCATTCAAACTTTATATTATTATCTACGTTTTCGACCAGTACTTTACTCCTCTCTTCATCATCCAGTCATCTGTATCCTTCTTGCCACCTGCATACAGTGTCTTAAAATACTCTTTCCAACACTTTCTCACATTCACTTCATCACAAACAATTTCATTTCTACTGTTACCAATGCCATTCACATGCTTACTTCCACCCTTTCTTGTCTTCGCTACCTATTTTCAATACAAGTCTTTATTCCCTTCAACTTTGTATTTTTTCACCCTCCCTCTCACTCAGTTGTTCTTTGCTTGCCTTCATTACTTCTTTTGCATATCGCCTTATAATATTTCCTGAAATTTCTCTCTTAACTCAACATCTTTTTCTGAAATCATTCTCTTATACACCACTTTCTTTTCCACAACAAGCTATTTGACATCGCTGCACCATGCATTTTTATTACATGTACCAATCATTGTCGTTCCACATACTTCCAAAGCACATTTCATCACACTGTTCTTCAAACAATCTCATGCTTTCTCCACATCTGACTTCAGAGTATTTCCCCATTCCCGTTTGCAATCACACAACTTCCTCTCTGACATAGTAGCATACTCTCTTTGAGTCGACTCTTCCAGCATTCTACTTTCACTCTTGGTTGTCTCACATTCTGCTTTCTTCTACAGATCCACTCCCGGCTACGATCAATTCTGGGTAAAACCAGAAAATGGCCAATTCCACACTCAGATCCTCTCATTACTCTCACGTCTTTACAAGTTCTCTTAAATTATCATCAAATACAACCAAATCAATTATATACATTGCGTTTCCCCTTTTCCATGTGTACTTGTGTATGTCCTTACGCTTATACCATGTGTTGGATACAAAGAGTTCTCTTTCCATACATATACTCACTAACGTATCTCCATTTTCGTTCGTTCTTGGCCCATCAAACGGGCCTACCACATATTCGGCATATTTTCTGTATACTCCGACCCAGCTATCCATATCATCTAACAAAACCACATGGTCATTCCTTTCACGTTTGTCTAATACATTTTCCAACTCCTGCCAAAACTGCTCACACTCTCTATCGTCATTCACCAGAGCATAACAGGCTACTAAAAGGATCTTTCTGAAGCCAACTTTCATTTTAACCCACAAGATGCAGGGAAACACCAATTCATATTGTTTCATGCACGCTTTTGTTTGATCATTCAAAATTAAACCAAACAACTTTTGTCCTAAACTCATTGCACTCTACTCCAGACCACAAACTCAACATATCGTCATCTAATTCAACATCTTTCCCCTTCCGCTTTGTTTCACTCACACACAGCATATCAATGTGCATTTCTTTCATTTTATTCATGATTTCATACTGTTTACCATACACTTCCCTGACATTTCAAGTACCAAATTTTCATTCCTGATTCATGCGGTCGCTAACTGATGGACCACATATTTTTCGTTTCAGTCGCCCACCATGACTTTGACAGCCCAAGGTTTTCATAAAGGTATTATTAGAAAGTGTTAATTAGGTTGAACCAGGTTACCAGCCTAGAATGCAACAGTTCCGTAATAGCTTTCCCTATTAATGGTAACGACATCTAACGTTCAGTGTAGGCACATTCAGTCTCTCTGCCACAGACGTCGCCACGATTCCCAGTCCTCCAGGTGTACCTAACGTCTTTCAGTAGAAGATAAAACGGCCCCTTCAAATGGGGTTACCTAGTAAACCAGCAGAAAATTGCCTGCACTACGACCACTAAGAGGTACATGCTATGCACCGACACACATTGAGCACATCTTTATACAAGATGATATTTATTATTATTGTTTTATTTAAGGATCGTTTATTGTTGCAATTTTATGTATTTAATTTCATGCTTGTGATGGTGATTTAAATTTGTTGTTTTTGGAGTTGTAAATGTTTCTTGTTTATCGAAACATTATCGAAGTGCTATAAAAACTACAGCTAGCCACTTTAAGTGATTATTTTCTGCATTTTTATGTCCCTCCAAAATGTCATTTATAATAATTATGGATACTAAGAAGCACTTAAAGAAACTGTATTACGCAAAACACCAAGGAGTTGCTACGTACCTAGACGTAGTTGGAAGAAAAGTAAATACCAGGCTAACTATCAAACGCGAAGAGTGAGGGGATTCGCTTACATACCAAAAAGAAGCAAAAAAAACATCGCCCACGATTATCTATTAACACATAAAAATAAATAAAAGATTCTGTACAAACAAGCAAAAAGAAAATAAATTAAGTGTTATTATTTCACAGCAAACAATTATATTGTATGGATAATTTAAGAATTTAGATACAAATTGTGCATCTCGTATTTGACACAAAATAAAATTAATCAGTAGTAAATAAACCTGTGAGAGCTTTTGTCAAGCGTTTTTAAAATTTCACCTAATACTTTTTGTAAAATAACTAATTAGTAGGAAAGAATTAACTTGTGGGAGCTTTTGTCGGACATTTTTTAAATCGTACATAGTACCGTTTGTAAAATAAACCAATCAGTATAAAAGAGTAAGCATATGTCTGTCCAACATTTTTAACAAAAGTACTTCACACCTGCAGAGTAATTACACCAAACGTTGATACGAAATATGCCATTGACACACACAAAAGAAAACAAGTTGCATACCTGTAGGTGTCCGGATACTTAGCCCGCAAGTCGTCGGGGGTGAGTCAGCACAGCAACACCATGGTCGTCAGGATCTATTTACCCTGCTACCATAACTGCAGCAGCGGTCTATGGACAAAAGCAGTTGGTCTACAGACAAAAGCAGTTGGTCTACAGAAAGAAATAACCCATTTGGCCTCCAGCTAAAAAAAGGCTAAAAAGAGAATCTGATTAGAATGGGTATACGCAGGGAGACTCATCAATACACGCAAGACACCTCCTAGTTGTCAAACAGAAAAAAACAAACGTGCATTGTTTTTGAAATCCGGTGACGAATACTGAAGTAAATATTTCGACGTACAAGCTGTAGAATCAAACTAGGCGGCTCCATGGCGTAGTGGTATGTGTGTGACTACTACGCCCAAGGTCCTGGGTTCGAATTCCGACACGGTCCGCTTGAAAAATGTTAGGCGAGCATTTTTCACAAAAATACACCCTCGTTCAGATGAGAGGTAAAATGGAGGTCCCGTGTGTGTGTTGTCACGCACGTTAAGGATCCCTACCTTGCTTGGAACAGCAAGAGTTCGCAAAATTCCAAATTTTCCAGGTAAAAAAAAAACTCGCTTCCTGGCCAATGTAGTACCTTTGGGTGGAGCATTGGAAAATCACATGTAATGTAATCAAACTCAACAATGGTTCAACTAACATGAATTCGAACTGCAAACCCTCGCTTATCGAAGCGCAATTGAAACTGGAAAACCCGGGTTTTATCGGATAGTGAGCGATTTTATTTCAACAAGTCTTTACATCGGAACAATAGAGAAAACCATTATATGCGATCGTAATGTATACCAAGATAACAGGTACCTAAAACAGGATATAAACTACTTAATTGTAGCATAAACTTGTCGTTTCGAAATAAATAAGTTCAGAATGAAAATTTGTAGCAAGCGTACTTATTGTAAACAGGATGTTGTTGAAGTATTTAAGAGATTACCGGATACCTAAAACAAGGCATAGACTATTTAATTTATCGAATAAATTTTTGTTTTAAAAGCGAAAGGAATTTGAGTTGAGGAATTTATTCGAGAGCCGTGTTTATTATTAATTATGTTGAGGGATTTAACAATAGAAACGGAATTTATTCGAGCGGGTATTGAATTAACAAGGGAGAAAAATAGGGTAATTAATTTATGCTGTAAATAAACGTAACGGAGTGATTCAAGCTTTTTTCCACAATCGACTGTAGAGCTCAACTACATACTCCAGGATACGGCATTTTGTTAACCTAACTGAATTAGTCTTCTAGTTATTAATTTTGATATTTTATTTCACTTTGTCTTACTAGTATAAATATGGTAACAAATTTTTTTTAGTTCTAGAGTGTATTATTTTATGACAGATAGCGATATTTTATGGCAAAAGCCAGTCCTTTCTGGGTCTACACCACTGTGTTCTTCTTTTTTGCAATTTATATTTCAGGAGATAATAAGTTCATCTTGCTTCACAATGGGATTGCAGAGCCTATTGTGATCATTCTTGGCACCTTCCGAGTAATTAGTTTTATCGTTTCTTGCTTTTTTTCCTTACCTACACCATTCCACCACGAACAGCTAGCTGTAGCTGAACTGTCTTCCACTTCAACCACTATCCCCAGCTGGATTTTTTTGTTTAGGTTTTTCCTTTTTTTTTTTCTGTGCCCGTTATTGCTATCCCAACTCTTAATTTTGACACGACCTTCTTCGGGACTAGTTCTCAAATTTCGTTTCCGATGTCGCATGTTACAAATCTTTAATCGGGAATCAATTACAATTGTACAGGTGTTCAGGCCTTGCCTAATATATATTAAAAGCATGCTCCTCTTATCTCTCGACTACGATTTGATATCCGCGCATCGCAAGGTGAGCGTTGGTTACAACAATAAGTAAGTCGACACAGCTCTCTCTTAGAACACAGTCCATTGTTCAAATAACACATTCGCGCCGGTTTGTCGGCATTAATTATTAATTAACTAACAACGTGAGCACCTCTATTTTCCTTCCTTCACCAACCCTCTCCTGTCTAACCAATTATGTATTTAGTGGTGAGTGTAAAGTGATAATTGAACACGGGGTAAGTTTTTTTTATTCAACCACATTTATTACACTATTTTATTAAACATATTATTACGCATTTTTGTTATTGTGAACCAGCGTTCCGCTCAGGCGTGAACATACCTTATTTTTTTGGTCTCTTCAGCGGTATGCGTGATATAATTGTCGTCGTGGTTTTGGAGGAGCTTGCTTTATGTTAAATTATTACAAAGTTGCTCTTAATAGTATTTGAAATAAATTCGCTCTTATCGAATTATAATGTTAACCTCGTAATTGAGTTTGACCTGCATGTTGATAAACGGTTATCAGCACAGGTGTGTTTGTTTATATTTGCATTCAATTTTAATTATAAAATACACTTTAATTCAATTACATATTTGCGTGGTTTAGGCTATTCTGAATATGTCGTTCGACAGCATTTCTTTGCAAGCTCAGCAAGAAGCCTTATTTGGTCGCTTGCAAGGCATATGGGATTATGCTGTTTCCGCAAATGTAAGTAAATTAAACTTATTAGAAGCAAAAATGCAAAGGCTTCCGATTATTGAAAATGCTCTCGAAAAACTACAGGTAGCAATAATAGAATTCAACGCTACTAAAACTGACCCTAAACTACATGTAAAATTAAATCTAGCATCTTTCGACGACTTATTTGACGTAGTTCGTGCAAAATATTTAGAATTGAAAGAAAATTCTACAAAATCGGTTTCTGCGGATGCTCTGGCTTTTAAGGGCCCATCCGTTGAATGTTTAAAACCCCTAGAAATTCCTGTTTTTGATGGTTCCATTGATAAGTGGAATAATTTCATTACTACTTACCGCAGTGTTGTACACGAAAACAAATCTATTCCAGTCTCATTAAAATATTTATATTTTAGATCGTACCTCGATAAGGAAGCATTAAGTGTCGTCTCTGATCTAGCGTTAGATCCCAATTTGTATGAGCAAGCATTTAAAAAACTGGTAGACCGGTACGATTCTCCACGCAGAATTGTTAATTTTTATTTGAATAAAATTCTTCAATTTAAATCTACTGGTTCCTTATCAAATTTCATAAATACACATTTCAACGCAGTAAGCACTTTGAAATCTGCCCCCGACGTTGAAGATTTATCGGACTTTATTTTATTTTCTCTATGTTATCGTAATTTGGATCCTAAATTACAACATGCATTTGATGCACGCACGGATTCTAATGTGCCGACTTGTGCTAAGTTGTTCGAATTTTTAACCGCGCAGAATAAAACCTCAGAAATGCACGAAGATGTTCAAGCCTTAAAACCCGTCAACGTAAATATGCCACCGCTCAAATATAATCTAAATAAGTCTTTTTGTAAAGAATCCACTAACGATGCGCAAGTAAAATGCGATCGTAATTCGTGTCCCTATTGTAATGAAGGGCATACAATTTACGCGTGCAAAACTTTCAAAATTAAATGTTTCCGATAGATACACCGCGGTAAAAAGAATGTTGCGTTGTTTCAAATGTTTAGGCAATCATATTAAGGGCTGCAACTCTAAAGGAAGATGCGGGTTATGTAGCTCCAGATACCATCACACCTTTTTGCATAATGTATCGTCTGTCTCGACTTCGGGACCGATAACCCCTGTGACCCCTTCCACATCCGATAAGAAAGAAACAGTTTCTACATGCAATGTGTCTAATAATCCTAAAAATTATACAGTGCTTTTAGGAACGATTCAAGCTAAGATTCGGGACATCAATGGCGATTTTCAACCTGTAAGGTGCGTTCTTGATTCAGGGTCCCAAATCAATGCGATCACTTCTGCTTGCGTGCAACGTTTGGGTCTTAAATATGTTCGCAATAACAGTAAGGTGTGTGGACTAGCCAATGCCGCTGTTAATTCTAAAGGGCTAGTCGATTGTTTTCTACTTTCCAATTATGCAGATCAACGAATAAATTTTTGTGCCTCTATTCTTCCAAAACTTACAGGTAATATTCCTGGTTGTTCTTTACCACGTGGAATTTATGAACGATTTAAACATTTACCCTTGGCTGACCCTAATTTTCATGTATCCGCTCCGGTAGAAATATTATTAGGAGCGGACATATGTTGTAGAATATTATTTTCGGATAACGCAATTAACCGTCTTGGTAAACCTCTAGCGATTGACACTATTTTTGGATACGTGTTAATGGGACAGGTGCCTTCTCCGCAAGGACCGTCAACCGCTACTTCGCTTTGTATAATGTCGCAACCTCTTGAAAGCGAAGTAAAAATTTTTGGGCGCTCGAAGAAGTCTCGCAACCTCCTGCTGTGAATATTGACGACAATTATTGTGAAGCACATTTTGTTAGTACCCACTCTCGCGATGAAACTGGTCGTTACATTGTAGCCCTACCCTTCAAGGATAATGCCGAACCTCTAGGGCGCAATCGTGAAATTGCTTATAACAGTTATCTAAATTTAGAACGGCGACTTCGGAATTCAACCGAAAACCAAAAGGTTTATGATTCATTTCTCAAGGAATATCTATCTTTAAATCACATGAATGTTGCTCTGCAACCCTCCGATTATATTTTACCACACCACGGCATTCATAAAACCACAAGCAGTACTACTAAACTACGAGTGGTGTTTAACGGATCTGCTAATGATTCGACCGCTAAGTCCCTCAATCAACGTCTTTACGCTGGTCCGAAACTGCAATCAGGTTTGCCCGAAATAATATTTTTATTTCATTCCCACAAAATAGCGCTTTGTGCTGACATACGAATGATGTACCGCCAAATTTTAGTGCGTACACAAGATAGAATATACCAACATATATTCTGGCGACCCTCCCTCGACAGCGGAGTTCAAGAGTACGAATTGAACACGCTTACTTATGGTCTTACTCCATCCTCTTTTATTGCGCAACGCGTGTTAAAACAATTGGTGATCGACGAAGGACAACAATTTCCTCTAGCATCTGTGGCCTTGCTGAATCACACGTATATGGACGATGTGATTTCAGGAGCCATGTCAGTTGTGGCAGCTCAGCAGCTGCAATCTGAATTAATAAAATTGCTGTCTCTTGGCCAATTTCAGTTAAGAAAGTGGTCCAGCAATGACAACTCTCTTTTAAATCAATTCCAAGGATCTGAATTAGAACCCTCCGTAGCATTTTCTGATGAAATCTCTGGTATCAAAATATTGGGACTAGTTTGGAACCCGAATTCTGATAATTTCACCTACTATGTTGTTCCTTTCGAAGGGAATATTTCAAAACGTTCCGTTCTTTCATATATGGCTAAAATTTTTGACCCCCTCGGCTGGTTGACTCCGGTGGTGTTTTTAATAAAACATTTTTTACAGCAATTATGGGTACAACATTTAGGTTGGGACGACACGCCGGACACCGACTGGTGTTTGAAGTGGGAGAAAATTTGTTCCCGCCTTACTGAATTATCAAATTTGAAAATTCCTCGCTGTTTGTTTTTAGACTCGGGACAGTACCGTCTGTTAGGGTTTTGCGATGCCAGTGAGAAAGGTTATGCTGCATGTGTTTTTCTACATGGCACGACTTCAGATAACACGAATTGCCATCTTCTACAAGCCAAAAGTAAAATTTCACCCTTAAAATTTCTTTCAATGCCTCGTATGGAATTATTAGGTGCTGTTTTGTTATCGCGTCTAGTATATTCTATAATCTCTAATAAATTTCCTTATCCCTTAAAGGAAATAAGATTATTCACCGATTCTCAAGTGGTACTAGCGTGGATTAACACTCCTTCTTATTTATTAAAAACATTTGTTGCCAACCGCGTGAAAATTATTTTAGAATACACTGCCATTCAACAGTGGTACCATATTTCTGGTGAAAACAACCCCGCCTATATGGCTTCTCGTGGTCTTATTGCGCACCAGTTGATTGACAACGATATCTGGTGGCATGGCCCATCTAACTGCAGCGATCTAATTACGGCTTCCAGGAATTTGGAATCTCCCTCTTCTCTAGAAATTCTTCCCGAAATAAAATCTCCCCCTAATATATTAGTTACTTCTACACAAAAAAGTTGCACTCAATTTTTGGATAAATTTTCTTCTCTCACCTTGCTTCAGCGTACTGTTGCATATGTAAACCGTTTTATTTACAATTGCAAGAACTCTGATAAAAATTATCAGGCTCTCTTTCTTCTGATGAATTACATATCTCATTGATAACTATCATAAGAGTTACGCAACAGCAGTTTTACATCAAGAAATAAATCAACTAAATTTAAACAAGGGTTGTTCTAAACAACTCCAAAAATTGTCCCCTTTATTGATTCGCTAGGTCTTGTTAGGGTGGGCGGACGTTTGCGTCACTCCCTGTTGTCTTATGATAACAGACATCCCTTTCTATTACCGAAACAAGCCACTTTATCGCGATTATTGTGTGATAATTATCACCTTTATCTATGCATTCAGGTGCATTCATGACGCAATCACTTATTCAGCGAAAATTCTGGATTATTGGAATACGTTCCTTAGTTCGTCAGAGGATCCATAAATGCGTTGTTTGTTTGCGCTTCCGTGCGACAACTGCTCAACCGTTCATGGCCGATTTACCCCCTTTCCGTGTTCAACTGTCCAGAACATTTACTCATGTGGGAGTAGATTTCGCCGGCCCATTTATGATCAAGTCTTCTAATCGTCGTAATGTCCCGGTGTCTAAAACTTATTTATGCATATTTATTTGTATGTGCACCAGAGTGGTGCACCTCGAGGTAGTGTCAGAGTTATCTACCGAAGCATTTGTAGCTTGTCTGACAAGGTTTACAGCTCGTAGAGGAATTCCTGATGTTGTTTACTCAGATCAGGGTAGAAACTTTCTTGGTGCCTCGCGGTCCCTCAAGGAAGCTATCATATTCCTTAAATCCAACAACGATAAAATTTTCGCCGCTTTAGCCTCCCGCCATATCAAGTGGCAATTTAATCCTCCATACGCCCCAAATTTTGGCGGAATTTGGGAGTCTGGAGTGAAATCGTACTTTAGGTACACGCCCTCAAACTTTTGAGGAACTATGTACAATTTTTTCTAGGGTTGAAGCCATACTCAATAGTCGCCCTCTTTGCCAGTCTTCCGATCCTAATGACGGTACGGATTATCTGTCGCCCGGTCATTTTTAATAGGCGGTCCCTTTATCTCTACCTGAAATTACTATTCCGGAGGAAATAACTTTGCGTTCCCGTTGGCAGCGATTGTGTCAGGTTACTCAATCCATTTGGCGTCGGTGGTCGAACGAGTATCTCCACCAACTCACCCAACGTAACAAATGGCACTGCCGCACCATATTGCTCAAGGTAAATGATGTGGTCATAATTAAAAATTTAAATACTGCCCCCTTGTGTTGGCCTCTTGGCCGTATTGAAAAGTTATTTTTTGGTCGTGACGGTATACCACGAGTAGCTTCTGTAATAACCGCTGCAGGTTTAGTTACACGTCCAATAAGTAAGCTTATTATCTTCCCTTCGAATGAATAAATTTTATTTTAGTTATTTTCTCTCTTATTTATGTTCCGTTTAATTTTGAAAATTTTAAGGTTGTATTAAAGTTTTGTTTTAATTTGCCTAGCAACCTTAACATTTCTAGGGTGTATTTTTAAATGATTTATTTTGTTTTGGTATAAAACTTATTCAGTTTTAGATGGGCGGTTATGTTCAGGCCTTGCCTAATATATATTAAAAGCATGCTCCTCTTATCTCTCGACTACGATTTGATATCCGCGCATCGCAAGGTGAGCGTTGGTTACAACAATAAGTAAGTCAACACAGCTCTCTCTTAGAACACAGTCCATTGTTCAAATAACACATTCGCGCCGGTTTGTCGGCATTAATTATTAATTAACTAACCTCTCCTGTCTAACCAATTATGTATTTAGTGGTGAGTGTAAAGTGATAATTGAACACGGGGTAAGTTTTATTTATTCAACCACATTTATTACACTATTTTATTAAACATATTATTACGCATTTTTGTTATTGTGAACCAGCGTTCCGCTCAGGCGTGAACAACAGGAATTTGTAATCATTTTAAGAATTCCTTAAAAAGTTATCGATATATACTTATGAATACTTTAAATAAATATAACTATTTAAAGAACTGCAACTAGGAAGACAATCCGACCAAGTCAGGTGGGAATATTCCTGTTATATATGTAAACGAAATAGATGCATTATTAGTGTTAAAAAATAGAAACACATAAAAGCGATCTTTCTGTTTGACTTGGGATAAATTATATTTTTGATAACTTAGTATGGTGTTCCAACTAAGAGATTGTATTAATTTGACTGAAGGAATGAGAGTAAGTGTTATATTTAGACCAAAACCAAGTATACATGACAAGTCGATTTTCAAGATTCGTTCTATCTTTAGTACTTAATTGATCAAGAATTAAAGATTTGTTTCAGATATTCCTTTATAAAACAATTTGACGACATGAATGGACATACTGAATAACCCAAAATTTATTATAATTAACTAATGTTTGATCGAAAGTAAATGCAAATGTGTATTCAGAAATGTAAAATTTTAAAGTATAAACGTGTAATTAAAAAATAGTGTGCTTTGCTCTATTCAAATAAAAAAATCAAATAGCATTTTAACAGCAAGAGTAGATAAATTTAATTACAATTTTGATTGTCATTTTGATAAAAACAACATGATGTTGCAATTCATGTTCTTTTTGATTTTCCATTTTTGGATGCAAGAATATTATTTTTCGTAGATGTGAAAGGATTTTCAAGGCAGTAATTTTTGCATTGCCTTTCATGCATCTTCTTATATGCCGGACAGTAAGCTTTTTATCTCAAAACACTTCACAGATGAACAAACTCAAGACAAAACAAAATACACAAAATTTTGTTTAAACCCCCATCAACATCTATACTAATCAGTTTTAAAACAGGATTCGATTAGTAATAATCTCCAAAAATCTTTACCCTTTAAAATAAATTGTTAGAAAAAAAACATTACACAGGATGATAAAATTTGATTATTTTCTCAAGCATAGTTAATGTCTCGACTACAGTTTCAATGCTAAAAAGCCTTTGTCAAAGATGAAATACAATTTTATTGTCTTGTATAATAAATAAATACTAACTATTTGGAAATGTTCAGATAAACATCATTTTAAAATATTTAAAGGAATAATCCAAAAAGATTAAATTGTGGATAATTAGTTTGAAATCATTAAATTTTGATTACACATTGAATGTAACGGTTTTTACATTTACCGATTTACAACATAGGTTACACTTTGAAATAAAGTCGACAGAAACTTATTAAATGTTCAACCCTTACTTAATTAAATACTAAGGTTCAAATAATGCAAATTTCCACATCATTATCATCATCATCATTAGGTCTTCAGTCCTGGAACTGGTTAGACATGTACCTCCGTTTAAATGCTTATGTTAAATGGAAATTGTTGAACAGCTTAACCTTATGCCATTTACACTACTGCAGTCCAATGTATTTTAAATTTATTTCTGCTCAAGTTAACAAATGAATCCAGGTAATTCAAAATGTCCGTCTTAGATACTCCTTCAATGTTCAGCACAGGGAGCATATTACACAATACTATGATTCTAAAAAAATACTAAAGTTTGATCGAAGAATGGAAATGTTGTAACAAGATGCGTTACACTAACCATCAATTAGATAGAAAATAAATAATATTTAATCTTCAATGGACTAACTTGTTGGTAGAACACCCTGTAGAATCCTAATTTCATATAAAATAGTGTTTAAAAACCAAGACTTGCAATTAAATCCTTATTTTAGTGCCAAATAAACTGAAAACCGCCAAGATAATTATTTTATTTCTGTAAATACATACGGAAACTTGAAAAATAGGTTGTAAATTATGTTAAAATCACAAGAATGTAAACAAACCAATTATAACCACAGAATTGTGTAGTAAAAGAATGTTATTTTTTAGTAAGTTTTAGATTTATGAAATAGATGAGCTTTTGAAGTTTGAGTAGAATAAATTCAATGCAATATGGCATTGTTGTAATAGATAATGTAGTAATTATCATGAAAGGGAAACCGCGCACTTTGTATTAACTAAACATTGACAAAGCAAAATACAGGAGATAGAATTACATAGACGAAATCATCGTCTAATTATAATAAACTGGAAGTGCGAGACTGATAAAAAAGCGCCATATACATTGTAGTAACATAGACGCCGACCATAATAAAATATGATTGATAGTGGGAACAGGGACAGTCTAATAGAAATCGGTCACCTGAAAACATTAAAAATGTAGACATATGTGCAGGAACAGAGGGATTTGAGTTAACAGAAGTGGGTTACATCGGACTCGTTGCCTTAAAAGAACACATCGATGATGTAGGGGTATGAAAAAATGTGATAGTGGATGGAGAGAAGGGCTATTCTGTGTGTGGCCCTGGACAAGCATGCGAAGTTAGTATAGAATTTGGGAGAAGTAGAGTTTGGATATGTTAAAATTAATTAATTTGGGAATGGTGGAGCTATATTGTAGCTGCTGTTTTAGAAAATGGAAAAAACTAGTGTGATCTGGACATTACCCGAATTAAATGAAGAAAACTAAAACTGTAAGCAATAGTATATAGACTTATGTATGATTCGGTATAACTTATGTGTGAACATGGACATAAGTGTTTTGACACTTCTTTTGACACAGGATGTCAATCAAAGGATAAGTTTATTAGTAGTAAAATATTAAGAGATATGTAAGTGTTATGTACTTTGGAAAGAACGTGATAATGCAACATTGGTATTTGTTTGCTTGTTTGATGAACGACATTATCATTAATTTGAAATTCATTATTGTAATACTTAAGTAGGAAAATGTAGACTTCGAATAGTTTTGTTGCTAGTTTAGGTTAAGTTTTCTTTAGAATTTAGTTCAACTACACCTGGCCAGATTGCAGATAAGTTATTTTTAGAAAAGTATCTTTATATGTACATGGGTAATGAACTTATGTTTTATATGAAAAGGGGTTAAGTTTAGATGAATATTTATTTTAACCTATTTATGGAATAGAAGTGAGGTCAGTAATTTGTAAAGGATGTCCAGCTACCCCAGTGCTAGCCATCTGGAAGGAGTATTTTACTTTAACAGAAAAACTTGACTACTAACTGGTAGAATAACCAAATCAACAGAGTTTAATGCAGATATAACAGTCTTCCACATAAAAAAGGACATCACAAAGTGTGCAGTGACAGAACTGTTTGGTGTCCCTCGATATTGACAGAGACAAGACTTTTCAGGGTGTGTAATATAATGTAGAATTTTTAGTTGGAAACCTTGTTAGTTATCATTTTTATATTTCATTGTTGTTCTTTAGATTATTTTTGCATTTATAGATAGGAACACCCATTCCTGCACCACTGCAGATAGCCGAAGCATTGTTTTATTGTTATGGGGTCCATGCCCCTTCAGGGCAAATCAAAATTGAAATTGTTTTAATGCTAATTTAAACGTACAGTAAATATTACACCCATAACAATGTCTCTGATATCACTGGTATAACCACTAAGTTGCTTGCTTATTTACTTAAAATCCTTCTACCTAGATCAATAGTGCATTCAATAAATGTAAGATACGTTATTACCTCTCTATACCTGCTCATTCGTCAGTAAAGTTACAGTATTGTTTCCTTGGGGAGTTTTAAGCTCTCGGGAAAACGATGTGAACACGAGCTCTTCAAGGACAACGTTCTCTGTTCTAATTGGATGTAAGACATTAGTTGGTTGGAATAATCCAATTCCGTAAAGGACCAAACAAGTTCTGGGACTAAGGGTAATTACGAGAATACTTTTAGTGCAGGATTTCACAAAAGTACCAGTGTTTTTCGAGAAAATGTCAGTACATCGTTTTTCAAGTAGTATTCGAGTTTTTCGTTCCAACCTTTCTTACCTTTTTCCTTTAGGAAATTACAGCAACTATTGGCAGGCAACAATGAATACAATCTGCAGAAGACCGATTTACAACAGTCCTGAGAGGAGTTCCGTCACAGAAGACCACGAACCATAGTATTTATAACTTTATAACTTGTAGGAAGCACCGAAATTTGCATGATTGAACCTTGATAATTAATTAAGAGAGGTCGAAGTTGATGATAACAAGCATTCCAAGTGTTTTTACGTATTATGCCAACACTCACATAGATTTTCGTTATGCATTTTACGAATTTCGAAATGTATCAGCTTGTTTTATAAAAACTCCATTAGTTTTATATTTATGTATATGCAAAGATCGAGTTGATCATTGGTCAGAATTTGGCATGTGATAGTTAAGTTTTGGAGGACCTTTATTATTATAATTTACAAGTATATTTGGAAAGTGTGCAGAAGCAGATAAAAATGGTTACAATCAGCTGGACAAATAAAGTTGATAATGATAAGGTTCTAGAAATAGTTCGGGAACATACACGTATCGTGAGTGTAACTAAAAGAAGACAGTGACAGGATGATAGGTTATATTTTCATGCATAAAGAAATGCAGAACAGTAATAGATGGTAAGGCAGCGAGTAAATTAAGTAGAGGAAGGCAAAGGCTCAAATACAGACCAGATTAAGGAAAACATAGATAAAGATAGTTACAGGACAGTTAAAGATTGAAGGAATTACCTTAGGTTAATAAACGGCGGAGAGCTGTATTAAACCAACCTTGATGGTATGATTAAGAGAGAGATACATGTGCAAAGGTTAATCCAAAATGGCATTTGTTTTGTTAGGTATAGTTATAATTAGTGGTTAAATATAAATTTGCCTATAATTACATTAGTGAAATATTATACATATTAAGGCCTTAACTTAAATAAAATACTTCCAGATACCTAGTCGTTATGATAGTTTGTGGACGACAATATTTAGTGGGACATAGATTTAAGGACTCACATCTAGTACTTCCCAAATAAAATTTTAGCAACTTATATATGGCTGTTTAAAATGTTACTATTAAGCATATATTCAAATCCATTCTGAACGGACCTGCACCTTGAAGAAGTTCTAAAGTACTAGGAAAGATAGAATAGCTTGCTGTTTCAATAAGCTAAAGAGCTGAACTATAGGTTTAAGCCAATTAGTGGAGTCTTTAATGAGGAACCAGGCTAAGACAGATCACTGAAAGAGAGCTACTTAGAATGGCAGGGACCTTAGGAGCCGGTATGGCATTCTGAAACACACTATGCGATGTGGACGGCAACAGGAAACAACCACATTACCACCCAAGTACACTGCATACTGAAAATGTTTTAAAATAACGGCATCCTCTGGGATAAAAATTTCTAGAGTTAAAATAGTCTCCCATTTGGATCTCTGCAAGGGGACTATTTTGGAGGATGTGAACGACAGGTTTAAAGGAAGAGCAGCGAACATTTTGAGAGTCAAAGTATGGAATGTCAGAACCATGCAGCAAGTTCGTAAGCTAGAGAATCGGTAACTACAGTAATAATACAACTATACATGCCCACCTCTAGCTACAGTGACGAGGAGGTATAAGCGATCGACAAAGATTTCCAAAAGGACATAAAAATTTAACAATTACGGGAGATTTTAATGCAGTGGTGGGCGAGGGTAAGGAAGGAACGGTAGTAGGTTTATTTCGTCCAGGCACAAGAAATGACAAGAAAAATAGACTGGTAGAATTCTGCGACAAAAGCAATTTAACCATCACAAACATGTTATATCAACATCATGCTACAAGACGATACACGTGGAATATGCCAGAAATCAAGTAAAAGACTGCAGACTCTATCCAGAAGCAGATATAGACACCGACCACAACAGTAATTATGCAAGCAGTGCTTAAATTTAAAAATTTGAAAAAAAGGAACTAAAAGATGAAGATATCCACAACAGATTGGAGAAATGGTCAAACGAATTACTGAAATACATCGGGGAAAATTTCTGATACCAAGGAAGTACAAACAGAATAGAATAACATTAAATCCAGCTTAGATATGGTGGGGGTATAAACAAAAAGAAAATAAGAAACAATGCATAACAAAGGATATTCTAAATTTAATACAAAACAGACCAGACGAAGTAGGAAAACAAATACAAAGCCATAAAATGGGAAATTATTCGAAAATGCAGTAAAGCTAAAGAGCAGTGGATTGATGAAAAGTGTAAAGAGGTACAAACTAAGATGGAAATAAAAAAGACAGACAAAACATGCAAACTAATTAGAATGAATTTTAGGGATATAAAACCATATAGCAAAAATATAAGGGTCGCGGTAGGAAACATTATTATAGAAAATATAGAGAAAGTAGTTAGATGGCAAGAATATATAGACAATTTATATGCAGGACAGGAACTAGCAGCACTAGAACAGGAATCAGACATTGAAAAAGATAAAGGGATATACTATACTAAGAGATGAGTTTGAATTAGCATTAAAGAATCTGAAAAATAATAAAGCACTGGGTAGAGATAAGGTGCAAGCAGAAACTCTAAAAGCCGCTGGACAAGCAATAACAGAAGGTCTCTTCCAACTTTGTTTAATAGCACACGTGTCAAAAATATTAACTAGATTTGCAGAAAGACAGATGGAAAAACGAGCAGAAGAAATACTAGGAGAACATCAATTTGGGTTTAGGCAAAACATGGAAACATGGAAGGTCATTTTAGCTATAAAGGTGTTAATGGAGAAAACAATAGAAAGAAAAGAATTTGGAAAAAGCATTCGACAATGTAAAATGGGAGAAAATGTATGAAATACTCAAAAAGATTGGAACGAGTTATAGGGATAGACGAATAGTGCATGGCTTATTTATACAAAGAGCAAACAGTGGTAATAGAATTAGAACAGGAACGTAGAGAAGTAAATATTAGGAAAGGGAGAAGACAGGGATGTGCCCTATCTCTAATTTTTAACTTATATATCGAAGAGTTAATGAATACTGCCAAATGCAGAAAGACATGTGGAATTACTATTCAGGAACAAACGATTGATATGCTTAGATTTGCAGATGATATAGCGGTATTAGCATATAGCAAGGAAGGGTTAGGCTCTTAATGAAATGAAAACAGTTTTAACAGAGAGATACGGTATGAAATTTAACAAAAATAAACTAAAGTACTAGTATGTAAAGGAGAGAAGAATAAACAAAAAACCAGAATTCAAATAAAAAACGATAATTTACTAAGGTTAAAGATTTCTGCTACTTAGGAAGTCAAATAACACAAGATGAGAAAAGTACAAAAGATATAAAACAAAGATTAGTGCAAGGTCGTGCTGCATTTAACAAGAAGAAGTAACTACATGTTCAAAGACAACAAACATAGCTACAAGGAAAAGATTGCTGAAAACATGCGGAGCACAGCACTGTACGGCTGTGAAACGTTGACAGTGGGAGAAGCATACAGGAAAAAGGTATATGCCTTTGAAATGTGGTGCTACAGATGTATGATAAAGATATCATGAACAGACAAAGTTACGAACAAAGAGGTTTTCAAAATCATAAGGGAAGACAAATGTGTGAAAAACAGTAAGAAAAATAGGAGAGGTAGGATGATAAGATACATACAAAGGCATGAGGGAATCGTGCATAATATATTAGAAGCACAGAAAGGAAAGGAGAGGTTGATGTAGACTTAGATTAGACTATTGCACAGATATTGAAAGATGTAGACCGTGGGAATTTCAGGAAAATGTGTAGGTTAGCTCAGAATAGAAATCAATGGAGGTATGCGTCCAACCAGTTCTAGGACTGAAGACCTATTGATGATGATGTTCAAATGCCGCTTTCATAGGGTAGCATATCAGAGAAATTATAATTAAGCATTTTCTTCCACTTGATATATTTACTTCTTACTGTCTGAACAGTACATAAACAACGTACAATAAAAAGATTAAAAACGAAATATCCAAGAGAAGTCAGTGTCTTTGGTATGGAAAATATCATATGCAATGTACTATTCCATTTGAATGAAATAGACTTTCCTTTAATACCTCTTGGCAAAATTTCATGTTCCTGTTACCACAAATATTCTATAAATTTTCCTAATTACCGTTGTAATTAGGATATTACTTAAAAAAACCTTCAGTAAGGTTTTATTAAACAATAAATATTACATAACTTACATCAATACCAATTAACTAAAGTATATGAATACAGGGTTTTGATGCTCAATAGATAATTTACTTTTCAACTTGGCATTTCCAACTAAACAATACATATATACTAGAAAAAATGTTTTGCTTCATTAAGATGTGAAATCTCAAATAATGCTAGAAATAATCCAGTCAGATAGAACACAGTGTACAAGTAAATTATGGAAATCAATAATTAGCACTATTTATTATAAAATAAATAAAGCTTAACATACCGAACTTCCAGTTTTGCATTCATCCAGTGTTTCATTTACATCTATATTTAGAGCCTTATAGTCAACTTTAAAATCTTGACAAGGGAAGAAATAATATGTTAAATTTTGAAATGAAGTTGATAAAAATGGGTTTTCCTTGGATACAACTTTTGATATGTCTAGAAAGCTATCATTGTATAATTTACAATGACATGATTTTTCCTCATAACAGGAGTAATCATCACAATATATACTAGAACAGTAGAAAATACACAAAAAAATACTTAGTATAAAATGTTTTAAATAATGATAAAGCATGACTTTGCTTTAAAATATATTCGCATTACATTCGGGTTCGTCAACAGCTTAACATGGTTATTTGTGGTTAGATCAAGGATAAGTCAAAATATTATGAAAAAATCTCGTAGTTGTTCATAATACATTCACGTTTCGTTTTTATATCATTTTATAAAAGAAAGCAGAGACCAATAGCAGCATCTAATCGCCCAAAATTCGGCCAAACTAAATTACTTTTCTAATGGCCATATTCTATGTATGTATTTAAACTTGGTTTTAACATTTAGGCGGGCCACTTGCACCGTATTTACTTTAAACGACGTTTAATCTATTTAATTTTACCCTACGATTAAGGTGTGGTTGATTTGTAACGAGCGTCTCGCGGCAGTAATGCCGTGGCTGCAATGATAGGTTAGGTTACTGTTAGAAATAGATATTATTATTAAAAAACACAAATCACTTAACACACATATCAGAACAGTTGTTCTAAAACTATTGCAGACTGTTCTGATATGCGTGTTAAGTGATTTGTGTTGTGTGTTTTTTAATAATAATATCTAATTTGTGTTTTTTAATAATAATATCTGTTTCTAACAGTAACCTAACCTGTTATTGCAGCCACAGTTTTACTGCCGCGAGACGCTCGTAATTTGTAAGGTACTAGATTTACCTCCAGTTAACTAAACGAAGTTTAAGACACCAGCAACATTTGACAACATTGTGAACGTCACCTGGTTGCTAGGCAACTGCATTAAATTATCAAATACGATTTTGAGGTCAGCTAGATTTTTATATATTACCGTTGATTGAGGTATCTCAATCAACGATATTACTTTATTTATATACGGAGCCACTGAAGTGGAGGAATACGTTATTAAAAATTGAACCAGAACTTCAAATTTTACAAACGATGAAAAAATGTATATTATCTTTACTTGCGCCAAGTACAAATACATCTGGAAAATAAAAAAAGTTGCAGGACGGCATTTACAGAGGAGCTGAATATTTAAAACGTTTTTTTAAAAATAAAAAAAATAAGTACGGAAAATCCCTGCTGCTGAACAAGATTATAGCCCGCTTGCACCGTTATTTAATTGAGCCTAACTTTATAAAACTCAGCTTTACACTTGAGCCTTGCTTAAAAATAGTTCTTGTTGCGCCGCATATCAGAAAACCAAGCTTTATAAAGTCTCTGTTTGTTCAAAGTATTCATGGCAACGTAGCACGTTTCTAGGGATTTCATACATTTCAGTTGAATATAAGACCTACCTGAGTCCTGTCTTTGAAATGTCAGAAGGTTTTCTATACCTAAAACCGTCGACTGACAAATTTATTAGGCAATGTTGAAAGGTTGAACGCAAGGAATATAGTTAATTGCTTTAAAATCAATATTAATATACCAAAAAAGTATTAAAATGGAATTTGTTGTGTGGAACGATCTGTTGCATGATGATTTTGATTTTGGTTTTCCACGTCAAATCCAGTATAACTGAACTCAGGTTAATTAGACACTCATTGCAGCGAATAACAATTTTTACAATAATTACTACTGCTAATAATTAATTGATAATTATTTTAGAAATTAACAGTTTAGGTAATGTTACTGACAGCAGAAGAAAAGTCAAAAGAGAAATTTCATTTGTCATTGTAAAAGAAATGGCTCTTTAAGCCCGATTGCACCGTTATTCAATTGAGCCTAACTTTATAAAACTTAGCTTTACACTTGAGCCTTGCTTAAAAACAGTTCTTATTGCACCGCATATCAGGAAACCAAGCTTTATAAAGTCTCTGTTTGTTCAAAGTATTCATGGCAACGTAGCACATTTCTAGGGATTTCATACATTTCAATTGAATATAAGACCTATTTGTCGACTGACAAATTTATTAGGCAATGCTGAAACGTTGAACCCAATAAATATAGTTAATTGCTTTAACATCAATATTAATATATCAAAAAAGGTATTAAAATGCAATTTGCTGTGTGGGACGATCTGTTGGATGATGATTTTGATTTTGGTTTTCCACGTCAAATCCAGTATAATCGAACTCAGGTTCTTTAGACACTCATTGCAGCGAATAACAATTTTTACAATATGTACTACTACTACTAATAATTAATTGATAATTGTTTTAAAAATAAACAGTTTAGGTAATGTCACTGACAGGAGGAGAAAAGTCAAAAGAAAAATTTTATTTGTCATTGTAAAAGAAATGGCTCTTTTAGATTTAAGTCTGGGTTTAAGTCGACTCAAACGAGGGCTTTATTAAATCTCGGTTTAATCTATGACTTAACAGCGGTGCAAACGCATTTTGTAACATTATTTTGTAATGTTAACTAATAAACAAATCAATTGATTAATTAAATTTCAATAACTTGCATAACGTATAGACAAAAATTCCACAATAAATTACTTTCATATTTTAGTTAGCATTCCTCATAAAAGACCAGGTTTACAAATAGCTTAAGGCTAAACTATTAGAAATTCGAGCGGAAGGTCATCATAATTTAAAGCTCTATCCTTGTAAATCAAATACAATAACCCTCTTAAAGCTTAGGTCTGATACAGATTGACGAATCTGATAAAATTAAAATTGAATAGTACCTTTTAACGTAAATAAAGAAAAGCAATTTTCTGTTGTAAAGTTTAATTTTCTTAATAATTTCTTTGATTGACAAGGTTATAGAAAACGAAACATTATAAATAGCGAAAACTATTTTCAATTTGATTTGTTCAACGATTGCAAGTAATTTTAAGTAGTTTGGAGACATCCATTATATTTAAAATCCATTTTGTCTCAAGTGGGTTAACCGGTCTTTTGTTAATGGCAGACCACTGTCGCCAACGGGTATGGTCCACATTTTAGTAATTGAGAAATTCTTAGAAGATACAACATATTTAAACCCTTAAAAAAATAATTGCTTCCGTGACCCTCATCTTAAAAGGAGTTGGATTTGGTTTCTAAAATCTTGTTTTTGGGGAGGTTCTGTTCAGTCATTGGATAACCGAAATATGACGTAAATAATGGTTAGAGTAGGAATTAATCTATATAACTTAAGGCTTTAGCCAAAAGAAAGAGATTCCAATGTGGCTGTCCGTGGTCAAGTAGTAGAAAGAAACGTAGTTCGCGAGTAGCGTTCTCCGGAATCACAGATTTGGAATTGCACTTAGTATCACGATAGTGAAATTGGAAAGGAGTAATTAACTCTTCCAGTTCGCGAGGGTTACGCCCGTATGTTCGCGGATTTATAGTGGTACAAGATAAATAATAAAAAGCTTGTAGGCGTGTGACGCACAAGTTAAGTGATATTGTCAATAAAATCCACATTCGAAACATTTTGTATTCTTCTGGTGACCTTTTCTTTTTTGGTAACTTATGCTTTTGAGTGTACATCGCCGACGATGATAAACTACCTGCCCCATCGTTTGATCTAACTTCTTGCAAAAGTTTTGTTTTAATCAAATCCGCAGAAATCTTTTGTCCCGAACTTTCCATTGCCATAATCATCGGTTTGTATTCATCACTCGATCTGGCTAGTAATAAGTTTCCGATCCACTCGTCATCTATTTTCATTCCAGCACCATTCAATTTGTGTACCGTGCTAATGATTTTATTTACAAAGATCTCCATCGACAAACAATCTGCCAATCTTGTTGCGACGAGTTCGCGTAGTAGTCCAACGCGACATAACAACCCCGAATTTTCACAGGCTTTGTGAAGATTCTGCCAGACTTCTTTAGCTGATTTTACATTTTGTATGCGCGGAAAATTCACTGATTCAACCATCAGTACAATTGGCGCTTTTGCTTTTATGTCTCCAGCCGCTTTTTGATACTTCGGTTTCTGTGCAAGTGCCTGTGACATGACACCATAAACCGGTCATCTCTAAATAAGCCTGGACAGCGAACTTCCAAGTTTCGTAATTTTCCCGTCCTTTCAATTTTTCAATTGATCCTATTGCTGTCACCATTGCCCAAATTATTAAAAATTTTTTTTTTAAATTCTTCTTTTAGACAATAATATTATGAATGCCTGGGCCCATAACCTGATGAGAGGATGTGCGGAAAACTACAAAACGTCTTTTAGTATAAAAGCTCTTATTTTATGGTACATAAACGTATTACAGATAATAAACATAAAAGTGACAACTCTCTGACAACTACTTATTATAACACTATGACAACCACTCTCACCACGGCTTACTTCTCAACAGCAGCACACGCACTGTGGGATTAAGGTTGTAGTCGCCTTTTTGTCGAAAAAGAAAAAACAAACTTTCTAAAACATCTTGGTTTAGCTTTGCTGTTAAGATATATCATTGGTGTCTCTTCTTCTTTATACATCCATAGAACAGCATTAATCCTATGAATCATTCCATCAAAATAATAAGGCCTAGTAATCTTACCATTGGATACTTTTCGTAAGAGTTTGAAAAATTCCAATGAGTCTCTCAATGTCTTTTGGATAATGGGGTTCCTTCTGCGAAAGGAACTGCAGTATTGGTTCTTAGATCGAAACTGCTTACTATTTAAACAATCAAAAACGTTCATTAAATCTAAAACAAAGAGAAATTGTTACAAAAAAAATGTAGATCTTAAAACTGAGAATCTGATATAATATAAACACAGTATAACGAGAATGGTGCCACTGTAAACTTAGTTTTTTGCCATAACTGATGATCCCATTGAAATCACACTCTAAACGTTTCGTGATTTAAAAGTTGTAGTACTAAAAAATACTTTTTCAAAATGTTTAAAATACTTTATCTCTATAAAATGAGGAACACCAACTCTCTAGGGTTTAATAACTTAAGATATTAAAGATTGAAAATATTTATGAAAGACAAAATTTTTAAATTAATATGTAAAAACCCAATGAGATAAAAAGTTATGAACCTATATTCTCATTCATATCATCAGGGAGAATGATCACTGAAGGTTTTATTCAAATCTGAGATGGTCAGGTGAATATAAAAATTCTTTATTTGGCTATTGGCATATGGAAGAGCCCGATTATAATATTAAGTACAAAATGTGTGTACATATACCTATAAAATCTGCTGTAGAAGAAGCTGAGACAGTTTGTAATTCTCCAGTGGCTATGTTGTACGAATGGTACTTGATACTGTATGGCTAAAAATTTGTGTGGCAAGTTTCACTGACATTTTTTGAAAATTATTTGGATTGATGTGCTTCTCAGTGAGCTTTGGCATTGCTTGTGACATTTTGTTTTTATCAAGCTGGTAAACAAACTTGATATCATCAAATGATATAACTTTATTATATAGATTATTTTATTTATAGATTATTTCGGAAAGATTTGACTAAATGAGGAGCATCAAACATTGTTCGAACTATGTATGTTTTTCCATTATACCTAATATTAAATTCAGGTTTTTCCTTAGTCACATTAAGTCGCTTGAAACAGTTATTAGCTGATGCCTGATCACAAACAATCATTTTTGGAATTAGTCCAGCTTCAAAACATTGGTTAAGTAATGTTATTACTATGTTATGTAAAGTTTCACCAGCCATGCCATTGTTCGTAATAAAATATGCTAATTGAATTTTCTTTGAAGAAAACAATCTTTTGCCATAAATATTAGTCCATATTTTGCCCTTCTAGAACTTCTACTCAAATAGCCCATGTCTTCATACCCCTCTACGAGGTGTAAACCATTGAAGAAGTTTGGTGTACAAACCTTAGGAAGTACAAGGAAGTATCAAGGAAGTACGGAAAGTATCAAGGAAGTATGGGAAGTATCAAGGAAGTATAGGAAGTTTCAAGGAAGTGTCAAGGAAGTATGGGAAGTACTAAGGAAGTACGGGAAGTATCAAGGAAGTACGGGAAGTATCAAGGCTTGTTTCCCTCATGAATTAGATATTTATCATAAACCTATATTTCAATTTTGTTCGAACATTTGTTATGTAAGATCCATATTTGTATACATGTTTCAAACGGAACAAAATGTTCTATTATAAGAGCCAGAAAAAAATAAGGTTTAATTTTAAAAAACAAATGAAAATCTCTGCCTTTATACGAGTGCAAATTTTGAAATTTTTTTTAGTGCTATCCTACGGAGAATTTCCGCCCATTTACAAATACATAATTATGGTTCATTATTGTTATTTTTCAAAATAACAAGCTCTTTCGGGAGTCAAGTTTGCGACATCAAATACATATTTTTTGTACTTCACAACATGTCTATGTAATAAACTATACATGTAGTACCAGAATTGAATTATTGTTAGAATAATAGAATAAGTTCACTTATACGATATTCGTGGCACAGAAATCTATAACGTACACTGAATTTGAACAAAGCTAAATGCAGGGTCGTACAAAGGCAATTTAGTGCTTTGAAAAATAATTGAAATGTATTCAATTCCAGGCTAATAAAATTAAAATTAGAATATATCTGATATTAACAAACAAAACCACGAAAAGTAAAAGCTCTAAAAGCTTACCAATACCAAAATCAAAACTGCCACAAAATATATACAATAAATTAAATACTCGAATTAAATTCTTTTGTAAAAAAAGCTTGGCTCTGAATCCAACTCTGTTTACTGCTTTCTGTATATCTCGTCTGCGGATCGATGCAAATCCATTAACAATCGTAAGTTTTAGATCTTTAATATTATTAGTTTTTGATAGCACTGCGTTGTGTCTTCGATTCATCAGGTACAAGCACTCATACAACGCACTAAAACACTTGACAGCAGGTCGCTGTTAGACAAGATGAATTATTATTTTTTACTCTTGCAAACGAGATGTACAAAGAGCAGTAAACAGAGTTGAATTCAGAGTCAACCTTTGTTTACGTGCAAAAAGAATGGCTTTTAATTCGCATATTTAATTTACCCTAAATATTTTGTTGCAGTTTTGATTTTGGTATTGTTAAGCTTTTAGGGCTTTTACTTTTCGTGGTTTTGTTTATTAATATCAGATATGTTCTAATTTTAATTTTATTAGCCTAAAATTGAATATTATTATTATTATTATTATTGTCCTTATTGAACATTTTCTGAAACTTAATATACATTTGTACACATACAATTATTTACAATTTTCACAGAAAAGAACAATCCCAAGGAGAAGTTCAGCTTGCTCTATAAACAAAGTTTGTGAGAAACATGTTGGTACTTGCGAATACCAAATATAAGTCTCATATAGGAGTTTTGCATTTTCTGTATTTTTCTCTTATTATTAAAATCAAGAAATGAATCATAGATAACGCTACAATAATTGAAATGCGATAACACTAGAGCCTCACAAACATACTATTTTACATTTATGGATAAGTATTGCCGATTACTATATATATTTTAATGCAATGTAAGCTTTCTGCAAACATTTATTAACATGATAATTAAATTTCAAATCCGTATCTATGATTACACCCAAACTATTGACGGAGTCTACAGGAATTAGTTCATTATTATCAATAACAATGTGTAAATTCAATCCTAAGAATAGTACTTTTAAATGCTTTGGTCCAAAAAGCATTACTTGTGATTTAGATGGATTAATTTCTAAGCAGTGTTGAAACAATCTTTTTAAATCTGCATTTAACTGTGAACAGCCTACGTGCGCAGTCTCTAATGGGAACGAAATGTAAAGTTGCATATCGTCAGCATAGTAATGATAAGAACAATAATCTAAAACAGTATTAAAACGAGACGTATAAACAGCATACAGTAAAGGACCTAATATTGACCCTTAAGGTACACCCGAACTTAAATCTATGGCAACAGATATGTCATTACCTATCTTAACTCTTTGGGTTCGGCACTTAAGATAATCAACAAAGAACTTTAAGGCTGTTTCATCCAACCCAATAAATTTAAGAATTGTTATAAGCATGTCGTGGTTCAAGGTATAGAATGCCTTTGAATAGTCAATGTATACCATTGTAGTTAACATGTCAGCATCTGTAGCTTTGACTATATCATCTACAAGAGTAGTTAACCCTGTTTCAGTACCGTGACCCTTTCTAAACCCAGATTGTTTCATAGGAAGGATACCATTTTTCTCAATATACTCCCTTAATTGTTTCTCGACTATTTGTTCTAATAGCTTAGAACACACATATAATATGCTGATAGGCCATAAATTGTTAAAGCTAGATGGATTTTAAATTTTCTGTATTGGTTGTACCAGAGCTTGTTTCCACAGTTCCGGAAAGATGCCATCCAGTAGACACGAGTTGATAATATTAAGTATATATGGAATAATATGCGGACAACTGATTTTTATTATATGTATGTTACTATTATCACTTCCGTTAGCTAGCGTACTGACAGAGTTAATGACCTTTACTACATCTGCATCACAAATTAACGAAAAAGAAAACGAATTAGTAATGTCAAATTTGTTACGCTCACTGTCAGCTAGCGTACTTAAAATACATCGTTTTGTATAGCTGGTGGTATAAAGTTCGATGTACATTAATAAATAAATAATTATTCGTCTTTATGCTATCTATTGAGGTGGAGATAAGAGGCGCTCAGATGTTATGTTAATGAAGTCGAGTTTATTTAGACGATAAGCAGTTATAATAGAGCGAGTTTATTAAACAGATTAGCGTAGTTTTAGTAGTTGTTCGTTGTTTCTTAAATTAATGAATTGTAAATTGGATTGTTCTTGTCTAACCGCTGTAATTAATGAGTAGATATGAGTACTGCTTTCATATAAATGCTGTTCCTTATGTGGATATACGAGTATATTAAACAGAAGAGTCGATAAGCGGTTGTAACAGCAAGCAGTTTGTTTTTGGTTCCTATATATAAATTGCGTTGAAACTACTGTTGCCCGTGTTTTGCTTTTGAGAATAGTGAGAATTGCATGCGGTATAAATTTTCGAATTGTTTTTACGGGACATTGACTTTATTGATACGCGTGTTTTACTAATGATGTTTTTTTGGTTGTTTCTCTTGTGGAAATAAAGTGGTATAACTCGTTAAACTCGACGGCACGTGTTCTTACGGAACAATTGACGGACTTACGGAGTATTTACATGTACTTTTTAATTGTGGGTTTTTTAGTGCATACTTTATATTGTTTAAATGCAGTTTTAAGCTTGGATTTTGGTTCTAAAAATGATGATACAGTTGTAGCAGGTTTAGTAGATGAAAAAAAGGTTGCTTCTGATAAACAGGTATCTAATTCACATGTAAAGACAGTTGATACTGTAGATTCTGAATTTTCTAACCCCAACGAATCTAAAATAGATCGTTGTTTGCGCAAATTTCGTTATTTAAAAAAACATTAGATTTTTCTTTGTTACCATAGGTAGCAAATAAAACACCTCACGTTTGCTGTTAGTTTAATGCAATCCATCGTGCCTTGAAAGCCGTGATCCTAAATTTTTATTATCATTTTTTTTTACGATTTGTGTTACAAACTATTTCGGAATTATTATCTCAG
The DNA here is from genome assembly GCA_036346225.1 of Platerodrilus igneus. Taxonomy (NCBI): domain Eukaryota; kingdom Metazoa; phylum Arthropoda; class Insecta; order Coleoptera; family Lycidae; genus Platerodrilus; species Platerodrilus igneus. Next base: position 6,136,045 of record JARFIW010001638.1, read on the forward strand.
GAAATAGAATTAACAAGAATTTATCAATACTACATAGTTCCATCCGCTGATAGTGTAGAGTGTAAGAAATTCCATCAACACCCTCACAGTCAAGGGTGAAGTGCTTCGTTAGTGCAGGACATAGTAAATCCCACACTTCAATTACAAGGAAGCGTTACTGAAGGACTTTCTGTAAGTTGAACTATTTCCTACTTAGTATTACTTTAAATATCTACCCGTTGTCTTTGCCATAACTTTCTAGTTACCGCTTGAAGCGAGCGGACGTGTTTAACAGCGCTCCGCTTCAGCAACTAAGAAGTAAGTTTTTATCTAGGGTTTTTATTATTTATTTTTAATTTATTTTATTTGAAGCTTTGTTTTTTATTGTGTTTTATTTTTATAATTGTGTGCCATCAAATTTTAAATACAGTGCCGTAAAATAAAAATTTTAAAACAGAATTTAAACTAAATAAAAACTAAATAAATCGCGTTGTCTTTGTAATTTAAACTAAATTCGCGTTTTAAAATAAACTAAATAAATTTCGGGTTAATAAAACAAAAATATACTAAACTAATACTCAAAAATAACTTAAAGAGGCATTTTTAATAATAAATTTAAAATAAAAACTGCGTAAATCGAGTAAAAAACCGGGAAAAACAACCAAAAAGTGTGTGTAATTTTTATAGTGCGTATAATCAAATAATAACCAAAAACAAAAATCTAACCCTTTTAAATCAACTAAATAACTCAAAACTGTAAATTTTAAAACAATTTTAATATAAATTTAAGTACACGCGTACTTATAAGTGCTTTTAAAATCGATTTTGGTGTAATTAAGCGGTGTATCAGTTACGGGTTGTGCTAGTTACCAAGCGATAAAGTGAAAGGTCATTTCCGGTTACCGCATTCCGATTGCGCTCGACCTTATTTTGTTAATTACACATTTAAAAATAGAGTGTTCTTATTTATAAATTAGATATTTTAATATTTTGAAGTAATTAGTTTATTTAAATTTGATTTGGCGGTTTAAAAATTTAAAATAAATAAATAGCGTTTTTACAGTACATTTTAAATCGAAATATTTTTATTGCGTTAGGGAATTTATTTGATTCTAGTTGTTATTTTGACGCTTAGTGCTTGTTGTATTTTTGTTAAAATTTAATATTTAATTGGGCGGTTGAAGTTTTAATAAATACAAGGTTGTTTACGGTTCACCTTTAAACAAAACATTTTTATTGGACCAACGTTTTGCGTTCTTCTAGCGTCGTAACGGTTAGGACGTTTTTTGAGCTGCGTTTTAGGTGTCATTTTTAAAGCTAGTTTTGTCAGCATGGTGGTCCACCGCGATGAAGAGCCGCTGCCCAGGAGGAAGAGGGGCGATCGGTCGGAGTCTGCTAGGTCGGCGGCGGAGGGCGCTGTTGGGGGCAAACAGCTTAAGGTAGTGCTAAAGGATTTCTTGTTAGAAACTCAGGAGGAGGTACAGGAGGTAGGGAAGGAGCCTGCGTCTGCGGCGGTCGTGCCTGGGGAGTCGGGGCCTCCCGTGGTGGTTGCGGCGCCAGAATTGCCCTCTACTTCGAGAGCCCAGCGCACGATGTCGACTAGCAGCAACGGTAGCGTTAATGCTAGCGACCTCGATGAGCTGGAACTCTTAAAGTTTAGAGTGAGGAAGGCGCACGCTGCCGTCTATGGGAAGGTGCCGACGACCTCCGCCACTATCGTCGTGGAGGATAGGAAGATGGTTCGGCACGCCGTAGATGATATCCGCGACGTGACGAACCAACTGATAGGTATGGTTAGGGCGCTGCGTCTTTGTTTAGATGGTTCAGGGAGAGCAAGAGTTGTTGGGGGAAGTCCGGCGGTGAATTCTGTTGTTTCAAGAGGCCAGAGTCAGGGTGCGTCGGTGCAGCGCAAGGTCTCCTACGCCGCTGCAGCTTCAGCATCTGCCCCTACGTTTGCTGTAAGGGTCGACGCCAGGCCAGGCCAGAAGGACGACGTGATGACGACCCTGAAGCAGAAGGTCGATCCCGCTCGAGATGGGTTTGTTGTTGTCGGAGCTCGTAGGACGCGCCGGGACGGTGTCGTTGTGGAGTGCGCAGGTCGCGACGACGCCAAGAAACTGCAGTTGAAGGTCGGCGGGAACTGCAAGGAACTCGTGGCGAAGACCATCGAGAAGAAACGTCCACGGGTCGTTCTTCCGGGGTCGAAGCGGGGATGAAGGCTGAAGAGCTCGTGCGGTTGATTGCGAGCCAGAATCCCCGTTTCGGCGATTTGAAGCTAGAAGACCACCTGAGAGAAGTTCAGGTTTGGCGGAAAGGGCCCTAGAGATCCCTTCGCCAACGTAGTCTTCGAAGTGACCCCACACTTCGAAGACGTATATTAGCTGATGCTATTAACCTCAGGTGGCGAAGAGTATGGGCCCGGGACCACTTCTCGATGACCCAGTGTTACCGGTGCTACGAGTACGGCCATCGATCGATGGAGTGCAGGAGAAGGTACAGTGGTGCGGTAACTGTGCCGAGGTCGGGCATGAATTCAAGAATTGCCGGAAGGCAGTCCCCTGCTGTGTGGTTTGCGCTAGGGCAAACGACAGAACTGGCGGTGGCGCGAAGGTCGATACGCGCCACGACGCCAAGTCGAGTAGATGCCCCACGATGCAACGTCTGAAGCACGCAATCACACGAAACATCGATTATGGACTGTGAAGATAAAACAAAGTCCATAAGAAGCAAGAAGATTAAATTCGCGCAACTAAATCTCGGGAAAGGTAGAGGGGCAACAAATAACTTCGTAAAGTTATTCATCGAAAATAATATCGACATCGGGTTTATACAGGAACCGCACCTGTATGGCCACAAAATAACAGGTTTTGGGAGGGGGGTTACCGTCTTAAATGCGAATAGTGAACGACCGCGTAGCGGGATAATAATAAATAATGGAACGTGCGCCGAAATTATATTAAATAATTTATCGAACGAATTTGTAACGACGGCCGAAATCAAATCAGGGGAAAATGCGTTCTATGTCATAAGCGTGTACCTCCCGCCGGTCGATTCCCGGCGGGAAAATCCCCAAACCGAAGACTTGATAAATGAAGTAGATAATATTATTCGTAAAATCGGCAGAAATAAAAATCTAGTCTTCGGGGGAGATTTTAATGCCAAGTCGCCACTATGGGGCAGCCCTATCGAAGACGATAGAGGCTCGCAGGTTGCTGATCCTTTACGGAATGGGATCTTAGTGTGATAAACACTAATGATTTACCTACGTTTGAGACGCATAGAGGCAGCAGTTTTATAGATATTACTGCAGTCTCGCACGAAATGTTAGAAACGATTTGTAATTGGAAATTAAGGTCGGACGAGGAAACGCTCTCTGATCATAAATTAATAACATGGGACGTTGAAACCAAAACAAGTGCAAACGAGCAGCTAACTGTATTTCCGCGGTTCTGTAATAAAAAGCAAATTGGGAGCGATTTAAACAAAAATTTGGCGAAAGTATCCTGTGCTCGAAAATGAGCTATTTAACTGCCGAGAGGCAGACGAAGTAGAAACACTCGCGAAAAAATTAAACGACGCGGTGGTAGACGCGTCGTCGTATTCCATGCCGAAAAGAAAACATTTAAAGACAGCGTACCCTGGTGGACCCGGGAACTAACCACCAAGCGGGCAGAAACGCGTAACCTAAGGCGCCGCTATCAACGCGCCTCGGGAGATATAAGAGAACAACGGAGAATAGAATATAATCAAAGTTACCGCGAATATAAAATATTAATAGAAGAAACGCGAACGAATAAATTTAAAGAATTCTGCACGCGAAACTCAGAGAAAGAACCCTGGGGAACCGCATACCGCGTAATTAGAGGAAAACAACAAAAAATTGCGCTCAGTAATATAAAGAAAACAAATGGCGAATACACGGAAGGTTTTAAAACCACGGCGGAATATTTACTTGAGAAATTTTTCCCATCGGATAATCCCGAGGGGGATGAAGGGTCGCACGATTTAGTACGTCGGCTAGCTGCAGAAGCGCAAGGAACAGGTGCCGATAAGGCAATCCTAGTTCACGAGGTCGTTAGGGCTCTTAGGAGGATGAACCCTAAGAAAGCACCGGGGCATGATGGAATCACTTCAGTCGGAGCTCTGGAGGCGTGCCTGTTAGCCCCGTGTGTCTTTGTCGGGTTGTTTAATCTTTGTTTAGAAAGGGGCGTTTTTCCGCGTTGCTGGAAAATCCAGAACGTGAAATTTATACCCAAACCTAAAAGGCGGATGCGTCAGATCCGGGCAGCTATCGTCCAATTAGCTTGCTACCGGTGCTGGGGAAAGTTTTAGATCGCGTTATGACTACGCGTGTTGAGCACCTAGTGCGAGACAGCGGCGGTTTTAATAACCGACAGTTTGGTTTCGTGGAGGGCAAGTCGACTATCGACGCGTTAGAGTTTGTTGTCGGAGAAATAAAGCAGGCGAGAGATGCTAAAGAGTACTGTGTCGTTGTTGCTTTGGACATTTCAGGAGCATTTGATGCTGCCTGGTGGCCATTAATCGTTTGCGAGTTAGATCGTAGGGGTTGTCCGCGAAACTTGATGTCTTTGGTCAAGAGTTATTTCTCGGGGCGATTGGCACAGGTTGAAATTCCGGGTGAGGTTCTGTCGCGTGAGGTGGAAAGGGGATGCCCGCAGGGGTCATGTTCCGGTCCCACATTTTGGAAGTTGTTGTATGAGAGCATCTTTAGGGTCAAGTTGCCCGCAGGATGCTCAATCGTTGGGTTTGCGGATGACACGCTTTTAATTGTACGATCGAGATTGTTAATGGATATGCGCACAAAACCGAACGAGGCGCTTAACAAATTACACGAATGGTCGCAGGCGGTAAAACTAAAATTTAACACGGCGAAGTCAGAGGCGCTTTATTTCGGCACGAAACCAGGACAGAGACCTCCTAGGCTAGAGCTAGGAGGGGAGAAAATCCCGTTTAAAGATTGTATTACCTACCTCGGCGTCAAGATCGACGATAAAATAAATTGGAAAGCGCACGTACAATACGTAAAAAGTAAGGGCGGCGAAATATCAAATAAAATGATGGCGGCGGCTAAAATAAAGTGGGGTTTCAGGGGCGAATCGCTGAGGACGGTTTATGCCGGAGCAATTGAGCCGGCAATACTGTACGCAGCTTCTGTATGGGCAGAAGGTTGTAAAGTCCGGGAGATGCGTCAATTGACGAGCGTACAACGCATAACCGCGGTAAAAGCGGCGAGGGCGTACAGGACCACCTCCACGGAGGCTGTCCTGGTGATCAGTAGGACTCTCCTATCGAATATGTCGTTAGGGAGATTAGAGATAGGCGATTAATAAATATAGGAAAAGGGCGCGAAATTATCGAAGATCTTAATCTTGGTAATAGGAAATTGCTAAAAGATCGTTGTATCTGAGTTGGGGCACCCGGCTGATATTAGGGGAATCGAGTTTGTCGAAGGTGATGAGGACGCGATGGGTATTAAAATTTATACGGACGGTTCACGTATGGACGATGGGCAAGCAGGCGCGGCGTTTGTCGTGTTTAAGCAGGAAAGGGAGGTGTTTCGGTTTCAAACCAAACTTGCGAACTGGTGCACTATCTTCCAGTGCGAATTGGTAGCCATACGAGAGGCTATCGATTACGTAATAAATCACACGGGCAGAGACGAGTATTATATAATCAGCGACAGTAAATCAGCGCTGACGGCATTAACTAACATGAACACCTCGACAGACCTCCAAGCGGACGTCTGGAGGATAGCGCGTACGGCGCTCGGGTTTCGACGTTTAAAGTTCTGTTGGGTCAGGTCGCACAATGGCAACGTAGGAAACGATAGGGCTAACGAATTAGCTAAAGAGGCCGCGACGGGAAACTTTCGGATATCACATTCGTCGATACCGAGGTCTTTAATTAAAAGAAAGCTGCGTGAAAATCAATTCGACAATGGGAAGAGAGGTGGAACAACGCTGCCACGGGCAGGTTGACCCACAAATTCATACCGAGCTTAGAAGCTAGAGGTAGGATTGAGGTTAAGCTCGACCATAAAATAGTTCAGTTGATAACAGGACACGGCGCCTTGAAGGCGTATTTACAAAGGTTCGGTCTAACCAACAGCGACCGCTGTGAATGCGGTGAGGGCGCGGAAAGCGCAGAGCACGTGCTCTTCGACTGCCCGCTTGAAGCGGCAAATCGAGGGTTGGCTGATAGCAAACTAGCTATCCTAGGTCTGGCATGGCCAAAGAGCCTAGAGGAAGTCGGGAAGTGGTCAACCAGAAAGCGTTCTGGACAGCCTTAAAAGAATTTGCGGGAAGGGTCGCGAGATTAGACAATCAATGATAACCGCGTGTAAAATTCGGTGGGGTTGGTGGGAGGATTGAAAAATTTTAGATTGACTTGGCGTGAGTAAGGATACGAGCATAGATATAACCAAAATCTGATAAAAAAAAAAAAAATAATAAAATAAAATTAAAAAAATAAAAATAAAAATAAAAATAACTTGATAATTATACCCAAATGTCCAATATGCACGAGAAACCCCCACACCATTAATACAATCACTGCCTATCTTCATAATTATGCGCGTAAAATCGGGAAATCGGGAATAAATAACAACAAATAAACAATAACAAATAAATCAGAAACCCTCATTAAATTAAATCAATAAAATAAACAAATATAATAAAATAGAGTGAAACCGCGCATCCCCCCCAGGACTTAAAAGTGAAGTGATAGTGATTGTGATCCCCCCAAGAACATTTAGTGCATATCCACCAGGACTTTAGCAGTGCACCCCATCTTCCCTTAGAAGTAAGTTACAGTTAGATGTAGGCAGACGACCAGATCTTCGGATGCTGGAGAATTTTATTATCGAGGTAAGGCGTAAATTGTGGCGGCTGTACTCGCACAAGCATTGATTTACATTAATTAGTAGTTTTTGAAACAATTTAACAAGCACGTTTGGTGTGTAAAGACGCTAGCCGACATAATGCTTGTGCGAGTACACCTGATAAGTGGGGTGATGCTTTTGCTATTTTGTGCACTGCTATATGCTTAACGCTTATTAAACATTTATTTACATATTTATATAATTATATTTATTTATATTTTATATTTACACTTTATATTTATTTATTTATTAGCAGGTATTGCAGTATTATGTGGCTTATTTGTTTTGTTTGACGTTCTGTCGCCATTTTGGTAGCAGTATATATTCGGGAAGGAAGAGTATAATTGCGAAGATTGTAATCATAATATAAATCAGTTAGGGAATGATAGGAAAGCTAGGGATGGATTTAAATTAGTTAGCTAGATTTGGATAGTTTTAAGATGACCCTCCAGGTCGCACTGGTAAGCAGAGCCGGCGTCTGCTATCCGGTATTACGGATCCCTCCCCCTCTCATTTTTGCTTGTGTCTTGTTGATCGGGTACACTCGAAAGTCAGCGCTAGGGATACCATTATTTACAACCCTGTTTTTAGTTTTTGTTTCAGTTTGTCAGACTTTTAGATTTGTTAGATTGTCAGAGTTTGTTAGGTTTGTTAGATTTGTTAGATTTCTATTTAGTTTTTATTTAGGGTGGATCAATTATGAAGTCACAATAAATTAGAAGCACGATAATTTTTCGCGTTTAAACCCAATGTAGTACCTCCGGGTGGAGCATTGGGGACGTGGCCGCAAGTATAGCGGCCCTTATTCAAATTATAATGTCTTTGCCATATCTTCGTCGTTCTGAGACCTTTTGCAATAGACTTGCCTGCTTTTAAAAAAAAAAAGAAAAAAAAAACGAATACTACTAGAATTACTCATATCAATTGTGTCTTATCTATTTATCTTTTATTAACATGTTGTCTGATTGATGTTTAATTGGTGTGTGAGGAAACGTTTCTGCTACTCCCCAATATTACCTCACTTTGTAATCAAAATTTTTTTTGTAATGCTTTTATCGTGATTATAATATATAGTTTTTTTTCCAAAACAGTTTTCTTACATCTTCAAAGTACTGAATAATTTATGCTTAATCTTTTGTTTTTCAGGCTTGCTTAATTATTTTTCTTACAGGTACTGTCACTAACTCCTTACCGCCGTATACATTATATGTCAGTTTGCTTCCTACAACCCCCCCTAATCTCCGATTGAGCCCGGTCATTCCGTGATTTCTTTGTGTTACGCACGGCTACAAGCACAACGTAGCATAAATTTGGCGCCCAACGTTGCGGCCCAAGAACAACGTGGCATAAATTTGGCGCCCAACGTGGTTGCCAAGAATTACGTAACATAAATTTGGACGCCCTGACGTGGGGCTCGATTTTTTTTAATTGCCCTCGATTTTTTTGATTGCCTCGATTTTTTTTGATTTTGTCTCGATTTTTTTTTATTTGGCCTCGATTTTTTTTATTTGCTCCCGTTTTTTGATTTGCTATTTTTTCTGATTTGCTCTCGATTTTTTCTGATTTGCTCTTGATTTTTCTAATTTTTTTTATGACCTTGATTTTTTTTGGCCTTGACTTTTTTTTTGTGTATCGGCTCGATTTTCTTTTTTTTCCCTATACTGGCTGGCTAATTTTGTTTGTGGGGTAGTTTTGATTTTTTTTTTCTGTTGTGTGTGTGTAAATTATCAGAGTTGTGTTTTCGCTGGTAATTTGATTCTGGAAAACACTGGCGCCCAAGTTTTCTTTTCATCATTTTTTTTCCCTTACGTCACTTTCGCTACCTCACTTAAATAGAATCCTTAATATATAATACTTATAATACTTGTAATACCTCAAAAATCGCATTTCAGGATGGCTTATTGGCGTATGACGGTCAACCGTTTACGGAAGACTGAGCTGCAATATGAATTATCTTCTCGGGGTTACACTCCTGAAGACAATGTGGAAAAATTGCGAAGGTCCGTTCGAAGTGCTCTTAGTATCGAACGAGAGAAAAGGCTTCCTTCCATCCCCGTACCAGCCGATTTTGATTTTGAATGTGGGGCCATCGAAACCGCTATTCAAGAATTAGAAACCTCACTTCCCCCCTTTGATGGTGATAAGTCCTCAGAGACGTTTCGACGTATTAGTGCCTTATATATACATCTCGAGCGACGTTGCGCAAATTTGTCCCCAAACGACGATGAGCCGAAAATACAACGTCAATTACTTCTTACGATAAATAATCTCCGCCATGAGTATGATAAGAAGATTAAAAAGTTTCGACACCCTAGTGCCACATCCGGTATCCCTTTAGCTACCTCTAGTATTTTTCTTTCTCCTACTCCTCATGTAGACCCGGATAGACCCCCTATACTTACATCCGATTCCGAAGAGGAAGAGGAATCCGAATCCGTCATTTCTAAGTCGTGTGATGCTTCCTCCAAACGTAACAGCGTCTCAAAATTGGATATAAAATTCTCAGGTGATTCTCAAACCCTAACGGTACATAGTTTTCTTGAAAGAGCGGAAGAGCTCCGAAAATCCCGAAATATCCCGGAGAGTGAATTATTTGACTCCGCGGTGGAGTTGTTTGAATCCAAAGCGCTCTGTTGGTTCCGGGGTAATTGTCACCGTGTTTCTGATTGGACATCACTATCGAGGCTGCTGATACGTCATTTTGCACCCCCAGATTACTATCATCGGTTATTTGGCGACATCCGAGCAAGGACACAGGACCCGTCGGAAGGTATTGTCGAATATTTGTCCTGCATGAGTGCATTGTTCAGGCGCCATGGGAGCGTACCGGTCGATGTGCAACTCGATATCGTTTCTCGTAACCTGTCCCCTTTCTATTTAACCCGGCTGCCTACCGTACATTCTTGGGAAGAGTTGGAAAATGAATGTCTAAAATTAGAGTTAACGAAATTTAGGGTCGACAATTACGTACCCCCTAGTAGAAATACCCACTCGTATGTAGAACCTGATCTAGCTTATAAACCCAACCCTTCGTTACCTTCTTTGGTCCAACCTCGTGGGTCTAACTTTTCTAAACCACACCCAACTCTCGCGAATAAAAATAACCTTTCTTCTATCACTACGCCAGCTACTCCTACTACAAGTAAATCGGTCGTCTGTTGAAACTGTGATAAAACCGGACATGTTTAACCTCAGTGCTCTCACCCACCGATCCTACACTGTTACGGATGCGGTTATAAAGGCGTGACCAGACGCGGTTGTCCTCGTCAATGTGGCCTTTCTTTAAATCGTCGATAGGGTCCTTGAGCCGAGGCGACGACTCTATTCTATCTCTGTCCTCGGATCTTCCCTTTCCTGGTCTAGTGGGCCAACCTCGTTCTATGTTAGATTCTATATGTACTGCTGTCCGAGGCGACGAACGTCCCTATCTTACGGTTCATATCTTTGGTATTTCCTTTATCGGTTTATTAGATTCTGGAGCCACGCATACCATTCTTGGTGTTCCTGGTTGGCGCCGCTTAAGTTCCTTAAACCTCTCCCTTCGTACTTATACTTCGTCCTTCTGTAGCCTGGCAGACAATTCAAAATGTGCCATATTAGGTTTCGTTTCCCTCCCCATAGCTCTTCCAGACTCCGTTACTACCCTCGACATCCTTGTGATTCCCGACGTCTCTCACCAGCTCATTCTCGGCATCGATTTCTGGAAATCGGTGCAGTGTGTCCCCTCCTTTAGTGATAACCTTTGGATTTTTGCTCCTCCTTCTTCCTTGACCATCACTACTCCCACTCCGATCCATATTATTTCTGAACTCTCTTCCGACCAACAACTACTTTTAGATTCTCTAATTTCCTCCTCCTTCTCTAGACAACCTCCCGGTCTCGGCTGTACCTCCTTAGTCCAACACCATATCCGAACGTCCGCCGAGCCCATCAAACAACGCTATTATCCTCTTTCCCCTCCTCTCCTTAAGATTGCCCATTCAGAACTCGATGAGATGCTCCGCTTAGGCGTCGTCGAACCTTCTACTAGTCCATGGTCTAGCCCCATTGTCCTAGTTAAAAAGAAAGACGATTCCTATCGGTTCTGTATTGATTTCCGAAAGGTCAACCAAGTCACCCAAAGAGATGCCTATCAGCTTCCTTATATTTCCACCATCCTTGACCGTCTCCGCGATGCTCGTTACCTTTCATCCTTAGATATCCGTTCCGCTTACTGGCAAATCCCCTTGTCCCCCGAGTCCAAACCCATTACCGCCTTCACTGTCCCTTATCGAGGTTTATTTCAATTTTGCAGAATGCCCTTCGGCCTTCATAATTCTCCTGGCACCTTCCAACGCCTTATCGATCAGGTCATCGGTTCTGACCTGGAACAGTTCTGTTTTGCATATCTCGATGACATTATTATAGCTACCTCTTCCTTCGATGAACACATCCGAGTCCTTGACTTAGTTCTTTCCCGTCTTTTTACTGCTGGTCTTACCCTCCGTCAGGATAAGTGTCATTTCTGTCTTCCCGAACTCCGCTATCTCGGTTACGTCGTTAACCGCGATGGTCTCCTTGTCGATCCCGATAAAGTTTCTGCTATCCTAAACATCCCTCCTCCTACCTCCGTTTCTGAGGTCAGTCGCCTAATTGGCATGTCCAGTTGGTACCGACGTTTCATTCCCAATTTTGCTACCCTTACTTCTCCTCTTTCTAATCTTACTCGTAAAAATGTTCCCTTTTCTTGGACTCCTGAATGTCAATCTGCCTTCCTCTCCCTTAAACATTTAGTTTCCGCTCCTATACTTTCCTGCCCTAACTTTTCCTTACCCTTCACCATTCAAACCGATGCCTCCCACTTCGGTTTGGGTGCGATCCTTAGTCAAACCTCCCCCGACGGCGAGAAGGTCGTCAGCTACATCAGTCGTTCACTGTCCAAGCCTGAGCGCAACTTTTCAGTTACTGAAAAGGAGTGCCTGGCAGTGCTGTGGGCGATTGAGAAGTTCCGCCCTTACGTCGAAGGCTCCCATTTCACTGTCATTACTGATCACCATTCCCTCCTCTGGCTCAACAAACTTCAAAGTCCTTCTGGTCGTTTAGCCCGTTGGTCTCTCCGTCTCCAACAATACGATTTTACTATTCTCCACCGCAAAGGTCAAGATCATGTTGTTCCTGATACCCTTTCCCGTTCTGTCCTGGTCCTTGAACCTATTTCTATTTCGACCATTTCCTCTCTTGAAGTCACTCTACCTACTCCTGATCCCTGGTACAACTCAATGATCCAAAAAGTTTCTAACTCTCCTAGCCGTTATCCTTCTTGGTCCGTTGTCAACTACATCCTTTTTCGTAAACGAAAAACTTCTATCGCTGCCGATTCTCAGGGCGATTGGAAAATCGTCGTTCCTTCAGAGCAGCGTAAACAGCTGATTGTCCTGCACCACGATCCTCCTACTTCCGGTCATTGTGGTGTGACCAAAACCTCCGCCCGTATCCTACAAACTTACTTCTGGCCCAGTCTCCGAGCTGACGTCGCTCGCTATATCCGACGTTGTCCGGTTTGTCCTGCTCACAAGGTTGAACAGTTGCCTCCTCCTGGTCTCTTTGCTCCTAGAGCAAAACCCTCCTATCCCTGGCAGATTATCTCCTGCGACATTGTCGGTCCCCTTCCTCGTTCCACCAAAGGTCACTCCTATGTTTGTGTAGTGGCTGACTATTTCACTAAATTTCCTCTTTTCTTTCCTTTACGCAAAGCCACTGCACAGTCCATCACTAAAATCCTAGAAGACCAAGTTTTCCTCCTTTTTGGCGTTCCTCAGTACCTTATCACTGATAACGGTGTACAATTCCGCAGCCATCAGCTTACCTCTTTATGTGCCCGTTATCACACCAAAATCCTTTACACCGCTCGCTACCATCCTCAAGCCAATCCTGCTGAACGAGTTAATCGTGTCCTTAAAACCATGCTTGCCTCCTATGTACTCGACGACCAACGTCCTTGGGACGTAAACCTCCCAAAAATTTCTTGTGCAATCCGCACCTCCAAACATGAGATCATAGGCTGTACTCCGTTCTTTGCTTTATTTGGTCGTGAGCATATCCTTTCCGGCGATTATTTCGGGCAGTTGTCCGAAATAAACGACATGTACATTCCTGATCCCGAACATCCTTCCCCTGATCCTGAACATTTTAAACATATCCGTTCCCACATTCTAAAAAAACTTTCTGCTGGTTATAAAAAAATTCACAGCCGCTATAATCTCCGTCGCCGTCCCGTCTCCTATCAACTAGGTGATTCCGTTTGGCGTCGTAATTTTGCTCTGTCCGATGCTTCCCGTCATTTTAACGCCAAACTTGCTCCTAAGTTCCTTGGCCCTTTTCATATATCTAAAGTTGTTTCTCCATGGACTTATGAACTTACCGATCCTTCCGGTCAAAAATCTATATGGCATGTCAAAGACCTAAAACCTGCCCATCCTGATAATCCTAATGTCCCCAATCTAGATCTGTTGTCCTTTTGGCGACGCAAGCGCCGCAAATTTCGTCCGTAATCCACTGTCTCCCTACGTTATACGATTCCTTCATCTCATTAGCTTTATCTGTGATATTTTAGATATTTCGTAGTATTGTGTGATAACTTTTATTTTTTTTCTTTTACTTTTTCCGGGTTTTTCGTCATTCCACATTCCTTTCCATTTTTTTTCCTGACTGGTTTTCTTTGCAGTTAGTTGAAGTACTGACTTCGATCACTCGTTATATCTGCTCCTGTGGTAGTTGCTCTTTAGGCCTACTTTCTGTCCTTTAGGAATCACGACTTAGTCGACTTTTGGGTCTATTAGCAAATTACTTTTCTTACTTGGTTGTATTATACGACTTTTTTTTTCTTCTTGGTACCACAGTTTGACGCCTTTCGTTACTTTTCCCAGTTTTCCGTTGTCGTTCCCTAGCTTACTTGAGGCTTGACACTTGTGTCTTATGTTGGCTGTTGCTGTTGGTTTTCTTCCTCGCTACTTTTCTTTTCTTTTTGTTTCTGCGCGCGAAATCAATTTCTTGAGGTTGGAAACTGTGGTTCCTTTTCTAAAGAGACATCCGTCCTTTGACGACTTTGGCAGTGTTTATGCCTTTACACCTTGGTCCTCTTCGATTGCTACTACTTACCTATCTTTCCTGTGGATTTCTTGACTCTTATTTTTGTTCGACATTTTGGTCCTTCGAGCCGGAAATTTTTTTTTTTCTTTTTTTGTGTGTTGGTTCTGATTGGATTGTTATAGTTTTTTCGTTTTCCTTGTCGAGTCCGGTTGTTGTTAACGTCGTTCGTCCTCTGCTTCTCGTTCCCTACCCCGACCTTTTAATTTTGCTGGGGGGGAATTTGTTACGCTCACTGTCAGCTAGCGTACTTTGTATAGCTGGTGGTATAAAGTTCGATGTACATTAATAAATAAATAATTATTCGTCTTTATGCTATCTATTGAGGTGGAGATAAGAGGCGCTCAGATGTTATGTTAATGAAGTCGAGTTTATATAGACGATAAGCAGTTATAATAGAGCAAGTTTATTAAACAGATTAGCGTAGTTTTAGTAGTTGTTCGTTGTTTCTTAAATTAAGGAATTGTAAATTGGATTGTTCTTGTCTAACCGCTGTAATTAATGAGTAGATATGAGTGCTGCTTTCATATAAATGCTGTTCCTTATGTGGATATACGAGTTTATTAAACAGAAGAGTCGATAAGCGGTTGTAACAGCAAGCAGTTTGTTTTTGGTTCCTATATATAAATTGCGTTGAAACTACTGTTGCCCGTGTTTTGCTTTTGAGAATAGTGAGAATTGCATGCGGTATAAATTTTCGAATTGTTTTTACGGGACATTGACTTTATTGATACGCGTGTTTTACTAATGATGTTTTTTTGGTTGTTTCTCTTGTGGAAATAAAGTGGTATAACTTGTTAAACTCGACGGCACGTGTTCTTACGGAACAATTGACGGACTTACGGAGTGTTTACATGTACTTTTTAATTGTGGGTTTTTTAGTGCATACTTTAGATTGTTTAAATGCAGTTTTAAGCTTGGGTTTTGGTTCTAAAAATGATGATACAGTTGTAGCAGGTTTAGTAGATGAAAAAAAGGTTGCTTCTGATAAACAGGTATCTAATTCACATGTAAAGACAGTTGATACTGTAGATTCTGAATTTTCTAACCCCAACGAATCTAAAATAGATCGTTGTTTGCGCAAATTTCGTTATTTAAAAAAACATTAGATTTTTCTTTGTTACCATAGGTAGCAAATAAAACACCTCACGTTTGCTGTTAGTTTAATGCAATCCATCGTGCCTTGAAAGCCGTGATCCTACATTTTTATTATCATTTTTTTTTACGATTTGTGTTACAAACTATTTCGGAATTATTGTCTCAGGAAATAGAATTAACAAGAATTTATCAATACTACATAGTTCCATCCGCTGATAGTGTAGAGTGTAAGAAATTCCATCAACACCCTCACAGTCAAGGGTGAAGTGCTTCGTTAGTGCAGGACATCGTGAATCCCACACTTCAATTACAAGGAAGCGTTACTGAAGGACTTGCTGTAAGTTGAACTATTTCCTACTTAGTATTACTTTAAATATCTACCCGTTGTCTTTGCCATATCTTCGTCGTTCTGAGACCTTTTGCAATAGACTTGCCTGCTTTTAAAAAAAAAAAAAAAGAAAGAAAAAAACAACTAATACTATTAGAATTACTCATATCAATTGTGTCTTATCTATTTATCTTTTATTAACATGTTGTCTGATTGATGTTTAATTGGTGTGTGAGGAAACGTTTCTGCTACTCCCCAATATTACCTCACTTTGTAATCAAAATTTTTTTTGTAATGCTTTTATCGTGATTATAATATATAGTTTTTTTTCCAAAACAGTTTTCTTACATCTACAAAGTACTGAATAATTTATGCTTAATCTTTTGTTTTTCAGGTTTGCTTAATTATTTTTCTTACAGGTACTGTCACTAACTCCTTACCGCCGTATACATTATATGTCAGTTTGCTTCCTACAACCCCCCCCTAATCTCCGATTGAGCCCGATCATTCCGTGATTTCTTTGTGTTACGCACGGCTACAAGCACAACGTAGCATAAAATTGACGCCCAACGTGGCTGGCCCAAGAATTGCGTAACAAATTTATGCATACTATAATAATTGGGAAGGACAGTGCTAGGGACTAAAGATGATTTGGACGTCGATCTTACAAAAAACGTATTAATTTCATTTGGATGTTTTAGACAATTTGGTAAAGTTGATGACTTGGTTTTTATTAAAAAATAAGAGTTTAACATTTGCACATTGGCTTCCCAGAAGTTAGATTACTTTCAATAAAGTCTTTTTGTTCCCGAATTACGGCTTTATTGGTTAAATTGCGTAAGTGTTTGTAATAATTTCTATCATCTTCCGCCTTACTCTTATTATATCTTCGAAACGCAGAGTTTCTTAACGAGATCATGCATCGTAACGTGTCGGTCAACCATGGTGCAGGTTTTTTTGTAAGGCGACGACATATAGGTGGTGCGTGGGTGTATGCTAAGGACGATAGACATTCAGAGAAAAAATTTACTTTATCGTTAATGTTAGGCATATAGTATATCTCGAGTAAATGCAGTTGTAGAAGATCTATGAGAAATGATTCAATGTTTATATTTTTGCATAATCTGTAAGTACGAAAGACATTAAACTGCGGTATTTTAAGGGATAATTCACATAACACAAGTTCATGATCGGCAATGTTTTCAACACTAATTACATCAACACGATTAACTAATTGTGTGTCCGAGATGAACACCAAATCTAAAAGTATTGCAGTTGTAGCTGTAATTCTAGTTGGTTTGTCAATAATTTGCGATAGATTAAACGAATTTGTCATATCTAAAAGTGCACTTGTAGAGGCATTATGCAAATTAAAAAAATTTATATTGAAATCTCCCACTAGGATGATTTCATCATAGCTTGGCGCTAAAATTGATAAAGTACCTTCTACTTCGTCTATGAATTCATTATAGTTATATAGTTCCAATCTATAACATAACCCCATGCAGATATTTTTATTTGATATGGTAAAATGTATCCAATATTGCTCAATGTTTGAATTAATGTCTATACTTTTAAATTGAAGTGAGTGAATAATATAAAATATCAATCCGCCTCCACGCAAACCCAATCTATCCCTACGTACAAGGCGGTACTTTGGTATGGTAATAGTAGCATCATCAAAGCCTGAGTACAACCATGATTCGCAAATTGCTAAAATATCGACATTATTACTTTCCATTAACTTTTTCACGGACATTAAGCAATTAAGTAACGATCTGATATTTAAATGTGCAAACTTTACCTCTACTTCAGTCATAACAAAAGGTTATTATCAAAACTCAAGATCAAAATAACATAAATGCATGTTTAACATTTAGGTCAATATTTTGCTATCCTGTCATGTATAACTATTAAACATAACTGTTATAAGTAATAATACATCAATTCACTTGTGTAATCACTATTAATTAATTAATATTTCCAAAATCAAAAAGTATACGATAGAAAATACACAAACTAGTATATAGCTTTTCTGCTACAACACTTAAATAATTAAATTAAAAAACTTTGCAAACTATAATTAATGCACAAAAGTTCAATAATATTTAAAGAGACAATAATGATTTATTACAATACCGCATATTACATATAGTTACAATAGATTGCAACTTCCTACTCACGTGTTGTATGCATGCTCCGCAAAGAAGAAATTTATACAATTTAATTTATGACGAGTGATATAGTGAATTGAGTTATAATGAGCAATTTCCCAAAAATATATGTAATTCTAGTTATGCATTATGTGATATGTTAAATCTGATATGTAAAATAAAAATATATACAATTTTTATCAACAATAATTAAATCAAGCAATTAGATATCATTTACTGAACTAACTTGTTTTATGACACCGTTTGCCTTCACGTAGATATTTCCAACTCTGGACCACACATTTCTGAATGTATACTTTTCGGAGGCAGCACGTAGAAGTTTAACCCGATAACTCATAAGATCTTCTTTGATAGATAGTTTAATCCCTTTTAACGATTTCTTTTTTGAAAAAACTAGTTGCCGGTGATGATATGAAACAAACTTCACAATAATAGGCCTGATGGCATTACTCTGATTACTGTTCAATTTTCCTACCCGATAAACTCTGTCGATGTGGTCCATAATTAAATTAACTTTTAATTTCCCCGCAAACATATTTAAAACGTTTTCTAGAACATCTTCATTACTGCTTTTTGCCATACCGTAGATTCTAAGAGAATTACGTCACGTGTATTGTTGTAGCTTATCGTTTTCTTCTACACATGCAGCATTTGCGGTCTTTAGATTAACAATCTCAACCTTCAATTCAGAAATCATTTCATTTTGCACATTTAACTTGATGTTTAATTGTTCTAACGCTGCATGTGTAACCGTATCACGAGTAAAAAGCATTTTCAAATACATATCAATTTAACACTTTTAAGTAACTCACCAGTAAAGCAGCCAGAATGGAACAATGAATAATATAAATATTACATTGGCTAGATCACCGTATCACGTTAATATCATAGAGCACACAGCTATACACGTCTATTCCCCACGACTCTCCATTCGTAAATAATATTACAACCTTGTTTCAATTGCTTTCATACCATCTTCCGTTTTTTTTATTAATAACAGATGTTTTCACAAATAAAAATATATCGTGTGGTACCGAGTTGAAAGTTGAAATCGCCAAAAAACAATCTATATAAATGTAAAAAAATCTAATATGACGTCCATAAGAAAAAATGTAGCTGATGATGGCTATGAAGAATCGAAACAGATTACGATTTCAACTTTACCATCGTTTTTAGCATAAAAGACTGCTCCAGGGAAGTTTATATAGATATCAAAAATTTTGGACAAAAAATGAAAAATGCTTTTTTCAAATTTTTTACCATAACTACAAAACAAAAATGGTTACGATAAATTTCTTTTGTGAATATTGACAAGCATCCAAATCTTCAACTTTGCCCCAATTTAACCAACTCTCTATCTCTTACTGGTTCTAAGATTCCAATGGTGAGCTTCCAAATTGAATAACCCTGTACACAGTGCGTTTCACTTTTCATGAGGACACCCAAATTTTTTTATTTTGAAAGCAATCGATACAAAATTTTTATCAGTTGTGTAGACCAAGAGAAGGCATCATCATGAGTGAATGGGGTTTTTATAAAGTCAAAATCTGGCCAACTATGATTAAAATAAAAAATAGCGTTTCAAGTAAAGTCATAGTAAGGATTAAGATAGACCAAAAAAATATTACTTAAGAAAAGTTGATGTAAATCACACAAAAACCCAAAATGCTAAATTTCGGTGAAAAATTTTCATTTTGTTTTAATTGAAAAATTATTCATCTTAAAGAAATTTAGTAGAAAAAAATTATATTTAAAATATTGTTCGTTAAATTGTTGTTATTTTGTAGTTTATTAATGTGGAATAAAATTTGCAAATTTTTCTTGTTTCATGGCACTTTCATTATTATTATTATTGTCTCTAATTAAACCTTACATGTGATTTTCCAATGCTCCGCCCAAAGGTACTACATTGGCCAGGAAGCGAGTTTTTTTTTACCTGAAAAATTTTGAATTTTGCCGAACCCTTGCTGTTCCAAGCAAGGTAAGGATCTTTAACGTGCATGACAACACTTACACACGGGACCTCCATTTTACCTCTCAATCGAACGAGGGCGTATTTTTGTGAAAAGTGCTCCCCTAACATATTTTAAGCGGACCGTGTCGGGATTCGAACCCAGGACCTTGGGCATAGTAGTCACATGCATACCAACTACGCCACGGAGAGTCACTCTTTATTTAAACCACAAGTAATTCACAACAATGATAATAATATATACACATAAAATACAATATATGATTGTGGTAAAAATGGACGAAGTTCAGAGTTGAGCTGAAGTTGCAAGCAACTGAGCTCGTTCTGCTCTTCCACTTAACCCTATCTACTAAATAGGTTTAAATTAAATTAAATATGGCTGAATTGAACCTAATAAAATACAACGCAAGTGACAATCAGCAAGATTTTACATAACAACTATATAGACGAATGGAATCAAATTGACAGTGCTCTGTATGGAACCATAGTTTATTTGTTTGTGTGGAATAATTGAAATTTTAACAAATTAATATCTCTTGACTACATAAAAATTTTGAAAATTAAAAATGAAAAGTTGTTGAAAAATTTTGTTATTTGGGAAGTTTGAGTGATTTATAACAACTTTTCTTAATACTTTTTTTGTTCTATCTTAATCGCTATTTTTCATTTTAATCATAGTTGGCCATATTTTCACTTTGGAAAAGCTGAATTCACTCGTAAAGATGCTCTGTCGTGGTCTTCACAAGTAATAAAAATTTTGCATTGATTACTTTAAAAATAAAAAAGATATTTGGGTGTCCTTATGGGCAGCATCATATATACAATGTAAGGAATGTAAAATGGCTTTCTGTATCTTTTTTAAATTACTATTATAAACTAAGTATACTGTTTTTTGGGTCAATAGAGCAGACGTAATATTGTGTCAAACTTATCATAGATTTATGTGATTTATGTAATATGATTTGTTATCTGCTTTTCAAAGAGATTGTAGTTAAAATCAATTGTGATTTTTTTTTCGGACATTAACTAAGGAACGTCTCAGATGTAGTAAATATAAACATTTAAAAAATTGTAATTATAGAGTAGTATTTTATTAAGATTTTTGTAATCAATGGACTAGATAAAAAACTTAATAATCGATTAAATTTTGTAAAAAGTGACCTAATTTTGAAGAGCCTTGCAGACCTGATAAATTCACTTATCTATAGGTTGCAAAATTTGAGTTAAAGTTACTTGACTTTAAGATTGCTTCTAATGAACTCTTGGCAAAATTAACATCATTTTAAAGCAATATATCATCGCCGAGGTAAAACCTATTTTACTTTTGAAGAGCTTTACATTATAGGTTTATTTGTTGAATACATAAAGAACTATCATATTTGATTTTGGGATTCTACATCAGCAAAATATGCAAGAAGTACGGGAAGGCTGGAAAGTAACAAGGAAGTATCAAGAAATACGGGAAGTGTCAAGGAAGTATGGAAAGTATCAAGGAAGTACGGGAAGTATCAAGGAAGTACACAATACTGCCTCGGAAGTACAGGAAGTATATACTTTTTGGGAAGTAGTGTACAACATTTGGGTCAGCGGTTTTCCCCTCACCCCTCTATAAGGTCCAGTGCCTTATTTGAATGCTCACATAATCCCTCAAGTTCCATTTCATCAAAGGATATCACACAGTTATGTTCATCATAAGACATAGTGCTTAGTTTTCATTTAATTTCATAAAAAAAATGTATTGTTAATATCTGGCTCAAATGTTGATTGTCCAATCCACTTTCTTATTATACTGACACTGGGTAAAACAATACTTAAATATACATAAACGGCTGGTGATTTGTAATACAATACTAAAGCAAAATTTTTCCATATATTTGTCACTTTCTTTTTTTCAAGTTAAGTTGCATCTCTAAAAGAACTTTAGAATATTTTTTTAAAAAACTGCAATTTTAAAGGTGGTAATCCAATGGTACATTTGCTTAGAATTTTTTTACTCTCAAGTTTAACCTAGAGTTTACTAATATGAGAGGACTGAAGAGCAATTTTTTTCCTAAGTTTTAATAACTTTTGTTTTATGCAGTCTACTTCCTGTTGTTTAGTCAGAAGTTGCTGTAGTACAGATGGTTCATTGTTTCTTAGGAACAATATTTGAAATACTGGGCAGATTCACTAAATTCCTAATCCATTCTGCTGAGGACGATGAAGAGTCCATCCCATTTTCCTCAGAAGATAAACGTTTCCTCTTAAATTGCCTATGGAGGTTTTGACTCTTCGTGCTGCTATATATTTTTGGGTAGTTGCTGCAAGAGGTAAATTCTCATCTTCATTATATGGTCTAGGGATTGCTCTATTGTAAGGTGTTGCTTTGTGGTAATATTAATAAAGTCAGAATCCTTAAAATGTAATTCACACACCAAGTTGCCTATGCAATCTTTCTGGCGGTATAAGTGCCAGTTTAGAATTTCCTAAAACGATTCACCATGAGGACATAATTGGAATTATATTTTAAACTTAAACCTTACCAATACTGTTTCAACATGTTTTGTACCACAAATAGATTTGTCAATTCACTGTTATCATGATAATAACAATCAAATTTAAATTCAAAATTAAAATAAAATTGATCCAAGCTCCCCCATTATATACAGTAATATTCTGCTTTGATTTCCTTAGAAAACCTATCCTTATATGAGTTTAGGAAAAGTATTTGTTAAATTTAAAACTACAGTATTTTAATTTACATTTATATGTACCAATAGTCTTGTCAAATGCATTATAATTAAAAGAATATACAGTACTTATATATTATATTCAAACATAACGTATAATAAATTTAATGTTCATTTCAATTATTGTAAATGAGCCTTACTATTTGTAAATAAACTTTACTTTACTTTACTTTAAGATGAACCAAAAGTTTATGTGTAAATAAGTCATAATGCATGTTTTAATCAATATACAGGTAGGTCAAAGTATAAAAATTACTCAAATTATTATATAGGTGCAAAGCAGTGATTAAATAACTCTCTATAGGTAGGCTTTACTTACCTGAATTCAAAATTCACTGTTTAGATTGAGATGCATTTTCTAAAGGAAACTAAACATTTTTAAATTTGGATATTTTCTACGTGTCCTTTCACAGTTTACATAAACACACCGGTTTCAGACACGGTTTATTAACACGTTAAATATTGCCACACTATCCTTATAATATTTAAATATATAAATGTATACCTTTAATACTAAAATTATAAATTACTCCCACTAAAATAATATAAACACTAAAAACCCATAACTCCAAAATTCAGAAATTATTCGCGGTATTAAAAATGCATAAAACTCCTATTCATTTATTCAGATTAAACACAAATTATGGAAAAACATTTATTAGCGTCTGTGAATTATAAAGCATATTAAAACAAAACAATCAAAACATCTGAATTAATAATATCATAGAGGATATTAAAATAAAACCGTTGATTGAGGTATTGGGAAAGATATTGTACCACTGCCAAATAAATCGTAGCTCCTAAATGTTAGAAACCATAGATGGCTTCGTGTCGGGTCATCTCTGAATTCTGACATAACTAAATATAGCCAAAAGTGGTTAAAAGACGCTCGTGCTATCGATAGCTCAGTAGCTAGTTTTATAAAAATTAAGTGCTTGCTGCATTGAGTGGCTTGGTTTGCAGTCTGCCTAAATATCAATTTTAAGAAGGTTTTTAATCTGAATATTTGTTTATAATCAGTTTGTGTTTATAATATCTGTGACGGCATATCCAAATTTTAGTTTGTAAAAGTTTTAAAAGACATTGTAGTTTATTTTGATTTATTTATAGAATTAAAACTGGTGGCAATATAAAAATTCCAGGTTTTATACGGTGATTCACCATTAAAGGTATGTATTGACTTAGATCGTTGAACCTCAATCAACGCTTAGATGCACATTATTCAAACATTCTAGTAAACAATTCATATTACCTGTTGATTAATTGCAAAGTTGTACAAGGTTGTTTGAAAGTACTAACGTTGATTGAGGTATTCCTCAATCAATGGTACTAAAATATATAAGAATAATAAAAATGCTACTTTTAGGTTGAAACCCTTTATGTATTACATGGTGTTTTGAAGTTGAGTAGTTTAAGAATGAGTACAACTGCCTGTCATCGTTGTGTATACAAAGGCTGTGGAACCTCTCGAAGGGGTAATGCATTAGCTTTTTATACATTTCCAGTTAATGATAAAAATCATTGTAAACAATGGTTATATAACTGTGGCAATTCAGCCCTGTTAGAGGTGGAATTAAAAGGAAAATGCATATGTGAAAAACACTTCGATTCGAGATCTTTTAGGGTTTCCTCACTACCTAAATGGGGATTGAATCGTAATGCAGTGCCTTTAATATTTGAAGAAAAAGGTAAGTTTCTGTTTGAAATTTTTGGGTAATATAGTCAGGGGTTCCCAACAGGTTCCTAAAGGGCGTACTTTAATTACCTTTCCATTTTTTTTTATCTTAATTGCCTTGATTTAAGGCGAGACTAATATGATTTTTTGCAATACTTTAAAATGCCTTGTTTAAATTATATCAATTTGAACTTCATCTGAACTTTTTAATAGTGACAATATTGCTCTCACAAACGATGGAAGTTGAAAGTCGGTTACATGAGAAAAAAGTTGCATATTTTAAAGATGATTAAATGACATCACCATATGTGAAATTTTCCGTTCGGACAGCACTTGTCAGAAAAACACCATTAATTCAGATCAATTGTTTTGATACACAAATTACCTGTTATTTAACATCCACCACATACGGTTTGGCAGAGCATTTTGTACAAACACTTAAAAACAAACTTAAATGTCTGCATTCGATTACTAATAAATCTCCAGCAGATTTAGTTTTCAACTATTTGGTTAAAACTAGGTTTGACTTAATGAAACCCGCCACATCAAAAAGAATAACTACATCATTTGAAGCTTGTAAGCATTTTCAGCGGGGTGATAGGGTTGCCGTTATAAATTATTCTAATCCAAATATAAACGGCAATGGTGTTCTGTTAAAAATAGAGATGGAATCTTGCTGTATTCAGTGGTGTTAGACGATGACCGAACATGGAAATGCCATATAGACCAAATGCGTGGGGTAAGGGAAATCATAAGTGATACACAATATATGTACTACTAAAGTATGTGTTCATTTATTTTTCTCTACAAGTCTCCACCCCAACCATGTGATACAAATTTATTGATAAGTTTTTAACAATAATCATACTAACGAAATGTAGAAACATCAAGTGATATATATTATAGTGAATCTTGTATTCAAAGTGATTGTAAAATATTAAGTACAAGATCTAGGGCTACATTTAAAAAAATTAAGTTGATAGTGGTCCCGGAGAAACAAAATGTCAGATTTTAAATTTATTGTTGCTACAGTTATTACAAACGCGTTACCCGAGAAAACAGAAAAATAATTTCAAACTGCCAAACTTAAAGATTGTAAATTTAGCATTTTGCAAAATAAATTTAAATAGGTTTTTCCTATTATAGTATTAGTTATATAATTATATTATTCAAATAGGTACACTAAATGCAATCCTGAAAAGTAATTTAAAATTGCTAATTTTTAAAATTTGTAGCTTTAAGCGTGTCTTTTATTTGTCAATTTTTAAAGAAAATTGCTATCAACTTCTATCTATCTATCTACTCTATATACTCGAACATTTATGTACTGTTGTTTATTGAAAAGTTCCTATTAAAAAATAGCCACCCCGTATACCATGGTTAATGAAAACTTCCTTAACTAATATTCTTGCACTAAGTTTATGTCGGGGAGTACTATGATTAATATGTTTTTCTTGTTTTAGATTCAAGTATTAGCTCAATAAAGAATGTCAACGTTAATCAGCAACTGTCAACACAATTGACTGTATTGAAAACTGCAAATGTACGTACCTACAGCGCTTATAGAAAGAGTGATAGTGATTTTTCAGACTCCATTGAATTCCTACAATATATAGATAAATTAAATATTAGCTGCTCTTTAACAACTGCAAACAAGTACACGGAGAGTGTTGCTTCGGAGGTGGCTTCTATTAATGAATCTACTAGTTTATCGACCATGCCAAGGGTCTGAAAAATGGTAAGGCGCCGGGTACAGATAAGATGCAAGCGGAGACTCTAAAAGCCGCTGGTCAAGCTGTTACAGAACGTCTCTTCCAACTTGTAAGCTATATGTTTGAAACAGGCGAGATACCCAAAGATTTCAAACATAACATCATAGTAACCATACCAAAAAAGAAAGGCGCAGATAGATGTGAAAATTTTCGAACAATAAGTTTGACAGCACATGTATCAAAAATATTAACTAGAATTGTACAAAGACGAATGGAAAAACGGGCTGAAGAAATACTAGGAGAAGACCAATTTGGGTTTAGGCGAAACAGGGGAACACGGGAGGCTATCTTAGCTCTGAGGGTGATAATGGAGAAAACAATAGAAAAAGGGGAAAGCGTGTATATAAGGTTTGTAGATCTGGAAAAAGCATTTGACAATGGAAAATGGAAAAAATGTTCGAAATACTCAAAAAGATTGGAGTGAGTTTGCTACATTTTTCCTGGCCAGCCTCACACATGGGTGCTAGTGAAACGATATTTTCTTATCCCTCTATATTTACACCAGCTCCACGAAGTCTTCCGACGTAGCTAGGGGTCTATTCCTGGGGCAGAGCAATGAGCAATGGGGGGGTAAGTCGAAATCTATGGAGGGTTACACTTAACAAAAAAAACAAACAGGCGCCACCAAGTCCAAATTGATTTATTTTAGGGGCATAGCAATTTTCTAAGGGCGGACTTGGAGACCCAAAAAAGAGATCGCCTTCGTTGATACACAAACTTGTCTTAACAGAATAAGACGCTGTTCCTGTAAGAAAGAATAATAATTAAGTCACATAAAAATGGGAACACTATTTGCGTCCCTCAAGTATACCTAAAAAGTATAGAGAATATTTTCTGCATAATGGGATCATAAAATTTAGTTCTTATTGCTTTTGTTTACCAAGTCTGATCAGACTAGATCAGAATAAAAACTTTAAATGAAGAATATTAATTTACTAATAAGAATTTTCTTTGTTTCAGTAAATAAAATATCATTGTAATTAAATAAAAATAAAAATTTGAAGTACTTGCAAAAATGGTAGTAAGGGTTATCAACTGATCCTTACTCAAATATTTTATAATTCTATGTAACTAAAATGCTAGAGTTTCTTTATAACCCAATCAGATCTGTGTGAGTCATTTACAAATGAATATACGAAATTTTCTCTTTAGGTTAACAAACTTAAATTTAGTTTGAAGTCAAAATAATCACCAAGATATTCTCTAATGTTATCAATAGTGGTTGTACTAAAATGCTAAACATGTGTTAGCCATTGGGCAATTGTTGACAACAGTGAACAAACAAACAGGTGATGTAATAGCAGCTGTTAAATTACGTTGAAGCCACGTGTGGTCACATATTTACGAAGCTAAGTGAAAGCAAATTTGATACTGGGGAAAACCAGCTTATTTACAGGTAAACTGAATAATAATTTTTGTACGTCTAACAAACAAAATGAAATAATGTACTTTCAGAAGGGAAGTACTCAGGAAATCCTTAATTCTATTACGAACCCAAGACCAGCTGTTGTCCTTGGATGTAATGGAAACTACCTCGCAGTGCGGGAACAGCAACTAATTATACTTGCTTTCCATGCTTTAACACAGGTGTAGGAGCAAAGCGGATTCCTTACTTGGATCACGGCAGCATTACTTCGTAACGTAATCTTCCGTTGTCTAAATTTATTTACTAATATAATTTTTCATTGCGTAGCTAACAAATTAAGGTTTCTAAATTGTAACTTCAAAGGGATCATGTTGTCTCAAATTTTACAGTTGCGATTTTCGACGTGGCGTGCAATATCTATGTTATCCATGCAGTTTTCTAATTTCTCGTTGCGATTTCAGATGTGTCGTTGCGCTAAATAAATTTTGTAAATTAGCTAATATGATAACGAATATACAAAATGTGGATTAGGTACTAACCGTTACTCAGGAAGTGTTTCACAAACATAGAGCGACTCGGAGGTCACTCGCCATTCTTTTAGAATGCATCTTGACGCTGCTTTTAACTATCGACGAGTGCGCTCGCTGCTTTCTTGCATGGTGGGAGGTTCCGGATTTTAGTTCTCGGACCTCTCACGCGCGCTCCAGTGGCTGTGAAATTACACCGAACTCGGAAACAACTCGACTAATAATCCTTGATATTATAATACTATAAAAGTTTGATTGTTACTCGAATATTTATTTTAATTAATAAAGGTATTTTAATATTCATTGTACGTTTAATGAATGGATTCTCCTACTGCAAAAATAAAATTGTTACAAGTTATAGGGATAGACGGATAGTACATAGCTTATACAAAGAGCAAACAGGAGTAATAGAATTAGAGCAGGAACGTAGAGAAGTAAACATCAGGAAAGGGGTGAGACAGGGATGTTCCCTATCCCCATTAATTTTTAACTTGTACATTGAAGAGGCAATGAATACTGTCAAATGCAGGAAGACATTTGGAATTACTATGCAGGGACAAAAAATTGATATGCTTAGATTTGCAGATGATATAGCGGTATTAGCATCTAGCAAGGAAGAGTTAGAAGCTGCTCTCAATGAAATGGAAACGGTTTTAACAGAGAGATACGGTATGAAAATTAACAAAAGTAAAACTAAAGTACTAGTATGCAAAGGAGGCAAAAATAAATCAAAAACAAGAATACAAATATGTAACACGAACTTACAAGAGGTTAAGGATTTCTGCTACCTAGGAAGCCAAATAACGCAAGATGGGAAAAGCACAAAAGATATAAAACAAAGATTAGCACAAGGTCGTGCTACATTTAACAAGAAAAAGCAACTTCTGTGTTCAAAGATAACAAACATAGAAACAAGGAAAAGATTGCTTAAAACATATGTATGGGGCACAGCACTGTACGGCTGTGAAGCCTGGACAGTAAGAGAAGCAGACAAGAAAAAGGTAAGAAGCCTTTGAAATGTGGTGCTACAGGCGATTGATGAAGATATCATGGACAGACAAAGTTAAGAACGAAGAGGTACTAAAAATGGTAGGGGAAGAAAGAAATATGTGGAAAACGATAAAAAATAGAAGAGATAGGATGATAGGCCACATACTACGTCATAAGGGAATAGTGCGGAATATACTAAAAGCAGAGATAGGAAAAAAGAGAAGAAGAGGTAGACCTAGGTTAGACTACTGCACACAGATAGTGAAAGATGTAGGCTGTAGGAGTTTCAGGGAAATGTGTAGGCTAGCTCAAAATAAAAATCAATGGAGGTATGCATCCAACCAGTCCCAAGATGGATAAATTAATGACAAAGAAAGTAACTGCACTTAAACATGATATTTATTATAAGTAACTACAAGCATTGGATGGACAATATTCTCGAATAATGGTAATTGCGTGAAAGCATTTACTGGAAAACTATTATTTCGGCAAATGTCTAAGTGTTGGGGGATCTTGGCAGTCACAGGTTGCTTAACCCTCTTCCATAAATCTCAGTGAAATAGGGCATAATATTAGAAAACAATAGAAGAAACACGATATTTATTATAAGCAACTACAAGCATTGAATGGGCAATATTCTCAAATAATGGTAATTGCGTGAAAGCATTTACTGGAAAACTATTATTTCGGAAAATGTCTAAGTGTTGGGGGATCTTTGCAGCCACAGGTTGCTTAATCCCCTTCAATAGCTCTCAGTGAAATTGATCATAATATTAGAAAACAATAGAAGAAACATGATATTTATTATAAGCAACTACAAGCATTGGATGGGCAATATTCTCGAATTATGGTAATTGCGTGAAAGCATTTACTGGAAAACTATTATTTCGGCAAATGTCTAAGTGTTGGGTGATTTTGGCAGCCACAGGTTGCTTAACCCCCTTCAATAAATCTCAGTGAAATAGGGCATAATATTAGAAAACAATATAAGGGGAACCGAGCTGTATTGCTGTGTGAGAATTTCAGGGAACTATGTAGGTTAGTTTAGAAAATAAATAAGTGCAGGTACATGTCCAACCAGTTTTGAGACGGGAAACCCAATGGCGAAAAAATAAGCGCAGATAAATCTGTTGATTAGTATAAACAACTAGTTGTTTGTTGTGAAATATATGCAACTAATGTTGACTGTGCAAAAAGATATATTGGAAAAAATATTAAATCAGTAAATGTTCAAATGCTGGGGGAACTTGGCAGCAACAGGCTGCTTACCCCCCTTCGCAACCACTGAATGTCGGAAAAATAGGGTATATAATTGTAAAACAATAGAAGGAGACCGAACTGCATCTAACAAGAAAGAACCCTATGATGAAAGACAACAAACATAGAACAAAAAGTTGTTGAAAGCGTATGCGTGGAGCACAGCACAGACAGTATGTCTACGAAATACGAGCAGTCTGAAAAGCAGACAGAAGAACAGTAGCAGTCTTTGAAATGCCGTGCTTCAGATGTATGAAGATGGACAGACAAAGGTAATAACAAATAGGTTATAGAAACAGTAAGGGAACAAGGATATCTTTGGGAAAAGATATGAGAAATAGAAAGGCAGAATACGTTCTAAGGCATTTTTGGGGAATAGTATGGGATATATGGCAAGCAGAGATAGGAAAAAAGAGGTGGATGTAGACCTAGATCAGATAGTGATAGATGCAGACTGTGCAAATTTCGGGGAAATCTGTAGGGTAGTTCAGAGTAGGAAACAATGATGGTACGCGTCTAACCAGTTTCAGGACTGAAGACCCAATGATGATGATCCCAAGGTCACCTGGCTCTACCCCAAGGAAAAACAAACTGAGAGTACAATTATCTAATTACGAAGAACAGTGAAAAGACAACAAGCAAGAAATTCTAGGTTAAAGAAAAATGTTTGAGTTTATCCATAACAAATATTCTATGAAGACAAAGGGCAAAGAAATCGCAGTCTGTCAAAACCTTTGTTTATATGCAATGTTTTCACAAAAACAGAGCTAAATGGACAATTGCAGAAAGGCAATTGGCTCTATCTTTGTATTATAAATCACCAGGACTTTATAAAACGCTTGCAATTTGTATTACCTAGTGTATCAACCATTCAATCATGGTTAAAGATATTTAATTTGAAATCTGGAGTGAATACCGTACTCAGTCGAAAATTGCAATTAAAAGTAAAAACCATGGCTGAACAAGAGAAGCAATGTGTAGTGCTTTGTGATGAAATAAAACTCAAGAAAGATCTTACTTACAATAAATATCAAGATATGATTGAGGGATTTGAGGACTTGGGAACTTTGGGTCGGACGTCAGAATTTGCAGATCATGTGCTATTGTTTTATTTGAGAGGGCTTCTGTTTAATTGGAAAAATGCCATTTTGCTATTTTGTTTCTAATGGACCAATAAACAGTAATAATCTGTCGATATTAATATTGGAAGTTGTTAGAAAACTGTGTAGAATAGGTTTTTCACCACGTGTTATAGTGTCTGATCTAGTTTCAAACAACAGACTTGCAGTTAAGACACTAGGTGCTACAAAGACCGACCCAAAAATTATTGTAGATAGTAAGGTCATTTATATAATTTGGGATCCTCCCCATTTATTGAAATGTTTACGAAACAATATTATGAATGCTGAATTGGATGTTTATGTAGATAATCAAAAAATACGGTGGACGGATTTAACACAAACATTTGAACTAGATAAGCATAGTAACATTTCAAGAGCAATGGTTAAAATTACAGATGTGCATGTAAATCCAACAACATTTCAAGGAATGCGAGTAAAATATGCTGCACAAGTATTTAGTAACTCTGTAGCAGCTGCAATTGTTACATGTGTTTCTACCCTTTAGTTGAAGAGTGATACTGCACTTAATACTGCACTGTTTTTTAAAGCTATAAATAATATATTCGA
Organism: Platerodrilus igneus; assembly: GCA_036346225.1. Lineage (NCBI taxonomy): Eukaryota > Metazoa > Arthropoda > Insecta > Coleoptera > Lycidae > Platerodrilus > Platerodrilus igneus. The sequence continues at coordinate 6,167,626 of JARFIW010001638.1, forward strand.
TTGTTTAAACAGCACAATAGCAAACAATCCCAATTCATTCAGATGTGCTCTTTCAATTTATAAACCTCAGCCGTGTGACACATTAAAAGATGCCTTAGAATACTTCAAAACTATAAAAAAATTTAAAAATGGAAAGGAGAATCACAAAATATATTGCATTGAAGGTTTTCAGTGGACCATAAAGACTGTTTTATTGTTGTGGGGACAACTACAACAGGAAGGATGCAAATATTTTATAACATCGCGAATCAATCAAGACCCTGTTGAGAATGCCTTTTCAGTTATCAGAACACGTGGAGGTTACAATCTGCAGCCAAGTGTAAAAGACTTTCATACTGCACTGCAACATAATATGCAAATCAGACTGCAAATGCCAGTTAACTCGAGCAACTGTGAAACTGATAGTGATGAGTTACTTGATCACAACATAAATGACAAAGAACTAGAAATAGATATAAACATGGCCTCCATCTCTCATGCAGAACTTGCTTTGACTACAGATATTGAATAACCTCCCAGTCTATATCAAGGACACTTAGCAACCTATATAAACAGTGAAACTACTTTAGAAACTTGCACCAATGTGTTTATCGCTGGTTATTTGTGTCACTATTTGTTTAAAAAAGTAAAGTGCGACATTTGTGATAGATTTTAATGAACCAACCACTCCTTTTAAATAGAGATTATGGGGCAAAGGGAATACTAATTAATCACTTAAAGCGACCATCAAATGAACTGTGTGGGGTGGTTACATTTTTGTTGAAGTCATTTAATACCTATTTTACTCTTTATAAGATTGAAAATGCAGTTCACAAAAAAATTAAAAATAGTATATTAACAAAATTACAAATAGACTTCCCCGACTGGTTGAACCAATGCAAGGAACACAGATTACGTGTTTTAGAGCAGTTAATTAAAATTAAATTATATAGAGGTTTAAAGTGGCTAATGTCCTCAAATAATAAAAATTATTCAAGCGCTACAAAACCTCATAGAAAGTTATGATCTTATCCAAGTAATGAACTTTCATCCTTAATCAAATAGGATTAGTACATTTCGCCCAATGAAATAAATACAAACAATTAAATGAGCTTAAATTAGCGCTGTGGCTAAATACATTGCACAGAAAAATGTTGTCATATTTTGCTACTATATTTTGTAGAGAACATTTCAAAGAGGAGGATTATCTAGAGTCATCTCTTAGAACGAATTAAATCTAGCGCGTATTGCCACTTTAAGTAAGTGGTAAGTTCTTTTGATTGTGAAGCAGGTTTTTATCAGAAGTATTTAAATACTTTAAAGTAAACATTGATAATAATGATTTAGGTATTTTAAAGATGTTGTATTAGTTTTTGATTCCACAACAAATACAATAGGGCTGTGCTTTTTAAACAATTTTGTTAAACGTTTAACCATAAATAATAAACGCGTTTAAACGCAATAAGATATAGGTATGAACTGAGCAGTGATCTGTTAAAAATTCCAAACAGAAAAGTATAACTTTTACTAAATTTTTTTATATGCTTAAATCGTGAATTTAAAGTCTTTGTTGTTGTTTTTATTATTAAATGAAAAGCACTCTGCATTTCATGCATTGAGTTGTTTCCCTGCACACATTTTACGATCGGCAGGATACCTGGCCGGACTTTTAGATTTTTAATTCTTTTTGTTTAGACAAACAATAAACGTGTAATAGAAACTAAATGTTTAACGTTTAAACCGCATAGCCGTATAATAAATACTGCTTTTTTATATATGATAAGAAAAGTTTTAAGCATGATGGATGTGTATGACATGGATAATGTTAATGATGAATAATTGGCCACCTAGAGCGTTTAGTTATTAGGTACTAAGGTAACTTTCGTTGCAAGGGTAGAACCTAGTAAAGCCTCAACTACAAACTTTTTAGGAGGTCAAATAATACATTGTTTGAAGTACTGCATTAGATAGCAATAATAAAGCAATAATCATATTTTTGTATGCATTATTGGGGTTGCAAGTATGCTCGTTTTGAATATTATGTAACTTACATTTAAAGTAAAGTTTGAATAACAATTCAAGGAACAGGCTTTAAGATCTGACAGGTCCTGCTCGACTAGAAAATTTTCCAACACGTGTATTATCTATTAGTACATTCAGATTGTATAAAAACCTCATTTTGGTTAAAAAATGACTTACTAGGTTTTACTGTTGCACTACAGAATAAGTTACATAAGGGTATTGTATTATTAGGATTAAAAGTGGTATAATAGTATGTATTGTTTGCCTTCGAAGAGAAATTAGTAAAGTGTGAAGGCATCACAAAAATTTTTAATAGTTATTTGCACATCACGGCCAAGAAATTGTCATTTAGCATACTGAGAAAAAATTTATCGCCGAGACAAGATAATCTCGAGCTCGCTAAAAAATTTCACGGCCAAGTTATACACACTGTTTGATCTGCAACCATATGTATCGATGTTACAAAAATTTTTTTCTACCTGATAAAAGTATGGTTAGAATTTAGATGTTATAATAAATCTACGGTTCATATTTGTAGTGGCTTTAAATCACAACATTGCTATGGAAATAATATATTAAAACTATTTGATAGTTCTTTTGTGAAAATGTCCGGCAATAACAATGGTTCAATTTCTTGCACTCGAGAATTTGAAAATAATTATTACTTAATTTTTTGTTCTTAATAAAAAGCAATTACACTTTGTTGACATATTTTAGAAATGTATAAGTGTGAAGTGACCAACGTCAATTACCTATAAAAATGACATTTAGTATGGTGCTCATTACTAGGGGTAACATCCGCGTACTGTGGAGAGAACACAAAATGCTTATACTTCTGCGGTTGCACAAAATAGTATATTGTGATATTAGGATTAAAAGTGATTCTTTGTTTGATATATAAATTTTGCGTTGGTGAGGCGAAGCGCAGCGTAGCTGAGCCTATGTAATTTTGCTCGTCAAACAAAGCCACTTTTAAGACAAATAACACACACCACTTTTTCTCCAACTAAAAAATCTATCATTCAAAATTAATAAATATTGAAAATATTAAATGGCAACACTTGTAATCCCAGGAGGTAAAAGTATTTTTATTTCTAGACTTCAACGAGTTGCTTAGCAACACGTACCTATATTATACATCCATAACAAAAACCTCAACTTTGTCAGAAAATAGTATTAAAAATGAGGTCTTTTAATGAGGTTGGAGAAAAAATTTAGTTTTAGATGTGTCTATAGAGTATCAGTGTATTATTAGAAAATATTCCTTAAGGCTGACATTGTATTAGACAATTTTTTTGTATTATCCCCTCGAAAAAATAGTTAGTATGGAACAAATATAGAAAGGTGTAAAAAAGGTGGTGAATATTTCATGGTAATTCACCTTGAAATGCTCAAAATGTACGTTTTTAATGCATCTCCACTTGTAAATTTCTAATTGTACCTCCACAAATATACAGGCCGTGTAATGATAATAGTATTAAGAAGGTACTAACACTCTAGCTACAGTAGATATGGCCTCATTTTTTTGTGCAATTTCAGTGCGCGAGTTCATGAGATCATTTTTTACCCAACTTCCAAAGCCGTTTTAAATAAATGTGCTACATAGATTATGGTGAGAATTCTTCAACACCTTTTTTAAACCTTTCTCAATTAGTTCCTAGTAGGTGTTTGCATATTTTCAAGGAAATGCCACAAAAACTGCCTAGAATGTATTAAAGTTTCGTAATAAAACGCCAGCCTTAAATACAAAATAGATTTGTTTCCATTGCTAACAACATTATTTATTTACAAGAGAATTCATTCAATATATCTAGAATCATTTGACAATATAAGTATTCAAACTGTTTATCTTGCTACTATTTGTCCTACAAGCTTTTTATAAGTATACATTTTACAATAAATACATTTAGAATGGGACTGTTTGAATTGAAAGGTGTACACGAAGATCATATACCTATGCACCTACTTTTTACGTGTCTGTCATTATTCAGTCATAGGCGCCCGTGTATATGAGTGAAACAGCATCTGTCCTTAGCAGCTGCGCGCCTTTAAAGCAGACACTGATAATGGAGCAGCTTTCTTTAAGTTCAGTGACCTGAGTTCACCACAATGAATAAACATAAATATACTCTTGTTTACCGGCAAAACTCAACACGGACTATGTTTGCTTCGAAATTGATTTTCAGTCCGTTACCAAAACTTTACCCACAGCATTATAAATTATCAATATTTATTTACATTCTTTAGATTACGTGATATTAAATTACGCCCATGACATTTATTGAAGCGTCATCTGTTGAAATCCCACATTGAACCAAACTTAGCACCGAATTATACCACTTGATTCAATTACATTTTTCCATTATTAGTTTTAGCTGAACTCCGTATATTGTCGCTAAATTCGATGTCAAACTTACTTAAAATATATACAATACCCCGTGTGACACGTTTTCGTCCATATAGTTGAGTATCTTTTCAATACCTCAATCAATGATAAAACAATTAAAATATTTCAATAACTAATATCATCAGCACTGCTTTCCACCGGAATATAATTTTGACTGCATTAGGAAATGACTGCATAATCAGGTAGTGACCTCTAGATTTCTCGTCTAAAAGTAGTCAAAAAATATTGCCAACTTTTAGCATTGGTGAAAATTCTATATTTTGGTAGTCTCTGACCTACAATAATCTTCGTGTCGATTATTTTAGATTCGTTTACAAGCGGATAATTACGCGAATATAGCAACCAATCAGAAGTAATAACTCTCTGACAGTCCTATGAATTTAAAACTATAAGTCATACCAATTTTCTGAAGTAGTTGATGGCGAGCATGTTAATTATAACACTCTTTTTATCATACATCGCACCTATAGACTTTAGCATTTTTTTTGGCAAATATAATACAATTATATAAAGACAGATAATAAAATTGACATAAGCGCAAACTTTAATTTTAAAGTTAGGTTAAGTCAAACAAACTATTGCAATAAATGCAACTATAAAGTTACAAAACAAGTTGTTTTATAACCAGAGATAGTAATTATTCAATCTTGAGTTGTGGAAATTGCTCTAACTTTTATAAAAACTTAAAGAAATTTACATTCCTAAACTTAAAGTAAATTTAAAATTCAAATACGAAAGTAGCGCAGTTATAGTGCAATTTTCCATGTTTGCTTAGTTTCACTGCTTATGACAAAATATCCATTAATTACTGTTTAATTACTATTCATCTTTTAACAAAGTACTTATCTATACTTTATTGATTTAAATTAAATAAAAAAACTATTCCGTCAAAAATTATTTTTTCGAAATACATGGTTAGGAATAAAGATTTTTGTTTTGGTAACTAATTTTAAAAAAATTGAAGAATTAATTAGAATATTTAAAATTGCGCAGGTCTGCTAAATATAATGCTTTCTATAGCCATTTATCTGTGGAAAAAGAAAAGACTAGGAGAAATAGAAGGAAAGAATACGTTCTAAGGCATTTCTGGGGAATAGTACGGGACATATTACAAGCAGAGATAGGAAAAGATAGATAGAGGTAGACAGAGATTAGACTTTTGCACGCAGATAGGGATAGATGCAGACTGTGCAAATTTCAGGGAAATGCGTAGGTTGGTTCAGACTAGGAAACAATAAGGGTACGCATCCAACCAGTTCTAGGACTGAAGACCTAATGATGATGATTGTGACAAAATATTCATTAATTACTATTCATTTTTTAACAAAGTACTTATTTATACTTTATTGATTTAAATTAAATAAAGAAACTTCTCCGTCAAAAATTATTTTTTCGAAATACATGGTAAGGAATAAAGATTTTTGTTTTGGTAACTAATTTTAAAAAAATTGTATAATTAATTAAAATATTTAAAATGGCGCAGATCTGCTAAATATTATGCTTTCTTAAGCCATTTATGGCTTAATATGAAATTTCTAGACAATTTGTAAATTTGATTAGTGATACGAAAACTTAAGCATGTCCTACTACACATGACATTTCGTTTTGTATTTTTGAATGCAAGTTTTTTTTAAATTTAAAATTATATATTATTTATTTAACGTCACCACAGCTAGCAATGTTTTAATTGCAATTTTTTAATCTAATTCAAGTTCGCATTTCATTAACATTATCAAAGCCAATGAAACTTCATTAAATTAGATATTGTGGGTTACAAACGTGAACTTGTACCATAGTCGTCAACTTTAACGTGTTCCTAGGACTTCAATTTTAATGAGAAGCAGCGTTTTCACCATTAATAATAATTATTCTTACAGGTTCTTAGTTATACAAAATTTGACGATGAGTCAGTTACATTGTTAGTGATCATTCAAGATCTGAAAGGAACCATACAAATTTGATCTTGCAGAACTCTCCCTAAATGCTAATCGTTTAAATTACACTTAAACAAACACAAATTTACGAATAGACGAGAAGACGCATTAATCTTTAATAAGGCATTTTTGTAATCAAAAATATCTAATTTTTAGTCAAAACTGTGTTTGAAATTACAAATACACAAGTTATTGCAAATAACCTTTATAATGGTTTTCATGGTGTAAAACTTAGTTAACGAATTGAGTTGTTAGTGAAAAAATGTTGTATTTCAGCTATCAACTACATTAACCTTTTAGAGACTGCGGATTAGTTTTAGTATAGTAAATAAGATTGCACTTCCTAACGCATACATAATAAAATTCTGTCACAATGCTAATATGTGTACTATAGATTTTTCTACTCGTTTGAATTATTTAAAACTATATTTTTTATATTTTGCATTTCAAATTGGTATATTTAAAAATACATAATAATGGAATTATCACCTATAACTTTTCTGCAGTAGCGTGTATTAGATGCGCCTATTTGTAGTTGAAGTAAATTCCGTTTTATTTCAAAATTGTATATTTGCGTTAGCTAGCTTTTCTTTTGTATTGCTTACACTTATAACAAATATATTTGCAACTTTTTGTTATATTAAGAAACATAGCAAGATACCTGGAAAAAATTTAAGTATTCATTTCGCTTTACACAAACCAAAATGTAATTCTTGCATGATTTATAATCGCGATGCCTTTAATAGAAATGGATCATAACGCTCTGCTAGCGCTTTGTAGACACACCTTGTTTAGGCTTGTTTCATTTGCTATCAACTAGATGGTGCAATTATCGTTATGCTATACTTCCGACATGTTGAAATAATTCCTTCATTTTGACAAGCATTCATAAGCTGTTAATTTATACTGTGCCGCACCCTAAAAGTTTTCAGCCCTTGGATCTCTAACCATGGAATCGGTTGGTATAGAATTTAATTAATATTTGTTAAAATGAATGAGTTGACCTGTAATTAAACCAGATATTCTAATATTAACATTTTAAGGAATCGAAATCCGAACAAGATAACGGTGAAAATAATCGTACGTCTATTGTTCGATGGCGACGTATCACAGAGTCGGATCAATCAAGTGGACTTCTCAAATATAATATGGAATTTGAATTTAATCCACCAACTACTTCCGGGAAGCATATTAAAACGCCAGAGACTACTAAAAAGACTTGTACTGGTTTCAATCAAAAAAGGAGTAGTAGTTTGAAAAAAGGGGCTCCTGTAACCAAGAAACTTATTTTTTCCCATGCAAAAAAGAAAACTGCTACAGAAAGTAAGCGACTAGAAGCCAAAGTGAGTATCTAAAACTATGGATTTTAAATGCCTTTATCAGATATTGACATTTCATAAAATTAAAAATCAATAAATAGCATATCAGATGGGGGCATTTTATAACGAAGTATCCGCATCACAAATTGAGTTTATATAGCGATAATATTGGAAATAAGTTATACACATGTTGCAATAAATTCGGTATGTGCATACTTATCAGAAACGCTAAGTATGAACTTATTACAAAAGTATATAGACCATGAAATCAGATACATATTAGATTAAAACGAACTCCATGCTTGAAATTGTGTACCCTACAGGTGCTGCATAATTCTCATTTCTTATGGTCTTTGTGCTGTAAAATCACACCAGTATTGATTGTAGTTTCACTCAAGGTTATTGACTCTGACGTTTGTAAAATCGGAACCAATTCTATAGAAAAACAAATTTTACTCAAGATTTGTTAATAAAAAATTGATATAAACATTCTCAATACGAAATACAGAAATTGTCTCAAAATTCAAACATGTATAATAATTACTGAGTGTTTTCCCGTTAAGTTCTAAACACAAATTAACAAGTCTTTAAGTAATCGAACACATTTATTAGCATATTTTGATCAACTAACTTGCATTATCTTTTAAATCTTGTAAGGTATGTAAAGGAGTTTTAGAAATCACATTTTTTATGTGTTTGAGTAAAAGAAAGTTTATGAGAATTAAATTACAAGAATTTTGAGAACCAATGCACACGTATTAACCTATTAGCAATAAATGATTCTAATACATTTTAAAGTTAACTTTCTGCATTTGCTTTTCCCCCATAAAATATTGGATCGTTCATTCTTCTTTGAGGTATAGCACACTAAATTTCGATTTGTGCTGAATGCAGGCCAGCTTCTCTAAAATTGTGGGTTGTCTACAAACTACTTTTTTAAATTCTTTCAATTTACATTGTTACATGTCAACTAGCATGCATCACGTTAGATTTAATTTGTAAATAAATTCCCACGTATTTTTAAATGAATACGTTGATTTCTGTCGTCCCTGACAGCCGCGTCTGCGCAAAAGGATGCAGAGTGCACGCGTGATGTTATAATACGCCATTAAGTTATGAGCCCTTGACAAAACAACAACTATCTTGAGTGGTGTTTGTCTTTTCTTTTAGGTATGTAGGTTTCTTCTAGCTTTTATCTTTTGTTGTACCTGGTACCTTAATTTCTGTCTTTCCCCTATGACTACAGAAGCTACAGAAAGGACTGATCGTAATTTGATTCAACATGGTTAACTGAACCCAACCTGCAAAACCATCGTGGGACCCTGAGACGAATTCACGAGATGCCGCCATGTAAGTAATTTGTTTTGATTTAAATTGTGCTTGCCAATTGACTTAAAAAGCGGTTGCATCACTTTTAAGGCGTGGTCGGTTAAGTTAGAAATATGACTGGAATCATACTGCGAGTATAACAGTTGCGCAGTATAACGATGGCCCAAGTGTATAGTCAAAACCAGTTAAGCTGACCGATGACTCATCTTGTTAAAGCATATGCATGAATGCAATCAGAACGTATTTCTAGCATTCTGGATTAGTTCAGTTGTTTATACAAAATGGCGCATGCAGTTTATATTATGACAAATACTAGCTGAGAATGTATGTCCCAGGGCTTTTATAAATGAACCTTTAATTTCTACGAATTATAAGAAATGTTTGTTGGATATGCAGTTGCCAACGGCGTTAACATAAGTATCAAATACATTTTTCTTTTATAAAAATTAAACCAAAAAATTTAAGGTAAATTGGAAGTTTGGAAGGGAAATAGACCAACATTTTATTTAGATGAATTGTGTTTAAATGAAGATATTAATAATATGTAATATGGAAATGGACAAGCTATTTTCAGGAATGTAGATAAAATCTTAGTTTAGAAATGTACTGCAGATATTGGATATTTAGCATGGTGTGGCGATATTGTTAGTTTTTGGAAACATAAAGTGAATTTTCAAGATATTATATTGTTATTAAGTATAAAGATGCGTGTGTTCTAATTGATTCGATAATATCTGAAGACTAATAATTACTGTTGGAAATAGACTTGTTATTCACACAATTATCAAGGAAATTGTAGTTTCGGGATTTTATTTTATTCCTGTTTTATATGGTCAACAAGCATGGTTGTACATATAAAAGTGTATTTGTAAATATTTAATCAAATTTAGTATTAAATAAACAAAACGGTATTGTATTATTTTATTGTAATATTGCTCTACTACATTAAGAAAGTATAAATCTAGGACACCACTTCATTTTATATTAATCAATTATTCTGAAATTGAATCATCTTCATAAGTCATTGCTGCTTGAATCCTCTTAAGTTGATAATAAGTTTTTTCAATTTGCCACCACTCTATCATACATTTTTCTGAATGGTGAGTGCATTTTTGCCAGTATTTGTCATCTATCCTTCCAAGTGCTTCATGCTATATTAATTGTACGTGCTCGTCATTAAATCTTCCAATATTTTTGCCGTAATAGCCTTTGCAATTACCCCAAATTAATTCTATTGGATTAAATTGGCAATGGTATGGAGTGAGCTTTAATACTTTATGGCCACTTTGTGTTGCAAGTTCATTAAGTATGTATATTATTGGTTGAACATTTTCCTTTACTAATGCAAGTAATTTTCTTTTTAACATTGAAGTGTCAGCAAATATGTTATGTCGAAGCAAATAATTAATTAATTCGTCTTTATTTGAAAAATTGTTAGGAACCTTTTCGACTAATTGCGAATGATATGAAGCATTCATTATCTAGCACGATTAAACTTGGACTGCTTAAATTTGGTAATAAACTTTCTTGGAAACATTTTGTGAACATTTCTGTGTTCATATCACCATGATAATCTGCATATTGTGATTTTGAAGAAAACAAAAGAGATGCATCATGTATAAAACCATTTTTATTTCCAGCATGTATCACAATAAATTTAAAACATTTGGTAACTATACAAAGCACAGTGACAGCAAAAAATTAACAACTAAGTCTTCCTGTTCCAAATGGCTTCTTCTTGATGCTTTTGTGAGAATTATCATGCCAATTCTTTTTGGCAGATCCCCTACTAAAAAGCCAAGTCTCGTCAAGAAAACAGGTTCATATAGTTGCGTTTCCTTATTGAAATGGTAATCCTTTAAGAATTTTATTCGCAGCAGCTATATGTTGTTTCTAACAATCCTTGCCTTCCATCATCTACTTTATAAAAATCCTATAGTAGGTAAAAAGTTTTCTTAAGCTAGTTAATTTGAAATTACATATGCCGGCAGTAACAAGCTCTTTTTGGAGTGTTTGTGCAGTTACATGAAGTCCTACAAATATAAAAATTAGTTACTAATTACAATTAATTTTCATATTACTTTTCGAGTGCATCTCATAAATTTTACGTTTAACTGCATGTTTTATAAAATCTTCAACATCGCAAGATCTGCTTTTTGTTTGGTTGCGTTTCCTGCACGTCGAATGAATTGGAAAATTTTCCTTTAGAGCTTGAGAGCTTCCTCTCTTAATCCTAGTTAAAACACTAAGGCTAAACCACATGCTTCAGAGGTTTGCTGAAGAAATAATTAATTGATTTGAAGGATTAAGTGTATTTATTTTTGTACCTGCATAACACTTCCAAATGAAACTAAAACACATTCATTATCACGCTCTCTTTCAAAATAATTCATGACGTTCAAAATCACCTGTTTGTTTCGAAGCATTTTGAACAACTAAAAAGCAAAGAGGTGATAGTATTTAATGTTGTTATAGGACGACTGTATTTACCGTTTATGTGTAAGAAATCCTTTTACTTTTGAAAAAAACTTTTATATTTGCGATTTGAGCTAAATGTAAAAACATAAATACAACAAAAAAACAAGAAGTACGTGAAAAGACAACAAAAAGTGACAGGAAACTAAAATTATTTATAGGTTATAGTAATACATAAATATTAGTTATAACAGACATACGTTTTGATGCTGCCATACCAATCCTTAAAAGACGTATTTTTTTTCTATCCATCCTGTTTTAGGGCAAATAGTTACATATACTGACAAAGACATGCAATTTTCATTATCATTTCTAATAATGTACTGCGGTGAGTCATCGGTCAGTTTAAATGGTTTTGACTATAACAACATAACTGTTTACATGAACTTGTGCCCCATCCATGAAAATTATGCCTTTTTGGTGCACAAAGTTTCACTTTGATATTAGATATAGGGATGTGCTATAATTCAAAAAGGGAAAGCTTTTTTCCATCACTAATTTAATTAGGTTATTACTATGTGTAAAGTTTATGGTTTTTGGGTTTACACGAACTGAGGTTAAGAATTCTCAATTTATCGATGTATTCTATCAAACACGTATTTTTTTCCACGTCTTAGAGAATGTGTGGTTGTTGCGCTAACCAATGAGGATGTTTGACAGTTGATGAGGACAATGACGAGTTTATGAGAAACACGTATTTTAAGAAGTTTATGTTCAACTACCATACCGTGCGGACATATTAAATGCAGTGCATGCTTATTGCAGTGAGGTGTACCTGTGAAACCTTACATTCCTTTAATTACCTTAATATTGCTTGTTCCCTAAAAGTACGGCCCATTTCACTAAATCTGGATAAACATAGGAGAACAATCACAACCCTGTTTTACATTTGAACCTTTCATGCTAGTAAGTAAATCTGTAAAGGTTTAATGTAATAAAAGAGCAGTCTAATACCTCATTTTTGTTGAGCAGGTTGGAGAATGATCAGTCTGTAATGTATCAGGGATTTTTATAGTCGGGAAATTTTATTATGAAAATAATTCGCTGCATTTGTGCTAAAATTCCCAACCAGTATTAATGAAAATTCCATAGGTATTCCAATTGTTTGAGTATTTTTGCAAAAGAACAAATCCCACATGTTCCGAAGGATGTTTAAATTTATGTGGATCCTATGATAGTTTTAAGTATTTTGATATTATCGGACTATGCCAACCTGATAGCACAGGACTCCGTTTAGTTGAATAAAACGAAGAATCTTTTGACTTATTTTATTTAGTTTGTTATAAAAGAAAAACCGTAAATTCAGAGTTTAAAGTAAAAACTAATTAACAAAACATGTATTGACACATTATAACAACAAATAATTAATAAAAGTGCTTATGCGTTATGATTTCAGTCATTGAAACATTTTAAACAGTATGCAGGATGTCCGCACCCTTCACAATATATATATATATATATATATATATATATATATATATATAAAGAATAAGTAAATTTAATGAGTCTTAAAATAATATCAAACAATGAAATTTATTGGCAAGTGACAGGATGCCCTTGTGGCTAATATTGAGTCACTTGCCAATAAATTTCATTGTTTGATATTATATATATATATATATATATATATATATATATATATATATATACACATATACATTAATAATTAATGGACTGGTCAGACTTAATAGTATAATATACATGTTAATATTTTTATGGGATGTAGTCCAAATCAAACAACAGAATACAGAATTAAATTTTAATCAATACCTAACATTTCGGTAAATTTTTCGCACCTTTTTCAAAGGCTAAAATGAAACAAAAAATTCGAAATTAGCAAGAAATACATAACCTGTCACTGAATCATTAATTGATCATTAATATTATCGCCATCTTGGCATGACATGCCCTTCAGGCAATTTTTTAATTTTTAACTTTTGACCCACATTTATTATGTGAATCGTGCAGTAATTATTTTTCAACCAAACTTACGAAGTAAGTTAGGTTAATAAGATCGCTACGTCGCCGCCATCGTCCGTTGCACGTTTTTTTTCGTTTTACAAACATTTGATATATGGATCTTGTTCAGTTTTTTACGCTGATTAAGAATATGCTATCCATTTTTCGATATCTCATTTAGTTTTCGAGTTATTCGACTTTAAAGTCGAAATTTTGACTATGATAAACTTCACTCCAGCAAAAAATAAATAAAGTTTTAGGTTAATATCGACCTCTTGAGCATATTTTCTCATAGCTCTCATAGCTCCATACCTCCTGAACATATTTTCTCAAAGCACCAATGCTCTAAGTCGAAAGGTTTTCGAGTTATTCGACATCTTGTTTTTAATGTATATGTAATATTTATATTTTTGATAACAACATATCTGTAAGTTTGGTTAGAAGTTCTGCACATGAGAACTTAGATTTTCAATTACCTATAATATTAATGATCAATGTAAGTATTCAGCGACAGGTTATGTATTTCTTGCTAATTTCGAATTTTTTGTTTCCATTTTAGCCTTTGAAAAAGGTGCGAAAAATGTACCGAAACGTTAGGTATTGATTAAAATTTAATTCTGTATTCTGTTGTTTGATTTGGACTACATCCCATAAAAATATTAACATGTATATTATACTATATATATATATATATATATATATATATATATATATATATATATATCATCATCATTAGGTATTCAGTCCTGGAACTGGTTAGACGCGTGCCATCATTGTTTCCTATTCTGAACTAACCTACAGATTTCCTGAAATTTGCACAGTCTGCATCTATCACTATCTGATCTAGGTCAACATCTACCTCTTTTTCCTATCTCTGCTTGTAATATATCCCATACTATTACCCAAAAATCCCTTAGAACGTATTCTGCCCTTCTATTTCTCTTATCTTTTCCCCAGATATCCTTGTTTCCCTACTATTTCTATAACCTATTTGTTATTATCTTTGTCTGTCCATGCTATCGTCCTCATACATCTGAAGCACAGCATTTCAAAAGACTGTGTATACAGCTCGTTCCTTCTATTGTTTTCTAATTTTATGCCCTATTTCACCGAGATTCAGTGAAGGGGTTAAGCAACCTGTGGCTACCAAGATCCGCCAACACTTAGATATTTGCGAAATAATGGTTTTCCAGTAAATCCTTTCAAACACTTAACATTATTTGAGAATGTTGTCCAACCAATTCTTGTAGTTACTTATAGTAATCATCGTTTTTAAGCACAGTTATTTTCTCGTCATTAGTTTATCCATCTTGGGATTGGTTGGATGCGTACCTCCATTGATTTCTATTCTGGGCTAGCCTACACATCTCCATGAAATTCCTGCAGCCTACATCTTTTACTATCTGTGTGCAGTAGTCTAGCCTAGGTCTGCCTCTTCTTCTCTTTTTTCCTATCTCTGCTTCTAATATATTCCACACTATTCCCTCATGCCGTAGTATCTGGCCTATCATCCTATCTCTCCTATTTTTTACTGTTTTCCACATATTTCTTTCTTCCTTTACCATTTTTAGTACCTCTTCGTTCTTAACTTTGTCTGTCCATGATATCTTCATCATACGTCTGTAGCACCACATTTCAAAGGCTTCTAGCTTTTTCTTGTCCGCTTCTCCTACTGTCCAGGCTTCACAGCCGTACAGTGCTGTGCTCCACACATATGTTTTAAGCAATCTTTTCATTGTTTCTATGTTTATGGTCTTTGAGCACAGTAGTTGCTTTTTCTTGTTAAATGTAGCACGACCTTGTGCTAATCTTTGTTTTATATCTTTTGTACTTTTCCCATCTTGTGTTATTTGGCTTCCTTCTTGTAAGTTCGTGTTACATACTTGTATTCTTGTTTTTGATTTATTTTCCCCACATTTGCATAGTAGAACTTTAGTTTTAGTTTTGTTAATTTTCATATCGTATCTCTCTGTTAGACCCGTTTCCATTTCATTAAGAGCAGCTTCTAACTCTTCCTTGCTAGATGCTAATACCGCTATATCATCTGCAAATCTAAGCATATCAATTTTTTGTCCCTGCATAGTAATTCCAAATGTCTTCCTGCATTTGACAGTATTCATTGCCTCTTCTATGTACAAGTTAAAAATCAATGGGGATAGGGCACATCCCTGTCTTCACCCCTTTCCTAATGTTTACTTCTCTACGTTCCTGCTCTAATTCTAATACTGCTGTTTGCTCTTTGTATAAGCTATGTACTATTCGTCTATCCTTATAACTCATTCCAATCTTTTTGTGTATTTCAAACATTTTTTTCCATTTTACATTGTCGAATGGTTTTTCCAAGTCTACAAACCCTATATACACGCTTATCCCTTTTTCTATTGTTTTTTCCATTATCACTCTCAGAGCTAAAATAGCCTCCCATGTTCCCCTGTTTTGCCTAAACCCAAATTGTTCTTCTCCTAGTATTTCTTTCTTGCGTTTTTCCATTTGTCTTTGCACAATTGTAGTTAATATTTTTGACACGTATGCTGTCAAACTTATTGTTCAAAAATTTTCACATCTATCCGCATCTTTCTTTTTTTGTATAGTTACTATGATTCTATGTTTGAAATCTTTGGGTATCTCGCCTGTCTCATACATACAGCTTACAAGTTGGAAGAGACGTTCTGTTACTGATTGTTCAGTGGCTTTTAGAGTTTTTGCTTGCATCTTATCTGGACCCGGCGCCTTATCAGTTTTCAGACTTTAAAGCTAATTCAAACTCATCTCCAAGTATAGGATATTCCAAGTCATCATTTTCAATGTCTGATTCCTGTTCTAATGCAGTTAGTTCCTCTCCTGCATATAAATTCCCTATATATTCTTGCCATCTACCCACTTTCTACGTTTTCTATGATGACGTTTCCTTGTGCGTCCCTTATATTTTTGCTATACGGTTTTATATCCCTAAAATTCATTCTAATTAATTTGTATGCTTCGTCTGTCTTTCCTATTTCCATCTTCGTTTGTATCTCTTTGCACTTTTCATCAATCCATTGTTCTTTAGCTTTCCTGCATTTTCGAATAATTTCCCATTTTATGGCTTTGTATCTCTGTTTTCCTGTTTCGTCTGATTTATTTTTGTATTTTCGTCTTTCTTCTATCAAATTCAGGATATCCTTTGTTATCCGTGGTTTCTTATTTTCTTTTTGTGTATATCCCAGAATATCTCTGGCCGCCATGTCTAGGCTGGATTTAATGTTATTCCATTCTGTTTCTACTTCCTTAGTATCAGATATTTCCTCGATATCTTTGAGCAATTCATTTGACTTTTTTTTGAATCTTTCTTGAATATCTTTATCTTTTAGTTTCTCTAAGTCCAAGTGCCTTTTTCCGTTTCTTTTTTTCACATTCTTAAATTTAAGTGCGGCCTTCATAATTACGATGTTGTGGTCAGTATCTATATGTGCTTCTGGGTAGCTTCTACAGTCTTTTACTTGATTCCTAAACCGTTGTCTAACAAGAATGTAATCTATTTGATACCTTCCTATATCTCCTGGCATCTTCCACGTATATCGTCTTCTAGCATGATGTTGAAATAATGTGTTTGTGATGATTAAATTGTTCTTGTCACAAAATTCTACTAGCCTATTTCCCCTGTCGTTTCTCGTGCCTAAACCAAATAAACCTACTACTGCTCCTTCTCTACCCTCACCTACCACGGCATTAAAATCCCCCGTAATTATTAAATTTTCCTGTCCTTTTACGTATCTTAATGTCTTCGATATCTTTGTAGATGGCTTCTACCTCTTCGTCACTATAGCTAGAGGTGGGCATGTATACTTGTATTATTACTGTGGTTACCGGTTTAGATTTTAATCTAACCATAAGTACTCTTTCGTTCTTTTGTAAGTAATTTTCTACACAGTATCCTATCTTTTTCCGCATAACTATCCCCACGCCCAAATTTCCTTCCTCTGCTCCTGTATGAATTACCCTGAAGTCTCCACTCCAAAAATCCCCCGCCTCTGGCCATCGAACTTTGCTGATCCCTACTATGTCTAGTGATAACCTATTCATTTCGATTTTTAGGTTCTCTAGCTTACCTACTTGCTTCATACTTCTAACATTCCACACTCCGACTCGCAGAATGTTCCCGACTCTTATTTTTAACTTTCCGATTGCATCCTCCGAAGTAGTCCCCTCCCGGAGATCCGACTGGGGGATTATTGTATCTCCGGAATATTTTACCCCAGAGAATGCCATCATTTTATTATAATTTAGGTACGCTGTGTACTTGGGAGATAATGTGGTGGTTTCCCGTTGCCCTCCACATCGCGGTAGTGTGTCTTAGACTGCCATACCGACCCCTATGGCCTCTGCCAATCTAAGTACCGAAAGAGCCGCTGCCCTCTTTCGGGGGATATATATATATATATATATATATATATATATATATAAAACCTTTTTTTGTTTTGTTATCAGCTTCACAACTAGAAAATTCCTGTTTTAAGATCTTGTAACAGCCTATGCAATTCTGCCGCTTCGTTTTCAGACCAACTTTCCTTTAGGGGTTTTTGGAGTTCTTGCAAAAGCAACAAGCACATTTATGAGATCTCAAAAATTTTAAATTAACATGTGCATTTTTGGAAACTCAGAATTATATTAAATCTAAGAATTTATAATTACAGTACCTAACAACAATTCCTTTACTACTTTTCTTTATCATTTTAACTCTTTTGCAAAAGGGATTTTGATAATAGTACTGTATATTGAATAACTAAATAAAACTAGATGAACATGATTCTCCAAGATATATTACTTTACTTTTTACACCGGGTTTTTTTCCTTTATCTTACTCTTTACCTAAAACATCGATCCTTTACATAACCTGACATTTTTCTAACAATTAATAAAGGCCGTGTTACCCTGATCAATAAAGTTCTCAATACACCGCAATGCCCCAATTATAAATTGATCCTGTCTGAAGCCTTAATATTCCTTCTTGGCATCAAATTAACACTGCTTCTTATTCCTTAGCATGTGCTGATCTTACCATAACTCTCTGATTTAATTATATCGAGTCCAGTGCTATCATTCTCCAGTAATCCCACAGTATCAGGTAGCCCTACGTCTTCTGCTATTAGCTTGCTAGCTTTTCTGTAGTCGTCTACAATCAGGCTATTGCAAGCCTAGGCTATGGTGCCCGGAACACGTTTAGTACTTAATTCTTCCATATTACTATTTTGAGAATATTTTACAATTTGGTCAATATGACGCTTCCAAACGAGGTCCTCATTGTATAACCAACTAATACAAAAATCGCTTACCATCTCATTTGTGGCTTTTGTCTTAAGTTATTTTGCTAGGATTCCTAAAATCCCTGTATACACTATCTCCCTTATTCTAAATATTGTATTTCACTTCCTTGTATGTGTTATCCCCATTTTATGATGTTTTTCTACCTGCCATAACATATCTAATCTTGTTTTTAATTTATAACCTAAAACTAAACTTGCAGGCATCGACTCATGTAAAAATGTGGTTTGCATTTTTATAACTGAACAAAAACGATTTATTAATGTTTCAAAGCTTATATTTTTATTGGAGTCATCTTCTACATTTCTCAACAGACTCTTTAAAATTTTGTAGTAGGTTTTCTCAGCTAGTCCATTACTAGGTGTATGGTGTACAGAAGTCAAAAATTTTATGCCATTTTTGAATAAAAACCGGAGTAAATTTAAACAAATGAACCACCATTGTCTGTAACTAACAGTTCTATTAATCCAAACTTTGACATGTATTTTCTAAACTTTGCTATTGCTTATTTAGATTCCACACCCTTACTCATTATATAACCTTCGGGCCATTTGGAATAGGAATCAATTATAACCAACACAGTTTTACTCAAGAATGGACCTAGAGGTCAGCATGTACCCTCTGCATTGACCTATTTGTTCAAACTCACTGACTAATAGTCTTAGACGGATCTGGCTTCTTCTGCATCTCCTACCTAACTGCTCAGTATCATTATCAAGTGATGGCCACAATCATGACTGTGCTGCCTTTTCATTTTCACGATACCCTCATGATTAACATCTAATTACGACAAAACATGCCGCTTTAAGCTTAATGGAACGACCACCCTGTAGCGCCCTGCATTATTACGTCCTGATCTAAAGCCAATTTGTCCCTTCTTGTGTAAAAAGGTTTTAACGCTTCTTCCTTAGTTTTATTATCAAATCTGTACATTATTAGATTAGAAACTTTTCCCAATATAATGTCATTGTGTTTCCAACCTTATTTTTTGTACACCAATGTTTAAATTTTTGACATAATTTAAATAATCAAAATTTTCTGTTTCTTTAACCTTAACTTCAACTGGCAATCTTGACAACACATCTGTCCTTAAATTCTCTGGATTCTTTATGTATTTGAAACTAGTCAAAATTGCTTAAAAATAATGACCATCTCTGTATTCTACCAGCTGCCATTTGTGGCAAGCTTTTATTTTCCCTGAATAACCTTGTCAAGGATTTATGATGGAAGTAATTTCGAGCTGTCGACCTGCCAAAAATTGGTACAGTTTTTGAACTGCCCATATAATACTCAACCCTTTTTTTTATTAGTAATATTATAATTTGGCTCTGCTTTATTTAAAACACAGGATATGTAACAAATGGGTCTTTCGGAACCATTTGTCTCCATATACGACAAACATGCATGGATACGTTAGAACGAAAATCACAGCCGACTCAAAAACCTTCTCACACCCCTGGTTCAACCTAACGGTTTTATTCTTTTTACACACCCTATACAAGGATTTTAAAATTGTTGAAATATTTGCTTTAATTTTGTGATTAGTAATTAACTACATCACAAAACGCTTTGACCTCGTTAACGTTCTTAGGTTTAGCACATTTCATAATTCAATTTTATCAACATCCTTTTTTTAGACCTTGAAACATTCCAGCCACATGTTCCAGGCGTTGGTGTAACTTTTTCATTGTCACATGCCTCGGGCGATAGTGAAACTTTCTAAAAGGATGTTTATTTTTCTTACAAAAATTCGTGCAGACGATGTAGTTTTATCCGTATTAACACAACTGACTTTTGAAGACTTCCGCACTAGTCCGAACTCTATCTTCAGCGATTTAGAGAGACTATCAGGGGGGTCGTTAATTGAATACGGATTAATAGGGCGCCACTGTACTTAGATAGTGTGTAAAAACAAGAAATATTGCTAAGAAAAATACAGGAACCTCAACGAGTATATTCTGTTATAAGAATACAAGATTTTGTATTGTTAGGTGGTACTACGTTTATCCTGAAATAAAATATAATACATAAAATAATATTAGAGACAGCGATTTGCGACTCAAAATAAAATCAATAAATCACAGGTTTTGTACATCTATGATTTCTTTCTTTTGTGTAATAGTGAATGGACGCTCTACTTATTAAATTTATGCACTTCTGGTTTATATATAATTCATAGAATCCAGTGATAAGTGTGGACAAAATAAATGCTATTGCTTAAGTGCTTCTATGAGTGTAATTAACCTTGTTTAAGTTTATAGAGAAATTAAGGCTGTTAAGTATCAACACATATATTAACTGAAAATTATTTCTGATTTATTCTGACAGATAGTTATTATAAGTTTTCTGGATATTCAATTAATTTTATATATTTATATTGTTAATTTTGGACAATTTAAATAAAAAAAGCCTAAAGCAAATAGGCACTATAAATATCATT
The DNA here is from genome assembly GCA_036346225.1 of Platerodrilus igneus. Taxonomy (NCBI): domain Eukaryota; kingdom Metazoa; phylum Arthropoda; class Insecta; order Coleoptera; family Lycidae; genus Platerodrilus; species Platerodrilus igneus. The sequence goes on from JARFIW010001638.1 coordinate 6,188,791, forward strand.
AACATATTTATGAGATTTTTATGTCACCTTTTTAGTACTGACTAAATGACACACATACATACAAGATAAGCTTGTAATAAGATCTTTCAAATTATTAGTAAAATTAAACTTCGTTAAATAGTTATCATGTATCAGTAAGTACATGACTATATTATTCATAATGCAAATTCATAAAGCTTTTGTTAGATAAACAATTTTATCTACTCCTATTTAGTTATAATACCATTATTCATATACTTTTGAACAAGTAATAATGTTCATAATTAAACACCGTGAGTTATGAGAGCTATGATAACTCGCGCTTCCAGCTTATATTTCTATTTAATTACCTACCAAAAGTATCAAAATAGCCATGCTCATTGACATTTACCTAATGTCAAACAAATTTGTACTATAATTTTTTTAAAATAATCTTGATTACATGTGTTTATTAAAACTTGTTACTGTGCTTACAGTTGTAGATTAAGTATAGTATTCAACATACGGTAATGTAGGTAATAACTCACTTGATAAATTACGGCACTCGCTTTCGGCTCGTGCCGCAAACCTCATCTGCGTGAGTTATTTATTTATCAACTTATGGTATCTACAGAGAAACTCCAAATGATACAAATTGTTATTAAAAAATTAATTCAATATGGGTGAAACTACATTGATTCCTTAATTATTGATTTGAACTTATTCAAATTTTGAACATTAAATAAATCAATATTTAGAAAACTTGTGTTGTAATTCTTACACAGCCTGTTAATGCAATCCATTAAACCATAATTAGTTTTATGAGGAGCTTCAACAAATAAAGCTTTATGTCTAGTAAATTTAGATGGGACTCGTAGTCCAATGTAATTTAGAAGTTCCTTACAATCAATGTTATTGTTCATAATCTTATATAATAAACAAACCTTACTGTTATTGCGTCTTTGATTTAAACTGGGCATGCCCACTAATTGACGTCTTACATTATGGTCTAAGTGATCATACCTATAATCTAGTTTATACAACAGATAATTTACAAATTTATCCTGAACCCCTTCTAGTCTATTAATATGACACTTGTACATAGGTACCCAAATAATGTTGTTATATTCTAAAATACTTAAAACTAATGCACTGTATAATCTCTTTAGGATAGGAATATGTATTTCTTTTTAAAAAACCTAATAATCTGGATGCCTTAATAACAGTATAGTCCACGTGAGTAACGAAAGACAGATGTTTATCGAAAAAAACACCTAAATCGCTAAAGTGGGCCACACACTCTAATGGTTCTCGATTTATGAAATAAGTATGTGTAAGAGGATGTTTACGCATATAGAAGCTTATAGCTTTACATTTCGAAACATTAAGTCCAAGCTGATTTCTCATACAATAAGCTACTAAATTATCTAAATCCTGTTGAATGCATAGACAATCTTCAAAAGAGTTTACACAAGCATAAAACTTGAGATCATCAGCATACAACAAACATTGTGTTAATTTGAATTCATCAACAATGTCATTAATGAAAAGATTAAATAAGACCGGACCTAGATGAGATCCCAGATGACGCATGTACAGCTTTTGAACGTTGATTATTTATGTACACATATTGTTTTCTATTTGTCAAATATGATATCCAGCTCAAATAAACACCTTGGACTCCAAATGATAATAGTTTTTCCAATAATAAGTCATGATCAACCTTGTCAAATGCTTTTGACATGTCGGTGTAGATTACATGTACTTGATTACCAGCTTCAACTGCATTTACCAAAAATTTCTGAAAGATCATTAAATTCGTCGTAGTAGATCTTCCTGTATAAAAACCATGTTGTTGCTTAGCAATTAAATATTTAAAAGTACAGAAGAGTTCGTCTGCGATAATTGCTTCAAATACCTTGGCTATCACTGACATCAAAGCAATGCCCCTGTAATTAGAAATTTCACACTTGTCACCACTTTTAAATATAGGATACAAGAAAGATCTCTTCTATATATCCGGGAAAATACCAGCATCAAAGGATTTTTGGAACACAGCACGTAGCGGTTCTGCCAACACTGTACCGCAATTTTTAAGAAAAACTGGAGGAACACCATCTGGACCAGCACCTTTGTTGATGTCTAGCAGTTGCAACTTCTGAGATATCTCATCGCCAGAAAACTTATGGTGACACAATATTTTCATTGATGAAATATTCAAATTATTAGAGCTACTACTAGGATTTTGAAAAGATGAATAGCAGGAACTGAAATGATCGGCAAAACTATCCGCAATGGCTTGAGGTGAATTAATAATTTTACCTTCGAATTTCATAGTTTGTGGAAATCCATTTTCCTTCTTTAATGTATTAATATATGACCAAAAACTTTTGGTATTCCTACTAATTGTACTTTCAATATTGGCAATGAAAGTAGTATAACAAGAATGTATTGTGTTTTTAGTTCTTAGGCGAATTTCAGCATAACAACTGTAGTCTGTGTTTAACCCTGATTTTTTAAATTTACTGTGCAACATGTTCTTATAACGAATGAGTTTGATATGCTCTTTAGAATACCATTTTGAAAATTTATTCTGAGTTACATATTTAATTGGTACATATAAATCAATAGCACTAAAGATTGTAGTGTAAAACCTCTCGATTGTTTCATTGATGTCAAGATTGCCGTATATAAAGTTCCAGTCAACCTGTTCCAAAATATCTCACAATATCACGATATGATGCCTTCTTGAATAGATATAACTTTGCTTTTTCATTGTGTCTAGTTACGCCTTGATTTAAGCTGATTTGAAGTTCAAGAGGTGGATGATAAGCATCTTCTACAACCAGTGGATTAGTGGATATAAACAACTTATGACATTACAATCCGTAAAAATCAAGTCTAATCGTCTGCCTTTATTGTTGTTAATGGTGTTAACTTGTTCAAGCTCAGCAAGCTGCATCCCTGTAACCAGTATTTCAGATGCTACTGATGTGAGACGAGCAGGAAGTAAACATCCATCTATCATTCACCATTCTAGCTCAGGTATATTAAAATCACCACATATAACAAATTTGGATGTCAAATAAGTACTTCTCATAATATCTACTTTATTGATAAAGGATTGATATGTCACTATGAGATTTGGGTGGAAAATACACAAATCCAACAATTAAGGAAATATTGTCTAGCATAATTTGTACCCACACTTCTTCGTACAGAACTATCACTGGATCAGCCGATAGTTTAAGACATAATATTAGACTTTGTAGCGATCAAAACACCACCACCACGTTGGCACTGTAAAGCTTGGTAATTACGGTCCATGCGATAAATATTGTAGTCATTAGGAAATACTTCACTGTTAGATATTCCACTAGATAACCAGGTTTCACTAAAAATAATACAGTCGTAATCGACCGAAATAATTTCAAATAATGTAGTTCTAATTTTAGTACGCAGCCCCCTTACATTTTGGTAGTAGATGGATATACCATGCTCCTATTAGGCTGTTTTCTTTACCTTATCATTAAGTTGCATTGACTGCTGTCTGTAGTCTTCGAAAAATATAAGGTCTAACCTCGGTTCCAACTGACCAATTGTTAGGATTCTCAAGTATATTTTTATCGTCAAAATTTACTCCTACACAAAAGCATGCGTAAACACCTTTCGTGGCCAAAGGTTCACATGTAAAGTTCTTATTAGGTAAAATTTTATTCAAATGTGCAGCAACTGTTTCTACTGGTGTACCACTTTCAATCCGACCAATAAACATCCATGCTTTCTTTGCAACTGCCGAAAGATTTGACGAAAAGTTGGATATTGATTTCCTGTTCAAGTTTGTTTTATATTTATTTGGCCTTACCAGCGTAAAACCTTCATCACCAGCATTAGTTATGTTACGTCCAGATGGCTTAAGAGCTGCTTTACTGGCATATGTTGCAGAAGCTGATTGGTGGATTGTAAGTTGAACTACATTACCGTATGTTGAATAATATACCATTTTAAAGCATAATTTTGATATGAAGCAACGTTTGAAAATTTAAATTCATAATTAACTAGTCCATTTCGAATGGACCTGCACCTTGCCGAAGTCTAAATTACTAGAACATGTGAAATGGCTTGCGTGTTCTAATGACTAAAGAGCCAAACTACAGGTCCAACCAAAGTAGTAGGGTCGTTAGTGAGGAACCAGACTAAGACAGGTCCCCGAAAGAGGGCAAGCTGCTCTTTCGGTACTTAGATTGACAGAGACCATAGGGGTCGGTATGGCAGTCTAAGGCACACTACCGCGATGTGGAAGGCAACGGGAAACCACCACATTATCTCCCAAGTACACATTATAATTTGAATAAGGGCCGCTATACTTGCGGCCACGTCCCCAATGCTCCACCCGTCCCAAGTACACAGCGTACCTAAATTGTAAGAAACATGATGGCGTTCTCTTGGGGTAAAAGATTCCGGAGTTAAAATAGTTCCGCATTCGGATCTCTGGGAGAGGACTACTTTGGAGGATGCGCTCGGAAAGTTCAGAATAAGAGTCGAGAACATTTTGCGAGTCGGAGCGTGGAATGTTAGAAGCATGAAGCAAGTAGGTAAGCTAGAGAACCTAAAAATCGAAATGGATAGGTTAGCACTAGACATAGTACAGATTAGCGAAGTTCGGTGGCCAGAGGCGGGGGATTTTTGGAGTGGAGACTTCGGGGTAATTCATACAGGAGCAGTGGAAGGCAATTTGGGTTTGGGTATAGTTATGCGGAAAAAGATAGGATACTGTGTAGAAAATTACTTACAAAAGAACGAAAGAGTACTCATGGTTAGATTAAAATCTAAACCGGTAAACACAGTAATAATACAAGTATACATGCCCACCTCTAGCTACAGTGACGAAGAGGTAGAAGCCATCTACAAAGATATCGAAGACATATTAAGATATGTAAAAGGACATGAAAATTTAATAATTACGGGGGATTTTAATGCCGTGGTAGGTGAGGGTAGAGAAGGAGCGGTAGTAGGTTTATTTGGTTTAGGCACGAGAAACGACAGGGGAAATAGGCTGGTAGAATTTTGCGACAAGAACAATTTAATCATCACAAACACATTATTTCAACATCATGCTAGAAGACGATATACGTGGAAGATGCCAGGAGATATAGGAAGATATCAAATAGATTACTTTCTTGTTAGACAACGGTTTAGGAATCAAGTAAAAAACTGTAGAAGCTACCCAGAAGCAGATATAGATACTGACCACAACATCGTAATTATGAAGGCCGCACTTAAATTTAGGAATGTGAAAAAAAGAAATGGAAAAAGGCACTTGGACTTAGAGAAACTAAAAGATAAAGATATTCAAGAAAGATTCGAAAAAAAGTCAAATGAATTTCTCAAAGATATCGGGAAAATATCTGATACTAAGGAAGTAGAAACAGAATGGAATAAACCTTAAATCCAGCCTAGACATGGCGGCCAGAGATATTCTAGGGTATACACAAAAAGAAAATAAGAAACCATGGATAACAAAGGATATCCTGAATTTAATAGAAGAAAGACGAAAATACGAAAATAAATCAGACGAAACGGAAACGGATACAAAGCCATAAAATGGGAAATTATTCGAAAATGCAGGAAAGCTAAAGAACAATGGATTGATGAAAAGTGCAAAGAGGTACAAACTAAAATGGAAATAGGAAAGACAGATGAAGCATACAAGCTAATTAGAATCAATTGTAGGGATATGAAACCGTATAGCAAAAATATAAGGGACGCACAAGGAAACGTCATCATAGAAAACGTAGAGAAAGTGGGTAGATGGCAAGAATATATAGGGAATTTATATGCACGGGAGGAACTAACTGCATTAGAACAGGAATCAGACATTGAAAATGATGACTTGGGATATCCTATACTTAGAGATGAGTTTGAATTAGCATTAAAGAGTCTGAAAAATGGTAATGCGCCAGGTACAGATAAGGTGCAAGCAGAAACTCTAAAAGCCGCTGGACAAGCAGTAACCGAACATCTATTCCAACTTGTAAGCTATATGTATGAGACAGGCGAGATACCCAAAGAGTTCAAACGTAGCATCATAGTAACTATACCAAAAACGAAAGGCGCGGATAGATGTGAAAATTTTTGTACAATAAGTTTGACAGCACACGTGTCAAAAATATTAACTAGAATTGTGCAAAGGCGAATGGAAAAACGGGCAGAAGAAATACTAGGAGAAGACCAATTTGGGTTTATGCGAAACAGGGGAACACGGGAGGCTATCTTAGCTCTGAGGGTGATAATGGAGAAAACAATAGAAAAAGGGGAAAGCGTGTATATAGGGTTTGTAGATCTGGAAAAAGCATTCGACAATGTAAAATGGAAAAAAATGTTTGAAATACACAAAAAGATTGGAATGAGTTATAAGGATAGACGAATAGTACATAGCTTATATAAAGAGCAAACAGCAGTATTAGAATTAGAGCAGGAACGTAGAGAAGTAAACATTAGGAAAGGGGTGAGACAGGGATGTGCGCTATCCCCATTGATTTTTAACTTGTACATAGAAGAGGCAGTGAATACTGTCAAATGCAGGAAGACATTTGGAATTACTATGCAGGGACAAAAAATTGATATGCTTAGATTTGCAGATGATATAGCGGTATTAGCGTCTAGCAAGGAAGAGTTAGAAGCTGCTCTTAACGAAATGGAAACGGTTCTAACAGAGAGATACGGTATGAAAATTAACAAAACTAAAACTAAAGTTCTAGTTTGCAAAGGTGGGGAAAATAAATCAAAAACAAGAATACAAGTATTTAACACGAACTTACAAGAGGTTAAGGATTTCTGCTACCTAGGAAGCCAAATAACGCAAGATGGGAAAAGCACAAAAGATATAAAACAAAGATTAGCACAAGGTCGTGCTACATTTAACAAGAAAAAGCAACTATTGTGCTCAAAGACCACAAACATAGAAACAATGAAAAGATTGCTTAAAACATATGTGTGGAGCACAGCACTGTACGGCTGTGAAGCCTGGACAGTAGGAGAAGCGGACAAGAAAAAGGTAGAAGCCTTTGAAATGTGGTGCTACAGACGTATGATGAAGATATCATGAACAGACAAAGTTAAAAACGAAGAGCTACTAAAATGGTAGGGGAAGAAAGAAATATGTGGAAAACGGTAAACAAGTAGGAGAGATAGGATGATAGGCCAGATACTACGGCATTAGGGAATAGTGCGGAATATATTAGAAGCAGAGATAGGAAAAAAGAGAAGAAGAGGCAGACCTAGGTTAGACTACTGCACACAGATAGTAAAAGATGTAGGCTGCAGGAATTTCAAGGAGATGTGTAGGCTAGCCCAGAATAGAAATCAATGGAGGTACGCATCCAACCAATCCCAAGATGGATAAACTAATGAAGAAAAAAAGAATTGGTTGGGCAATATTCTCGAATAATGTTAAGTGTGTGAGAGGATTTACTGGAAAACCATTACTTTGGCAAATGCCTAAGTGTTGGGGGATCTTGGTAGCCACAGGTTGCTTAACCCCCTTCACTGAATCTCGGTGAAATAGGGCATAAAATTAGAAAACAATAGAAGGGGAACGAGCTGTATCCACATGCTGTGTGAGAATTAAAGGGAACTATGTAGGCTAGCTCAGAATATAAATAAGTGCAGGTACGTGTCCAACCAGTTTTGAGACTGAAAACCTAATGGCGAAAAAATAAGCGCAGATAAATCTGATGATTAGTATAAATAACTAGTTGTTGGTTGTGAAATATCTGCAACTAATGTTGACTGCGAAAAGATATATTGGAAAATACATTAAATCGGTAAATGGTTGTGTTGGGGGAACTTGGCAGCCACAGGCTGCTTACCTCCCTTCACAACCACTGAAGGCTGGAGAAATAGGGTATATAATTGTAAAACAATAGAAGGTGACCGAACGGCATCTAACAAGAAAGAACAGCGTCTATGAGGAAAGACAACAAACATAGAACAAGAAGTAAATTGTTGAAAGCATATGTGTGGAGCACAGCACAGTATGCCTATGAAATACGGGCAGTCTGAAACGCAGACAGAAAAATGGTAGCAGCCTTTTGAAATGCTGTGCTTCAGATGTATGAGGACGATAGCATGGACAGACAAAGATAATAACAAATAGGTTATAGATATAATAGGGGAACAAGGATATCTGTGGAAAAAGATAAGAGAAATAGAAGGGCAGAATATGTTCTAGGGGATTTTTGGGGAATAGTATGTGATATATTACAAGCAGAGATAGGAAAAAAGAGGTAGATGTTGACCTAGATCAGATAGTGATAGATGCAGACTGCAAATTTCAGGGAAATCTGTAGGTTAGTTCAGAATAGGAAACAATGATGGTACACGTCTAACCAGTTCCAGGACTGAAGACCTAGTGATGATGAATTAAATATTATCACAAAGATGTTAGTTTCCATGAGTTCAAATTACCATGGATAAGTTTATACATGACGTTAAACGTCGAGCAGATGATTGCCTCACAAATGGAAATCACTTACCACCTTGACCTCAGGGCATGGCTGTTTGCACCAATTAACAAACAAGTTCAACCCACATGTGGACTTCCAACATTGAACGAATACATGGAAAAGCAGTCGTCTACATCGCTATAACTACGCTTCGTAAACTAGAACCACATTGTAAGCTTCCAATGTGTAATCGTTTTATACGCAATTAAATTAACTTCGTCTTACAACCATTAATCAGCTCTAAGTGTTGCTTCCGAATTAAAACAAAATTTCCGTGTTGAAATATGATGAACGTATATATCTTATACGAAGTAAAAATTTAACTGTCTCGCACGACCATTATTGCTTCAGTTATTAAGTGTTGTTTCTTCCATACTTTAGTGTTGCGCTAAGGAAAGCCAAATAAAAATTAGTTTAAATTATTTAGATATAGAAATTATAAACCATGATGAGTTTCTACGCATTCAGATCTATGGATTGATTGACACTAAATTGCGACTCGTAAGTCAGCCTTGGATATGAATTTAACCATATTGACGTTAGAATGATCAAAAGCAGACTGTTTCGACTCGTCGACAACAACCTTAGCAAGCAGGTGCGCGAAAGCACGCTATTCGATATCACCTTGAAGATACTTTGTGGAAATTTTACAATACAAACTGGACATTTATAACTATGCGCTTTATTTACTGTATAATTAGAATAAAGGACAATAATTGGGGTGTTTCGAAATTATGTTACTTTGTTTTAATTTTGTATTACTTGTAGAAGTATTATTTATATTGAATTACAAAAGTAAATTTAAAAATTTTATAATACAACACAATTTTTATGTGTTAATTTAGAAGAGGGAAAGCGAACTGTTACAACCTATAGCCAAAATATTGTGCTACAGATAGTCAATGTTGTCTTTAAAGAATTTACATTTATTCCTCTTTGATTTCACTATCACATTGTTGACATCTAGGGCGGTATTCATAAACGATTCTTAAGGTTTACCTGAACCTCAAGAATACCTTGCTTACAAAATTGCGTTTCATAGTTGACGCCTTCATACTCAAGTATACCTTAAGTCTAAGGTAGGTTTAAATCATCCTTAAGTGTTCCTTTATTGGTTTCTGGGTTAGGTGCTATTGTTTTTAATTGGCAGATTTCCATTTCAGATTTGTTTATTAACTTTTTTTAATTGCTACTGTATTTTAATAAACATAAATGGATGACGAATTATTAGATTTTATAAAAATTATAGATATTGAAGAACAAAAAATAGTTCGTTTAGAAAACAGGTGCATGTAAAATTGCTGTTTAATATATTAAATTATATATTTGTATCCAACAGGATTCCAAAGCGAGATGCAGTATTAGTAACTAAAATAAAACTAGTAATTTTAGCACAAATATCCCTAGAATCTACCTTAAACTATACCTTACACGAGAATATCCGAAGTGTTGTTTATGAAAAGCATATGTAGCTGAAGTATCAAGATCACCTTCAGTAAAGCTCACTTAAGGTTGACTTTGAGAATTATTTATGAATACGGCCCCTAGACACGACCTAATTCTTTATTTTTCACTCTTTTCCATCTTAAGAATTTCCACAAAAAAACCATCTGAAAATTTTTTAACAACTTCCTGTTGAGAAGTAGTGTACATCTCTTCTTAACTAACATAAAATCACACTCTGGTAAAACTATTCGTCTTTTTATAATTTTACTTTATGTTTTGATTTAATAATAGTATCAGCATAACTTAAGTACGTAAAAGTGTAGCGTACCTTTAAACTAATTTAGGTAAATATCCTACGGCATTCAGCTTAAGAGCTCATCACAGCAGGTTACCATTCCATCTGCTGTAAAAACTCGGATTGGGGTGAGGTATCATAGGGCGGGACGAAATGTCGAGATGCAGATATTCATTAGAAAAGGATATTAAGTTTAGTACTCTGCCTACTTGGTTTATGAAGTGACAGGGAGCACATATGACAGTGTTGTAGAACTTATTAGTCCAGTTATAAACCTCACAGATATTTTAATTATACATATTCTCTAACATTTATAACCAGTGAAAACTGTTGAAATTCCGATATCTATTCTAAAAAAAATTATTGGGGAACAAGAAATTACAAGATTTAACATTTCTATATTTGCATTGCACAATTATTTGACAATTTCGAATATGCAATTGACGAAGCTGTCATATTAATTAATTGGCCAATAAATGGAAAAAACAGAATAATGGTTTAAACGTATTAAAAAATGATTAGGTATAGTGTCATGTGGGTTTTGATTACAGTTTGTGAAAAGCTACAAATGTTGATTTATTTTCTCATCACACCTTCGTTTCCTTTATCCTTTTCTAACGACGAAATAATAAACAAAGTGTACTGAATCGGACACATTAAACATTCCAATAGTAGAATAAAAATGCATGTCTTGCATTTTTAAGTAGTCCAAAGTTTGTTTTGCTTTTATTTATTTATGTTTTGCAAGCAGCTTGTCATATTTTGTTCCATCACAATTGCGTATGGGAGTTTGTGAATGGTGAATTTGTACCATAATGAACTTCGACATAAAAATTAAACAATTCTGTGTTTATTCTTTTTACATTACACTACACCCATTCTTTCACCATACTACAAGCTAGTTTTTCATTTAAAATTTTTTTTAAAAAATGTAGAGCACTATTGCAATGCAGTCTTTCATTATTATTTACCTTAAAACTGGGGGAATACCAATTACTTACTCATAAATAGGAAGCCCAACAAAAATTTATATAAATCCAAGGTTATGAAGAACAACTCATTTCAATAAATGCTGAGGCCTAAATAATATCCATAATGAAAGTTATAAATAGATTTGCGAGCAATTACGACTATAGTCGAAAACTCTCATAATAATAGTTTGATCTAAATAGTATAGCGTTTCCTGTATGATTGTTGTGTTTTGTTTTGTATAGCATGTATTCAAACCATTTCTGTTTTACAATAGTGTGTGGCATGTAAGTTTTGAATTTTTCCATGGCAGCACATTGCAGGTATATATACTAATATTTGATTTTTCAATAAATAAAGTGAATTGTAGTGTGCAATTTTGATGAAAATTCATAAAAATTATTCACACATTTGGGAAAGTTACTGGTTTTGTTTAAATCGCTCTATTATCAGCAAAAAAAATAATTTTTAGTTAAAAAAACCTAAATGACTTTCCCACATAGACAATTATTTAATAAGTAACTTTTATTAAAACCGTTTTTAATTTAGGTGCTTAATAGGAAAGAAATTTGGATCTTTGGAAATTTCAAAATGACCGCTACTGTGATGAGCTCTTAAATCTGCTCCTGTATTCAATCCCATTTTAAACAATTGTCCATTTAAAAAACTTCTGCAAATATTGGATTGTACTACACCTCCCTTAGACTAAACATTAGTACTTTAGTACATTTAGTACTCCAAAGTATGCATGGATGCTTTACACGAGACTTGAATATGGCTCTTCTTCTTACATTTTCTGCACACTAACTTTTTAAACTTATATTGAGTGAAGATAAGGTCTGCTTTATAACAAGAAAAACATGTTGCACTACTTGCAGGCGTATACTTCTCAGTACCTTTACGACAACTTTCTTTTTGAACCACCTGCCTATTAAAAATTTTCTGAACCGTTTCCATTTACGTTAAGTTTCATTTAAAACAGACTCTTTACTAATTGCTATTTCATATAAATCATTTAGTATTTCTGTATTTCTTAAGCTATGGCAGCATTGAATTCATGACAGATCTCTGCTTGTTAGTACGTTAGTACGTAATATTATCCTGTGTCATTAGAAACAGTGTTATTAATCTGTGACTTAATTAATACAAGTGTAGTTGGAAACTTTACTGTTTAACTTTATAAGTATTTTAGGAAATTGTTGTACTGTGTAATGTTTTTTAAATAATACGTACGTACAAATTTATCTAAGATTAAATTCTCTTGTGTTGTTAACGCTGTATAACTTGACGTAAAAAGAATTACATCTTAAATCGGATTGAGTGAATGGTTGTGAGTAAACTACACAGATTGTAATACAAAAGCTTATCTGATGGAAATCATGGGATGTGGGATCTTCAGTGGTGGTTTCATCAATAGAGCGTGAGTATTTTTTATTTAGGTAGATGGAGAAGGTAACAAAGGATTCGTCGAATCGGACTTCACCCACACATGTCCGCATTCGATAATGGTCGATTGTGAAGTCCAGTTTTTTTAGAGGCTAGTTCTCATCAACTATAGACCACCTCCACATAATTTTAATGCTCCCATGCTAAAACTGCTATACACAGCTGCATCTTCATGACCTGAGAACACAACATTTGTGGTTTTTTACACCACAAATCGTAGGCCAATGTCTTGAAGTGTATGAGAACCTAGTATTCATGGGATTTACACGAAATGCGTAAATTAAAAATGATAAAGGAATACCTTTTCATGCAGGGTTTAAAAATCCCCTAAAATTAAATAGTAAAATAAAATGTGAAGCTTTGTATAAAAAAAGGGGCAACAACTGTTTTTGCATTGCTTTAAATTTGGAGAGTCACCTATTAAAAGGACATCTGTTTATTTCACTATACCAGACTTTCTTTTTTGATTGGTGATTTTTTCTTTACTTTGTTTATTTTAGGAACATACCTTGTCTAATGGGGTAACTGCTTTTATTTTATTTTTTTGGCAGCGTGTTGTGATTAGTGTTTGTCAGGCTCATTCCCAGTATGAAATACTTTAGTCGCTACTCACCGCTCCCATTTTTTGACGCCCGTTAAAATTTTCTACAAGGTAGCTGAACTTCTCGCTGGACCAAGGGAACCTGGTCCAGTGCGGGATTTTAGAACCTCATCTTGTGTCTCATGCTGACTCTGCTACCTGAGCACTTAATTCCATCATCAACTTTAGGAACTACCCAATACCTCCATCAAACTTCTTTTTTTCCCGTGACACTGTATCTCCAAACATTTTGCAAATTTACAACTTGCATTTATCGTTTTGAAGAATATAGGTTTCTGATACAGAACTCGAAGAGCTTATCATTCATTCAATAGTATTCATTAAATTTTTTTCGCTTATAAAAATGTAGTTCTAATTTGTATAGAAAAATTTGTATTTATTAAAATTTTAAAAGAAATTAATTTAAATTTGTCTTTAGAGATCTTGTACCACTAGAAACTATGGAAGACTAACTAGTAACGAATTAAATAATGCAGCAGAAGGAATTGCAATATTTAATGCCGGGGTTGTGCCAGAAGGAGAAGATATGGAGCATTGTGAAATTAAAAAACGAAAATCAAAACATAAAACAACAGCTAAAAAACTCTATGCAAAAGTACTCTATAATACTGTGCTTAATCATTATTTATGTGTATATTGTTTTTAAGATTCCCAGTACACGCTCCAGAAAACGAAGTATTGGGGACGATTGTTCAGAATATGATACTTCAAAACTTCGTGTCGGTCAAACAACTGCAGATTTTCTTAAAATCACTAGTTGCTTAAGTTTTGGTATCAAAAACTGTACATGTTGTTTCACAACTGCATCTTCATACTGCAATGAACAGTCTAATCTCAATGTAAATGAAAGCAGTACACCCGAACAGCTACCAACTGACTCTAATGTTGATAATTTAAGTAGTGATGATGAAATTGATATTACTACGTTGGATCTGGATGATTTTCGTTCACCTTTTGTTACTGAAACAGATAACAATATGTATTCAAATGATAAAGACCTGAACAATTCATATGAAGTAGGTACCTTACTATACATTATATTACAATATTCTTACAGTTTCTTTTTTAAATTTTGATATAAAAATTATCAGTACCAGTAAATGAAAACATCACACCTTGAAATAGAATTTGCCAATCCTTGCAGTTCCAAATAAGACAGAAATCTTTTAACATACATAACAACATCCACACGCAAGACTGACCTTAACTTGTCATCTGCAAGAAAACATTTTATTTGGATACATGTTCGGATTGAATTTTTGGGAACACCTTGTGGAACAGAAATTGTGTGCATATACACACATGTGTATGCATGCACACATGCAGATGCACACCACTTATGCATATGCACACATATATACGTAAGACTTAACATTAACTTGTCATCTGCAAGAAAATGTTTTATTTGGATACATGTTTGCATTAAATTTTTGGGAGCACCTTGTGGAACAGGAATTATGTGCATATACATGCATGCATATGCACACACTAAATATATTAACTGTCGCAAACAAACAGTTAGTAGACTATTTAGGTACATAATTTTAACATTATTTTATTTTTTCAAACTTTTCTTTCGTAACTTAAATGTTTAAAGTTTTTGTTATATTATAATATGAGGATGACAGGACACCATTATGTAGTACCCTCTTATTCAGTTCAAAATAATTATTTCTCTTTTTTACATCCTTGACATAGATGTGAACTGACCCTCCTCAACAAGTGGGTTTTTATCTCTCTTTACATTTGGTATGAAAATGTATTGTCAGCAACGGTCTTAGCATGTCGTCACATGGTTAGTAAGTTTCATATATATATATATATATATATATATATATATATATATATATATATATTATCTTTAATCTGATAATTCTAGCATATATGTTCTATAAGTCAATTAACAATCAAAACTTCAATTTAATGATGTAAACTTGAGAGGAAATTTAAAGTATGTTTAATAAGTTTAGGAACAGTACTTTAAACCTTTTGATGCCTATTTTACTTTAAAACATGCTGACTTATGCATTGATGAAATTGCGAATCGTTTAAAGAAAATATTATTACACAACATATTTGACAAAATAACAAAATTCAATCAATTAAAATATGAGAACTTATTTAATAAAGTTAAAAGATACAAATTTAAAAAAATAATAAATTTAATCGACAAAAAAGAAATGTTTATGCATAAAGATAAAATAGAAGAAACAAGATGGATAGAAAATTTAACTAAGGAATAATTGCCTGATTTTGTAAACGAAGTTTTAAGTTTAAGATCAAAATTTGCTATGGTCATTCGACATCATTTAATTTCACATCATGAAATAATTACGAGTATTGAATGTGCAATTACTGGATTAACTACCGCCAAGAAGGACGAAATAAAAGCAACAGCTTGTAATATTATAACTAACCATAAGAACAATATAAACGCAGTTAATGACAATAAAAGGTACAAAGAAAGAAATTATAAATATAAAAAAACCGAAAATTATTTAAAATAAAATCCCAACTTATGTATACTTAAGCCGGATAAAACAAACAAAACAGTAATTACGTATAAGGAAATGTACGAAAAGAAAATGAACAAGCTGCTTTTAGACACAACGATCTATAAAATAATCAGACGAAATCCAACAGAACACTACCAAAAACATAACAACGAGATTATAAATAGCTGCGAACGAAAGGGTTATATTCCACCAACTATTAGTAAACAATTAATAAATTATAATTCCCTACCATCAAAAATGTATGGTTTACCAAAGTTGCACAAACCTGGTATTCCTATGCGACCAATTACATCTACGATGCAATCCCCTTACAGTACAATGTCTATCTACAAAAACATCTTATACGCAAATCAGTACTGCATCAAACACTTCTGGCATTTCAAAAGTTTAGTTGAAAATATATATTGCTGCGATATCGCCGTACTCGACATGTGGGCAACGATCAATTGCCTGCTGATTGCCACCTCTCTGTGCCTTTAAAATAATTTAAAATGAACAATCAAATTTATGCCTGTATTAGCTCAGTGATAACACCCACAGAGTGAAACGATGATATGATAACAAAGAATTTTTACTCACTCCTCACCAACACTCAATACACCTGAATAAGAGAAACGAAATTCACCAAAAACATTGTATAATGAACCAAATAAAATTTTTATATTACAATTTACAAATATTGGACCTTTCTAACATCATTCACCTTTTATAGAATTAGCTCTTTACGAAGATTATAAATTTGTACACTTTTTTAAAGCAATTAAAGGCAGCAAAAAAATGTATCTTACCAGGTATAGTTTCGTTGAACGTTCAAAGAAATTGTACTACATAATTTCTTTAGCGCATTTTTATATGTGGTGCAACATTGAAAATGACGTTAACATTTTTATAGTTTCTCAGAATTTCGGTTTTTCTTCGTTTATTATATAATATAAAGTCACTATGAAATATAGTAATATGTCGTATTTGTTCACCGAATCTTAAGGTCTCAACGTATTATTACATTTAAAACTATTAAGTGTTAAGTGTGCATTTCATATTATATTATTATTAAAATGAAAAATTGCAATTTAGAATCGGGCAGTGATTCAGGTGAGTATTTACAGAAAAAATCTTATATGGATACATGTCATTCTACATTTTAATTAATTTTAATAGTGTATTATTCTTCCTTCATAGAAATCATCCCAATGAATATAAACAAAAAAGAATCCTAAAATCAGATACTGAAAGCAATTCTAATCAAAATAATAGTTATTTAAATAAATATTTTAAAAGAAAGAGAATCAATCTTACAGCCCATTTCTAGTTCAGATGATAATGCTTCTTCAGATAACCACGATTCAGATTCTAGGAAAGAGAATAATATTTTTTTTATTGTTGAAGTATTTCATAAAAAGAAATCGGTTTGTTTCAATTGAAATCCATTGTTGATATTCTGTAAATGTAAGATTTTTGCTTTTTGTTGACTTTGGAAGTGGTGTAAGTCCATTTCATGTCATCAAAAGTATAAATTTCTTTTAACTAATACTTTTAAAACGTACACATTATAAACTTAAATCAATTTAATATTTAAAAAACCTATTAACTTATACCAATATTTTTCATACCATCTAAACACAAACCATTAAATATCTCTATTATAACATAAAATGGACTTACACCACTTTCAAAGAAAATGGCTCAAATAACGTGTTATTTGTGCCATATGGTGTGATAAGAAAAGTTTGTGTGTACAATTTGCACTTTGTACTTATGATATAATTTGAAAGTTATGGTTAATTTTGAATGTAGTTTAAAGCTATGACATTTTCAAATCATTTGTAATAATTTCAATTGGTAAGTTACTCCCAGTACTGCCAACGATAAGAAGAATAATTATTTTATGTAGAGTAATTCACAAAATATTTAAACATTAAATTTTCTGAATCATTAATTCTTGCTTTGTTCAAGAAACATCAATATTGATAATTTTATAGAGACTATAGCTCCACAATTCGCTGTAAATACTTTGTTATAATTTTGAAAGAAACTAAAGAGAAGATAAATTTATGTTTAACCTAACGTTTTATTTTACTGAACTTTAAAGAAAGGTATTGCAAACTTATTCTGAAAATATGGGAATTCACACCAGGTTCATAGGTGTCATTTTGTGATTATTGTTAAAAGGTGTCTACAAGCAGAGCTAGTCGAGGCATATTCATCGGGGCATTTGTTAAGGTCTCGGACTGATTCAATCCTGTATTTTTTGCTTTGGTCATCTGATGTTCTAACGATTTACGCCACCCGAACTGGTGATGACAATTAGTAAGATATACAAATGTAAATCGTTTCAATTATGTTTGGCATTTTTGTCAATCGATAAATGATCGTTTAGGCCCTGTACTAAAGTCTAAGTTATTATTTCATCTTATTAATTAATATTATAGTACTATAATCCAAAACCATACTAAATGGACCTGGACCTTGAAGAAGTCCTAGATTATTAGAACAAGTAAAATGGCTTGCGAGTTCCAGCGATCTAAAGAGCAGAACTACAAGCTTAACCAATTTAGTGAGATTTTTAGTGAGGAACTTGACTGACAGGATCCTGATAGAACGCATCAGCTCTTTCGGTACTTACAGTGGCAGAGACCGTAGGGGTTTGCATTCTAAGACACACTACTGCGATGTGGAACTCAACAGAAAACCATCACATTACATCCCAAGTACACAGCTTACTTAATTGTTATTTAAGATAAAGGCATCCTCTGGATTTAAAGTAATCCTATATTCGGATCTCCTAGAGGGGTGTACTTTAGAGGATGTGATCTGGGAGTTTGGAAAAAGAGCCGGGAAAATTTTGAGTCTGAGCATGGAATGTCAGAAGTATGAAGCAAGTAGGTAAGTTAGAAAACTTGAAAATTGAAATGTATAGGTTAGCATTAGACATAATAGGGATCAGCGGGAGGTCAGCGGCTAAAGGCAAGGGATTTTTGGAGCCATTTTTTAGGGTAATTCATACAGGATCAGAGGAAGGAAATTTGGGTGTGTCGATAGTTATGTGAAAAAAGATAGTGCACTGTAGATAACTACTTACAAACAACGAAAGAAAATAATCTAAACCAGTAAATACAGTAATAATACAAGTATAATACATACCCACCTCTAGCTACAGTAAGAAAGAGGTAGAAGCGATCAACAAAGATATCGAAGACATACTGAGATGTTTGAAAGGACAAGAAAATTTAATAATTTTAGTGCAGTGGCAGGTGAAACTAGGGCAGGAGCTGTAGTTGGTTTATTAGGTTTAGCCACGAGAAACCACAGGGGAAATGGGCTGATAGAATTTTGTGACAAAAACATTTTAACTATCACAAACACATTATTTTAACATCATGCTGGAAGATGATACGCCTGGAAGATGCCAGGAGATATGGGAAGATATCAAATAGATTACATTCTTGTTAGACAACGGTTTAGAAATCAAGTATAAGACTAGAAGCTGCCCAGAAGCAGATATAGAAACTGAATACAACATCGTAATTATGAAGGCCACTCTTAAATTAAAAAATTTGTAAAAAAAAGGAACAGAAAAAGGTACTGTGACTTTGCGAAACTAATAGATAAAGATATCCAGAAAGATTTGAAAAAATTGAAATGAATGGTTGAAAGATATCAAGAAAATTTCTGATACTAAGGAAGTACAAACAGAACGGAATAATGTTAAATCCAGCTTAGACATAGTGGCCAGAGATATTCTGGGTATACACAAAAAAAAATAGAAACCATGGATAACAAAGGATTTTCTGAATATAATAGAAGTAAGGAAAATACAAAAACAGATCAGACGAAATAAGAAAACAGAGATACAAAACCATAAAATAGGTAATTATCCTCAAATGCAGGAAAGCTATACAACAATGGATTGATGAAAAGAGTAAAGAGGTACAAACTAAATGGAAATAGGAAAAGACAGACGAAGCATACAAACTAATTAGAATGAATTTTAGGGATATAAAACTATAGCAAAAATATAGGGGTGCGAGAGACATCATTATAGAAAATACAGAGGAAGTGGTTAAATGGCAAGAATATGTAGGAAATTTATATTCATGGGAGGAACTATCACACTAGAACGGGATTCAAACATTGAAAAGGATGACTTGGGACTTTCTATACTTAGAGATGAGTTTGAATTAGCATTAAAGAATCTGAAAAATAGTAAGGCATCCGATATAGATAAGTTGCAAGCAGAAACTCGAAAAGCCACTGGACAAACAGTAACATATCGTCTCCTACAATACGTAAACTATATGTATGAGACAGTCGAGGTACCCAAAGATTTCAAATGTTACGTCATAGTCACTATACCAAAAAAAGAGGTGGGAATAGATGTGAAAATTTTCGAACAATAAATTTGATAGCATACGTATCAAAAATATTAATTAGAATTGTACAAAGACGGATGGAAAAACGGGCTTAAGAAATACTAGGAATGGATCAATTTGGGTTTAGGCGAAACAGGGGAACATTTTAGGCTTCTTTAGCTCTGAGGGTGATAATGGAGAAGACGATAGAGAAAGGAAAAAGCATGTATATAGGGTTTGTACATCTGGAAAAAGCATTCGACAATATGAAATGAAAAACATGTTTGAAATACTCAAAAAATTGGAATGAGTTTTAGGAATAGACTGCTAGTACATAGCTTATATAAAGAGCAAACAGTAGTAATAGAATTAGAGCAGGGACATAGAGAAGTAGATTTTAGGAAAGGGGCGAGATAGGGATGTGCCATATCCTTGTTAATTTTTAACTTATACATCGAAGAGACAGTGAATACTATCAAATGCAGGAAGACATTTGAAATTATTTTGCAGGGACAAAAGATTGATATGCTTAGATTTGCAGCTGATATAGCAGTATTAGCATTTAGAAAGGAAGAGTTAGAAGCAACTCTTAATGAAATTTAAACAGTTCTAGATCATCATCATCATTAGGTCTTCAGTCCTGGTAATGGTTAGACACATACCCTCTTTGTTTCCTATTTCGAACTAACCTACACATTTCCCTGAAATTTGCACAGTCTGCATCTAACGCTATCTGCGTGCAAAAGTCTGATCTCGGTCTCTACCTCTACTTCTTTTTTCTATTTCTACTTGTAATATATCCCTTACTATTTTCCAAAAATGCTTCAGAACGCATCCAACCCTTCTATTTCTCCAATTTTTTTGCTTTTCACAGATATTTCTTCCTCTACTATTTCTATAACCTATTTGTTATTAACCTTGTCTTCATGTTATCATCCTTATACCTTGGAAGCACAACAGAGAGATACAGAAAAAGCAAAAGATAAAAACAAAGATTAGCACAAGGTCGTGCGACATTTAACAAGAAAAAGCAACTACTGCGTTCATCGACAACAAATATAGCAACAAGGAAAAGATTGCTTAAAACATGTGTGAAGCACAGCACTGTACACAACATATGATGAAGGTATTATGGACAGACAAAGTTAAGAACAAAGAGAAGATAGAAATATGTGGAAAACAGTAAAAAATAGGAGGGATAGGATGATAGGTCACATGCTGAGGCATGAGGGAATAGTGCAGAATATATTAGAAGCAGAGATAGGAAAAAAGAGAAGTAGCGGTAGACCTAAGTTAAACTATTGCACACAGATAGTCAAATATGTAGGAGGTGGGAATTTCAGGGAAATGTGTAGACTCAGGATCGAATTCAATGGAGGTACGTGTCCATCCAGTTACTAGACGAAAAAAATAATTGCACTTATATCAAATGATTATTATCAGGTGTTGGTTTGGCAATATTCTCAAGTTGAGTTATGCGAAAGGATTAATGGAAAACTATTATTTCGGCGAACATTTAAGTGATGGCGGTTCTGGGTAGCCACAGATTGCTTAACACCCTTCACATCCCACTGAATATTGGCGAATTAGGGTATATTTTTAGAAAACAATAGGAAATTCAAACTGTATCTAGCCCGTCGGAATTTCAGGGAAATGTGTAGGCTAGCTCAGAATACAAGTTAGTGGAGAAAAACCTTATGATGAAAACAAAATAATTGCAATTAAATCTGATGATTATTTAAACAACTACAGGTGTTGGTTTAGAAATTTTTTCAACGAATATTGATTGTTTGAAAGAATTTATTGGAAAACTATTAATTCGGCAAATGTTCAAGTATTGCGGGATCGTGGTAGCCGCAGGTTGCTTAACTCTCTTCATATACCACCGAATATTGGTGGAATCGGGTATATATTTAGAAAACAATAGAAGGGGAAACGAGCTGTATCTAACAAGAAAGATTTGCGGCTATGTTCGAAGACAACAAACGTAAAAACAAGGAAGAAGCTGTTTAAATCATATGTATGGAGCACAACACTATACGACTGAGACAGGGAGAGTAGGAGAAGCAGATAGGAAAAAGTCTTTTGGAATGTTGTGCTTCAGATGAATGATGATGAAAGCATGGTCACACAAAGTTAAGAACAAAGAGTTTATAGAAATGGTAGGGGAGGAAATAAATATGTGGAAAAAGTAAAAACTAGGAGATATATGATGATGGCATGGTCACTTACTAAGGCACAAGGGAATAGTGCAGAATATATTAGAAGCAGAGATAGGAAAAAAGTGAGGTAGATGTAGACTTAGGTTAGACTATTGCACACAGATAGTCATAGATGTTGGCCATGGGAAATGTGTAGACTCTGAATCGATGATGATACCTAATGAGGAAAAAAAATTGTACTTAAACTGGTTGATTATTATCAGCACTACAGGTGTTGTTTTGGCAATATTCTCAACTAATGTTGATTATGCGAAAAAATTAATTGCAAAATTATTAATTCGGCGAACGGTTATGTGATGGCGGATCTTGGTAGCTACAGGTTGCTTAACACCCTTCACATACCACTGAATATTGGTTAACTAGGGTATATATTTAGAAAACAGTAGGAGATTCGAGCTGCATCTAGGCTGTTGGAGTTTCGGGAAAATGTGTAGGCTAGCTCAGAATAGAAATCATACTTGCACTTAAACCTTATGTTTATTTAAACAACTACAGGTGTTGGTTTTGCAATACTTTCAAACTAATATAATTGTGCAAAAGGATTCATTGGAAAACTATTAATTCTTCGATTTTTCAAGTGTGGGGGGATCTTGGTAGCCACAGGTTGCTTAACTCCCTTTACATATCACTGTATATTGGTGGAATAGGGTATATATTTAGAAAACAAAAGAAGCGAACCGAGCTGTATTTAACAAGAAAGAGCAGCTGCTATGCTAAGAGGCAATAAACGTAGAAACACTGAAGAAGCGTTTGAAATCATATGTATGAGCACAAGCACTGTACGAACGAAACTGGGAGAGTAGGAGAAGCAAACAGGAAAAAGGCAGAAGCCTTTTGGAATGTTGTGTTTCAGATGTATGATGATGATGATTGCATGGGCAGACAAAGTTAATAATAAAGAGGTTTTAGAAGTAGTAGGGGAAGAAAGATATCTGTGGAAAACAAAAAAAATAAATAGAAATAGAAGGGCAGGACACTTTCTAAGGCATTTTTGGAGAATAGTGTGAGATATATTACAATCAAATATAGGGGAAAAAAGAGATGGAGATATACCTAGATCGAACTATTGCATGCAGATAGTGAAAGATGCAGACGGGGAATTTCAGGAAAATGTGTAGGGTTAGCTCAGAATAGGAAACATTGGAGGTGCACGTCTATCCACTTTCAGGACTAGACCTGATGATGATTATAATTAATTTGCCTTGTGCAATTACCCAATATGTGCATTTAATAGTTGCCTTACAGCTGTGATTTCGAGCAGCTCATCTTATCTTCTATATCTAACATTAGTCAAAAACTTGACACTATTGGATATGATTGACAAAAATGCCAAACGTAATTGAAAGTTAGGTTGATGTATTTTTGCATGATTTAGATTTGTATATCTTTAGGATCACTTAATTGTCAAATAACAATGGTAGAGAATGTAGAAAGTTAACTTGGGAAGGTCCTGAAAAATGTCTAGCATGAATTTCGGGTATATAATTTATGAGCCAGCCTGCTACAAGCTTCGAAAATTTGCAAACAAATTTTTATGTAGACATATTTCGTTTCTTTTAGCGTTAGCATTATTTATTTCTTCGATTTCACATATAACTATCTCGGGAATTTTTATTTCATTCTTTAACATTTATTGATTGTTTTCAGACACCACCAGCACCTACGGCTGTAACAATTGGAGGATTATTGGATTCGCATCATGTAGATTATAGTGAAATGCTAAAGGAAATGTTAGCTGAAGAAATTATTGCAAATTCAGTTATTGAAAGCTCCCTTAATATCAAAGCTCCAGAAAAGAAAATTTTGGAGAAAGTTGATGATGGCCTGGAAAGATTCGAGGATTTGCTTTGTTATCCCTCTACATCTGCATCTATTTCTAATTTTGCTTGTTTGGAATATGGTGGTAATGCAATTCCTGAATCAACATCAAATACACAAAGTAATGTTGAAACTTCCGAAGGAAACCTTTTGAATAAATCCAAACTCGAAAAATCCCAAAATGAATGTGTTTTTAATATTTCACCATCTACATCCGTACAGAATTCAGAACATTTTAATGTAGCTGGTACACGTAATTTCTCTAAGAGGCAAGAACCTAATACACAATTAAATCATTTTGCTAATAGTACTTCAACTACCACATCAATTCCATCATCTATGCCTACTTTTAGATTTCCTAAATTTGGAGGTCCTGTTGAACTTAACCGTGGGAATGGATTTTCTGCATGGGACGAAAATGATGGTACTAGTTCACTTAACAGACCAATGAATGGAGCCGCTACAGAAAGTGGTATGAATTTCTTGATCCCTGGAAGAAGTGTTATACAGCCTATTAATACCACTCAGAATATTTGCGAAATGATGACTTCTGTGAACAATGAAGAAGTGTTTGCAAATGGTATAATTCTCAATTTATCTCCTCTGAATTATTTATATGTTTAAAATATTGTAGGGACAGGAGGTGTACCACCTATGAATACTCTGGATGGGTAAGTTAATTGTATGAATTGCACAACAAAATAGTTATATTTGTAACATAAATATAAGCAGACATCTCACTGCTCATAAGTAATTTTTAAAAATGAATTTAAAATTGTCTTAAGAGCTAGCAGTTGCAAACTAAAATATATATATTACAAGGAGTAAAATAACATTTTGTATGAAAAACTGAGCAAATGCGATAGTTATAAAAGTCTTTGTTTGTCTTTTACTTTTGCAATGCTGTATGTGGAATTATGGTATATATTGTGTTTTCACATATTAAAACAAAATCAGACATTCGAGTTCTCAAATGAAAGCTTTTCACATATTAAAAAATAAACGTTGCATAATGTTTAAAATATTTTTCATTATTTCAATAGCCCTACACATTTGGCAATTAATAATAAAAAGTGACATTCATGGTGTTGCCATTATAAAATGTACTTTTGTGTTACCGTAACCAAAATCGATGCTTTTCATGTATACTAAAAGTGCTTGCCGTGCCTACTTAACAATATCTTTACATTGATAAAAATAGTTTTTATTTTGCATGAACATTTGTAATACTTGTATAATTAATATCAATACTGATATTTACTCTAGAGTTTGCATTTCTAAGTTGTTTTATTAATAGCATTTTTTTAGCAACAAAAATATTTTCACATTTGCACAAATAATGTTGTTACCTGCAATATGAACGAACCAGTGAGAACAGAACGAAATGCTCGCTCGCATTACTGGGTAACAAAAAAAGGGGATAGAAAGAGCAAGAAAACGAATGTCGAGCTCAACCTAATCGGAGATAAGGGATGATCTCAAGAGCATACCGACAGCATGCACTAACCAATTCACCTTTTTCGTCGAGCACCTGTATCTGTAAGGATAATTAAATACAAAATATAACGCGGATAAATAATTTCTAGTAATTTGAATAGCAAAACAAAACTTAATTGTAAGGACCAAACATCTGTGTCCTCCACTCCTTAAATACTAATATTTAGCAAAAACAATTTGGAGAGTGTTTTGGAAACAAAAGAACTAGGTACCCCCTAAAATTAGTTCTGCCATTATAGTTGTAGTTATCATGTGTTAAATTAAAGGTATCAGAGGTCAACACCTTTATAATCAGCATTAGTGATAAACAGTAATTATCTAACTGTTGTTGTTAGGGCTGGCAAAATTCGAAAAAGTTGTATTCGATTAATCGAATTTTGCAGTATTCGCAAACCGATTAATCGATTTTTTATCGAATATTCGGCTAATCGAATATTTGATTAATCGGTTAATCGAATATTCGATTAATCGATTATTCGATTAACTTATTAATGGAATAATCGGGTAATCGAATATTCGATTTATCGATTCTCCGATTATTTCATTGTTAACAAATTTTTTAGTTAACTAATTGGCTAGTTCATTAATCGGTTAGTCAATCAATCGTATGGTTGTCTAGATAATCTATTAATCGGCTAACAGTTTAATCAACTAATCAACTAGTCAAACAAATTATTTCTAACCAAATAATCGTTGGTCTGATTAATTCACTATCGTGCGGGGTAGTCAATTACAAAATCCATCAAGTCGTGCTTCATTTCATTTTCAAGTATCCTCCATCCAATAGCAAGATCTTGTACTGAACTTGTGCTATGTATGGTTGTATTTTTGTCTTCCCTCACGTTATAGCTTGCACACATAGGAAAAAGAGAACTTGGGCTCTATATACGTAATACAAATAATACGGCTATAATTTAGTTAGGTATTATAAGTTCAAGTTAGAAACAAACTTACAAAATAATTTTAAAATTATGAACTTGCAGTTTAATAAGCAACAACTAAATTATAAACTATAATAGTGGACCCACTCAGGTAATCGAAAATCGAACAACTATTAATACAGGCGTTTCCTTACTATATTTTTGTACACTCACGTAGGTAGTTGATTTTAATCTATTAGGTAATCAAACTGAATTATATATACGTCACGGATCATGTTAGTCAATTAACACAATAAAAAAATATTCTTACAATTGATTCAAGTCAGTTAATCAAATAACAGTGATTATAGGTGTTGGTGGATGTATTTCTAATTTATTTGACAAAAATATATCATTTATAATTTTGTGTGCAGGTCCGGTTCCTGTACACAGGTCAGAGCACGCTTAAGTTTTATTAGTTCTGGTAGGTTTAGTTTAAGGTAGAATCAAGGGTCTTCCTTTGTATTATAAAACGGACGTTGCTCCTTTTAGGATAAATCTTTTACAACATGTTTGTACTGTTATATTTTAAATTTTACTAGAACTTTCGGTCTGTAAGGACTTGCCTCTTAATAGAAATAAAAGCAAACCATTTTTCTTTTAACTGTATTTTATTTACCCATAACTTTTAATAGTTGTGTCTTATTGGTCGACTAATCGAATATTCGAATATCCGATTAATCGATTATTCGAATATTCAAATATTCGATTAATCGAATAATCGATTTGTTAATTTTTAAAAACCGCGATTTTCGATTAGTCGACTAATCGAATAATCGATTAATCGAATTTTATTGCCAGCACTAGTTGTTGTTTTGTATAAATATAAACATTGAACTATAAACATTTATACAGGACTAGCCTTGTGGTTTATACCATGTTAATTTTCCATAATAGGCCAACATGACTACTGCATGTGCTACCTGTAAGCTTCAGTTTGATAATTCTGATGAAGTTACATGTGAATGCTGTCAAGTTATCTTTCATGCTCCTGAATCTTGTTCTGGCCTAAAAACGAGTGAACTACGTGCCATAATACTACAAAAACGCATACTCACTTTTTACTGCTTAGAATGTAGGTCCTATTTTAAACAAGTGCCTTCCTTACTGAAGGAAATTGCTAATCTGAACGATTCTGTACAATGCATTTCTAGAATGTTTGAACAGATTAAGAAGTCTTTTGAGAAAGCTTTGGAGCGATCTAAACATCTCGAATTTGAGAATACTAAGCTGAAAAATAAACTCACTGAAATGGAATGCAAATTACGCAGCAAAGAAGTTGATGGCAACTTCTCTGCCAATATCAGCGCAGTTACTTCAAAAATTAATGAATCTTACCAAGCAGCTGAAAATCATTTATCTACTGTTATTTCTAAGCTCCAAAAAGATACTCCAATCTCTTTTTCACAAGTAGTGAGAAGGAGTAATACGGCAATAATAGTTAAACCTAAAAATGTTCAGCAAGAGAACAAGATCACGAAGGCTGAGGTACTTCAAAAAGTCATGCCAAAATTGATTGATTCCGCTATTCCAATTACTAAAGTTAAACATATCAATAAGGGTGGGATTCTCATCAGCAGTGATGCAGATGATTCCAATTAAAAAATAAAACAAATCCTAAATGATAACATGTCTAATAATTATGATATAACTGAAATAAGGAATCCTCTGCCTAAAATTAAAGTTGTGGGTATAACTGAAAAACTTGATGCCACCTGTGTTGAGAAATTCCTAATAAATCAAAACGGCCACTTCTTAAGTCAGAATTTCAGTTGCAAAGTTCTTAGGATATGGTCAACCAAAGAGAACCGCCAGGTCTATCAAGCTCTTGTGGAATTGGATACGCTTTCTTTTAATAATTTGATGGCTCTTGAAAAAAATACTCTAATAGTGGGACTTGATAACTGTTCTGTCTTTGATGGAATTGAACCACTTAGATGTGTTAGCTGCTGCTCTTATAATCATATAAAGGGAGTCTGCAAGAGTAATCCCATTTGTCCTCGATGTGCACTTGAACATACGATTGATAAATGCACTGCCGATGAGGTAAAATGTATTAACTGCATGACTTACAAAAAAATGTATCCCGATAAGACAGAAATCAATGTTAATCACACAGTATGGAATACTGACTGCTCTGTGTATAAATTAAAGTTAGTTACAGTAGGGGCTTCTATCTTCTCTAGGTAGCAATCACAGTTTATAACTCATTCTGCTAACATAGTTAATTCTAAGGCGTTGGCCAGTTACATATACTACCAAAATGTTAGAGGTCTCTGTACTAAAATGGTTGAACTGTATAACTTCTCTTTAATGTGTGATTATGAAATCATATGCTTAACTGAAACGTGGTTGGGAGATGATATATATATATATATATATATATATATATATATATATATATATATAATATATATAATTAACAATGAACTTTTGTAATACTTTCAATGTATTCAGAACAGATCGACATACTAATTTGGGTGTTAGCAGGGTAGGAGGGGTACTTCTTGCTGTTCACAAAAAATTCGTCTCTCATCAAGTTCCCTACACTTGTACGAATATTAACTTTGATGTCTTAATTGTTGAAATTAAAGATCCCTATAGCCAATCTATGATTATAATAACGGTATATATCCCGCCAAATCAAGTGAGACATGCGTATGAACTTTTCTTTGATGAATTAATAAATCTTTATTTTATCTATGACAAAAATCTTATAATCATAGGAGACTCCAACCTACCTGAATTTGCATTTAGTGGCAACAACCTGCCCAGATTGGTACCCCTTAATAATCTTGTACCTTTCTTTGATCTCATACAGTACAACTACATATACAATCTGAATCAAAGGCTACTAGACCTAGTTTTTTCTAATTTCGCTTGCAACATATCTGAACCAAAGTGTGTTGACTTGCCTATTGAAAATCATCATCCACCACTTTGCATTGAAGTACATAAATTACTTGTAAAAAAAACTATGCTAAAGCAACCAGTAAAGATACTCGCTACAATTTTAAAAATGTCAACTATACTGCCGTTTATGATGATTTAGCTACACTAGACTGGCGCTGTACCACTTTGATGACATTGAAGCTGCTACAACTCGCTTTTATGCTTTATTCTTTGAAGTTATTGATTTGCATGTCCCTAGAACGAAAGCCTGTAGGAAGTCTTATCTATCATGGTTCACTAAGGAGATCATCAATCTTACTAAACAAAAAGAAATTTTATGGAAGCAATATAAATTAAGTAGTGATACATTAGTATACAAAAATTTTATAATCCTACGAACTAGGCTAAAAAATGCTATGAATATTGCTCACAATAATTTCTTAAGATCAATGAATGACAAAATAAAATCCAATCCGAAAAGTTTCTGGGCATTCGTGAATGATAAACGAAAGTCAACGAATCAACAAAGACAAATGATCTATGATAATGAGTGCTATTCTGATCCGTATGTTATAGCGAATAAGTTTGCTGAACTTTTCAAATCTGCCTATACTTCCAGCTCCCATACTTCTTTCTGATCCTGAACCAGTCTCCTCTTATCCCAGTATTGGTGTACCGGTGATAGAGGAACAGGATGTACTCAAAGCTATTGACAAATTAAAATCTAAATATACTGCAGGTCCTGACAACTTACAGTCTCTTGTGATTAAATATTGCAACTTTCAACTTATCAAACCCTTAACTTTTCTGTTTAATCTCTCTCTCTCAAATATTCTCAATTTCCTAATATCTGGAAATCTTCTAAAGTACGACCTATCTATAAAAAAGGGGACAGATCCTGTATAATAAATTATCGCCCTATTGTCATCCTTAATAACTTCAGTAAAATATTTGAATTTGTTTTTTATGATTATATCTACTTTCACTCACATTCAAAAATATGTCTGCAACAACACGGCTTTGTTTCTGGTAGATCCACTGCAACTAATTTAACCAGTATGGCACAATATCTTTCTAAATCTTTAGATGAGGGAATGCAAGTAGACGTGATATATACAGATTTGTCAAAGGCATTTGATCGACTAGATAACAATCTGTTACTTCGGAAACTGTCTTACATGGGCTTTACACCTCAGTTACTGACCTTTTTCTCCTCCTATTCTTGAATACGTTCTTATTTTACTTCATGGATACAACTGTATCAAATTGTACCTCTAAAGGAGGATGAAATTGATCAATTTTGGAAGTTCTAAATCTGCATGCTGTATCCTTAATTTATGAAATTCATCTGATAAGACTAAATCTAAAATTGCATTAAATTCGTTTGCAATATCATTTTGTTGTTGGAGTCCCAAAAAATTAATATTTTCTACAAAAAGTTCTGCTCTTTTCGATGCGTAGTCATAAGGTATTAGCATATTATCAACTTTGAACTCATATTTTGACTACGAAGTGGATCTACTGTATTTAGAAGGCACTCTTAAATCTCCAATGACGATCCAGGAGCAATATACACTCCTATTACTATTGTAATCCCTTTGAGATCAATTCTAATCCATAAATCATCAATCAAGGGACTGTTGCTTACCGATAATTGTTGAAACTCCAAGCAAGCATTTATACCTAATATAACAAACACCACCACCTCTAGTACAGTTTAATTCATCATACCTGCGATCTCTCCTAAACACTGCATATGACACAAAGAACATTTCCCTATCTAAAAATTCCGAGTTTAGCCAACTCTCTGTGAGGATTATCATACTGTAATTAATAGATGACACGGCTTTAAGAAATTATCGGTCCTTGTACGCAAACCTCGAACACTCTGATAGTAGAGAACTTCTGTCCTTTTTTACTAACTTAGCAGATGAAATTGAATGTGTGTTCTTATAAAATTGAAATTTGTTGGTATATCCTGTTCACGTTAAATATGGAATGATGGTCATACACAGTAATAAAGTGCTAGCGATTGTAAAATGTGAACGTAACTATGAACGTAAGTTTAATGATATTAGGATTTAGTGTGTAGCAGTTGGCAGTTCTGTTCGGTGTTGCAACATTTTTTACTTCTATTACTTTGACATTTATCAT
Source organism: Platerodrilus igneus (assembly GCA_036346225.1). Lineage (NCBI taxonomy): Eukaryota > Metazoa > Arthropoda > Insecta > Coleoptera > Lycidae > Platerodrilus > Platerodrilus igneus. Next base: position 6,220,381 of record JARFIW010001638.1, read on the forward strand.
TTTATTGTCATTGTTTAGTTTTGTAGTAAATCGTTTATTCTTTATATTTTCTAAATATAACAGTACTTTTCAGAACTAAAACACTTTATACACAGCAAGTTTCGAGTATTTAACATTTAGAATGCCTAAACATTTGGATTCGTGCGCACAAGAAATGGTTACTCAGATCAGAAAATACACATAAAATAACTTAACCATGACAACACAGCATTTATTTGAATTATGACGTCATCCCATATTTAACATGAATAGGGTATATTAGGTGTTAGCTAAGGATGGTACATCTCGTTGAAAAATATAACGACTTATTGTTACCCCTGAAGGCCAATTATTTGGATCTATTAAAATATCATAGTCATTAAAACTTGCACTCACAATCAAATTGTTGTTTCCATATTTTGACATGGATAGTTTATATGAGAATTTTCCATGCTTTAGCAAGGATTTTATTTGATTTTCAATTACCTCCAAGCTGGTATGTTTCTCTACATTACTATTGAAAACCAAGACTTTTTGTCAGTGCCTCTAAAGGAAACATTATTAGTTAGTTGCCTGTAGCGATTGGTTTGCGATGCAATCGCCTTCCTTTTCTCTTTGTTTTACTGTACTCAACTTTAGTAAAAGCTACTCGATCCTGAGCAACCTCTACTTGATTCAAGGACTGCTGCTTCAGTAGGTTTATTTTGGAAATGCTTTCACTAGCTAAAATAGAATGTTGCTTATTAGCCAATTTTGCATATGCAGGTTTTAAGTCGGACAGGTTTATTATCTCATTCATAATTTTCTTTGATTTTTGAACTTCATTGTCAACACTGGATTGCTTTGTTGTCATCTTATCATCACCTTTATTTCTACAAGTGTATTCCAAACTAGAACATGTCTTGAATTTCAATAACTTGCTTATTTAATTTTTGTATTGTTTCTTTCTGAGCATCAAGAACTTTAAGTAGCATAATAATTAATTTTGATTCCTTGCTAGGATTGATGTTGTTTATTTCTTCCACAATATATTGTGTTGAAGAACAACTCTTACAAGTATTAATAATTGTTGGAGTAAGTTCTACCTTTTCTTGCTCCACATGCTGGATGGTACGTTGCTTTACAAATTATACATGTAACTATTTCATTTACTACTTTTTGTTTACAATAATGACGGATAATGTTAGGAGACAATTTTACTCCATTTTCACTTTCCGCCGTCTTGCAAGTATGACATGATACCAATTATTTTAATTGAAATATTTTTGAATACTTCCAACACGATGAGAAGCAAAAGTTTTCCAATGTGTAGGACAAGATTTTATTCACAACAGTGTGATAGTAGAATCACTATAATAAACAATGTTTTTGATTTCTATACGTTGACATTCCTTTATGCGAGTAATTAATTCCGCAAGCAGAACTGCACAATTCTGGTCAACATAAGGTTGTTGTTTTTAATGGTGCCACCCTAGATTTGGAGCATACAAGATCGCAAGTTATTGTGCCGTCATTGCAGATTGATTTTAAATAAATACAAGTGCCGTAAGCTGGTGCTGACATCGCAAGAACCGAGAATTTCGTATGTGGCATTCGAGCCGCAGGAAAGTTTACGATTTGGTTCTAATTTCGGGAAGTCTTTCTAGTTCGCCCAAAAATTCTTTCCATTGTGTTTGGATTTTTTGAGGAACCGACTCTTCCCATGATAGATTTAATTGTCATAGAGATTGCATTGTAAGTTTTCCAAACACTATGATAAGATCCAAGCAATCCGGTTGGATCGTAGATCTTAAGTATAGTTGAAAAAATTAATCGCTTAGTTATGCGACCGTGTGCAGTTGTTAATTATGTATAATAGCTAATCTTGGTGTTTGGAATTCAATAGACTCCTTGTTACATGCCAAAAATCGGCTATGTATCACCTTTAGATTAGTATAAATTATAAGGTAGTTCCTGCGAATATTTTCAAATAAACTTGTCAATTTCCGTCATTCCGGACAGTTGCGTTTGCGCAAAAGAAAGCGCAAGCGCGGAGCGAATGGCTCAAATGCGCGTTGTGTGATTCGACGCCATTAGACTACGAGGCCTGAAGCTGAGAGCAGCTACCTGTGTCGTGGTGTGTCTTTTCTCTTTTTTAGGATGTAGGTTCCCTTTTACCTTATCTTCGTGTGCCTTTACCTGTATCCTTCTCGCCCTACCTACGACGTACAAAGGAGGATGGACGAATAAGAATTTGGACTCAACAATGGCGTGATGTGATCCACACGAGATGACCCTGGGATATAACTGTAAGGTGCGATTTAAGTGAGTCCATTGCTTTATTTGTATTGTAATTTGATCATTGTATCACTTTGAAACGTGTTTGGTATTTGATACAATTTGCCGCGTAATAACGTTATATTAACGATTGTGCAATAGTATGAAACGCGGAAAAGTGTAAGATCCTATATGTGTTTTAAAGTGTGAATCTGAATCACAATGTAAAACAAAGCTACTATCAAATGTATTGCCTAAATCTGACAAAATTCACTGTTCGATGTCCATTTTCTGAACTCAAAACCGCTCTGTTTGAGTAGTTCTGACACTCGGCTTTGAATTTCGTATAACTCGTTTAAGCTCTTTGACCCTGTAAGGTCATCCATATAAAGCGATTTTCGGCTCCACTTCTTTGATTTCATTGGCACTTTCATGCAAACATTGCGTGGCTAAATATAATACGGAACATGAGCCCTACTTTACCGTTTGTGACTCAAGAATATTGATGGTAACATTTTTATTAAATCGCCATTATATCCTTTGGTATTTTGCATCTGAGTAACTGATTTGTACCTGGCGAAAAATTTTAGCAATATCGCCCGTTATTACGCACTGATATGTACGAAAATGTAATAAAATTGAAAAAATGTCATCTTACAATTTCGAACCAGTCATGAGAAAATCATTTAAAGATTTTCCTGATGTAGTTTTTGATCACGGATCAAAAACTACATGCAATTTTGTTGTTAGGCTATGCTTCAGCACAGCTTGCTGGGGTAAAAATAAAGTGAGTCAGTAGATTTTATGGTATCAGTAATGCATTTCATTTTAAACGTTTAATTTAATGTATTCAGAAAAGAAAGTGTTATGATCATTACGGAATTTGTCATTTTTGTCAAGATTCCTCTCTAATGCGAGATATCTGCGTTTAGCGGAGTTATAAGATTCACCAAGTAACAGTGGGTCGTTCTTCTAAGGTAATGACACGACGAAGCAACCATTGGTATTATACCGGGATTTTTGCTGGTTATGTGTTTTGCAATCATGTTCTTCGTCAGAGCAAACACGTTGATGGGACGAATTTAATTGTTTGACTTCCCAGAACCTGCATATTAAATTATCTAAGTCTTCTTGAACTGTTAAATTACAGTTCATGGGGCCCTTGTGAGGAATATTTAACCTTCTGGTAAGAAACCAACTAAAAAAGCTTTTTTGTTATACTATACCTGACTGATTAGTTCGTATTTGATCATCACACTTGCCCTAAAATATGCAGTGTCCACCAATTCTACATTATCTGGAATTATAACCAGATCTACATTATAACACTCAACCCTTTCAATAAATCCCCGGACAAAAGAATTAAAGTTATTACAAACACACCTTGGAGTATTATTAGATGTTGGTGGTCTCGGGGGCTGTCCATTCTGCTTTGTCCTGTTGAGTTGTTAGAATAGCTGCTTCTGCAGGTAGGACTTCACTTACGAGACGATAGGATAGGTAAAAAAGGTTGGAACGAAAGTACTAGCGTCAGCACTACCCGGTAATGGTACGATAAGTTTATTGGTAAGGTAGATGTGGCAGTACGTTAGAATCTGTCGAATTAATCGATGGTCCTTGCTCTAAATGTCTTCTCCAATCAACCGTTTGAACGTTACTAATCTTGAGATTTCACAACATCAACGGGTTTGCACTAATTAAACGGGAATTTTTACAAATATTAAAATAAAGTCCCTAACTCTAAATTAATAAATCTAATTCCCAATAGCTTTAAAATAAAATGTAATCACATCCTACTGCAGTGTACAGTTAGTGATGTCGTTTAAAATATAGAAAGCAAGTTTGTCCTTACAGTTATTAATTCTGGAGGCTAATGTAGCATAATCGTAATTCCGTTCAACAGTACCCTTCTTATTAATGCCTGTTATGAGTAAAACGATTTTCCTTCGGGTAAAGATAAGGCACTAATTGCTTGTTCTGTAATAAGGTTTACTTGAGAACCGCAATCGAGCAAGATGCGTATTTCGTGGAAGTTTCCTGTAGCATCTTGTATATTTACCAGACAGGTAGTTAAAAATACTAAAGTAGGTGGCTTATCTATAATTGAAACTAGACTGATTCTGCCTGCAGGAATGTCCTCTGGAGCATTTGAATGTAGAATCGAGTTATAGGTCTTACTGCAATGTTTACATTTTGATGACCGGCAGCTTGTATATCAATGACCTGGTCGTAGACAATTGAGGCAAACCTTTTTTTAGTTGGACCGGTTTAAGCCTGCCTATCTTTTACCTCAAGCTTCAGAAATGCTTGGCACTGATAAATCAAATATGATTTATTGTGATACAATCAAGATTTTGTGGGTGATAAGACCTCTCAAAGATTGTTACGTGCCAAAGTGGCCCTTTAACATTGTTATTAGGTTAGTTTTGATGTGCGGGAGTTTCGCGCCATATTTTCAAAAGACGCGGTGCGCGGAATTTAAATAGACTAGGCGTGTACTTCCGTTACGTCATAGTGAGTTTGCGCAGAGTGCGCGACGCTAGAGGGTTGGACGAATAAGTTTGCGCCAATGGGGAAAAAGACAAAAGAGTGGGGGATTTTCCTGTTCTCTCTATAACGTGGCTGTTTGCCTTTGTTCTTCGAGTAGTGTGGACGCTTTGAGGTATCGTATCGTGTTTATCTTTATCTATGTAGATATCATGCCTAATTATCTTTGTTGTCGCCCTTTACCTGGTTTTTTTCCTAATCCGATCCCTACATAGGTAGATAAATTTGCAGCCACCTTCGGCTAACCGGACTCCACAACCCGAGATGACGAGTCACCATCTTTAACCCCTCCGGGATGGAGGCCCTGATGGACTTGGAATAGAAGCCAACTTCAACGTAGGGACATATGTCCAAGATGGCCGAAAGTGACAATCTTAATGAAAGTGGTAGTGCAAAAGTGTGTTATTACTGCAAAAAGAATGTTGTGGTAGGTGTTACCTGTAGTGCCTGTCACACTATAATGCATAATAGTTGTGCAAAACGTGTAAAATGCTGTGAATTACTATCTGCAGATGCAACCATTGATTTTACTAAAGATGCATATTTGTTTCTGAAGCAACTTGTAACTGAGCAGATGGAAAATAACAAGCTGTTAAAAGAGAAAATCAGTATATTAGAAAGTCAACTTCAGCAAGAATCTAATGAAAAGGAATCTTTAAAAACTAAATTCAATAAATTACAAGCAAAATATAACCTAAGTAATAATAATTTTCAAAACAAAGCTAATGATTTAAAAGTTGCTGATAAGGATGATATTAGTATAACAGCTGCTCCTAATCATAAAGTGGGTTCTGATAGTGTACTGCAAGCAATTACAGCAGATACCACTACAATAGGCAAACCAATTCACAAATCTGAACTTGAAATTGAAGAACCTAATGCTAAGGAACTTTCATATGCAACTATAACAAAGGGAACAATAGGAAACCAAAATACAAAGTCTCTAGAACAAAAACAAAGACACATAATAAATCAACTTGTTAATATAAATGAAGATAAAACACATAGCAATGAGGGATTTAGTGAAATGAGGAAAAAAGCAAATAACAAAAAAAAACACTAATTGGAACCAATATCAAAGAAGCAAAACTCAAAGCTCCTATCAAAAAGGCCTGGATTTATGTTGGTGGCTGCTCACCTGAAACCACACCAGACACAATTATTGAATATGTACATGAGGAGTATCCTAATATTGCAGTAGACTGCAAAGAATTAAAAACCATAGGAAAACTAAAAGCTTTTCAAGTGGGGTTTGATTTTAACTATTATGAAAACATTGTTAATGTGGAATTTTGGCCGAAAAATATAAAAATTCGCAGATTCAATTTGCAGTTTTTCCATGCCCAAGCGGATATAAAAGAGAAAACCAACAACTAACAGACAACAGACTGCTAACTGCAACAAATGTTGGAACAGTTAAAGATAATATAATCTACAATACACTTAAACTGATACATTTGAATATACGATGTATATCCAATAAAATTCATTTACTAGATGTGTTTGTCAATCAACAAAAACCATTATTCTTATGCATCACAGAAACTTGGATATATGAAGATGCAGTACCATCTATCAATATATATGGATATAAAATTGCAGCGGTCTATTGCAGAACTATTAAAAGACATGGTGGTGTGGTAATCTTTGCACAATCTAAAATAGAAACAAAAGTAGTCGATTTATCTGAGTACTGTACCGAACAGGACTTTGAGTGTTGTGCAATTAAATGTAACTTCAACTGTGTGAGGGTGTGTATTGTAACAATATACCAAGTGGGATGGTAATTTTAAAAACTTTATAAAGCAGTTTGATCAAGTGCTAACTATAGTGTCACAATTATCTGAAATTTTAATAATATGTGGTGACTTGAACATAAACTTTTTAAAAGATTCTTTAAATAAAGAGTTGGAAGATATATTTCTGAGCTACGGTCTAAATAACTATGTTAATACTCCAACCAGAGGTAAGAATGGGATTGATTACATGCTAACAAATGCTAACGATTGCAGTATAAATGTGACCGATCCAGGCTATTCAGATCATTCTGCTCAAATATGCAATTCAAGTGGCTAAAATAAAATACGAATCACAAAAGACTATCCGATCTAAGACACTTTACAGATAAACACATTAACAATTTTATACAGCTAATAACCAAAATGAGGTGGTATAACGTTTATGGTGCAACAGACATAAACGATGCCTTTAATAAATTTTGGGCCACCTTCTATTGGTGCGTAGAAGTAGTAAGTCCCAAAAAATGTTACAACTCAAATTACAGAAGATCTAATAAGGAATGTCTAAATCAGAGTATTATTCAGCAAGCAGAACATCTAAGAACACTATCAGATGGTAAAAGTCACTAATGATGGCAGATTAATAGCTGAATATAAAGTACAAAAAAAACAACACAGTCAAAATATTTGCAATGCAAAAAAAAAAATACTTTCAAGAAAAAATATTAGCATCCTTAAACAGTACTAAACAGATGTGGCAAATAGTTCATCAAATCACTGGAAAAATGAACAATAAAATTGCAGTAACTCGAATAAATTACAATGGAAAGGTCTTAAATAATGAGTATGACATCTCAAATGCGTTCTGTGAATACTTTAGTAATGTTGCTAATAATATCGTAAGCAATAGTCTGCAAGACACTAGTTGTAGTAACTGTATAGCGCCGAAAATAATACTGAACAGTATGTATTTCACAGATGTAACCGAGCAAGAATTATTAGATACAATAGTTAATTTGAATAATAAAAATTCAGCAGGTGTGGACGAAATTCCAAAATCATTTATAAAGAAGACAATAAAGCATTTTTCTGCTATATTAACATTTCTACATTAACTGGTGCATTGAAAACCGGTTTAATAGTGCCAGTTCCTAAAAAAGGTGATCTAAAATGCGTTGAAAATTATAGACCAGTCTGCATACTCACAGTTTTCTCTATCATTTTTGAAAAATTAATTGCAAAAAGAATAATGAATTTTCTAATGAAGTATAATCAGTTGGCGGATGAGCAGCATGGTTTTCGACCAGGTCGTTCTGCAGAAACAGCTGCATGTGAATTTCTAAATTATGTACTCAAACAACAAGATGAAGGCAAGTATGTTATAGGTCTTTTCTTTGATCTCACACGTGCATTTGATTGTGTTAATCCTAACCTCATGGAACCTAAATTATTTAATGTTGGCATTAGAGGTAAAATATGTGACTGGCTAATATCATTCATGCAGCAACGAAAATAAAAACCAAAATCAATAATGCCACATCAAAAGAACATGTGTGCGAATTAGGTGTACCGCAGGGATCAGTTCTGGGCCCCTGCTTTTCAGTGTGTTTATCAATGACCTTCCGAAATACATAACCAAAGCTAAAGTAATACTTTATGCAGATGACACCACAATGGTGGTTGAAGCTAAATCTCCAGAAGAGCTTCAGACCAAAGTAAACATAGTGATAGAACAATTTTGGCAGTGGTGTGCAAGAAACAGATTAGTTATTAATATAGCTAAAACAAAATGTGTTTACTTTTATAAAATAAGACACCTAGGCACCATCGATATTAGGCTGAATAAATCAAAGGTTGAAATATGTGAAAAGTATTATTCTTGGGAAGTTACATAGATGCTAAATTGAACTGGCAAGCAGACATAGATAATCGATGCAAAAGATTAACAAATCATATTATATGTTAAAAACTATGAAGCAATACTTAAGTGAACCCCAAGCTTTAAACGATATTACGCATTGGTATATACGCATCTAAGCTATAATATTATTCTCTGTGGGCAAGCCACTGAAATGAAAAGATTACTAGTATCACAAAACGAATTATTAGGCTGCTATTTAACCTAAATGCCAGAGCTAGCTGTAAATTAGTTTTAAAAAAAAAATCTTGACAGTTATTGGGATATACATATATAAAATATCGTTATATGTAAGACAAAATATTAAAATTTTCGTACTCTCTCATCTATACATGAACATGAAACACGCCAAGAACACCTTCTTTATCAAGAACAATTTCACAATGTTTATTATGCAAAATCGCCGATACAAGCTGGCATTAAAATATACAATGCTATTCCAAATTATATAAAAGAAGCAATCAATTTTAAAACATATAAGCATTTACTAAAAGAATTCCTATATGATAAGTCGTTCTATAGCATTAAGGAATACTTTAATATACAATAGAATATGAATAAGAGTTTAATGACTTATCACATCCTGTATATAGGCAAAGTGCTGAATAAATTCTTATCTTATCTTATCTTATCCATGTGAATAATTTATGTATTTCCTGTTTATTTAACTTTTTATAAATTTTCCGATTATTACGCAATTTATGCATTGGTGACGTCATGGTAGTTGGCAACGCGGAATCTGTAATAAGGTTCGCGCTTCCGGCCGCCAGGGCGTTGCATTGCTTTCGTATTCATTGCGCTTGCGTGATGTATTTATGAACTCTTAAACTGTATTACCGACTTCGTAAACTGTTTTATCGACCTTTAAATGGTAAGAACTATCACCAAGTAAATTGTAATAAGATGCTACATACAACTGATTTTTGGAAATCATCTTTTTGCAAACAGTTGTTTCCTTTGTTAAGCTAAATTCAAGTGCATGGCTTGTTATTAAGAAATGTTTTTAAATCGTTTAAGAGTGGGTTATCCTTGGTTTGTAGTTTTTGTTTCCATTCACAACGAATGCCGTGTGGGAACTTTAATATCCTCAATTAAATTATCATCATCCCATTGTTCTACGGGACACTCAAGGGACGATAGGGCTCAGAGATGTGTAAAAACATCCAGTAGTTTTTCAGTAGCATGATGCGAATCTTTTGTGATATTCGAAAATTCAAACAATCCTTTAAATGAGATTTAGTAATTATACGCTTATTTTCAAATCTTTCATGAAGTATATTTAGAGCAACTTTGTAATTAGATTCCGTTACCTCGAGGAATTTTAAAACATCATATGCTGCATAATTACTTGAAATTGAGCACCTCGTGTATTCCAGCTTTTGGATTTTGGGAATTGTAGGGTTTGAATCAATTAAAACATAGAACGTATGGAAGTATAAAAACTCGCCATACCAACCCCTAAAATTGGCGAGCGAGACGACGATTTGATGATTGCATGGGATTGCACTATCAGTTATATTTACCCTTTCTTTTGAAATTATTTTAGTCGAATCTATTTTTAATTTTGAAAACAATTGATGCGCCATCTTCTAGAAAATATTGATTGAGTTGTTCTGCAAAATTATCGAAATTTTTTTCTAAAAATGAATTATAACTTTATGGATTGTTCACAAATCGCAAATTGAAGTTTAATTTTATCGATTTGTTCAGGAGACTGTAAAATCCGCAAGTTGTTAGTGTATAATTGTTAAATTACAATATTATTTCTCAGTGGAAACTCCCTTGCTGTGGTATCCTAAAGAAAAGTAAATTTCTCAAAATAAAATACTCCTTCCAAATATGACTATTAGTAGGTTAGCTGGATATTTTTTACAAATCACTGGTTTTAACTATTTTCTAAATCAACCTAAACTTTACTTCTATTAACATAAAAATAATGTGATTATACATGCACCTATTCTTTTCTAAAAATAAATCTAACCCTGTAATCTAGTTAGATGTTGCTGAACTAAAGAAAATCTTAGAAACAATACTAAAATCTATTTGTCGCTCCAAATTACAAGATATTAGTAAACCTCAAAACATTGGCAATGTACTTCATCAAAACAAAAAAACAGTTAAACATTAACTTTGTGCTATATCAGTGTTCTTTCCAAAAATTACTAAATTTAATATTTTTAATACCCTCAATTTCACTAATGGCTCTGGCATCTCAAATCGCTAATTAGTCCAGCCAAATAATTATTTTCATTTAATTACTTATTACCAAAACACTCACAATTAACATTTAAAAATCCATAATATTGTTTTTATAATGTTACAGAAAGCTTTTTACTTCCAAAATTTCCAGCCATTATCAGGAGTTTTCCTCATCATTTAGTAAAAGTCTATACACAGCAGCTCCACGATTCCAAAATATGTCCCACAAAGTTCCAATTGAATGGAATTATTCCTTCTCCTTTGTTTGAAAATATTTTCCAACATTATATCTGTGCTCGCTCGCTCGTTGATGAACATGCCATGCCCCTTGCAGAGGTATTTCTTATTCCATGTCGATCGCCGCCTATTCCATTCGGCAAATGCCATACAATTTTTTGTACATTCCCCCTATACAAACTCACTTCAATTCAACCCCAGCCATCCTGTTGTGCTCATGCATTGTTATATCCCGTCGGTGCGGCACGTACGCCACTACAGTCAGTTGGTAGCAATGTTAAATAATTATAAAAATGACGCGCAAATAAAAGATTATGTCATATCAATTATATAAAATTACTCCATCGCATAAAAAAGAAAACGAGGACGCTACTTACATAAATTGCAGGGCTTCTCACCGCACTACTCCGTGATGCTACAGCAGGGCTCCATTGATCTTTCGGGCGTGGGTATTCGTTGACCTGGTCAAATACAAATTCTTTTGTCTTTTTTCTATCTGTAGAGGGGCAACAGGAACACTGGTTTAAGGAACGATAATCAAAGAGAAGGCAAAAGGATCCTACATAACAAAAAAAAGACACGATAAGACACAAAGATAACTACATATTTTCCAGACTCCCTCACCAGTCACGACACGACCCCACACCTCTCCGGAAATTCCCCCCTTGTTCGCACACCGCGTCGGCGCAATCTCGCGCAACGCACTCTCTAAAGTGACGGAAATACGTGCAAGTTTTTTTAAATCCTTGGCGCGAAATTCTTACAAATTAAAACTAAATAAAAAATGTTTAGTGCCGATTTCGGCACGTAACAGCATATTTCAACAAGCCTGGTGGTCCTCTCATTGTAAATCATATTTTATTACGGTCAGCGTTTGCTTGATACAATGTTTCAAGTTTACTTCTGCTTATTTCATCATTTGCACACTTTTAGCCTATTACAATGAAATGATGAAAAATGACATTCTTCCACTATGGAATTTTGTGCTTATAATTGGTTTATTTACATTGTTGTGGTTTAAAATAATTAAAAATCCATTATTTATGTTTCCCTACATATTTAACAGAAATAAAACGTTACCTTTGTGGTTTTCAGTTCAGTTGGAATAAAAATATAATTTACTTGCAAATCTTGTTTATAAATGCTATTTTACATGAAAATTAAAATTATACAGGATGCTTCAATAACAAGTTAAGTCCATTTTAAATTAAATTTTAGTTTTGTCGTATCTAATGTATGATTAACGTAATGCATTGTGTTACAAAACCTAAAATAAAGAAAAGTAAATTTAAACATTTTAATTTTTATAACGGTTACATCAAAAGTGGAACGTCAGTTTAAAAATTATATGGTTTGTAAATAGTGTTTTGCAAAAATCTGATAGATGCAACATTTCAAAAACATGTTCTATTAAATGTTTGCTAGTTGTATAAAATGTAATAGTTATTATACGTTATTTGTTTTAGGGAGGAAGACGGGATTATGGAATATGTCCAAAGTTTAAATTTAGATCTTGAAGAGGAGGAACGTGAATGTCAAATGAGAATTCAAAGGTAAGTTTCCTCCTTTCTACTATTTTTTATTGTTTGATATACTATTTTCACTTTCATATTTGCCAAGTTGTACGATAAGCAGAATTTTAATGGAAGCATATATCTAATAGAAGAAATATATTTAATGTATACTCAATGGCAAGAGTAAAGTTTTATAATCTATAAGAAATGGGTAATCTGAATATGTTCTAATAATCAAAATAGTTAACTGTTTCAATAATAAAACGGAAATATATATTGTAACGAAACTTTTTTTACAATGCCAGTTCTTTATTAGCTTATTATAGAAGCTGTGCATTATGTCACGAACATTTAAAAAATAACTTTCTATAAACTTATACTTGCGATCTAATTAGTTTAATGCCAATTTGATTCTGATCAATTGCTTCAATTCTTCAAGATATTCGATTAGGACGGTATTATTATTATTGTTTACGATAGGTTGAATAACTGCGTGAAACACTAATGTTTTTAATGCAGATAATGAAAACGACACACACTTGGGCAAGAATGTGCCCTATTGTAAGGCGCGAAACGGTCATCTTAATGTAGAACTTGCTACGTACATGTATATAAATAATTTTCTGGAAGACAAAGTATTACTAAAAATAGACTTCAAAAATGCATTCAATTCTTTACATAGACACATATTTTTTAACAAACTTAACAATCATATTTCAAATTTGTCTTATGTTAAACAATGTTATGCAAACTTTTCTTTTTGCATTTGATAGTAATACACAGTTCAGAACGAGGACTACAACAAAGAGATCCATTAGCACCATCTCTATTCTGCTTATCCATTAATGATCTAATTAAATAAATAAACACTGAATTCAATGTTTGGTACCTGGTTGATGGCTGCATCAGTGGTAATGTTATATCAGTTTTTGAGTGAAAATACTAAATGTTAAACTCAATACCACCGAAAGGTTACAAGCATCAGCACCTGTTAAAACAGGTGTTTTATGAATTTGTACGTCCGATTTACCTGCACCACCAACATTTTTATCTTCTATTAATGCTTTATGGCCTTCAATATAATGTATTTTTAGGAATTTTAAATATATTTCAAATAAAACATTATACTTGGAGACAGAAGTCTTGGACATCTAAAACAAAAATATTTAATATCTCACATAACAAATCTGTCCAGAAGGAATGGGACAAACCTTTGTTGGATATAACTTCAGAAACATTGATCGAATCTGCTTCAAATCATATACATAAGGCACGTATTCTAGCTGTTTTTCAAAATATTCAGGCATTTGATTAAGCCTTTCCCTCAGCTTCTTTAGGGATATTGGATAACAATTCTTTTAGAATAGATGTAGGACTTACGACTAGGCACGAAATTATATACACCACATACATGTATTTGTTGTACTGAAGTAAATGAATTAGTCATTCATGGACTTAGTTGTTATCTCAGCGCAGGTCGCCATATACGTCATAAAAACATAAATGATTTAATAAAACGTGCACTGGTCTCAGCCGATGCTCTTCTATTCTTGAACCTCATTATTTGTTTATTGAAGACTGCAAAAGGCCAGATGGAATTAGTTTAGTACCAGAGAAGGTAGGAAAACCACCAATATGGAATTTTACTGGATGTGACACACTTGCTACTTCGCATGTAATTTCTTGTTCAAATAAACCTGGCTCGGATGCAAATGCTGGTGAAAACATATAAATGAAATAATATTCTTCATTATTAAATTTATATCTATTTTATCGTGTTTTGATTGAAACCCTTGGTGTGTTTTTGGAGAACAAGGTTTGCAATTCTTAAAAGAAGTTGGCAAACAAATTGCAGACAACACATACGAGAATAGAGCCACTAAATTTCTACTACAGAGAATCACCTTAGCAATTCAAAGAGGAAATGCTATTTCTGTTTTTGGAACAATTCCATCTAAAAAATTTAATGAATTATTCATTCTACCTGCAAAATCTTCCAATAATAACACATACACTAACAATTTTACAATTAATAAAAAAGTACTATAAATTAATAATCATGTATCTGATGTGTGCTGTTCAAATTTAATTGGTAGCCAAAGTAATGATGATAGTTCTACTATAAACAAATTGACAAAAAATGAAAATATATTTAAAACATAACTAAATGATTGTGTAGCCATAGATTCGACGACAATAGAGACAATTCACATTGATAATATTTCTGAAAGCATAACTGTGGGAATTTGTTGATTAATACATTTATTGATAGTTGTAACTCTAGTTTTGGTAATCCAGTGGACAGGAGTGAACTTTGACTGATTTGAAAGATTGTGTTTTTAGATAAATATTCTGGTTGTGTATTACAATTCAGTTATTTACTTGAAAGTTTGTTACATTTAGAAACTATTTAAGAGAAGCAAGGTTGTATGGTAGTAAGGCATACAGTAAGTTATTGTAAAATTGTTACTATTATTCATTTAAAATTGTTAGGAATTTGAGCTGCTTCATAAAGAGCCAACTTGCTGTGTTTCTAATCTGAACATCGAGTGGCAAAGGAACTCTTCAGTGCTGCTGCAAACAGCCCTTGTCAGTTGACCGCAACCCCAACATTTTCAAATTTTGTTGGAACTTTTCCAGTTGATATATATTATCTAAACAAACACGATAAACCAACCCGTAGTTCAAGAACGACGTAACTGTTGTCCTGTCTGCAATAAATCTTACCGCAGCTATGAATGGTGGAATGCACTCTTGCTCGCAAATGGCTTCACTACGAGTGTGTCAATGTGAATGACAGTGTGGCCGGCATTAAAGATTGGAAGTGTCCTAATTGCCTAGAATCAAGTACTTCTTGGTCTCCCGCTGATTGCAGATTCAGTCACAAGGCATTGTCAATTCCTTTATCGCAAGGGCGCAGTGAAATTGTACAGATTGAATGTAACAAGACAGATGGCATTAGCTGCCCCCAAGGCAGTGCTAGTTGCAAGATAACTAAACGTAGAGTAGCTAAGTCTCTAAGTTCAATCATTACTAGAAGCAGCAAAAGAAATCTTCAGCTTAAAGCTATTGATGATGAAATGCAAATACTTCGCAAGTGCCAGCTGCTAGCTTCAAAAAAGCCAATAAAGTCCTACACTAATGCCAGGCCTGGTATATTAATTGGTCTTGACAATTGGAAACTAGCCGTTCCACGCAAGGTGAGGGAAGGTGGGGACGGTCAACCCATGGCAGCTAAGTGCAAGTTAGGATGATCCCTGTTTGCTACCCTAAAAGTATCCCCCTTAGAAGGAGAATCTTTTTCGATTCATACTTATCATGTATGTGAGTGTGAGTGTGAGTCGAATGAGCTGCCAGATCTACACGAATTAGTAAAAAGCTTTTTTTGTAGAATCGCTAGGCGTATCAATACCGAGGGATGTGACCGTGGCTCAGGAGGGTCGCCGAGCAAATGAAATAATGAACGCCTCAATGACTAAGATCGGCAACCATTACAAAATGGGATTAATATGGAAATACAAGTTGACTATACCAGGTAGTCGACCAATGGCCTTTAAGATACTCACTCAGATGTTTGGAACATCGTCTACTGTCTGACCCTAAACAAGCAAGGAATATGGATCTAAAGATTAAGGAGTAGCCCTAAATCCTCAGCCATCCAATACCAGCACTGTAAATATAAGTGTGGGTACAGAAAGCTCAGCAGAAAATATCCTGGGTCTATGGTGGAGATTAGATACGGGCGAATACACATTTTCACGTTGTTACAACAAGAAAGTAGAAATAATTAAGTGTGGTTGCAAGCCATCTAAACGTGAGGTTTTAAGTGTCTTGATGTCAATTTATGACCCAATCGAACTAGTTGCCAACTTTGTGGTTTACCTTAAAATTCTACTACAAGTAATATGGCGTAGTCGTGTTGACTGGGACGAATCAATCCTGGATGAACACTATATCAAGTGGCAAACTTGGATAGGTCTGCTACCAAGAATAGAACAGTTGCGTATTCCTAGATGTTACCTTCAGCGGTTTGGTAGCTGGGATGGTGTTATATCGCAGATGCACTTTTTTGTTGATGCAAGCGATAATGCTAGTGCTGCTGTATCGTACTTGCGCATCGAAAAAGATTTCATTGTGGAGTGTGTTTTACTGGCAGCTAAAACTAGAGTAGCACCTTTAAAACTGATCACCGTCCCGCGTTTGGAATTAGATGGTTCCATGCTAGGAGCTAGACTTGCTAAGTCATTAAACAAGCATCTAATCTCAGCATAATGCCGTCTAAAACAATTTATTGGACAGACTCTGAAACTGTTTTGAATTGGATCAGAAATTAGGCAAATTCGTTGCATATAGAGTTGCAGAAATTCAGGAAAATTCTTGTGTGGCAAGTTGGCGTTATGTGCCATCTGCACTTAATGTCGCTGACGAGGCCACAAAATGGTCATCGACTCCGAAAATGGACACTAGCTGTTGCTGGTATAAGGGCCCGGACTTTTTGTATGAATCTGTTGGCCCGAGAACAACAATAAAAAGATCGAAGCACAAAAGGTGACAGCTTTCGTGCATATAGTAGCTGAACGGCTTATAGACCTACAACGCTTTCTTAGCTTCAACAGATTGTTAAGATCTGTGATATATGTTTTCCGAGCTGTGAGGAACTTTAAAGCTAAATGCTCAAAAGATTTGTTACTGAACGGTAGTCTAAGTGGTGCTGAATTGCTAAAGGCAAAACAATTGTTGATATCAATGACACAAAAAGAGTGTTATGGAGAATATATTAACTATTTGTCCAAGAAATTGCCAAATCTTATGCTTACGCCGACGGTACTACCTTCAAGTCCGTTATATAAATTGTCTGTCTACTTGAATGAAACTGACATTTTGAGAGTACGTGGAAGAATCGGCGCTGCTGTCTGTATTGAGTTTGATACGAAACGTCCAATAATTTTACCTCGTAAGCACGACTTGACTCGGTTGATCCTTACACATTATCATGAAGCCTATTTACATCGAAACCACGAAACAGTTGTTAATGAAATACACAAGAGATATTTTGTTCTAAGGCTTCGGGTCGAGCTGAATTCAATTAAGAGAAACTGTCAAAAATGCCATTTAATGTTTGCACGACCTCTACAGCCTGAAATGTCTCCACTTCCAGATGCACGTCTATCCTGTTATAGTGAACCCTTTACTTTCGTCAGTGTAGATTATTTCGAACCTATGCTAGTTGTAGTAGGTCGAAGAAAAGAGAAGCGATGGGGCGTGTTGTTTACTTGTTTGACAGTCCGAGCGATTCATATTCAAGTAGCATATAAATTAGATGCTGATCACTGCATTCATTCTCTGTATACGGGATTTTATGGCCAGAAGAGGGCAACCCCGAAAGATGTTTAGTGACAGTGGAACTAATTTTGCTAGTGAGTGCATTTTGAAGGAAGAGCACAAAAACTCGAACACGCAAAAAATTGTTGAGAGATTTTGTTAGTCCTGATTTAGAACGGCATTTCAACCCACCAGCATCGCCACATATGGGTGGCACTTGGGAACGATTAGTTAAAGCAACTAAGCTTGCTGTTTATGGCATCCTTACTACTCAAACTCCAACTGACTCATTACTACGTAGCTGTCGTATAGCAGCAGAAAACATTGTCAATTCTAGGCCACTGACATACCTGCCTTTAGAAACCGAACATTCAGAAGCACTGACTCCTAACCACTTCTTGAGACTATCCATCGGTGGGGATAAGCCAATGGTACGGATTGTGCCAAAGTTTTGTGCAATAATTATAGTTATGGGGAACAATTTGATAACCGATGTTGGAAAAGATTTATTAAAGAATATCTGTCGGAATTATTGCTGTGCGGTGAATGGCACAAACCGCAACTACCGCTAGAAATCAATGATATTGTGTTAGTCGTTGATAAAGACAACCCTAGAAACATCTGGCCGAAGGGAAGACTACTGCAGGTTCGTAAAGCAGCAGACGGACAAGTAAGGAGTGCTGTCCTACAAACTACAAACGGCATACTAGAGCGCCCAGTGGTAAAACCAGTAAAATTGTAGGTGGGAGTGCCAAAATAGTTGCGCACCAATAATCGTTAAAATGGTGCACCGGGGGGGACTGTTGGGATTTGTTGATTAATACATTTATTGATAGTTGTAACCCTAGTTTTAGTAATCCAGTGGGCAGGGGTGAACTTTGACAGGTTTGAAAGATTGTGTTTTTAGTTGATATTCTGGTTGTGTATTACAATTCAGTTATTTACTTGAAAGTTTGTTACATTTAGAAACTATTTAAGAGAAGTAAGGTTGTATTGTAGTAAGGGATACAGTAAGTTATTGTAAAATTGTTACTATTATTCGTTTAAAATTGTTAGGAATTTGAGCTGCTTAATAAAGAGCCAACTTGCCGTGTTTCTAATCTGAACATTGAGTGGCAAGGGAAGCCTTTAGTGCTGCTGCAAACAGCCCTTGTCAGTTGACTACAGGTAATTGACCGCAACCCCAACAATAACGAATACTAATTTTTCAAACAAACGCGGCTTAGCAAATTTAGGCAATAGTTCTTTTCAATTCCGTAATTTTGGATAAATACCGTACTTATTACAATTGCTTCTTGAAGTGTATTTATTTTCGTATCCTAAATAAATACAAAAATTTCAATAGTTAATCACTCTGTAAAAACGTCAATGAAAAATGCAGAGGAATTTTCATAAATATTATATAAGATATTCAAAAGAACGTAAGACAGTATATTAGCTCTCAGATTCGCTGGCTCATGAAAATTAGATAGACCGTTCGATCGTTTTAAGCAGTTGGCGTTTCCCCGTCTTCGAGTCAAGATGTTATTCTTTATAAGAGGGAAAGCTGATCGAAGAATTGCCATTTTGGTAATAGTGAAGTTTTAGATACAAGAATGTGACCTAAAGGTTTCTAAAGATCCATCGATAGTAAATAAATTATTAAATTTAATGTGTAGTAATTTCGATTTCTTCAGTGCTATATGGATATTTATATAAATAGATATATTTGAAGGGAAATATATTTGAAGAGAACACTTAATTAAAATACACATGAAACATGCTAGGAGTACATAGTTCATTTTACGCTGATTCAAACAAACATTTAAATTTACGGAAGTACATTAGCAAGGATGCAGTGATTAAACTTCTAATAATAAACTAGGACATCAAACAGGTATCATTCTAAAAATGCACATGTTATTGAAAATGCTGTATTTGGAGATTTCTACATGTCCCGTTAGAATCGTCCACGCTCATTTTTAACATGGAATCCTTTTGAGGCCCTTTGTTCTAATTGTTAAGGAAACCTGCTTTTCTGACTGGTTAGTAACGACTTGTAAGATTTAAAACCTTGGCAGTCGACAAGTTTTTGTACTCCATAAATTGTGTCGTTTTGGAACAATCTGCTTTTTGTCTGTTTATTAGGAATAAACCTTAAAATTAATTATATATTTTGATAATTAACATGTGACATTTTTAAGTAATGACATAAGGGATAAAAAATAGTATCTTTAGTACCGTGATATGAATTTAATTTAAGGAAACTTCAATTTGTTTTTTTTTTTTAGAAATAATATACGTTGGTGTATAATGCCTTTGATTGAAATTAAATTCAAGTTTAAGATATGAACTTTTGTGATTTCAGTATAACATCTATTGAGATATAAAAGTAAATTAAAGAAAGCTTAACAGTAGTAATTTTATTGATTGAATCTAAACTATGATAAAGAAATTTAAATTCTAACATAGGTTATATGAAGCATTAATTACCATTCTTGTTTAATTAAATATAGAAACATTGCTCTTGTAAACCATCCACAGGCCTGAATTTGGTTTTGCTAAATAGAATTGTAGTTTTTTTTTTTGGTCGATTATTTAGCGACACTTAAGAATTACATGAACTTTTAATTTGAAATAACAGATCCAATTTTCTAAGTATCTGTTTACTAAATTTCTACCAAGACTAAATATACTTATGTTGAACATTTATGATATTTTATTTCTTGAACAACACAAAGATCTTATAAATTTCAATAAAAGTCTAAGAAAATTGACTTTAGTTATTTTCAGAAGTCGATTGAATGAGAATTTATTATCCAACAATAATAATATAAATTTCAATAAATAAATTTCAACCGTCTAAAGAGACAAAAAATCTGTGTTTTTCGTGCGATATGTGTAGAAATTTATATTGTAATGATTGTTCTGGGCTTAGTGCAACAGAAATAAGATGTATGGCATTAAATGGCAGAATACTAAAGTTCAATTGTAAATAATGTCGAAATTACGATCTGGTGAAATTGCTGCAAAAAAGTATTAAAGACAAAGAAGATACCATAATTGATAAAAATATCATCAGTATGCTCAAAGACAAGATAAAAGAAATGGAAAAAAGCTCTAAGCAAACATATGCAAATATTTTTAGTAAAAAAACTGAAGTCTCAAGCTAATTCTTATAAAGTGGTCAGTGTTCCAGTGGTTATAATTAAGCCGACCAGCATACAGAGCTCACTTAAAACTAAAGAAGAGATACAAAAAAAAGTAGATCCAAATGCTATAAATGTGTCTATCTATTCGGTAAAAGAAATTAATAATGGAGGAGTTTTAATAAAATGTAGCTCTGAAGATGAAGCAAATAAGCTTAAGAGAGCGGCGGAGTCTAAAAACTCTTCAGTTAAATATGATGTTACTGTCTCAAGTAATAAGGTCTCGTGTAAAAATAATTGTTAATAATAGCAAAAATTTAACTCGAGAAGAGTATATGAATTGTATAAGAAATCAAAATGAGTTCATAACCCCTGGTGATAATCTTAACATAACTTACATTAAATCTATCAATAACAAAAAGCACATCATATTTGCCGAGTGCTCAGGTGAACTATTTAGTAAATTTATGGCCACAAAAAAAGTTTATATACAGTGGGAACGTTGTGCAATCTTTGAGGACATGTCTGTTGTCAGATGCATGAACTGCTGTGATTATGGTCATAAGGTAGCCAACTGTAAGAACAAACTAACGTGTATTTTCTGTGGTGAATGTCATAAACTCAACGAATGTCCTAAGGATTTTAAAAAATGCCGCAACTGTGTAAATGCAGTATCCAAGTATAATTTAAAATACGATATTCATCATGAAGCAAATAGCAGTGAGTGCCCTACATACAAATACCATATTATGAAAATGAGAAGTAGAATTAATTATTCCTGTAAGTAACCCTGTAAGTAATATGTATCTATAAAGTTGAGTTATGTTTATGTTTCACTTTTATATTACTATCTTTTTTGTATTGGTTAATTATACTGTCAGAATAGAGTAGTCATCCAATTAATTTTATTTTAGTATACTTAAAACTTCTTATTAATAATTATAAAATTTCATGGCTAATTTAGAGTTATCAATATTAGATGAAATAGACAGGAATATACAGTCTGATATTTCAATTTCTATGCAGGTGGATGACATTGATGATTTTAAAAATAATATGCTAACCTTAGAACCTATGTTTCAAATACTTCATCTTAACATTAGGGGAGTTTACTGTCATTTTGATGAGCTCTTAGTTTTTTTAGAATCCTGTAGGCATTATTGTGCTTGGTGAAACCAGAGAAAATTTCAGTCTGGAACAAATTGCAATACCTGGGTTTAATACAATATACAAGAACAGCACCATCAACAAAAATGATGGACTAGTATTATTGATTAATAGAAAAATTGTCTGTGAAATAACGCATATAGTTCTGCCGCTCTCTATGATAACTATATCCAGAGTACTATTTGAATGTGGCAAGGTAACATGCAACATTATGGCATGTTATAGGTCACCCTCAACTTCTGATGATGATTTTTGGATTGATTTAGAAAATTACTTAACAAATGCTTCTGACAAAAATGTAAATATCCTTATAGAGGATTTTAATATAGATATTAGCGATATATCAGTTTTATCTAATAGTTATATATCAATATTAATGTCTATGGGTTACAAATCCTATATAAACACATGTACTAGAGTAACTAACACATCAAACAGCTGTATTGATGATATCTTTGTAAAGACTAATATTAACAAAAACCAATTTAAAATAAATTCGTCAGTAATAAATCATAATATAACTGATCACTATCCTGTATATTTGCAAATTATGAATGAAAATTCTGTTTCACCTAAATTGATCACTGAAGTAAAACATAAAATAGATATTGCTAGTTTTTCTCGTCAAATATGTCAAGTAAATTGGAAAGCTGTTTTAGAAAGCAACTCCCCATGTGATGCATGGTCAGCTTTTATCAAAATTTTCAACAATGTATATAAAAGTAGTCAAATCACTGAGCTTAAAAAGGTAAAATATAAAAAGTTAAAAGCCCTGGATATCCTATGCAATCATCGTATCAATAAAAAGAAGAGATCAAATGAAGAAGCAGGTCGTAGCTCATAAAAATAATGCCAGGCTTTTAGAAAATTATAAAGTTTATAGAAATCAACTTAATAAAGTTATTAAGGAAGCAAAAAGATTATATTATGTTAGTCAAATTAATAATAGTGCTGGAGATATGAAGGAATTATATAAAATTATACAAGATGTAACCAGTCATGCAGCTATGACAAGGACAACTATTTCTATTACAGATGAGGATGGAATTCATTTTACATCTGATCATGATGCTGCGAATTTTTGCAATAATTATTTTACCAATATCGGTACTGATATGGCATCCAGAATATCTGAACCACTAAGTGATGTAAAAAATGTATATCCTAGCGTTAAAGACTCAATGTTTCTTTTCCCAGTAAAAAAAAATGAACTTATTGGTCGTTAAAAAATGACGCTGCACCTGGCCATAATGGTGTTCGGGTACAATTGATAAAAATGTATCATGAATTCTTAATTGATCCTCTGTTGCATATAATTAATCTAATACTTTTACATGGTGAGGTACCCCATGATTTTAAACTGGCTATTGTAGTTCCTGTATTTAAATCTGGAAAGGTTACTAACATTAGCAACTATAGACCCATCAGTTTAACTACTGTTTTCTCAAAAATATTTGAAAAATGTTTAGTAAAGAGGTTATTTGACTATCTTGAAAGGTTAAATATATTAAGCTCTCGACAATTTGGTTTTAAACCAGGTTTAAGTGTTAATGATGCCATCTTTGTATTAGTAAGTATAGTAAAGGATAAACTGGAACATCAAAATAAATGTATTGGCATATTTCTAGATCTGGCAAAAGCCTTCGACACAGTACCTCACCATGGGTTATTAAATGCTCTCAGCCAGTATGGTGTGAGAGGTGTTGCCTTGAAGGTCTTTGTAAGTTATCTTACTAATAGAATACAGAAAGTTCGAATTGGAAATGAATACAGTGTCGGAAAACATGTTCAAATTGGTGTTCCGCAAGGAACTGTTCTTGACCCGCTTTTGTTTATAGTTTACATTAATTCTATGATTGCTTCGGCAAACATACACGGTGACATAATCTCATATGCGGACGATACTGCTCTTATTTTTAGTGATCCCACATGGATTGGTGTTAAACATAGAGCTGAGGATGGGATGGAGAAAATAAAAAATGGGCTAGATCATAACAAATTGTCGCTAAATATAGAGAAAACAAAATATCTTGAGTTTTCACTTACTGAAGCTAGTAGACCTGATTACTCGACTATAAATCTCCTAAATTCTAATAAAACAATTAATGAAGTTCAAACTATCAAATATCTTGGTATATTAGTGGATAACCACCTTAAATGGACACCCCACATTAATAATCTGGTAACTAAAATTAGACATTTTATCTATAAGTTTTATGAACTTAAAAGAATTCTAAGTATTAAATTACTAATTCTTGTTTATAAAGCCCTATTTGAATCACTATTACAATTCGGAATCATAATATGGGGAGCTTGGTATAAGAATGCATTGCATCCTCTAAATATTATACAGAACTACATCTTTAAAATAATATTCTGTAAACCTAGATTATATCCAACATATATTATGCTATATTCTAAAAATATACTAAATATTAGAATGCTTTATTTTTATAATGCCTGTAAGTTTATTTTTAGAAATAAGAAATTGAGGAATCTGATTGCTCATAAATATGTTACCAGCATAGTTAAAAATGCATGTATCTCTGTTCAATTTTTCCAAAAGCAAGCAAATAGATTATTCATTACAAGTTTGGGCGTAAAAATCTATAATATATTACCTAATAAATAGCATTAGGAGCTTAACAAATGATAAGCAATTTTCCGTAAAATATAAAGAGTTTATATATGCTAATTATTTAAGGTGTTTAGATGCTTTATGATTAAAATATTAAAAACACCTGGGGCTTGTCAGTTATCTTTAAACGTACCTAGCCATTAAACCTTTCTCTGTGTTTTCTGAGTTCTATTGACTTCAATTTGCAGGTGCCTTTAGAATAAACTAGCACTATATTTTTATATATATTGATATACTAATTATTATAGTTCTAGTCTTGGCCTTAATGGCTTTAATAAATATGACTGCGTTTTCTTAAATAATATGTTGATATTTTGATTCTGCATTAGTTTTAATTGTAAAACTGTTGCACATACAGACCCATTTGGGTCTAAGTGCAAATTTATAAATCTCAATGTTACACTTATACTGTAGATTGGTTGTAATTATGTTTTAATTGAACACTGTATCTATACGAAATAAATAAAAAAATTAAAAAAATAAGTATATAACCCATATATGCTGTTTTCATGTCTTACGCAAAGATTACCACAGTATGCTGGGGGCCAACAGCATGACACATAAATTAATACGACATCTGCTAGAAAAATTAAGACTTAATCGTAGAATAGATTCATCTTCTGGTTAAGATAATAAAAGAAAATTTATAAAATTTCATAAGCAGCAAACATGTAAATTACCATTACCCGCTGAACAAATTTTTCAGGGTGCCTTAGTTCATTACAGTGTCAAGATTGTATGCATATTTTATGCAGAGGATTCTTTCTTGATTTTTAGTTTATCAATATTGGAAAAACGTTTCACCAGCATTATGCAAAGCAAAAAAAAATGGAGGAATTTAAATCATGAAAACGTCAAAATTACCGAAGAGAAAATAAGGGTTTTAAAAAAGAACAATCTAATAACATTCAAGTTTCCACTGAACAATTTAAAGAGAACTGTTCAAAATATGAATCAAATTCTGACACAGAAGATAATAGAAGAAAACACATTAAAACATAAAAACGTCTCTCCTAATAGTAGAATACCTATCGCCACATTGGAATCTATTGCTCAAGATATTCAAGATAATTTATCATCTAGTAAAACAATTATTGATATAAATAGAACACTTTGTAAACGTAATAGTGCTGTTAAACAAATTAATTGTAAATTTGATGGACGTGATTCGCGACTTGGCTTTTGTAAACGATTAAAAAATTTATATAAAAATAAGTTTGGAAAAATTATCTTTATTCAATGATTATGAATCTTCCATTCTTAATGACGATATGAAAACTAACAATACCTATACAATTTTCGATATATGTCAAGATAAAAAAATGGACGAAGGCCGATAAAAATAATCCATGGGGAATCGGTACAATGCCAAGATACCAATATGAAAAAGGCGAATATTCTTTGCAATCTTGTTTAAGCGAGAATTCACGTCCTGTGATTTTCTTACTAGAAATAATAAAATAAACTGCGTTTTGTGTACAAAGAGACATGGTGGACCTAATAAAAGAAATGTTTATATAAGTGCTACTAAGCAAATTTTAATATCTCATCCACCTGCTGTATTGATTTTGCATTTAATGCATTTTCAGGTTTGAAGAGTCGATCTGCAAACATAAATAATCATGTTTTATTCTCTACTCTATTGGATTTAACACTGTTTTGTTCAAAGCGATGTTAAAATCTCCCAATGTTCAATTTTAATCAAACTAAAGTGTTATTTATGTACATTATATGGTGTTGTGCAACATAGCAGCTCACTTCACAATAGACATAATGCATATGTAAAAATAAGAACTCGGTTAGAAAGCTATTGTTCCTATGGCAATTTTTATCGAAAAATTAAAAAACAACTCCTGTCTCACCACGTATAGGTGCTAAAGCTATTGCCGAAATTCCATTGGGAAATTGGTATTGTGTTAATGACTCTTATATTTCAGAAGTGACCGAAAAAATGGGTTCTTTTGGCATATGCCTATATGTTATATTATGAACGAATATAAAACTGTTTGTAACCATACAGCACATAATTATTGTATTCATTTTTATTAGTTAATTAAAGTAGCATGTGAAAAGTTTAGAAATATATATTGCAGTCTGTAGACTAAACATAAAATTGTTAGTTCTTAATAATTTTATCATTTTGCTCTTTTTAGGGTAACTGAAATGCGAGACAGAACTATGCAGTCCATAAGAACTGCTATAGATGATCAAATTCAACAAAATAGGAATGCAGATGCAATTGAAATTTCTGATGATGATATGCTTGACAGTTCTACCCAATATATTTCCTCTGAAAACTTATCAGATGCTGGTAGTGACGTTTCTGTTGAGTTTGTAGGGAGGTATGTACCAGATGTTAATAATGGCAGGAATAATATTCCATCGACATCTAGAGGTCGTCACCGTAAATCAAGAATGGTATATAATTTTTAAAAAATGTACAATACATAACTTAAATTTTTTTTAGGATAAAATTTTGCATACTTCAGAACATGGCAAGAAGGACCCTGAATTACCTAAGGTAAGTTGATACATATTTTTTAACCTTGTGCACTATGAAATAATTATTTAAACTCAACGAAATTATTCGTGGGTGAGGTTTGTTGATGAAATCTGATGTTGGTACATTTAGTATGCAACGGAAATGTTAAATTGTAAAACACAAGCAAGTTAATAGCAAGCAATGGTTGTATGATTGAGAATTATTATACATCTTAATAGGAGAATAAACAAAATGGTTACGAATAACCTTTGGTTAATGTACTGTATTTTGACAAAATTGAAGAATGTTGTATATCCAGTATATCTATTATTTTGTTAATGATTCGCTCTGTCTGTAATTAATTTTCCTATTAGTATTAATTTAAATAACATGTCAATGCCTTTATTAAATAGATTAATATTCAAATCAATTAGATATTAATTCATGTAAGGTACTTCCGAAAACTTGGCACAAAAATTAAGTTGAGTGGTATAAACTAAGTCATGTAGATTGTTCCAAACTTTTACAAGAGCAAGCTCTTTGATATTTCCAATTTTGCATAAAAGTAGAAAATGAACCAATACATAAATTTTATTTAACATACATCATCACCATTAGCTCTTTAGTCTTAGTACTGGTTGGATGCATACCCTTTATTTTGAACTAACCTACACATTTCCCTGAAATTTACACAGTTTACATCTTTCAGTATCTGTGTACAATAGTCTAATCTAGAGCTACCTCTCTTTACCTCTTTCTTTCCTTTCTTTGCTTCTAATGTATTCTGCACTATTATCTCATGCCTTAGTGTGTGTCCTATTGTCCTATCTCTCCTATTTTTACTTTGAACACATCGAGTTAATATACTTGTTTATAATTTCAACTTGCCCATTTGATTCGACTATTCCTCTGGCAATAAGTGTATGTTCTACCCATATATAATTTCACTCTGAAAAATATCAGATGCTCGGTAGTGACGTTAACTGTTAAGTTCCTAGAGGTATGTACCAGATGTTAATAACTGGCAGGAATAATATTCCATCGACATCTAGAGGTCGTCACCGATAACTTCAAGAATGGTATATAATCTTGGTAAAAATTGATACAATACATAACTTAAATTTTTTAGGATAAAATTTTGCATACATTCAGAACATGGCAAGAAGGACCCTGAATTACCTAAGGTAAGTTGATACATATTTTAACCTTGTGCACTATGAAATAATTATTCTAATGGACTCATAACGAATATATCATCATGGGTGAGGTATTGTTGATGAAATCTGATGTTGGTACATTTAGTATGCAACGGACATGTTAAATTGTAATAACAACAAGTTAATAGCAAGCAATGGTTATTGATTGAAAATTATTATACCATCTTAATCGTAGAATAAACAAAATGCTTACAAATAACCTTAAGTCAATGTTCGGTATTTTGACAAAATCAATGGTGCTTGTATATCAAACTGACAGTATATGTGTAAGTTCTATGCATGTATGAACATTATAAAATTATAACTCAGCCCAGTGCATTATAAAAGTCATGTAAAGTAAGCATCTCGCTACATATAAATTATTTGCACCCATAAAATGCATCAGCACATTGACATGCACAATACACTCCTATTTATTTGTTAATGATTTGTCACTGTATGCACATGCTACATTTTCATATTTGTATTAAATTAAAACATATCGATGCACTTTATTTACATAGGTTAATATTGCAAATCATATGTAGATATTAATTCATGTAATGCACTCATCCCATGCACACGCATTGGCACAAACATTGGGTTGCAGTGGTATAACACTATGTGCACACACACACAAAGGCAAACATCTACACATGTAAAATCATGAATACTGGCTTGTCCTATGCATCTTTATATTTTTGGATACAGAGAAAAGGAACATGGTACTATTTTTTGACTTTGGTCATTGAGGGTGCTATTTACAACTTTTTTTTATAAATTAATTAGCCATAAGTTTTTATCCTCTACACCTAGGGTACAACCGACTTCGAAATCTGAAAGAACAACTCTTTTTACATAAAAAGTAGTCTTGTTTCCCTTTGATGTTCCAATCTGTTTTCAAGAAAAAACTGTTTAATTCAAATTGTTTTAATTCTTATTAATAGGATGGCAGGCCGATAATAATAATAATAAGCTTATTTTACTCTTCGACAGTCGTCATTGTGATCTGTCATAGTTTCTATTTAACAAGTCAATGAATGTATTTAAAGTATCAACACAGTGTTTCCTTTAACTATCTGCTTGAAATTTCTTCCACTAAAATATTTAGAAATGCCGTTTCATAGTGACTTTACCATTAGTGAGATGCGAAATATGGTGCGTGTTTTTTTTTTGCAAACAAATTTCAGCAGGGGTTCGGTCTTACATAAACCACATAGCCCTCAAATTAGCCGTACTTCTTCAAGCAAATCGTTTAAATTTTTTTGAAGAAATAAAGTGTGCTTTTAGAAAGGTTGGCCGTTGAAGACGCCCAAAAAAATTTGAAATAATGCCACACCAAACATTGATTTTAAATTTGTGTTGAAAATGTCTTTCGTTTACAGCATGGGGGTTTTCTGAATCCCACAAATGATTGTTTCGCCAGTTGAAAACTCCACGATGAGTAAACGTTCCCTCATCAGTACAGGGGAATCGTATTCAAAAAATCAAGATTCATGTTTTGCTGCTCCTGTAAAACTGAGTAAAACGGAGGCAAGCTGAAGAATCTTGAGGCAACAAATTCTGGACTGAAGTAAAGTGGTATGAAAGAAGCTTCTCTTTGTTTAAAATTTTCCAAATCGATGAGTAACTTAAGGTCTATTGCTGCACTTAGATGATGGGTACTGTATACCTAGGATTTTCGTACACTCTAACCAAAACCTCTTCTTTCTTGCTCAACCGAGATAGTTTTTTGAGCACTATATTCACTTTTGGGATGAAATGAACCTTTTTCGCTTCAATGATTGTACAGGTTTTCAAACAATTTATGATTCAGTTGTCTCTTTGGGAGTATAACTAGGTATACCTACGGGTCGCAGTGTGACTATTGAAATTTGTTTGTGCAAAAACATACACCATACCTCTCATCTCACTATTGGTAGTCATTATAACACGGCATTTTTTAAATATTTTTGTGCAAGAAATTTCAAGCGGAAGGTTGAAGTAAACACTTACTAAGTTGATACTTTAAATACCTTAAGTGACTCATTAAATAAAAACTTTGACAGATCATAATGACGAATGTCATATAGTAAAATAAGTCTACGCCCACACACTGCAAACGACATATCGCTGGAAGTTGGTTGTAAAAGGAGTTTTTGATATTATTTTTGGCGTGACATCGAACTAATAATTAAAACATAATTTGAACTAAACGGTTTTTTCTTGAAAACAGATTGGAATATCAAAGAGAAACAAGAATGTTTTTCATGTAAAAAGGGTTGTCCTTTCAGATTTCGAAGTCAGTTGTATGTTAGATGTAGAGGGTAAAAGGTTATGGCTAATTAATCATGAAAAAAGGCTGTAGTAGTGCCCTCCATGACCAAAGCTAAAAATCGTATCAAAGATACCAATTTTCAGAATAATACCAAAAAATTTAAATAAAATTATAACCTTCAAAACCCTGTACTTCTTATAACATAACATCAACATTCAGCTAAGAAAAGTTTCGCTAAAATATTTAGCAATTTGTTTATGCCGTTTGCATTGCAGCAATTTTTTTAATTTTTTTGTTCAGTTGGCAACATTTCCCTCTGTAAATATTGAAAAACAAAACACTTATTTTTGTATAAATGTGGTTGTAAATAACATTAGTTACAGAATTATTAGTAATATATTTTTTCACTGACAGTGACAATGTGTTATTGTTTCTTGAACTGGAGTAAATCAAGTGTATGGTTTTACTAGTAGGAATAACAATTCAAATAACCCACTGCAGGCCTTAACATAAGAGTGCAGTTCATGTCTAGTTTAGCAAGAAACTTTTAACCTCAATAATTTTTTAGAAAGGTAATTAATTAGAAAGGTTACAGCGTTGAGATCCATATTGTATTGTAACCTATACTAATAAATTGCTGCAAAAGGTTCACAAGTATTATTCCTTAGGCAGAGGAGCTTACAATTTTTATGATTTTTCAGGAATACAAACTCATAATTGTTTAAAATAACACTAATTAGATTCATGTTTTTTCTCTACAAAAAACCTATTTACACTTTTGCTTAACTAGGGAAGAAAGTAATTACATAGTAAGAAGACTCCAATGTTGTGCAATTCCATTCGCCACCCTGTATATAAATTATATCCACATTACATTGAAGACCACGTTGCACCATTTACATCATCTTCACTAACATCCATATTATATCGTATTTCTTGATTAACTTAAGGTGTTTTTTTTTTCAGAACCATATTAAAATGTACCAAAGAGGTAGCCTAAATCATGAGTTTTTCCCTCTTCCAGATAATTATAAAAAACGACTGCTTAAGCCTTACGCTAACGTAATCACTTCTTTAATAACCATCCTCTCAATTGTATAAATAGAAATATGTTAAAAAATGTTTTCCGATTCTCAAGTTATTGAATTTATATAAAATTCAACAATAAAAATTAATCATCTGATTTCACGTTAAGCATATTGGCTACCTCAAAATTGCTCCCAGGGCACAACACATATTGAAAGCACTCATTCTTCTGAACATTAAAATTTTAACCTAATGTATTCAAACCAAATATATCAAATATTAATAAATCAAAGTCACCTTCAATTTATGTCACAAATGTCAAACTTAAAATTTTTATTATTTTGACAACGTCGGTCATGGATCGAAACGTAAGTAAAGACAATTTTAACAGCTATGAGTGGTTTAATTCCCAGAAAAGATCAAGAAAGATACAAATAAACCGCAACAAATAAATATACAGGGAATATTTACAAGACAGATATACACCTGAAATTTGTATTTGTTTTAGACACTTGGACAATCTAAACCTAAAGCTATCGCACTCCAAAAATTTGCTCACATTCCTAATAAAATGCAGAAGCAACGAACTAATACCAAAAGGATTCGGAATCAAATTTGGTCAGACAAGAATTAAACAATCAAGGATTTTTGAAAAAACAAGTTATAGTATGACGAGAGAAAGACTTCAAAACCACTGACACATTGTCTAAGTTAAAACAAGATATTGAGGGCACTATAAATTTCATACGAATAACGGTAACAAATGATGATTTTGATACAATTTTCGTTAGTGCAAAAACCTACTGCGAATCAGAATTTTTCAGACGAAAAGGAATTCACATAAAGAAATTTAATAAAATATTTATAGAGAAAAGTAACACACAAACTAAAACGTTAAAAACAGCAACACCATGCTAAACACTGTCATAAATTTATCAAACAGAACTATTAACGACACAGAAAAAGTAATTCTATCAAAAGGTCTGAACTTTGCCGTAACACCAAAATCAATACCAACATTTGCAATAATCAGCTGTATTGTGCAAACAGCGAACCAACTCAAAGATCAAGCAAATGAATTTAGAGTACGATGCAAAATTGAAATAAAAAAGAATCGCAAAATAAAACCAAATGTAAGTAGTAACGAAATAAAAGCAATTTGCAATCTAAAAGGATCTCATTTATAATACTACCTGCTGACAAAGTCAAAACAACAGTAGTAAGAATAAAACGATTACAATGCAAAAGTCAAGGAACTGTTATACACTGAGAATTACACTAGTTTAAAAACGGACCCAACCAAATCAATTGAAAATAAAGTATACAAAACTCTATATAAATTTAAAAATGAATTCGAAACCAAAGAAAGAAGCAAACTGGTCCCACATTACAGTAAACCACCCCACTTTTACGGTCTACCAAAAATTCATAAAAGAGACATTCCTTTGAGGCCTATCGTAAACTCCATAGATTCACCATGTCATAATTTAGTAAAATTTCTTCTAAAAATTATAAATTCATTAGCAGGCAAAACGAATTCTTTCATAAAAACCAACAAACGCTTTTTAGAAAAATTATCATACATCTAAATTGAAAATACACGCACAATGGTGTAGGTTTTGATGTAGTAAATCTATTCACAAATGTCTCTGTAAACAAAACTGAGTATATCATCGATCATGGAATTACTTGATGTATGCGTCAGTACTGCATATTTTCAAATAAATGACCAATTCTACAAACAGAGCTTCGGGATGGCAATGGGTAGTCCACTGTCACCAATCTTTAGTAATATATACATGGAAGACTTCGGAAAAGATGTAAAATTCACACAAAAATTGAAACCACTACTCTGGTTGAGATACGTAGATGATGTCTATGCTATTTGGGCTCATAATACAAAACTAATTAAAAACTTTGTAGAAACAATTAACAAAATAGAACCAACTATTAAATTCACAAATGAATTAGAGCAACATGGAAAACTTCCATTTTTAGATATTCTAGTCAGCAAAAACGATACGACAATTAATACATCAGTATACAGAAAACCAACACACACAAACAGATACTTAAACTTCGATTCAAACCACCCACACTGTGTCAAAAGAGGAATTATCAAAACCATGTATGATAGAGCAAAATGAAGAAATCTTACAGAAAGAGAAAGACAATCAAATTTTAACCAAATTTTTACTGATAATAAAATGGTTGATCAATATAACTGTGAGGCAAGTTTTAACTGTTGTGGGAAAAAATCCATATACATTACATGTATGAAATGTTATGGAATATTTCATAAAAGTTGTGGTATTAGGAATAAAAAACATCATATAAAAAATTATGTAATTATCTGTAGTAATTGTGTATTAAATAACACCCATAAAGATGATGTTAGTACTTTAAAAGAAAAATTATCCGTACTTGAAGACATTATTATTAAGTAGGAAAAGGAAATTGAAGCAAAAAATTCTCAGATTAAAAAAGTGGAAACTCGTCTAGAGATGTTGCTATCTGAAGCCACCTTGAACGAAAACTATTTTAATAAAACAGTGATTGAATATAAAGCAGAGATTTGTAAACTTGAGAAAATAATTCATAACTATAAAAAACAGACTTCAACTACTATTACCTCTAAAACTGCTTTTACAACAGCCACTCAAACTGTGGATGAAATTCCCAGTGAATCAAATGCAAATACATCTGTCGTTGAAATAGCTGATAACATTAACTCTAGTAAAGATATCACAGATATTACATTTTCTGACGAATGGTTTAAAATTCTATACGGAAATTCTCCAGTTTATACCAGGAAAGTTAATCGAAAATGTCTGATACCTTTAAAGTCAAATTCTATCCAACCCCATAGTCATTCTAACCAGCAAATGTTAGATCAGGAAGCTTATAATAAAATATTGTTACTTTCGGATAGCAATGGATGTGAAGTTAGCAAGATAGTTAACAGTATTAATAATACATGGAAGTGTTCGAGTGTTATCAAACCAGGTGCTCCATTAAGCGAAGTTATTAACACCCTGCCCAATACTTTTAAAGATTTTAATAAAAATGATTTTGTTGTAATTTGTGCAGGTGCTAATGATGTGGAATCCAAAATTGATGTAAAGAAGCATTTAGATAGTTTGTTAATCAAGTGTATTAGGACTAATGTAATTATTTTAACTATTCCATATAGGTATGATAACAAGAATTTAAATCCTAGAATTTTAAAGATAAATACTTATTTATATAACTATTGTAAAAATAATCAAGTCTATTTATTAGACGTAAATTCAGTGTTGGAATACAAGCACTATGCTACTGATCAATTTCGTATTCGTCATTCAGGTAAACTCAAGTTGGCTAAATCACTTTTATCAGTTGTCAACTCCATTAATTTGAATCAAAATTTTCAGAAAGTTACAGTAAATTCTCTTCCAATTTGAATTTGAGTAACATTATAGTTCCCACTGCATTGGTGGTTAAATTAGACAATGCCTTTGTAAATAAATGTAGTACAGTTAAAGAAAAAATTAGAATTACAAATCCTAATTTAATACAAGGTAACACTGATGCTGATACAACCAGTAATAATATTCGTTCAGGAAACTTTATTATACAAAAACATGACCCACTTTTATCTCTGTTGATGTGTAATATCAGATGCTTGCGAAATAAGGAAGATAGCTTGTTTTTATTACTTGACAACTTAAAATTTCCTGCCATTGTTTGCATTACAGAGCTTTGGCTTAATATTAATGAATATATCTCGTTACAAGGATATAAATTGGCAAATATATATAAAAGGCAAAAGCACCAACATGGTGGTACTGCAATATATTGTAGGGATAATGTCAATTTTGAAGTAATTAATAAATGTAATTATTTACTAAAGGAAATACATTTTGAATTTTCACAAATTTATGTTAGAAGTCTTAAACTTTATATTTTATGCATTTACCGCTCCCCTAAAGGTAATACAGATATATTCTTTGAATCATTGGAAAAAATGTTACAGATTTTCGCTTGTAAGAATATAATCATTACAGGCGATTTCAACATGATTTCAACAATATAGTAGATAAAGATATTGTTCGTTTAAAACAATATTTGGATCTTTATCATTTAACTATGCAAATAAATCAAGATACACGAATTACATCTAACTCTAGCACACGTATTGATTATGTTCTAACTAACATCAAATCAAAATTTCTTCTCGATACTGAGGTACTAAACAGAACTCTCTGATCACATGTTTGTACATTTTGGATTAAACCTAAAATTAACAGCAGAACCATTACTATAGGCGTTGCTATAATACTGATAATATAAATTTATTTTCAACTTTATGTTCTGAAATCAATATCAATTCTGGTAACAGTAATTTAAATCATAAATTTCAATCTTTAATACAAAATGTTACAGATGCCTATAACAAGTCATTTCCTGTCACTAGATTTAAGAATAATCAAAAAAATTGGTTGACGAAAGGTATTAGAACGTCAGCTGCGAACAAAAAAGTATTACATATTATTTTCAAACATTTTCCTGATTCCAATTTCTTTAAGAAGTACTATCATAAGTACCAAAAAATTTTTAAAGCTACCATAAAATTAGCAAAGGCACTATTTTTGTCAAATCGTATATTAAATTCAAAAAATATTCAAAAAACTACGTGGAAAATTATCCATGAGCATATTAGCAATACAGGGTTTCCAACTAACGAAATACGTTTGGATAATTGCTCTGCCAATGCAACTGCAGAAAAACTGAATAACCACTTTGCTACAGTAGCTGAAAACATAGTAAAAGAACTTTCCACACATTCAGTACTTAATAACTCTGTTTCAATGGTCTCTCATATGAGTATTCCAAACAATTTTATGTTTTTTCCTACGGATTATTATGAAGTGTATGCTGTTATTAAATCTCTACGTAATAAATATTCTACTGGTAATGACTACATTCCGGCATATGTGCTTCCTGCTCTCCCAATAAATATTTTGGGATATCTTGTTAACCTAATTAATGAATCTTTTGAAAGTGGCATTTTTGCATCTTGCCTCAAACATGCCATCATTGTACCATTACATAAGGGAGGAGAATATGTAGTGGATAATTTTAGACCTGTCTCACTATTATCCACATTTTCTAAAATAATCGAAACTCTAGTTAAAAATCGCCTTATACAATTTTCCAACAAATTTAAAATTCTAACTCCACTACAGTTTGGTTTCACTTCAAATAGGTCTACAACGGATGCTATGTACAATTTCTTAGAGCAGCTATATTCTTCTTTAAATAAGAAAAATACGTCTTTAGTTACAGCATTTATCGACTTAAGCAAAGCATTTGATTGCGTAAATCATAACATTTTAATAAATAAAATGACACATTATGGATTTCGGGGAATTGCAAAGAAATGGTTGATTTCATATCTAGAAGGTAGAACTCAATGTGTAAAACTTGTATATATTCAAAAAGAAATTTTTTCAACAAATCTAAGTTTAAAATTTTGCGTCCCCCAAGGTTCTGTTTTAGGTCCAATTTTATTTTTATTCTATATTAACGACTTCGTTTCATGTATAAATTTTGCATTGTACATTATACGCGGATGATATTAGTTTAAATTGGAATGACTTCACTATACAAACCTTGGAGAATAATATTGTAACTGATATAAAATCATATAGAGAGTGGTGCCTGGCAAATTTCCTCACAATAAATTCTCTTAAATCTTCATTTATAATTTTTAAAACAAACTCACCACTCACTAAACTGAATGGAGTATCAATTAATGAAGTCTGCTCAACCAAATTTCTAGGTTTAACCATAGACCATAAACTAATTTGGACAACTCATATTCAATCACTTACTAGTAAATTAGCATCCGCTTGTTATGCAATTAGAACTGTTTCGCGACAAATTTCCATTGAATCTTCACTTAGAGTGTATCATGCCCTTTTTGAGTCCCGTATACGATATGGTATTGTATTTTGGGGGAATGCATCAAATAGAAATATTGCCATAATATTCAAATTACAAAAACCAGTTATTCGTAGTATTTGCAATGCAGCATATGACACACATTGCAAACCATTATTCCAAAAACTTAAAATATTAACATTGTACTCATTATATATCTATGAAATCCTAATCCTCTTTTATAAAAACAAAAATTAATTCATCACACCAAGTACTTTTCATAAACACGATACCAGGCATTCTTGGGATATATATCCACCAAAACCAAGATCCACTTTAATTAAAAAATCTTTTATATATATATATATATATATATATATATATATATATATATATTGCTGTGTTTCCTTGTATTAGAATCGAGCCTCACGAATTGGGCGTCAAGAATGCTGTGAAACCTACAAAAAGCTATTCATTACCTTAACTGTTCCGTTGACTTTCTTCTGTTAATCGCCTCTTTACTCTTTTCCGCCTCGGCTGCTCACCTAGTTAAAACTTTCATCCTCAATCATAAAAAAAAAAACAAACACATTCCTATCACAAACACCAACGTTAACTCTATTTACATCAATATTCACAATACATTAAAATTTCAACATTAAAATTCACCATAAATTTCAATATCAGAAAATTTCAAGATTAAATTTATTATCATTTTAATGTGCATCCAGAATTAAAGTCCTTGTAGATGCCTACTAATTAATATAACAATATATGCAGACCTGAGTCTGAGTACAAAGGGAGCATCTCCCACCCCTTTACGTTAATTAACCAGGTTCGTCTAATTGAGCTCAAAGACATACCCAAATTTTCATCATAATCCAGAACATAAATACTAAATACCCCTTTCTACTTAAACAAGAAAATTTCACCTTAAAGTTAAAAATTTGTTGTTAGTACACATTCATTACTGTCAATTTTAAGTAAACAAATTATAAAGTTATTTAACACACACCAAACATCAAAAATCGAACAACAAAGCATAAGTTACCTGAAGGTTAATGCACTCGTGGCTCCAATGTACATCGTCCTCTGTTAATCACACCAATCCAACTGGGTTATGTTTAGGTCCTCGGATTACTGGTCGCCTTTAAAATTTTCTACACCACCATTCCTCTAAAGTTGTTTCAGTGCTTTTCCGGAACTCATTTGTGTATATCTGAAGCTTGTTTTGTGGATCCAGACACGTTCTGAATCATTTAATTATTAACACCCCGAAAAATAGCAAAGAAATTCATACTTCTTTCACAAATATACGAAAACTGCCTACTTTTGTGTATTCATTTGTCGTTGCAAATTTGACTAATTGGTACAGTGATACTAGACTTTATTACCTTGTATCTTCTTTTCTAAGTGCACTAAATTACATTCATTGTAGCACGTAAAGAACAAACTGTTTTAAATCACCAAAATATACGAGCAAACTGTTTAAATTATTCTATCAAAATCGGAAAACTAAAAAGCACTGTTTAACGCATTGAATCAAATCGAAAAATCTAAGAGAGAGAAACTCATATTAACCCGGGTATATATAGCGGTTAGCCTGTCTGTCGGCCTTGTCCCCAAAACGGCCAGTTTCTAGAATTTCGTATACTATGTTCCCATCTCGCCCGCCTGTGCGTCGGTTCTTATTAAATTTGCACTCGTACCAGTTAAATCTCAGAAATTTCGACACGGCTCGCAATGTCTGCAAATAACTAATTAATTTTTATACAGAAATGTTATTTTTACCTCTCAAGTTTGCCTCTTATTTTCAACCAATCGCAACCCAGTGACGTTGCTCCACGCACGCCTTTTACTATATGTGTCTCGGTCTTGCGCATATTATCTGTCTCTATCTACCCTGTTCTTATTGGTGCAAATTGATATTCTTTATTATCGATTATTTCAGTCCATGTGGACTGTGAAATAACCCACCTTATTAGCATTTCCCGTAACTATTAAGCTACGGTTTCTCCAGCATTCTCTGTAACCATTTGTTATCTGCAAATTCTTCTCATCATCATCATTAGGTCTTCAGTCCTAGAACTGGTTAGACGCGTACCATCATTGTTCCCTATTCTGAACTAACCTACAGATTTCCCTGAAATATGCACAGTTTACATCTATAACTGTCTGATCTAGGTCTACATCTACCTCTTTTTTCCTATCTCTGCTTGTAATATATCACATACTATTCCCCAAAAATGCCTTAGAACGTATTCCGCCCTACTATTTCTCTTTTTCCCCAGATATCCTTGTTCCCCTACTATTTCTGTAACTTATTTGTTATTATCTTTGTCTGTCCATGCTATCGTCCTCATACATCTGAAGCACATCATTTCAAAAGGCTGCTACCGTTTTCTGTCTGCGTTTCAGACTGCCCGTATTTCATAGGCATACTGTGCTGTGCTCACACATATGCTTTCAACTATTTTCTTCTTATTCTGTTTGTTGTCTTTCCTCATAGGCGATGTTCTTTCTTGTTAGATGCAGTTTGATCACTTTCTATTGTTTTACAGTTATATGCCCAATTTCTCCGACCTTCAATGGTTGTGAAGGGAGGTAAGCAGTCTGTGGCTGGCAAGTTCTCCCAACACTTAACCATTTGGCGATTTAATATATTTTCCAATTTATGTTTTCGCACAGTCAACATTAGTTGCAGGTATTTCGCAACCATTAGGTTTTCCGTCTCAAAACTGGTTGGACACGTACCTGCACTTATTTATATTCTGAGCTAGCCTACATAGTTCCCTGAAATTCTCACACAGCATGTGTATTCAGGTTTCTTCTTTGGGAAATAAACCACTCATAGTTTTTAAAATCAACTTTATTTACGTTTCGATCCATGACCTAGGATCGTTGTCAAAATAATAATAAAAACTTCAAGTTTGACATTTATGACATAAATTGAAGGTGACTTTGATTTATTGATGTTTGAAATATTTGGTTTGAGTATACTAAGCAAAAATTTTAAAGTTTAACAGAATGATTGCCTTCAATTTGTGTTGCGACCTGGGATCGGCTTTCTTTAGGTATGTCGCTTCACGTGAAATCAGCTGATTAATTTTTATTGGTGAATTTTATATAAATTGAATAACTTGGAATTGGAAAACATTTTTTAACATGTTTCTATTTATACAATTGAGAGGATGGTTATTAAAGAAGTGTGCGATTGCATTATTGAAAGGCTTAAGTAGTCGTTTTTTTATATTTATTTTGAAGGGGAAAATTCATTATGATTTAAGTTACCTCTTTGGTAGATTTTAACATGGTTCTGAGGCGACTCTATGGCGGGTTTACACTTGTCAGATACCAAAGTTGTTCTATGAAGATTGTATATGGATCTGAGGCGACCCTATGGCGGGTTTACACTTGTCAGATACCAATGTTGTTCTATGAAAATTGTATATGGATCTGAGGCGACCCTATGGCGGGTTTACACTTGTCAGATACCAATACTGTTCAACGGAGATTGTATATGGTTTTGAGGTAACCTTATTGTGGATTTATACTTGTCAGATACCAATGCTGTTTTACAAGGATTGTTAATATGCTTATTTTTATGTAATTAGTTATTTTATGTATAAATAGAAATCATGTATGTAGGCTGTATTTCATGTTAATATTGCAAGGAAACCCCAGGAAAAACTTGCAATGCAACCTAGCTATTGCGGGCATTTGATTTTCATTTGTTATTTCTTTTGTTATTTCTTTTAGTAAGGAATCCATTGTTTACTGAAAGTCACGGATTCGTTTGCAACTCAGTTATTTTTATGTAGGGTTATATAAGCAGCTACTTTGATTTTGCGTTTTTGATGGTTTTCTTCTTTTCTTCTTTTCAGGGAGTATGTGTATTCAGCTCGTTCCCTTTCTATTGTTTTCCAATTTTATACCTTATTTTACCGAGATTCAGTGAAGGAGGTTAAGCAACCTGTGGCTACCAAGATCCCCCAACACTTAGACATTTGCCGAAATAATAGTTTTCCAGTAAATCCTTTCACACACTTAACATTATTAGAGAATATTGCCCAACCAATTCTTGTAGTTACTTATAATAATCATCATGTTTAAGCACAGTTATCTTTTCGTCATTAGTTTATCCATCTTGGGATTGGTTGGATGCGTACCTCCATTGTTTTCTATTCTGGGCTAGCCTACACATCTCCCTGAAACCTCTACAGCCTACATCTTTTACTATCTGTGTTCAGTAGTCTAATCTAGGTCTGCCTCTTCTTCTCTTTTTTCCTATCTCTGCTTCTAACATATGCCGTAGTATGTGGCCTATCATCCTATCTCTCCTATTTTTTACCGTTTTCCACATATTTCTTTCTTCCCCTACCATTTTTAGTACCTCTTCGTTCTTAACTTTGTCTGTCCAGGATATCTTCATCATACGCCTGTAACACCACATTTCAAAGGCTTCTACCTTTTTCTTGTCCGCTTCTCCTACTGTCCAGGCTTCACAGCCGTACAGTGCTGTGCTCCACACATATGTTTTAAGCAATCTTTTCCTTGTTTCTATGTTTGTGGTCTTTGAGCACAGTAGTTGCTTTTTCTTGTTAAATGTAGCTTTCCCATCTTGCGTTATTTGGCTTCCTAGGTAGCAGAAATCCTTAACCTCTTGTAAGTTCGTGTTAAATACTTGTATTCTTGTTTTTGTTTTATTTTCCCCACCTTTGCAAACTAGAACTTTAGTTTTAGTTTTGTTAATTTTCATACCGTATCCCTCTGTTAGAACCGTTTCCATTTCATTAAGAGCAGCATCTAACTCTTCCTTGCTAGATGCTAATACCGCTATATCATCTGCAAATCTAAGCATATCAATTTTTTGTCCCTGCATAGTAATTCCAAATGTCTTCCTGCATTTGACAGTATCCTCTGTGTACAAGTTAAAAATCAATGGGGATAGGGCACATCCCTGTCTCACCCCTTTCCTAATGTTTACTTCTCTACGTTCCTGCTCTAATTCTATTACTGCTGTTTGCTCTTTGTATAAGCTATGTACTATTCGTCTATCCCTATAACTCATTCCAATCTTTTTGAGTATTTCAAACATTTTTTTCCAATTTACATTGTCGAATGCTTTTTCCAGATCTACAAACCCTATATACATACTTTCCCCTTTTTCTATTGTTTTCTCCATTATCACTCTCAGAGCTAAAATAGCCTCCCGTGTTTCGCCTAAACCCAAATTGGTCTTCTCCTAGTATTTCTTCAGCTCGTTTTTCCATTCGTCTTTGAACAATTCTAGTTAATATTTTTGACACGTGTGCTGTCAAACTTATTGTTCGAAAATTTTCACATCTATCCGTGCGTTTCTTTTTTGGTATAGTTACTATGATGCTACGTTTGAAATCTTTGGGTATCTCGCCTGTCTCATACATATAGCTTACAAGTTCTGTTACTGCTTGTCCAGCGGCTTTTAGAGTTTCTGCTTGCACCTTATCTGTACCCGGCGCCTTACCATTTTTCAGACTCTTTAATGCTAATTCAAACTCGTCTCAAGTATAGGATATCCCAAGTCATCATTTTCAATGTCTGATTCCTGTTCTAATGCAGTTAGTTCCTCTCCTGCATATAAATTCCTATATATTCTTGCCATCTACTCACTTTCTCTCGTTTTTTATAATGACGTTTCCTTGTGCGTCCCTTATATTTTTGCTATACGGTTTTATATCCTTAAAATTCATTCTAATTAATTTGTGTGCTTAGTCTGTCTTTCCTATTTCCATCTTAGTTTGTACTTCTTTGCACTTTTCATCAATCCATTGTTCTTTAGCTTTCCTGCATTTTCGAATAATTTCCCATTTTATGGCTTTGTATCTCTGTTTTCCTGTTTTGTCTGATTTATTTTTGTATTTTCGTCTTTCTTCTATTAAATTCACGATATCCTTTGTTATCCATGGTTTCTT
The DNA here is from genome assembly GCA_036346225.1 of Platerodrilus igneus. NCBI lineage: Eukaryota > Metazoa > Arthropoda > Insecta > Coleoptera > Lycidae > Platerodrilus > Platerodrilus igneus. Next base: position 6,263,865 of record JARFIW010001638.1, read on the forward strand.
ATTTCCTTTTTGTGTATACCCCAAAATATCTCTGGCCGCCATGTCTAGGCTGGATTTAATGTTATTCCATTCTGTTTCTACTTCCTTAGTTTCAGATATTTTCCTGATATCATTCAGCAATTCATTTGACTTTTTTTCGAATCTTACTTGAATATCTTTGTCTTTTAGTTTCTCCAAGTCCAAGTGCCTTTTTTCGTTCTTTTTTTTCAGATTTTTAAATTTAAGTGCGGCCTTCATAATTACTATGTTGTGGTCAGTATCTATATCTGCTTCTGGGTAGCTTCTACAGTCTTTTACTTGATTCCTAAACCGTTGTCTAACAAGAATGTAATCTATTTGATATCGTCCTATATCTCCTGGCATCTTCCTCGTATATCGTCTTCTAGCATGATGTTGAAATAATGTGTTTGTGATGATTAAATTGTTCTTGTCGCAAAATTCTACCAGCCTATTTCCCCTGTCGTTTCTCGTGCCTAAACCAAATAAACCTACTACCGCTCCTTCCCTACCCTCACCTACCACAGCATTAAAATCCCCGTAATTATTAAATTTTCATGTCCTTTTACGTATCTTAATATGTCTTGATATCTTTGTAGATGGCTTCTACCTCTTCGTCACTGTAGCTAGAGGTGGGCATGTATACTTGTATTATTACTGTGTTTACCGGTTTAGATTCTAATCTAACCATGAGTACTCTTCGTTCTTTTGTAAGTAATTTTCTACACAGTATCCTATCTTTTCCGCATAACTATCCCCACACCCAAATTTCCGTCCTCTGCTCCTGTATGAATTACCCTGAAGTCTCCACTCCAAAATCCCCGCCTCTGGCCACCGAACTTCGCTGATCCCTACTATGTCTAGTGATAACCTATTCATTTCGATTTTTAGGTTCTCTAGCTTACCTACTTGCTTCATACTTCTAATATTCCACGCTCCGACTGCAGAATGTTCCCGACTCTTATTTTTAACTTTCCGATCGCATCCTCAAGTAGTCCCCTCCGGAGATCCGAATGGGGACTATTTTAACTCGGGAATCTTTTACCCCAGAGAATGCCATCATTTTATTATAATTTAGGTACGCTGTGTACTTGGGAGGTAATGTGGTGGTTTCCCGTTGCCTTCCACATCGCGGTAGTGTGTCTTAGACTGCCATACCAACCCCTATGGTCTCTGCCAATCTAAGTACCGAAAGAGCCGCTGCCCTCTTTCGGGGACCTGTCTTAGTCTGGTTCCTCACTAACGACCCTACTACTTTGGTTGGACCTGTAGTTTGGCTCTTTAGCTCATTAGAACACGCAAGCCATTTCACATGTTCTAGTAATTTAGAACTTCGGCAAGGTGCAGGTCCATTCGAAATGGATAATACTTCTACGATCTGAATATTATTGGGTTTTTACTAGCTTTTATACATATTATATGTTACTAATGGTTCAATTAACTTCAATTAAAAATAATACCCTTTAATTTTTAGTGACTCCTAATCAAATATTAATTATTATCTGTACATTTTGTTTAATACCGGTTACTTAAAATTGAGTTAATTAATATAAATTTTGCATGTAATTTTCATTTGTTTCTTTACTCAGAATAATTAAATTACACGTTGAGCATTTTAATACTGCTTCTTTTTATATAAAGCGTCTTGTACATAATTTAAATCTCTTATTTTTAATGAAACGAAAGAATTTTTATTCTCCACGGTTTTTTAATAAAGCGTATTATCTAATAAAATTCCTTATACACGGTGATTAAAATTATTTGATGTAATTCATTAATTTTCTACCCTGCTCTAAATATGAGTAATATATATATATATATATATATATATATATATATATATATATATTGCTGTGAAACCTTTTAAATCACCTGGTCCGTTGATTCCTTCTGTTAATCGCCTCGGCTGCTCTTCTAGATAACTTCCATTCTCAATCATAAAAATTAAACAACACATTCCTACCACAAACATCAACGTTAACTCTATTTACATCAATATTCAGAATACATTAAATTTTCAAATTAAATTTGAACATAAAATTCAGTTTTAAAAAGAATTTCCGGATTAATTTTATTATCATTTTACTGTGCATCCAAAATTAAAGTCCTTGTTGGATGCCTACTAATTAATATAACAATATAAGCAGACCGAGTCTGAGTATAAAGGGAGCATCTACCACCCCTTTACGTTAATTAACCAGGTTTGTCTAATTGAGCTCAAAGACCTACCCAAAATTTCATCTTAAAATTAAATTTTTATGGTTAGAAAAATTCCACTAATGTCCATTTAAAGTAAATCAATTATAAAGTCATTCAATACACACAAAAAATGTCAAACAAAATAGTACAATTTACCTGAAGGTTATTGTCCTCGTAGCTTCAGTGTAATCGTCCCTTTGTAAATCACACCATTCAACCGGATTCTATTTACAGCTTCAAGTTGTCAACGCTTTAAAAATGTTCTCCATCACCATTAATTTAAAGTTGTTTCTAGGCTTTTCCGAACTCATCTGTGTATATCTGCCTCTGGTTCAGTGGATGCAGACACATTTACGAACCATTTAGTCATTAACACCCCATAAAATAGCAAAGAAATTCATACTTCCTTTTACCAATATTACCAATATACGCCAAAACTGCCTACTTTTGGGTATACATTTGTCGTTGTAAATTTTACTAATTGGTACCGTGATAATAAACTTTTATTACCTTGTATCTAAGTGCACTGAAGTACATTCATGTTAGCACGTAAAATAACCAACTATTTTGAGTCACTAAAATATACTAGCACACTTTAAATTATTTAATCAAACTAAAATGCACTGTTTAATATCAAGTCGCGGATGCACGAGCTTTTAACGCATCGAATCGTCGAAAGTCTAAGAGTCTAAGAGAGAAACACATATTCCGCCTGTATATATAGCGAATAGCCGACACGTCGCTTTGTTCCCTAAAACGGGTAATTCCAACGAATTCCTCATTCTCGTTCCCAGTCTGTAGCCTGCACGTCGATTTTTATGAATTTAGTACTCACCCCATTGAGATCTCAGAAAATTTCAACACGGCCCGCATAAAGTTGTCCGAGAAAAACTAATTACTTTTATACAGAAATTGTTGTTCTACCTCTGATATATGCATCCTATTTTTAACCAATCGCAACCCCTTGACGTTGCTTAAATCCGCCCTTTTACAATATGTGTCTTTGCTTGACGCATTTTCTCTTTCCTTTTCTAACCTGTTCGTATTGGTGCAAATTTATATTCTTTATTATCGATTATATTTTAGTCCACGCGGACTGTTATCTGGGTTTAATGAACCCGTATCGCACATTCTCGTGAATACTAAGTCCCGGTTTCTCCAAGATTCTTTGAAACATTAATTATTTGCCAAATTTACGCAGAATGAGCTTTTTAAAAATACGCAGGTGTTCTGTATTTCCTGCTAAAGCATCTGATCGTTTCCAATATCCTTAGAATCAACATGTTTATCCAAACAAATTAACTTGAAATTGCCTTTTAAAACACGCAGGGGTGTTCAAACGTAACATTTTAAATAACCTTCCTACGATTTGACTATTATTGGGTTTTCACAAGCTTTTATGCTTATTATATGTTATTAACGGTTTAATTAACTCCAATTAAAATTGATTTCCATCCTTTTCATTTTTAGCGAATACAACTTAAATATTAATTATTATATGTACACTTTGTTTTACTACCGGTTACTTAAAATAGGGTTAATTAATATAAACTTTGCACGTAATTTCCATTTGTTTAGGAATAATTAAATTATCCACTGCGCTTTTCAATACTGCTTCTTTTGATGTAAAGCGTCTTATAGATAATTTAAATTTCTTATTTTTACTGAAACGACCGAGTTTATTTATGCTTCAAGGTTTTAATAAAGCGTATTATTTAATGAAATTCCTTATACACGGTAATTAAAATTATTTGATTTGATTATTTAATTTTCTACCCTGGTCTAAATATGAGTAATATATATGGCGCCAACTCTTTATAACAAGCTACCAGCAACTATCAAATCTCTTGATAGACTTTCTAAATTTAAATCAGCACTATTATCTTTGTTTTGTGAGCGCTGTTATTATAACGTAATGGAGTTTCTTGGAGATAGGATTTAAATAGTTACAATAATTGACTATGTATATGATATTTAATTTTAATTAATGACTATCTACATAAGTGTAGCTAATTTTTATATATTATTTATGTATATTTTAATTTTATTTACACACATTGTTGACTATAATAATGGTTGTAGAAGTGTACATTATCGTCACATTGATGGGAACAAATAAAATCTATCTATCTATGTACACTAATAAAAAACAAGTATCCTAAAAGAAAAATAGAGAAAGAAATGAATAGTTCCGAAAAATAAAAAAAGAAGAAAACAAAAACAACGATACGCATCAAAAAATGTTCTCGATACCATACATAAAAGGATTCTTCGAAAAATTCAAAGAGTAGGAAACAAAATCAAAACAATATTTAAGAACCAAAAATACACTAAGAATATAACTAACAAAAACAAAACCCAATACAAAGTTCAAAAAGCATCTACAAAATACCGTGTGAATGTAACAAGTTTCACATATGGGAAAGTTCCAGACCATTTGAAGTTGGATTAAAAGAACATAAATCATATATAAAAAATGGAAAATTTGAAAAATCCATGATTTTCCAACATGCATAGGAATCCAGTCCTAAAATAAAATGGGAGGATGCAAAAATTATTGACAGAATAGAAAACCGCCAAAAACGCAAAATCAAAGAAGCTGCTTATATAACCCTACATAAAAATAATTGCGTAGCAAACGAATCTGTGGCATTCAGTAAACAATGAATTCCATTACTAAAAGAAATAGCAAATGAAAATCAAGTGCCCCCAATATCGAGGTAGCAATGCAAGTTTTTCCCGGGTTTCCTTGCGACATTAACATGAAATACAGCCTACATACATGATTTCTATTTACACAGACAATAACTAACATAACAATAAGCATATTGACAGCCCCCGTAAAACAGCATTGGTATCTGATAAGTGTAAACCCGCCATAGGGTTACCTTAGAACCGTATCTAATCTTTGTTGAATAGCATTGATATCTGACAAGTGTAAACCCGCCATAGGGTTGCCTCAGATCCATATACAATCTTCGTTGAACAGTATATTGGTATGTGACAGGTGTAAACCCGCCTTAGGGTCGCCTCAGAATCATGTTAAAATCCAGAAAAGAGGTAGCCTAAGTCATAATGAGCTTTCCCCTCAAGATACATATAAAAAACGGCTTACTGTAACGTATTCGCACACTTCAATAATAAGCATGCTCTCAACCGTATAAATAGCAACATGTTAAAAAATGTTATCCAATCCTCAAGTTATTCAATTTATATGAAATTTAATTATATAAAAATTAATCAGCTGATTCCACGTTAAACAAATTGGCTACCTCAAAGTCGCTCCCAGAACGCAACACAAATTGAAGGTACTCATTCGTCTAAGCTTTAAAATTTTCATCTAATGTTTTCAAATCAAATATATCAAACATTAAGAAATCAAAAGTCACCTTCAATTTATGTCATAAATGTCAAATTTGAAATTTTTATTATTTTACAACGATCTTAGGTCATGGATCGAAATTTAAATAAAGACTATTTTAACAACTATGAGTGATTTAATTCTCAAAGATCAAGAAAAATACAAAACAAACCACAACAAACATACAGGGAGTAATTTAAGGTGCTTGTCACTTAATCTATTTGAGTGCATTGATGGCTGGAAACTCATGTATAGATAAGATACTAGTTTGCTTGGTTTTTGCACATTTAACTTTGAATGGTGTTTGTGAATTTCTTTATGAAAATGTTTGTAAATATTGCATTTTTATATTTGTTTTACTTTGAATTTTAGGAAGAATCATTAGTTGATTCACCGAAGGTGAAAAAAGAATGTGTGTTGTCCGACTGTGCAATATGCTTAGATCCTTTAAATCCAATAGATCTCAGCTCGACTTTTTGTGGTCATGTCTTTTGCACATCTTGCATTAAAAGTGTTATCAAGGTATATAGAAGATGTCCTATTTGTCGGTCGCATTTAAATTCAAAGAAGGTTCATCCCATATTTCTTTTGTAAGTGTGGTACATTTTACTTTTGTTTTTAAATTTGTTATTAAGTTGTAGATTATCATTTAATACTTGATCTGCATTTTTACTATGTACATCCACATAGTTTCTTCATTTTAAGTGTATTGTTTTGTAATAATAGTAATAGGTTAATATTTAGTATGTAGTTTATTTTCAAAATTGTGAGTGCTTATTGATGCTAATTGTCATTTTTAAATATTTAGAAACAAATAGGGGAAAAATGTAGTTTGATGATTTTATCCCTGTTGAAAATCAGCAATTTGTATTGCGTAGATATTAGTATTATTACTTATGCATTGTGCGAATATGTAATTCAATAAAATGTATTAAATATTATGTAAGAAGGGTTTCATTCGTTTTCCGTTACCTTCTTTATTTTTTTTTAATATGTGATGCTGTAAAAGTGTTCAAATAGTATTGAAAAAGTCCGTGATGTTGCAGAGATGCTGTTGTGTTATTACATATTACGACACTGGTTTGTTAATCGTATCCAAATACATTAATTGAAACTATAACATCATAATTCTTGAGCTTATTGAGCGTGATGCAACTTCCACGTGTCTCCGGCATGGCTGTGTCTCTCCACGCTATGCAGTGTTGAACATAATCATCAAACTAAAACTAATATTACAACATGCCCCTTTTTTTCATTTCTATAAATACAGAATGCAAAACTGAAAATTTAATTATAATTCTAAATACTTTAACTTATAATTTAACTAGCGTCATCTTCAGTAAAAGTAAATCTTCTAGGCTTTATAACTCGTCTACCTCTACTAGTGAAAACACCATTTGCATTTGGAACTATTGTACCTTGGGTGTCGTCCACTTCTGGATTTAACAGTAGGTGTAGGACTAAATTGTTCCACCATATATCGTGGAGTAGACTAATTTTGATTGTCCTCTTTTGAGTTTAATATATGAAATGGTCACGACGATATCTAACACCCTCAGGAGTCTCGATTAGGAAAGACCGTGGCAGAGGGCCTTCTTGGACTACTGAAGCGGGTGCCCATGGTGAATTAGGAGTTTTTTTTTATTATAAACATTATCCCCCACATGCAAGGGTGGAAGAACTTTAGCATTTTTATCATAATGCCTTATTTTATCTACATTCTCTCTATATTTTTGACTATATTGTTGATAGTCAATTACTTTATGCTTTAAATTAGTACTTGAGATAGGTAATTTCGTCCTCAAGCTTCGGGACATTAAGAGTTGTGCAGGTGAATGTCCACTATCTTGTGGCATATTTCTCTATTGTAGTAGAGCGATATATGGATCCGAATTGGAGTCTTGACATTTGTTAAAAAGATTTTTTATTGTGCCAACTGTTTGTTCTACAAGACCATTACTTTTTGCATGGTATGGTCTTTGTTGCGTTATGGGTTATATCCCATTCTTTTAAGAAATTTTTAAATTCTGTTGAGTTATAAGGAGGTCCATTATCTGATACAATAATGAAAGCTATTCCGTGACCAGTAAACATTGATTTAAGTTTTTTTATAAGTTCATTAGCTTTTGGGAATGTGACAGTTACAACTTCAAAGTAATTAGAAAAATAGTCAACAACTAGTAAATACTTGTGTTTTTTATAATCGAAATAATCAATACAGTTTTTCCCAAGGTAGATTTGCTGATTCATTAGGTTACAAAGGTTCCTTTTGATTAGCATTTCTGTATTTTTTACAAGACTTGCATTGCTCAACTTTATTTTTTATATCAATGCTAATATTAGGCCAATAAACTATAGAACGAGCTTGTCTGACAACGATCAATACCCAAGTGACCCTCATAAATTTGATCCCTCAGTGTTGTGGGAACTATCAAAAGGTTTCCCTTAAAAAGAAGATCATCTATTGTGTGAAGATCATGACGTATATTGTAATATGGTTTAACTGAATTTGGGAGTTCTTTCCTTGGCATTGGCCAATCACTACAACAATAATTTATAATTATATTTAAATCTATGTCGTTCTGTGTGGCTAATTTAATTTCTCTGGTGTAACTGCAGGGTTACTGACCAGTAGATTCATATGAATATGTAATTCTTCCTCAAGTAAATCATTTTGTTCTGCCGGTTCTACTGAGAGTGTCAGCGATAAACAAAAGTTTTCCTGGAGTATATGTGACATTAAGATCATATTTTTGTAAGTTTAACATCATTCGTTGAAGTCGTGTTGGTACTTCAGACAGTGGTTTTTTAAATAAAGTTACAAGTGGTTTATGATGTTTCCACTTGCACCTTATGGCCATAGATAATATTGATGAAAACGGATACACCCAAATTGTATTGTATATAATTCTTTTTCAATCTGAGCGTAATTAGTTTGACAAGATGTTAGACTTTGACGAATAAGAAATTGGTCTATGGTCATGTAAAATAACCGCTCCGACAGCAAATTTTGAGCTATCAACAGATAAGACTAATGGTCGATTATGATCTATATATGTTAAGACTAGAGTATTGCTTATAATATTTTTTTTATAAGTGATCTTAATTGCACAGTTTTCTTGCTGGGTTGTCAATATATGTACCTAAATAATTAACCATCCATAGAAAACGTTTAACTTCTGTGACTGTTTTAGGTCTTTATAGCTTACAAATAGCAGTTAGTTTCTTTGGATCTGGACGTATCCTTGATGAACTAAAAATATGTCCAAGATATTGAACTTCTGGCAAGAAAAAATTGCATATGTTAAATTTTAAATTAACTTCCCTAGCTTTTCAAAAACCCTTTTTAGTGTTTCATTGTGACCTTCTATTGTATCCTTATAAATTAGGAGATTGTCTATATAAATTCGAACACCTGGTATAATAATTCGGACATAGTTTTATGGAAAATTTCAGGTGCACATGAAATGCCATATGGTAACCTTAAAAATTTATACCTCCCAAAGGGTGTATTAAAGACACATAGATTTGTGCTACTTTCGTCTAATTGCAACATCCAAAATCCGGACTGTGCATCAAGGGTTGAGAAATACTTCGTTTCAGACAATTTTGAGCGAATCTCTTCAAATGTGGTAAGTGGATAATGACATCGCTTAATAGCTTTACTTGAATTACGTGGATCTAGACAGATATGTAGAGAATCATTTTTCTTTTGGACTACTACTATCGAATTCACCCATTCATTCACTAGGTTCATTCATTTTAACTATGACTTTTAATGATAACATACGATCTAATTCTAGTTTTAATTTTCTATGCGGTGCAAAAGGCACTTTGCGTGGATCAACTGTAATATGACATTTATTAGGTTAGGCTAACCCTATAAAAATGTCTATAGTCATCTATCAACTCTATGATTTAGACTACAAGACCTACATTTTGACATGTTGGAAGACCTATTATGCTTGAACAGTCAATTTGTACGACTATAAACTCAATACAAGCTAATGAGTTATTTATAACAACAGTTAATATTAACATTGCCTTCAATAGGTATATAATTACGTAAAAATGACGTTAGCTTAACATTTGTAGGTTGTATTTCACCTTTAATATTTAAATTTCTAAACTTTTTAAATGACATGACATTTGCTTCAGCCCCTGTATCCAGGTTACATTTCAGAAGAATGTTATTAATATAAAATCTTGAAACCAATTTGTAGCATTTCTGTTTAGATTGGTAACTGATTTTATAAACAATAAGTCATCATTGGCACTATAATACTTATTATCGATATTAGAGTCAACATTACCTTTTAGGTTAACTGTTTTGACCTTCTTAACATAACAGAATTTAGCAAAATGATTTAATTTATGACAATAATTACATCTTACCCCTTCTGCTGGACATTTATTATGTTTTTGACCAGTATTCCCTTTATTATTAACAGTATTACTACGGTATTTAGCTTGTGGACGATAACTTTTACTTCTTGACGATGATTGTGTGTTTGATGAATTTTCACCATGAGACTGCTTGACCTTACTGATTACCATTTCATTATTTTTAACTAATTGCTGTGCTTATTCATGGGTGATTTTAATTGACTTCGTTATTTTTATAACTTTTTCTAAATCTAAGTCATCTTCTTGTAGTGGGCGTTCCTTAATTGAACGATTGTTACTATTCAGACCAGCTATAAACATATCCTTTACCAAACATTTTCTAAGTTGGCCTAATTCACATACTAAACTTAAATTTTTTAGTATAGTAGCAAATTCATCAATATTCTCACCAGTCTTTGGAAATCTGGTTAAAAATTTATGACATTCAACTGTTAGGTTAGTTTTTGGTTTACAGTAGGTTTCAAATTTTTTAATTAATTCTTGTTACTTCAGGTATCCATATCCAAATTAAAGGAATTGAAAATTGAAATTGCATCATTTCCAATATAGTGTAAAAAGATCGCTACTTTGAGTTTATCTTCTTCGTTTTCAAGACCACTTGTAACGTTTTTTTTCTTGTTACGCTTCGTTCTTTAATATAGAATAAATCAGCAATAAAATAAAATATATAATTTATAACTTTCCGTTCGGTAACAAATTAATACATAAAATTAATAATAACATATAGACTCCTTTACCTTTATGGTCTAAGATTCATTACTAAGCTTTGTCAATTTGTCATTTCTTTATCAGCGTTCGAACGGGTAAGCTGCTCGGCAGGATAGTGAAGTCAAGATGGTTGTGTCTAAACACGTGGCCTCTAACAGAGTAAGAAAAAAGATGAATAATTGATTGATTCTTGGTGTCTGGAGGTCGAACCTAGCAGCTGTAGCGTGAGGATGTTTTTCTATAAGTTCCACCTAGAGCGGTTCAGTTGATCCCTGCAGGCCTAAGGAGATGGAAGCCCCCCTTTCATCATTAATACATGCAATATCATAGAAGGCAATTTAATATATGTTTCGTATAATTCAACTTAAAAAAAAAAATATATCGAATAAGCAAATCTTGGATCTAGAAATTTTGTTGGAGTATTAAATTTAATCAAGCAGAAGTTAGTTTCGTTAAATAATGGTTGTATTCAGAAGAACTTTGATAATCGATGGTTATGGAAATTTCCGACAGCTGAGGTCAAGGTCCTATTTCTTTCGTTCAGAGCAGTATCACAACACGTGAGTGTTCTTTAGAATTTAATCACTTTGAATATTAATTAAGTTGCAATAAGAAAATAGAACATTAAAAATTTTGTAACGTAAAAAGCTTTTAAGGAAACAGCGAATTAAATAACAAATCTATTGTTTGTCAGAATGTTTGCACATGCACACAAAGTGTACATTTAAAAAGTTGTGAATGACATTTTATGTCAGATATATAAAAAAAACATAGTTTCAGTTGTCCTATTTAGACCTCACATGTCGTCTTACGTTAATTTAAAGTATGTTTAAATATTTTGAGGTCATGAACTTTCATTTTTAATCGACATATGGAATTCGTGTATTAACTGTTAAGTAAAAGTAACTTAGGGTAACTACATACTGTTTTATCAGCGCTTAGGTAATTAAATTTCACTGTGAAGGTCGAAGAAGTACTTCTATGGCTTAGAAAAAATATTATGTAATATGAATAATTTAGAAAATCTCAAGTCAGTACATTTAAATTTTGTAGAAAGATCCATTCAGAGATCTTTATATTATCGAATACAATTCTTTACTAGTATATTTCTGTTCCATAAAAATTATTAAGTGAAAATATTATAGAGATACGAATTAAAATATTATAGTAACATGAATCCAGAAATTTATTCAAATAGAATCTATTTTGTTTTTGAATGACTTTTTATTATTTAAAATTCAAGTAAAAATTACAAGTAATCCCTGATCAGAAATTGTGTGTAATGAAAACAAATTCCCTGGGTGTATATTTTAGAAACCTAAATTCCATTATTTTATTTTTGGCAGATATTTCTGAGGACACAAATGGTGTCCATGTTGTACCTTTGTTTGTTCACAGGTCAAGCCGAGACATCTGTATGACATCTGGTGTTTGAGGTTTTGGTAAGTGTGTTTAAGAGTGAAACTCAGGTTTTATGGCTATGTTAGTGGTGTTGACATAAGGTTTCCGCATTCCCCTAATACAAGCACAGTTAAATTTTGGTGGTTATTGTATTGAAAAATACGGTGGCGTTCATTAAATATATTTTTGGTCTTTTGACAACCCATGACCCAAGCTCATGATCTACCCAGAGCTAACACTCGACTAGCCGTTTATGTCTTAAGAGTTTTACTTTTTCTCAAGCCATTTTCCATCCAACTTTACCTTGGGCTTGCATTAATAATAAGAAATTCTCGACCTTGTGATATCAGGTTAGGGTTTAGAAAATTTAAAGGTGTAACTTATTAGCTGATAGTCATGAGGATACATAAACTTAATAAAAAAGAAAAACAAGTTTAAGAAATAAAAAATTTTTTATTACACACTAGCACGCAAATATATTTTAAATTGCATTGTACCAATTCTTTGACAAATTACCTTCAGTAATAACCGGTTTTATTGACAACGAAAGCTTTGGTGATTTCGTACCAGCTTCCATAGGATTATTAGACAACATTTAGTATTTTTCTTTTATTATTAAAAATTCCAAATTAGGTTATGTTCTCCTTCAACAAAATTTTTTTAAGACTAACCTAACACCATGTTGTGTTATTACATATTACGACTCTGGTTTCATAATAACGTTGTTTATTAATTGTATCTTAAATATATTAATTGAGAACTATAACATAATAATAATTCTTGAGCTTATTGAGCGTGATGCAACTTCTACGTGTCTCTGGCGAGGCTGTGTCTGTCTCTCCAAGCTATGCAGTGTTGAACATAATCATCAAACTAAAACTAATATTACAACAAATGCATGCACAGGTATGAAGAAACATTCAAATAATTGTGGTTTATTGCTTACTGTTGTATGGACAACAGTGTTGAGGTATATGTGCGAATGCAGTTATGTACATTTATCGTCCTGTTTATTTACTGCATTAATTGGAATTCATCATTTGTGGTCTTCTACAATTATCTTTGTGATTTTCCAAGCTATTACACATACCTTTTTTAGTCTTACGACCAGGGCGACAATAAGTTTGCACAGTGATGAATAATAATGGGAAAGTTACTTAGAACACAATTAATTACTTATGATATAGTATATTGTGCAATAAGTCCAGAAAGTAGCTTATTCCACACAATATATGCACGAGTTGCAGACCATACTTTTCTATGGTTACAGTAAATGTAACACAAAAATATGTATTTTTAATTTATTAAACATTTATAAATAACTCTTAAAGGTATATAAAAATTAATTTGTGGCTGCAAAAATTTAGGTTCACTGTACCGTAATTGGCAATACTAGTTGCAGGTACATTTTTATGATTTTGGAGGATTCTTTGATTGTTTGATGACAGATATTCCACTGATAATGCTTTTTCGTTTTATATAGAATAATTTTATTAGCTATCGATGTTTTGCTCAACAAATTGTCATCGATATAACCTTTGCTGCTGTGGTGAAATTCTGCTCGACATGTCGCTTACAGCATATTTATTATTAAGTTGACGGATGTGAGAATAGCAACTTACTTGATTTAACAAAATTATCGTAAAGCGGACTTATGAATTAACAAGGGAAATTTTTATAGCAAAATTGAAACGTAACAGCCTACAGCAGAGCACTATGGTGCTGAAAGAACAAAACAAAAGATTTAAAATAATTGCTATTGATTTATTTGGTCCACTACCAGAAGCTGTACGTGACGGAAAGTGGATATTTGTGGTAGATAGATGCAGCTACTAAATGGGTTGAAGTATTCCCACTTAAAATTGCTATGCATTATGGCATTCCTGAAAATTATTAGCAACAATGGAGTACAATTTATTAGTGCTATCATGCATAAAGTCTGCTTTTGTTTTGATATCAAGTAATGCTTGACACCGTTATATCATACTGAAGCGAATATGTCCACAGAGAAAAATGGGGATCTGAAAACTAGATTAGCCATTTTGGTTGGTAATAAACATGAAGCATGGTGTGAAAAACTTCTTGTTATTCGTTTCGCCATAAATACTACATTTTGTTAATCGACTGGTTATACACCAGCTTATTTAACGTTTGGTCGTGAATTATGAACGCTAGATGATGATACCAACAATTTTCGACATGTTAATTCAGAAAAATTTATACCACAGATAACAAGTATTTAAAAAGATTGGCAATTATTTTAATCAAGCTTGTGGTAATAATGAAAAGTTAAAATTAAAAAGCAAGAAATAAACCGATTTGAATAGAAAAGAGTCCCCTAGTTATAATGTTAGCGATAAGGTACTCGTGAATTTACATACACTTAGCAGCGCGAAAAAGAATTTCAAGCATATTAAATCCCAGGAGGGATGGCCCTTACATAATTTTAAAAAAAGTTGCACCTACCAGTTATGAAATTGGCCAAGATAATAGATTGAATGAATCTGCTGGAATTTAGCATGTCTCAGCACCTACACCACTTTAGGGACATGCAGAGGTTAGTCTATACATCCTTATTAAAAGAAGGGGGTCATCTGAACAAGAATTTGGTTGTTGCAAGCACAAGTTTTATTGTCAAATGTACTAGTTCTTCATCGGGACGTTATCGGAACCAGAGGGGGAGTGTATGACGTAGTCATTCAGTGTTATTTATTTATAGTTACACTCAACAGGCATAAGCTCTTACAGAGTAAACAGAATACAGCTTGTTAAATACAGAACTTTAAATGTTAAAATAAAACAAGTCTAAATGAGTTAGGCAATAAATTTATATCAGAGAATATGTAATGTACGTCAGAAAATCATGGGATTGATTGCTGTATAGGTCACTGCAACGACCACGACGTGCAACCAAACGCTGATAGAAAATCTTCAGCAATGACACCAGTTCAATATAAAGTGCTTTGGTGGACGTACAAATAAACACACATCGGCTTTGGTGGATTTTGTACCTCCAATACACACCGACGTGCTTGTGAAAAGACCCGCAAAGTCCACTCCAGCATGACTAAACAATTTGAGCTGAGATATTCGGGAAGAGGGCAAATTTCTCATTAAAGGAGCAACCGAAAGGGGATTAACTTTAAAACAATGAATGCATCTGGCTGCAACACGGTTAATAGCACGCTTAACTCCTAGAATCCAAAATTGTTGCGCGATACAGAAGGCTAATGGTGAAATAACTTACGATACATACTTTCAACTATGAATTAGGTTAATCAATGCTTTCCGGCAAGCAACATGGGATGTTTAGCATCATAGGAAAGTTGAGAATGACGTAAATGACCACCAACCCTAATTACACTATTGAAATCCAGAAACGGTGCTAATTTTTGGATAGGCTTTTTGTATACTTTACCACTTTGGATACAAACAAGTTCGTCAGGGAATACATCATGTAGAACTACCTTTACAATACAAATTAAGGTGTTGTACAACTCATCTGCTGTTAACGAACCGCCTTGTCTTTCATGCCTTTTCAGTTTGGCATTTCTGATAAATCGAATCCAAGAAGCCACTACACCTTGCAGTTTACGAGGTGAGGAGAAATGAGCTAGCAAACTATTAATTAAATTATCTAGCACTGTATATACTAAGACAACTTTTTGCTCTTCACATTCAACAGTGGAATCTGAGTAAGACTGATTAAATGGTTGATATATAGGGTTAGTTGAATACAGAAACTTTGGACATGACCACCAATGGCGTGAGATACAAGATCAGAAGACAATAAACCTTTAGAACCACATAAGCTAGTAGGAATTCTGTCTTGGATGTGAGTAATATTGTTACCAACAAAAAATTTTCATCGGTGTGGAGAGGATATGAGGGTACATGTCTAACCAGTTCCAGGACTGACGACCTAATGATGATGTTTCAAATTATGAAACTCCAAATTTGTTAGTCGCATTGCTAGGCAACGTATAGTTCAAAGTGTACACAATTTGTTGAAGTATGAGTGCATTCTGAAAATACAAAGACTTGTTTGGCAGTAAATTCCGAACTGGAATTCACGGAGTGAAGAATTGATTCCATTCTTCAAAATTTTGGGTGATATTTTTCAAAAGTCATTGTTGATTAACACATTTACTGCTAAAGTAAAAAGATATACTCATATGCAATGCTGCTGAGATATTTTGCTTGTTCAAAAGGAAATCTTCATATATTAATATTGTATTTATTATTTATGTTTTAGAGTGGATTTTTCCAAAATTTTACGTATGATGCACATATGTTGTAAGGAATTTTATTTTTCCAACTCAGGCCCACGATGCAGTGCCAATGTTGCAAATTTGATTTTTTATTATTTAGATGGGGGTACGTAAATGGTTACTCAGTTCGAGCGCCAAAGCGTTGAGCGTTAATGTAGCAGTTTTTATCTTTAGCCCTATGTTGTTGGGCTAATGTAGCTGTTTTTAATTCAACTTGGAACTTCCTTTGCGTGACAGGTGGAACTATAAAAACTTGCTGTGCCGGTGGCTAGCTTGGCTATTATCTCATGGGAGATCATGGAAAGGGTAAGGTTGAAATATTCTTCATGAAACGGAAAACTAAATAAAATGAAGTTGGACGCCACTGTATCTAGCAAAAAAGGGTGAAACTTTTGGGTAGATACAGAAACCCTATCGGAATGGATGATTTAAAATTTTTAATTTACCCTTTTTAGAAAATGGAATATATTAAAAGTATCCAACAATAAAAAAATTAAATAAATTCACGTGTTAGTGATATCAAAAAATTATTAGTTAAACAACATTTTTGTCTCGTATGATTTAAATGAGCATCAAATCTGATAATCACGTACAAATTTATGCAAAACTTTCATTCAAATCATTTTACAATTATTATTAAAAATTACAAACATACTAGATTTAGAGCAAATATCTTTCGAGAAAAGTATACTCTAAATATTTATGGTTCCTGGTTGAAACCGTGTCATCTTAAAGGTCGACATTTTGCCCACTTTTGTAAGGGGCTTTATCAGGACAAGACAAGAAAGTGAAATATAAAAAAAATAATAATAAAGATAAGAATGATAAAATATTAATCAAATCGTAAAAAGTATGAAAAGTTACTTCTGAACTAGAAGACTCACCAGCCCATTTATACCAAAAGGAGTCTTATGATAAAGTTCATGAGATTTTTAAACCCCGCATGTGAAAGTTTTCCTTTATCATTTTTAAGCATTTATGTGTAAATCCCTTGAATATTAGGTTCTCATGCATTTCAGGGCATTAGCTTACGGTTTGTGGTGTAAAAAATAGCAAATGTTGCATTACCTGGCCATGAAAACGCAGCCGTGTCTAGCAGTTTTAGCGTGGGAGCATGAAAATTGTATGCCGAGAACTATAGTTGGTGAGAACTAAACCTTTAAAAGAACAGGACTTGATTATTGACTGTAGACAAATTCAAACGTGCCGCGTGAAATTCGAGTCTGCGAAGTGATTCTTCTCTTGTTACCTTCTTCCTCTATCTAAATAAAAAATATGTGCTTTGTCGACGAGGAGATTTGTAAACCACGCCCGAAGAATCAACGAGCCTATGATTTCCACCTGAAACGCAAAAACCAACTAGCCCTTTAGTGATCCACCTGGTAAGTTTTTGTTATTATTAATTTGTGTACTTTACCCGCAACGTCATTCATGCAACCCAATTTGAAGTGTAATACTTTACGTCAGGTGGTGTAGGTTTGACGACGTGGGGGAAGTTTATTTATAAATAAATTTGTATGTATTATTTAAAAATATTGCAATTGATGTTTACTTTGTTTCGAACCCATCCACTTTTATACAAAATGAGGCTTTAGGTTGTAATACTCAAGAAACTACAGACAAAATATGTTAAAAAGAAAAATGAATTTAGTGATAGTAATAATATTGTCAAAGACAAAATTATTTATGTAGCTCAGAAATGTTCACGCAACACAAATGTAGATAAAAATGCAATCCCTAAAGTACTGAAACATCAGGAAGAGAATACAATGGTGATTCAGAAAATGGATTCAATAGAACAATAGTTTACAAATGAAACCGATGATACGTCTCATATCTACAACTTTAAATACAACTACTTTACACCTTACATGTAATTTTCCAATACTCCACCCGAAAGTATTACATTGGCAGGAAGCGAGTTTTCTTTACCTGGAAAATTTGGAATTTTGCCGAACCCTTGCTGTTCCAAGCAATGTAGGGATCTTTAGCGTGCGTGACAACACTCACACAAGGGACCTCCATTTTACCTCTCATCCAAACGAGGGTGTATTTTTGTGAAAAATGCTCGCCTAAAATTTTTCAAGCAGACCGTGTCAGGATTTGTACCCGGGACCTTGTGCATAGTAGTCACACGCATACCACAAGCCGCCAATTATTTTACACCACCAAAACCTCACAACTCAGCTTTGTTTTTTATATTTCACCCTAAACAAAACGCAGATGAAGTAATTAAAAAGCTTTTAATCGAGAAGAAAATGTAAACCGACAAATGTTGACTTATGACGAGCAAGCTTGTTTTACAGTGTCTGCTTAGCCTTTGCACAATTTTCAGACACCAGTATTTTTATAATAGATTATTCAAATAGGAAGCATGTTCATTTACGTGTGGAAGAGCATGAACAATCATCTTTATATATAAAATTTGCACAAATTTAGCATTGATGATTTACTATCAGACAATCAAATGTCCTTAAGATATGAACAAGTTAAAAACGAAGCCAAACAATGGAAAAAATTATACAGGCATGGAAAAACATTATCGTGAGTCTGCCTTATAATAAGTTAGAAAGAGACCCCTTATAGGAATGTGAGAGAGACAAAACTTTACTGATGTTGCCACTTATAGATGTAGGCACAAAAGTGAACTAGTCAAGTCTCTTAAATCAAGTTTCAACACCCATTTGAAAAGACCGTTCATTTACATTTCCAATGCTCCACCCTTGGTACTACATTGGCCAGGAGGCGAATTTTTTGTTGCCTGGAAATTTAGAATTTTGCCGAACCCTTGCCGTTCCAGGCAAGGTGGGGATCTTTAACGTGCGTGACAACACTCATACACGGGACCTCCATTTTACCTCTCATTCGAACGAGGGCGTAATATTTGTGAAAAATGCTCACCTGCCATTTTTCAAGCAGTCGGCCGTGTCGGGATTTGAACCCGGGACCTTGGGATCCGTAGTCTTACGCTTACTACATTGATCCACGGCGATGCCTATTTGAAAAGATCACCAACTTTCACAAAGCAGTAACCCAATCAGTGATAAAATTCAGTTCGGGTGTTTCCTAACATTTCATGTGTTATGCTGTTTAAGGAGTCTGTAATTTTAACACGAAGTTTGTCCAAATTGTCAGCACATTTATGCTCGTGCCTATAAATTTCCTGGGTTATGTGTCCCCAAAGAAGAAAGTTGTTCAGCGCCAAATCAAGTGAGTAAAGAATATTTAATCATACCTCTTGCACTAATAATACGGTTAGAAAACGTAGTTTCCAAAATACCTATAGCAACGGTATTTATTCATTTTCAAGATATTTCGAACTGTTCTTGGTTGAATTTCCATTTCTTTAGCAATTTTTGTACTATTGTGAGGAAAATTAGTTTCTGCTAAACTACACACTGCGATTTCTTGGAGTTTGCACATTCTTTCCTGAAAATCTAGTCGAATTTTACCTTTTTGACAAGTAAAATAGGACATAAATGCAAAATCAAAAAATCCCAAAAAACTGCTATTTTTCTCCTGAAATATTCGCTTCTATGCAACGAAAACTTGATGAAACCAGATGGGAGCGGTAGTGGTGCCCAAACAGTTAGGTGTACCATAATGCAGATAAAATTGTAGTATTTATCAAATGTTGCAATAATGTGTATTCCACTTCCTCGATAAATGAAGACATGAAAGGAGTTGCAACAACAGATGTGAAAGTAACAGCAACAGTAGCTGCAAACAGATTGATAAAAGGATCTGCGAAAACATCCACAAAAAGATCTGCGAACAGAGACACCAGGTGCTGTCGGTAAAACCTATTAATACAATTGTTTCAGCACAAAGCACAGCACCAAAATGTTAATTATAAATAATTAGATATAGTATTAATATTTTATTGTACTAACCTGACTTAAAGTTTTACTTTAAACTAAGATATTAAGTAAAATTACCTAATTTTCGTTACATCCAAGAAGTCAAATAGCAGCCTACAAATATGGATATGGGTGATGGCATCACCAGAGTAATCACATCCCCCAATGGTAATCGCCAATAGTCTAGAGTCCAAATATCCAGACTCATCATGCGACTTCGGGACATCCAACACGGAATCAGCAATTAAATAAGGTACTAATGGAAGAATCCTAAACGGAGAAGCCACAATCAACGGCCTTAAAGCTCATTAGACCTACACCACTCTGGACTGCTTGATGGATCATACCATACTCTCCAAAAATGGTTCTGGAAACCCATTTCATCCCAACTTCAACCAATCCTACTTAAGACTTGAAAGAATCTTTGTAAAAACTTAATTTCAGGATATTTTAACCAATTGGCAGTTGACACCGCACCTAGTTACAATTACATCCAAAGCAATTTGAAAAAAGGCTAGGAATGTCCTACAAAACCAGAAAGTCACTAGCATGGAAATGTAAGGCCAGACTAGGTCAAACACAAATCAGTGGCACACATACGAGAATGTAACAACACCTAAATGCTTTAAAACCGAGTTATAGATAAGAATTACTAACACGTGTGTGTGTATATATATATATATATATATATATATATATATATATATATATTCTTATGTGGCAGTTATTTACTCCACCCTAATATTTTTATTTTTAAAAATTTAGTTAAAACAAATTTGTATGATACACGACTTTTTGTCGTAGCCACTAATTTTAATATTCAATGATTGATTTCTATCTGATGTGTTTTAGCAAAGTTTGGTTGGTTATTTATTTAACTGTTTACTATTTTTATGCCTCGACTATATGAAACCTTAATCTCAGGGTGTTCACCTACTCACCGTGGGTTCAATCGTGAGTAGATGTGCACTACCCAACCAAACTGCACACTCGTTTGTTTTACTACTTTTTAAAATGAAATTAATTACTGTATATGCCAAATTTAACTGATCAATGTTGCTTGGTGCCAAATTAATTTATGTATACAATTTCTGACTTATGTTTGACGTTTTAAGATATTACACGATACTCACCTGAGTTATACCGCGCTGATGCCTCCTTTAACTGTTGCTGGCTCAAGTTCGTATTCGCCGTATGCGCCTTCACAAGGATACACAATCACTGATGCTCTTGCGTATCGCCTCCAGGTGTCTTAATATAATTTTGCTGACCCCAAATCTGAAATAATTTACCCTGATTTTAGAATTTTGAATATACCGTTGTATTTACTTCCCCTGCGTTTATCCTTCCGTGTTCCCTTTGTTTCTGCGTTGAAATCTTCCTCTGTACCTTGCTGCTTTCCTGTTTTCTCTCTGCGTGCTCCAATTAATCCTTTCACCTTTCCGTAATCAAATCCAAATCTATCCTGCTGTCCTGTTCCAAATCCAATCTATGCCCTGCTATAACTTCAATGTCCACTCAATGTCCTGCTGCCTTTAATCTTTATCCAATTCACTCCAAAATTATTAATATCGTCGTTGCTTCGCCGTCGCTTTGTTTAACCACTCGAATCACCTACTGCCTTTTAACCAAAATCGTTCCAATTCCAAATACCAATCTCGTTCAACTCTAACTAACTATCCGCTGCTTTCCCGTTGCACTTTAAACACTTTAAATACTCTTCAATTATCGTCGCTTTTATACCTCCACTTTAATAATGATACTCTTTAAACTCGAAAACATTTATTTTATCCAAATATTATACAATTTTAACGCAGGTTTTTCAAAACACGTCTTTTTACTAAAAGAAATCGAAATAGAATCTCCTTATTTACTTCGCTAAGCAATAAGCATAACTAAACTAGCTTACTTAAAATACATTTTTACATCATAAAATTATCCAATAACAAATTTTCTTTTCACTAGTGTCACAAATACCTTAACTATAGTCTTTACACACAATCCTAATTTCTACCATTGGTCCTTAACACTTCACAATTCTCCAATTATGTCTTTGATTTCTATTCACTTATAATTTTGAATTTACAATTCGTCCAAAAGTTGATTCTACTTAAATGAAAAGCCAAAATAATTCACACAGGACCTGGACGCTTGGTTGATTGTAGATATCCCTAGACGCGTCCGGTTTTCCGACGGCAAATGTACTTTCAATGGCTTATAAACTTTCAACTCAGTATAAAACCTTGAGTATCGTGCATTGTATCAATGTCATTAAGTCATTTTGTTTTACCTTTTGGCACATACGTTTGAAACTAAATGGTAAATACTTTAGCATATGTAAAGTACGGCAAAATATAGTTTTTAACTTACTGTTTCTGATATATGAATTATGTCGTTTGGCATACACCCTTTTTTAACACAAATCTACCCTTAGAAGCCTTGTACCCCCCCTTACATTACAATATATATATATATATATACCTGTGTGATTAGTGGGTTAAAATTGATTAGGTAAGTCAGTTAATAATTTATGGCAGGTTTACCGCATGTAAATATAAGCTTTCTAAATTCGCTAGAGTAAATTCTAAAGTCATAATCTAGGAGGGTGAAAGAGTAAAGGTCATGAATTAACAGGTGTTAAATGTAAATATTCGTTGCGTGCATTTTTATCATAGTCGAGTGAGACACTTTAACATTTGTATAACCTTCAAACGTTTAATAATAGCAAAGAATTGTAGATGATTCGAATAAAGAGGGGTAGACAAATAAACACGTTCCTGGTAGTCGTTTTCAAGCTTAAAAATTGTTTATCGAGCATTTCTGGGGAAAGGTGTTAATTTATAAAGTTCAACTGCTGCTTTAACAGATAACGTACATTTGGATTCTACGAATAGCAGTGGCAGTTATACAAGCAGGGATCGATATAAAATAAAGAAAGATTATTTATAGTAGACATAAGGAGATAAATATATCCTATGTTAAATATTTGTTTGACTTTGAGAGGAGACTGGGACAAGGAAAGGTTAAAGTTATTAAGGTACAAGTGAGATGCAGCCCAATGTGGGGCTGCTTGATTATGAGATTGTAAAGGATAAAGATTTGGTGGGGCTTTATGTAATGGGTGACAGGAGGGGGGGGGGGCGTTTCGGATAAAATATTGCAAGGGACGAGATCCGCCACTTTTTATATACAGAGCCTTGTATTATGTATATATACTTAAAAAATTGATAAGTGTAAAATGGATGTTTACTAATACATGCCATGGCAATTGGAAACTCTTAAACTCAGGATTAATGATTCAGTTAAAAAAAATTACAATCTGCAAACAGTGTGGGTAAAAAACTATATGCAGATATAATAACCACTGCCAGTCAAAACGCCCTCTAGTTAATTTTAAATACACTCACTCGCAGTAGGTATGACAGTACTAGTAATTTTATGCATATGTAAACAAAGCCCAGAATGCTAGAATTTGATAAAATTTTTGAGATTTCAATCAGTAATAAAGTTTTTAGGTGTTACAATATGAGAATTAATTTATTAAATATCTGTAATCCCACTGAAGTCGCCTGAGTTTACAAGAATGGACCTCTTCACTGCTTACAACAAGATTTAGTTACTGAAGCTTGGAGTTCACAATACCTGTTTAAAAGTAAGTTTTAATATTTTGTATTTTAAAGAATTTACACTTTATTTTCAGGCTTTAGGAACACTAAAATAATATGTTAGAAACAATATACTCAGAACCGGCGATCTAAATAGGAATTCTTGCTTAAATTACCACCACTGATGGAACATTGTCCATAATACTGGGAATCCACTTGAAATATTAGGAGCTCACTTATAGTTCAATTCACATCAGCTTGTAGGCTGTACACATTTCCCTTTACTGGAGGAATTAATCTTCTTGGCATCAAATGGTTGTATAAACCGTTGACATTTGTTACCCGATGCACAAGGCCTATTTTAATTCACTGTTAAACTCTCAAATTACTTCAGCTTCAAATAATTAAATAAACTCGAGAGAATATAAAACACATCTATTCTTTTTTAAAATATCCTAACCAGTCCTCTTTATCAAGTTGTACATGGTTACCTATCTCCTAGATTTTCAAAAATTCTTACTTGCCTACTCCATTTAAAAAATCTTATAATATTACACTCCTGGATCAACTATCAGAAACAGAGCTATTAGCTCTTTACAGAAACATTTCATTTGGATTGCTTGAATACTAATTGTCATTGGTTTCGATCTCATCAGGATGAAGTGATTTATAACCCCATAAGGGTTATAAACCACTTCATCCTGATGAGATCCAGTGAGATCGAAACTAGTTGATGAATGTTTATTCCCTTTATGAAACAAACAAATTTTTTCATTTATGGCTATGCAAAGTACTAGCTTGCTTTGTATAATTAAAAACTTTCTTTCGATTTTTCGTAAAGTTAGTGTTTATTTATACATCGTATATACTGTTTTATTTATTAAATTTGCTATAAGCAATTATTTTTCATATATATATATATATATATATATATATATATATATATATGTAATGTTCTATGTAATATCCAAGGTTAGCCGCACTTATTTACCACTCATATTCATGAAATATCTAATTAAAAACTCATGATAAACAAGATCGTAGAATAATTATTTGCTGAACTTATATCAAATGCTATTTCAGTGTGATAGAGCTTTTTGAGATTTCAAATAGGTGTTTAAGTAATTTTATGTATAGAAATGAAAAGTAATTCCATTTGAATAAGCTTCTGTTGATTGTATTTAATGTTTATGTTCACTATTTAAATGGACACTACTGTTTTTAAAAGTAAGACGTACCATAATATCTGAAAAATAATTCATTTAGCATGTTTTAGTAGTTATAGGATGTAAAAATAATGTTTGTTTACTGTATTGCACATTTATGTTCACTATTTAATTGGACACTAATGTTCTTATAAGTAATAGGTACCATAATACCTGAAACATAATTCATTTAGTATGTGGTGTTAGAAATAAATAATTGTAAGTTTAATGAAAATTGTAAACAAAATGTAACCAATGGAAAATAGGACCAAAGTGATCAAAATGAAATGTTTTGAAAGAGTTATTAGATATGTTTGTGATAATTGATCAAGGAGTGTAGTTTTAAGAATTTTGTATATAGTAGGCAAATATGAATTTTTAAAGAAATCTCCTAGGTGATAAAGTAACAATAAAAGAGGACTTATAAATTATTATTAAAAAGAATAGATGTGTTTTATTACCTGCTCTCATGTTTTATTAAAGTATTAAAAGCTGAAGGTAGTTGAAAGAGTAGTAATTCTGAATTTATAAGAGGCCTTGTGCAACGGGTAGTAAGTTTAAAAGGTTTATACAACCATTAGAGGCACAGAAGATTATTTGCTCCAGCCCCGTGAAATGTGTACAGCTTCCAAGCTGATATGAATTGAAGTACCGAGAGCTACAAAATATTTCCAGAGGATTCCATTATTATGAACAGTGTACCAGCCGTAGTAGTAGTTTGAACGAGTTCTTAGTTAGATCGCCGATTCTGAGTATCATTTTTCTTTATAACATCCTTTTAGTATTCATAAAGCCTGAAATTAAAGCGTAAAATTGTAAATACCAAATATTAAAACTTATTTTAACAGGTATTGTGCACATCTAAGTTTTGGATCACTGTAAGCAGTCAAGGGTCCATTCTTGTAAACACAGGCGACTTCAGTGGAATTGCAGGTATAAAATAAATTAGTTTTTATAATTGTAACACCTAAAAAACTGTAGTATTCATTGAAATCTCAAAATTTTTATCAAAAGTTAAGCATTCTGAACTTTGTTTACATTCTGAAAAATTGCTAGTACGGTCACACCCAGATCTATAGCAAGTATATTTAAAATTAACTAGATGGTGCTTTATCTGGCAGTGGTTAATATATAGGCATACAGTTTTGTACCCACACTGTTTGCTTATTATACTTTAAATTCATAAATCCTGAGATGAGTTTCAACAAGCCGTGGCATATATTGGTTCACAACCAAGTTACATTAATCCATTTATTAAATAAATATTAATACAAAAAAGGCCCAAAAATATAAACAGATATATAATAATATATATAAATATTTTAGGTAGTTAATTACACAAGGTAAGTTGATAAATACTATCGTATTATAGTGAATAAGATGAAATAATAACTTAGACTTTTATGCAAAGCCCAAATGATAATTTAAAATCGAGCTAGTAATTGAAAGATGGAAAATATAAGGTCTTGGACAGGACTTGAACCTGTATCCTGATTTTGCCGGAACCATGCGTTTACGATAGTATTTATGAACTTAACCTTGTGTAATTAACTACCTAAAATATTTATATATTTAATACTTGGCTTATAGCCATAATTTTGGGCGTAGCTTCCTATCTATAACTGACATAAGTCAAAAATTGACAATGTCAAATATGATTCGCAAAAATGTCGAACGTAATTGAAAGTTGGTTGATGTATCGTCGTGTACACGATTTAAATTTGTAAATTTCCCAATTGTGTCATCGGTCTCGGTGGCATAATTGGTAAACGCATGGTTCCGGCAAAACCAGGATTCAGGTTTAAGTCCTGTTCAAGACCTTATATTTTCCATCTTTCAATTACTAGCTCGATTTGAAATGATCATTTGGGCTTTGCATAAAAGTCTAAGTTATTATTTCATCTTAATATATATATATATATATATATATATATATATATATATATATAAATTCTCAAGTTAAAAACCACATGCAACACAAATGCATAATATTATAAGAACAGAAAAATAACAGGATTGCCAAATATTCAAACTATGATTGAAGTTACCGACATTCATTTCCATGACAACGTAATCATTGAGCAGTAAACTGCAAGAACCTGTATAGAATAAAATAAAGAGCAGAATTCTCTTCAAATATACTTGCAATTTAATACCAAGCTCTAATGCAAAAATAAACCTGTAACATAGCAAGTAATGGCGGAATAAACGTGTTGCTCAATAATTCTAAAAACTGTCAACTTGTAAGACCTATAAAACGAAAACAAGACTTTAAAAACTTTTGTTATAACAAAATATTTATTAACAAAAATAAAAGTCTTGTAGGAAGTAAATTTATAAAAAACCATCACCTATATTCTTTAATAATCGCATCTGCGATTATCAATTTTTGGACATCACTTACACCACCATATATCTCAGTAATCCTTGCATCTCTGAAGTGCCGTTCTGCAGGCATACTTTTAACATAGCCCATTCCACCTAATATTTGAACTGCATTATGTGTAATAAAAGTTGCAGCTTCACTTGCAGCCAGCTTTGCCATTGAGCTCTCTTTTGTAGATTTTTGGTTTTTATCACGTAACACAGCAGCTCGCCAAACTAGTAATCTTGCAGATTCTAAACGGAGTGCCATTTCAGTAATTCTTAGCTGAAATTAAAACGTTAATGATAATACTAAATAAATACAAAACAAAAAATTTTAAGAAATTGATAAATAATTGCAAATTCAAGTTTGTAGTGAGTGCAACTGCCGTATTTGGAAATTTATATTAATTCAAATTTTTATTATTTTGTCACCTGATCGGGCTGGTTTGTGAGAGGGTGTAAAGAAAAAAAACACAGTATTATTGGTCGATAGAAAGGGTAGATGACTGAAAATAGATTCAATGTTACAACAGGTTTTCAAGAGTAACATTGCAGGTGACCAATGAAAAATTGACTGGATTACCATAGAACCTAATAGATCCAGAAAATCAGGCATACGTTTCACAGAGAAACCTAGCAGTACTTTGCCCAGAATTGTGTCAATATTCGTAAAAGAAATGTATCTTACATGATTTTGATTTTAGTTATCATAAGATCTATATTTAAAAGATTTTGAAATCCATAAGGATGTCTCTAAAACAATTTTTATGCCAAAAATGATGACAAAGTTAACATCGTCATTAGACATTTTGATTTTTCAGAATCATCATCAGGTTTATTTATTCTTATTGGCATCATATTAGAACGTTTTACATATAAATAGATTGCTCTCTGGCGATTTTAACAATGTATCACATTGTAGTTGTTTATGATAATCCTCACGTTTAAATACAATTACTTTTATCATTTTTAAGTTTTCCATCCTGAAACTGGTTGGTATCATTAAGTAAGTCTGAAACCACCAGAGAAACGTATTATGGACAATAATCAATTATGGCAATTTGTCAAAGTTTCAAAGTCAAATATAACAAAAAGCATCAAAATAATTGAATATGTATTTTAATAGGGTAATTAATAGCATTGATAATGGCCATCAAATGGTCAAAACGTTATTGTTAATGTATTATTAGTAAAAGTGGTTGATGTAATTTCGTTCAGAGGAAGTGCTTGTTTATTACTTGAAGACGGTAGGCTTCTCCCGTGAAGTTGTTTAGTGGTCTTCTTGGAACACTGATCAAGTGAAATCGAGCAGGAGGTTTATCTGCAGATATTGTACGTTTTAAGGTACTACGCATGAGTCGACTCATTGTCGTAAAATGATTTCAGATACTTTACAAATATTTATAATGAAGCTAAACCCACAAATAATATCACTAGACTTGGGTTAATTAACCAAGTTACAGGTTGTAGTATATAGATTTCAGCTAGTGGGTGGTCGTCTGCATGATGGCAGCAACCATCCTAATCAGGGACTCCGTTTAACGAATCTGTCGGTCAGCGGTTTTTACGAGCAAGCACAATTTATTATAACAAGAATTGAGTGCAAGTGCGTTATGTTTAAACTTTAGCATCAGACAAGTACTCAATATCGTAATTCCTTTTATTCAGTATTTTTCTTAAAAATAAGTATGCCGTCATCATCTGTCAAAGATCTCGGCTGTAATGCTATTAAAAATTGTTACGTATCAGATACAAAGCTGTAGTGCTGAAGAATGAGTATTTTAGCTAGTGTAGGGAAGGCACATTGTTGCCGGATAGGTTTACTTAGAGTGTGTTTCCTTGTGTCTTTATCTGAAATTTAACAACTGTATTTTATCTTTCTCTTGTAGAGATTAAAAGCAGCAAGTTAGGTGTCTATCCTCTTGTTTTTTTAATGATCTTAAGCATTCTACGAATAATTCCAGAAACCCAGAGTTAATGCCAGTAGAGTCTAGTTCAACGTCAATTAAAAAAATTTTGCATGAAGAATTATGTATAAAAAAATCATTTTACCATATCTGCTGAGTGAAGAACAGAAAGCAACAACTGTTTTTTTTTTAAAATGCCATTACCACATGTTTTAGTGTAGTGTTCTAGTTTCCCGTTTCTCCCTTCTTACCTGCAGTGATTTATTGGCAGGCAACAATGTTATACAATGTTCAGAAGAAGACCGAATCACAACTCTGAAAGTTCCACCGCAGAAGTCTATGAACCGTAAGTGTTTATAACTTTATAACTTGTAGAAAGTACTGGAATTTGCATGATTAAACCCTAATAATTAAGTAAGAGAGGGGTTGAGGGTAACAATGTGTTATCACTATTACTACAGGAATAGTTACAAAATTATACCTTGCCAAACTGCTAGTAGTCTAGACTAATTCATGCATGCCTACAGCAAATAATATTACTCATCCTGCTGCCAACAATAAATGTCTCTAAAGATGTAAAACCTTGCATAACAAATATTATGGGGAAATGTATGAAAAAGTAAATGGAATCCTGAAGAAAAGTATTTTTCTACTTCTCTTTATCTGTACCTTATTAATATTTTGATTAAAAACTTTTATTCCATACCTTTACGGCATCTAATCGGTTTATAGGATATCCAAATGTTTTTCTATGTTCTGCATAATTTAAAGCAGTTTCAAGAGCAGCTTGTCCTATACCAAGAGCTTGGGATGCAATTCCCAACCTGCCCTCGTCCAATTGTTCCATTGCTATTTTAAAACCACCTCCAATATTCCCTATAAAATAAACTTCATTAACGCATGTACAACAATCATTTGAATTTAATGTAATCACACATTACAAAAGATTATCAAAGATACTATATTACACTGTTATATTGACATGTATCTAATTCCATTTACTATTTAATTTATGTCGCTTCATTTACATTTAAATTAAGCACTTCTTTCTGCTCATTTACATAACTGCCTGTTGGGAATTGTGCAATTGGTTATCGACAATCGCTTGATGATGGTTGGTCAACAAGAATTGACTGTTTGACACAAGTGGGGATGCGATATGGTTCTTGGAGTGAAGTGGGCATTTTTGATCAGTACCTCCATTATTCCACTCAATGCATCTTGGTATAGTTAAGTAGAGTATTACACATTATCTAATGTCATTTTAAAGTTCTCCGCAATGCTTCAAGGAATAATTATTATTATGTATTTCGTGAGAACGAAGTGTTAAATAAGATGTTTCCCACGCTTTGAAATAAATGTACGTTGTTGTCCTCCACAAATCAGAACGAGTAATGAAGAAGGGTGGTGGGTTTGACAAGTAAAAAACTAGCTGTCATGATCATTCTAAACGTAACTACCTTATCTGGCAGAACTGTTGAGTAGTTCTATATAAATAGTGATGTAGTTTACCTACCGAATCCTAGTGTCGCATCTTTACCTTTATCTGGTCCGTTTATGTTGTAGGTAAACAACAAACTCCACAGCCAATTTTATCTACAGAGGCCACTAAAATTCCACGCCCCGTAGAACCAAAGGAAGAGAATTAATACACAATATCTAGCATGGCAAAGACCATAATACAAGGATTTATTACTCGGCATTATCTTAATTTAATTATCTAACTGGACAAAAGGTAAGCTATGAAACATCATTTAATTAAAAATTCTCTTTCTTACTACAAATATATACTACTACTTATTCTAAAAAATTCTAAAATACTCATATTGGAATAGATAATATTAACTGGCCACTTAGTAGTTTATAACCAACCTGACATCCTTTATACCAATCAAACTGAAAAATTTGGTTACCTCATTGATATTGCTGTTTCTCTCACATGTAACTAAATAGCCAAGGCTGAACAAAAGAAAATAGAAACATATATATGAAATCAAAGGAAGAAATTAGAAGACACCAAGGCTTAAAATAATTATAATTATGTCTTTAGTGATCTCAGTGAAAAAAGTTACAAATAAAAAATTTGAATCTAATTTACTAAAAATATCGTTTTGAATTAAATTACAGCACTAAGTCAAAAGCAGTTATGCTACAAACTTGCCAATTGTGAAAAAGTTCTTAAAAAATTTTTTCGCAACTTTCGATGGTACATTGTGTTAAGAAAGTGGTTATTCCCTCTCTTGCCTTTATTCTGAAATTTTAGTTACCGTTTTACATATTGCAAAATTGAACTGGTTACAGCATGTGAAGCGTCGTAACTTACAGAACATATCCTCAATTATAAATTCTTTTTAACCCTCGAAATAAATTGATTACATATTTACTAGAAATCATTAACAGCAACGAATCATGAGTTTGTAATGTTAATAGAAGATATATTATTTGATGAAAATGCCACAGTGACTACATTGTTTGTAAAAGGAGATTTGAAAAAACATAATTTGTTTTACCTAAGGAAGAGTTTGCACGCAGCATATTTACCCAAGACATTGATTCTAAATTACCATGAAATAACATTTTATGAGGTTTTTTCGGTTGAGGAAAGCAAATTTTACTCACTTATTCAAAATGGTAATGAATGGCCCAGATTGGTCTGTAATAAGGAAGAAATATAAGGGAAGAAATTATCATAGCAGTCCAGAGACAGAATTATTAACATTTTTATATTACAAGGTAACCCAAAATACTTTGAATAACATTAGGCACATATTTGATTTGGTGCCGTCAACAGTAATGAAATTAGTCAACATTTATTTGTATCTAGTAGGCACATTTAAAAATCGATTCATCGCATGACATGATGCCCCTGCATGTTTTGATTGTATCAGACGGGAATTCTCAAATTATTCAGGGCAATAATTTTAATGCTTATATTTTTAACTGTTGTTACGTTGTATTTCATATTAAAAAAATTACGGCCTCATTACTTTAAAAACCCTTTCAGTTCCTACTAATTTAAATTACATTTCCTACGTTTCTCTAAATTTACACCGCTGTAGATAGGCAACCAACTTAACTCGTCCTTTATTTAATTCAAAGTTTGCATGTTTAAGTTTTTCTGGTACCTTATCTATACTGTGTATATCTGAAGTAGATATCATTGAGAGTGTTATGAGAAGTTTGTTGAGCAAGATAGAATTCGTGCATTTTACTTAAAGAGATCACTTTGAAAAACAAAATTTGTATTACTCTCCATCGTTTGTTTATCTTATGCAACACCGACAATTTTAGTGTTTGTTTGCGGTTTTAAACATAAAAATAATTTCAAGTGAGATATGACTTGATGGCCGGGCTACGGTAAGGAAGTGATTACTTTGTTTACGTTTATATACATGACATTTATTTTATAACAACGAATGAAAGTGTTGCGACTTTTGAATACTTCTTTTAATTGAAGACTGCATTGAAGGGTGTATCAACTCCAAGATACTATAATTAAAATTGAGCATTAAGGTGAATATTCGGAGATGAAAAGTATGACAAACTTCAACTTGAATTTCTCTGTAGGATCCTCCTCTGGGACAAATCGGTCCTGAGGCTTTTCCTTCATTTCTTTTCTACGACCCTTCACTCTATGACTAGTTAGCACGACAATTCTTCAGTTCCCTTTTTTTGTAGTAGCAATCGGTGCGAACTACTAGCATTGCTTTCGTTGCTCTTTTCATTGTCCGCATGGTATACCGTAACATAGCCTTTATTTTAGGACTAATTGGAGCAATCGATTGCACTTATGTTGAAATTAAAGTATTGTTAAAACAACATGACAGTCACCTTGATAGACATCAACAGCACTCAATAAATTTATTAGCTGCATGTACTCATAATAGAGTGTTTACATATACATTTGTTAGCTTTCCTCGTAGAGCATGTGATGCAAGAGTGAATGTACAAGTTCTTTGGCACAATAAAAAAACGAAAAATGTCAAAAGTCAGGTTTTTTTTGCATTCCATTTAATTGGGGATAATGCTTTTCTTTTAAGAACATAGTTAATAGTACCATATAATGGAACTAACCTCAATAAAATGCAACTGTACCATTATTATAAATTATCTTCAGCAAAAGTTGTTATCGAATATGCATTTAGTCCCCTAAAGGGCAGATGGGCAAGACTACAATTTATTAATGTATATAACATCTCCAAGGCAATTGAAATTAGTACAGTCGCTTGTATATTATAAAGTTTCTGTATTTTACGTAACGGCATTTGGGCTGGACAATTTATTGCAGAAAAAGATGTAGCATTAGCAGCAGACTGTAATCAAGATGGTCAACCAGAAGAGATCAAAAGAAATCAAATTGCATTAAATTTATATCATATTGAGAGAGTTGTACATATGTACATTGATAAACTATAATTTCAGATTAAATAAAAAAATTTTGACCGCATTTAAATACAAGAGTACTTTACTGAATTATTAAATATATACATCAAAATAGTAGGTAAACATTATAAAACTGTGCAAAATATGATAAAAAAAAGTGATTTATCCAGTTACACAGTATATAACGGCCCTGTAGTTAGATAACTAAATCACTAGACGTCATCTGCATCAGAAATTGATAGATTTGGACGTTTCTGTGCTAAGTTTCAAGTCAATATAGCTTCGAAATTGATGTAACAACTTGTCTCGTTGTTTATTTTATATTGTTCATATACTCTAAGAGTAACATCAAAGTTATGTGAAAAATTCGGTTAACGTAATAAACATTACGCAATAGGTTTTTAAACATTATTTATTAAATTCTCTTTTCAGGCATAGACCAAAATTGACTGTAATTAAAACTAGTATCAGAAAAACCAACTCCAAGGTTCCTATAACATAGAGGAAGTAGACGTTTATTTACAAGCATTAATATAAAATATTTGATTCGTTTACTCTAAAATAAATAAATTGTGAATGCTACAATTACTGAAAGTCAGGTTAACGTTGGTAATTTTTGTGTAATAGTTCAACATTATTGTATCCTTTTTCAGACATAGACCAAGATTGATTTAATTACATTAATATTGGTACTGTAGGTATGCAACCCAAGTTGCACCTCACAAACTTCATAAGCATCCTAGAAACGCAAACGTGTACGCCCCTTAATAATAGACTCGCCTATCAACACACTTTAAAACCAAATAGACTCGCCCGGAATTTCCAATTATTAGAACACAAACATTAATTACAATGACCAAGGAGGCAAACTTTTGTTTATTTTTGGCTATTATTAACATGCAATAGCCAGGAGCAACCAATAATTTCTTATCTTCTGAGTTTAACCTTTTATCACGGTACACCAAAATTTGGGCGTTAAACCAGAACGTTGTGCGTTATGTATGCACTAGCGTGGATACTCCACGCTCTGCCGGCAAGGTGCACCAAATTTACCACCAGGGCCTGGACTTCCACCAAAGGAAGTTACTTCGTAGAACCATTTTGGTAGCAGCATCTACTGCTGAACGTGGCCCACCGAGATGGGATGTCCGAGTCATCTGTGATGCCTTCGTCTTCGCCGCCCACCATTACTGAAGCCGATATAGCAGTGTACGTGTAAATACCACACCCCCGCAACAGTTCTGCTGCCTACTACAAAGAATCCGCCATCATGATGCCGTTCCATGCCTCATATTGCCTATACGGGAACTCATACAATACAAGGAACCTGCATTGATTAACCTATCACATCTAGCACCGTATACAGGCGTTGATCCAACGAAACTTCTATCTGCAGATCCCAGGCGACACCGTATCTGTGAGCATCTACTCCTGCGCTAATCCATTTTAGCATAAGCTTCTTTTAGAAACGTTTCTCACAGAAACACGCACAAAAGTTCAAAGTGAATTCAGTCTGCGAATTTCATTTTTTGCGTACAAACAATACATTCATTCAAAGTCGCACTATAAATTTTTTAACGCAAAAGAACATTTACATATCTAGCGTTAATAAAATTAGTTCATATAAAAGTTCTATTCTCGTGCATAAATTCAAGGACATTTGTATATTGCATATGTATGTAAAATCTTATAGAATTGTTATTTTCAATTTCATGTTATTGTATGTATTTCTTACAGCCAATGGTTAATTCTAAATCTGTAAATAAATTGTACGTATTTGTTGTCTCTATGCATTAACGAAACAAAAGGTGACCCCACAAAACACCGAAATCATGAACTGAATATCCACAGTACCAATTCCAATGTACACTGAACATACATCAACTAAGATTTTGTTCAGTAAATATAACTGTAAAGTGGTCATCGTCATCATCATTAAGTTTTCAGTTCAGGAACTGACTATTGTGAGCTAACCCACACATTTCCAGGAAATTTCCACAGTGTGCATCTTTCACTATTTGCACGTAATAGTCTGATCTAGGTCTTCCTCGTCTCTTTTTTTCCCTATCTCTGCTTGTAATATATCATACAATACTCCCCCAAAAACGAATCTTGCCCTTGTATTTCTCCTATTTTTTTTGTTTTTGTTTTCCACAGATATCTAAATTCCCCTACTATATCTATAACCTCCTTGTTATTAACTTTGTCTGCCCATGCTATCATCATCATACATCTGAAGTACAACTACTGTCCCTATTTCATACAAGTTCTTGCTGTGCTTCACACATATGCTTTCGACAATTTGTAGCTTTGCCTATAGGACATAAAAAAAAAGAAGGGACGGAGTGCATCACTTATGACTTTGTCCCCGCAACACTACGATGCAAGCTATCAAAACACCGGTGAGCCAACTGAATCTGGCTTCAGCTAGATCACTCACACCAGTATTAAAAACTTCAGAGAACATGAGATACTTACAACAATATCTTCAGGATTGGTTCGACCTGTTTTGCTTAGCAATACTGAATAATTGGTTATAATTTTGTTTATTGAAGTGTCAATCAGTCTACCAAATAAAACGATTGTTGTTGGTTAACCAAGTTATATTAAATCACTATCAAATTTTTATATATATGTACAAAAAAATTTATAATTCCCCAAAGGGAAAATATTTACAATTGCTATATACAAAATATTTACATGATAGGATTGATTGAACACAAACAGTAGCAATTAAATGTTACAAAATAATAACCGGTGATAGTAAGGAGCTCTGTACCAAAACACGGTGTACTTACACATAAATTTAAATTCCAGCAGTGCTTGGGTTTGACTTTAAATAGTAATACTGCAATCAAGCAAGAATTCTTAACAAAAGTAAGATCTAAACAGAATCTACTTATTATAAAAATTTTAATTGATTGTGTTAATGTAGGGTTAGAATATGTAATTATGTTTACTAATAAAGAGACTAAGGTATGAGCATTAAATGTTGATTATTTAAAATGACTACTAAAAGATTAGTTTACTAAAAATTTTTAGGTTAAACTACAATTATGAATAACCTCGAAGACTAAGAAAATGAACTTGACACTATTGTAACGTCATTGAACTAGATTAACGTTATCAATAAATACCTGCAGTTTATGTCTCAACAAAAACAAACATCTGGCGGCCACACACACACGTCACTTGACTGGATCCTTGGAGGCCTCGCTGAGGGAGTTCATAAACCTGTGACTGTTAATGAAATTCAGCCAAAATTGCAGACGTCCTGAAATGTGATAGATCCGCTGCAGCTAAAACTGTCTTCTTAGATATGTGGAGATTCGCCGGACTCCATGGGTTTAACCATACGTATGAAAGAACATCAGCTTCTTCAAGTCATTTACAGTGTTAAATCTTCAGTAACATTTTAATTCTTGATACTAGCAGAGATCGTCTTCTTGCTAGAGATCCTGCGTGAAATTTTACATACGGTTCGATCAATTCTTTCCTTATAGTTCCGCGATCAAATAATCAAGTCGTAATTGGAGCTAAAAATTTGTAGACGCTCTAGCAAATTTTTAATTAATATACTCAGATTACTCACCACGAGCCTGCATCAAAAATCAATCTGATTAACAATTATTATTTGCGTCGCACACTTTTCCACCCAAAAGTTAATTTTGCAATAATGTGCTTGCAGTCAACCATATTGCTTAACAGTTTCATTCAAAAAGGAAAGGTCCAGGATCCGATCGAATCGTGGAGCATCAAATTGCCACTCCCGACTCCCTTCTACTATTGATTCGTTCCGTAACGAATACCTTTAGATTATAACTCCAATAGATTCACCGAAAGAGTGAACCCGGTTTAATTTAAATCATATATAATATAAATACTCAAGCAGAGTACATTGGGTTGCCTAGCGTTATTTGTATCAAGAATTTATTCTGTTACAAATTTTTTCATCGTTCTATAAAGTGGTCATTTATAAAATGACATTATATTGTATTCATAACAAATCTGTTTGTATTAAAGTAAAATAATTTGTAGATTATTATAATATATGGTTAATTTATAATGTGCAGTGCTAAATGTTGACATATGTAAACAAAACACTGACAAAAGTGAAGCTATGTGTTCGAAGCGCAAAGTTAATCAAATAAATATTCTGATTTAATTTGATTAACAAAATCTGATACACAATGCAGTAGTTATCACTTTCTAAGTTGTTCAATAAAAGTTCGTTATGTATGTGTATTATAAAAATAAGTGCATTTGATTCCTTGTCTTTATTTTACTACCTACAAAATCGGAATAGCTTTAGATACTTGTGTCGATTCTAGATTCTAGGACTAGACACGTGGCTGTCTTCTTTCCTGGTTTCGACAATATATGTTTTTCACCTATTGTATTAATGTATTATATTCCTAACATACTGTTTTTGGAGGTTTGTGGAATTCAATCTGCATTTTTCAACAGCATCCTTTCCAGTACCTTCATAAAATCCAAAGTCATTCATATCCTCAGCAATTGTGAACCATATTTAGGATTTCACACTTTTTTTTGTTGTCAAACTGTTTAGCATATTTTTCACGTAATTGTAAAAATACTCTGTTGTCATATTGTCTCTTTCTGTTGATTTACTGCACCATACAACTTTAATATCTTTATTAGTGTTTTAAAAATCTGTAACATTTTGGGCGCTGACTTTATTCACACCACTACTACACGGTTCAACTAAAAGTGCTTGATCCGCTACTTCTTCTTTATGGAATGGTTTTATAAACTACTGGCTTCTATAGGACCTGTAGTGCAAAAGAATAATTTATTGTACACATTTAATGTCTTTATGGACATATACCACGTAGTAGAATATTGGTAGTTTCGATATCAACAATTATGTGATAATCCTCAACCTCGTTGTTCAACATGATTTCAATGTTTTCGATTAGCAAAATCAGACAGTTAAGAAACTCTTGATCAATTGTTTTCATAAACAAAACAACAATTGTCAAGAATAACTGGCAGGAACTCACTCCAAACACAGTGAAGTAAATTCAGTTCCTGGTAAAGTGATGTTGTTTTTAATTGTTAAGTCATTTCCGTCGTCCCCTATAACCGCTCGATGCGTAAACGAATCGGTTACTGATTTACCTTCAACCGGAAGTCGCGAAAATATCTTACTAGATTAAAGATCTTACAGTTTAAAAAGTTCATAAATACAACTCCGCAAGCGCGGTTTACTAGACACAACGGCAGTTGGTAACGTTAATCTTTGTACAGATTTTGGCGCGCCCATCTGTCAATGACGTCACCAATATACAAATTAAATACGCCATTGACGGAAAATATGCCAATTTTCGTACAATAGTTTATAACAGCGAAATACTCACATGAATATGTCCCTGACTTAAATTTGGCTTCTGTTGACGTCCATCAGGGCTACTGATGGCCCCTTTTAAGGCAATTACGGAGGGTACGCCTAACGTCCATCCAAATGGCTTCGACTGGATCTAAGAGCTCCACTCCGGACTGTTTAAAGATGGTGACTGCTCCGGTGCTGTTGGCGGAGCATGGCCTCCAATTTGTTCCCTGGGTCGTGGACTCGGTTGCCCTAGGCGGCTTCAAATTGTCTCCTACCTACGTAGGGAATAAACAGGGAAAACCAGGTATAGGAGCGACAAACAGTTAAACAAGGCAAGGAAATCTACATAGATACAAGATAAGGCACGATATGATACCTGAACAAAACCGCTCTTCAGGAAGGTCAGAGGCAAAAAGCCACGTTAAAAAGACCACCGGAAAAAAACCCACATTTCTGTCCTTTCACGCGTCGGCGCGAAATTATTCGCCCAACCCACTTTTGACGTGACGGAAATACGCGCACCGAGTCTTTTGAATTTTAAGGTGCGAAACTTCCGCACATCAAAGCTAAAACTAGGGAATGTTAAGTGCCAATTTATTGGCATGTAACAAAGAACCAAGGTAAGTTTCTGTTCCATTAAATTATTTTCTGAAGTACAAAATATGATATACATATTTTGTAATTATTGAGCTATTAAAACTAAATAATAAAAGAATACTTAATTACCTAACACATTTTCTTTAGGCACTTTAACATCCTCTAACGTAAAAGTGCAGGTTGATGTTGCTCGAATTCCTAATTTGTCCTCATTTTTTCCCAACTGCAATCCTTCAATTGGAAGTGGAACTAAAAAGGCGGTGATTCCTGAAACATTTAAATTAAAAGAACTTACAAAAATTACATAAATCTACCTTTATGCTTAAGCCCTTTGTCAATGGTTGCAAAAATCACAGCTGATTTTGCTTCTAAACCACTTGTAACCCACGATTTAATACCATTCAATACATAATAATCACCCACTAGCTTAGCAGTAGTTGCCATTGCACTAACATCACTACCAGCATCTAATGTGGTATCAGAAAAACATTTGTTAACTGTTATCATCACATACCTGGTTCACTAAGAGCAAAACAACCAACATCTCTTGTAAACGGCTTTAGAAATTCATGTTTTTGCTTATCAGTACCACACCTATCAATTAAATTAACATAAAGCGTGTTAGTAATTGACATAATAGCACCAGTACTTCCACAACCTTTGGCTATTTCCTCTACAGCTAATGACAGAGCCAGTCTATCATAACCTGAGCCTCCCCATTTCTGTGATACATTTACTGCTAACAAGCCCATATCCCCCATTTTTTTAATCTATAGGTTTTCAAAATATGTACTTAAACGTTGCAATATGTAACGCAAACCTGTTCTAATGGGAACTTTCCTTCTGCATCTAATTGGGCAGCACATGGTTTTAGCTCTGATTCTGAATAACGTTTGCACATTTGTTGTATAGCAAAATGTGTTTCTGAGAGACTGATACTAAAACTTCGAAACGTAAAGAGCTGGTTTCCGGCTGAAACAAAGTGATAATGATAAACAAAATATTAGGAACTGTTTGAAGTTATATTACAAACATACAGTAAAGTTAAATACAGTTATTGACAATCAAGAGCTAGTCTACAGTTGGGTTATATTAATCTTGTCCACACTGCCATTACTTTTTGTGAAATGCTTTAATTTTATTGAATTAGCATTTAAATATTGTAGCACTCACTTCTGTATTTACAATTTCAGTTTCTGCTACGTAGATTCGTACAAGAATTCGAATGTCTGGTATGATTTTTTAAAATAAACAAAAATAAATTTGTTGACTTAACATGTGCTATTAAACATAATAATATCTAATTATAAACTAGGAGCCGTTTACTTGGTTACATTCATTTCACTACATTAGAACTTTCCTGCATTCTTCTAATTAAATATCCAGTTTTCATCAATATTTGCTTTTACGGTTGGAAATATTAATAAATTATATGGACCCGTCTGTAGTGATCTGGCGTATTTCCCAAGTCGATCCTCATTGGCTGATAAATACTGCAAATATTAGTGTACATTTCGATATTCGAAGGTATTTTTGACCAGCATGGTAATCACTTTCAAGTTTCCGAACGCACTCCGTGACGTCAGAATTTACTGTTATAGGAGTGCGAGGGGAAGGGGGCGAGCTCTCTCGTCTACAAGTTTTAACCAGCGTTTGACTTTACTTCAGCATCTCAAAATGGAAGGTCGAAAAGCTTCACTTGGCGGTTTTATTAAAAGGTAATGTTTTCTAATTACATTCTATTTTTAAGTTATTCGATTGTATCAGAGCTTTAGTAATTATTTGTTTGTGTTTTAAAATAGTAATTGAAATAATGATAAAGTTGTCGTGTGTATTTTGTTTGTAATTTTTAATCCACTTGATCTGTTAAATTTTTAAAACCACGCTTATCTAGCTGATGCAATCATAATAATTCTTAACGTTTGCTTACTAGATTGAATATCTTCTGTTAATATGCATTTATGAAAGAGCCTGAACCTGGGCTTGTATCTATTCTGTTGAATTTGGTATGTATTTGTCACAAGCATATTTTGTAATTTGTTTTCCATGTTCTAACAACCTGTTATGATTATGTGTAGGTGTTTTATCTAAGCTTTTAGTTGTGCGTTTATAACTGCATATAGTTCAAGTTTCGATTTTAAAACCTAACTGTAGGTTGGTTTAATGTGATATCTGATGTTTGTAACCTACAATTCTAACGGTAACTAATATTGAAATCTAATGATGCTTGTTACAATGTAATTGTAGCGATCTCTGCTATGGATCTGTTAATGGACGCATTTGCATTAGACTGTTGAAGAGGGTCGATTCAATTTGTACCCTTTGTTTGGTACCATCATAGCATACGTTCAAGTTCAACTTTATAAAATGTTTTGTCAATGTATTTCTAATGGTGTTCATGCAAATGATAGAATGTTGGTTAGCTATTGTGAACCATATTGCAAAACAGGCTGGAAAGTGTTAGTAGTTTGTTTGTGTGGTAAGCGCGTGTGTTTGAGCCTTTGTTGAGAGTTTCCAACATTTTGTCCGTGCAGAGTTGAACACTGGTAGTCAAAGTCCTATCTTCCCAGTGTTTGACCTCTTTCAACTTTAGCTAGGTAGTAATGGCTCAGCCGTCCCTGATACCTTCCAGAAAAGAGTAGCTGAACTACACAAACATTTCTTCAGTTGTTGTATGTAGTATGTCTGAGTAACAGTTGACATTCCGTAATATTCAAAGTGCCCCGGGTGCTTGTTCGCCGCCCCATGTTTGGAGAGATGTATTTATGCAGTTAGAAGCGCAGGGTTGTTGATGTTTTATCTGTCGATACACTTTCCTCAGTGCTAACCCCGGGAGTCCAGTATTGTTTGCTCTTGTAATTCATGTATAATTGCTGGTAACTTAATTCTGAGACTATTATATAATAATTAAAGTAGGGATACTGTAGTTTTATTTCAAACCTTACCACCTTAACACCATCTCAGTGTGTATATTTGGGTTATGTTTCGGTCACACAACATAGGTGTCACTAGCCAAGCCAGGTATTGTGAAAAAAC
The DNA here is from genome assembly GCA_036346225.1 of Platerodrilus igneus. Classification (NCBI taxonomy): domain Eukaryota; kingdom Metazoa; phylum Arthropoda; class Insecta; order Coleoptera; family Lycidae; genus Platerodrilus; species Platerodrilus igneus. The sequence continues at coordinate 6,306,522 of JARFIW010001638.1, forward strand.
AGCGTTCGTTCGTCCGCAGGGTCGTTGCATTACATGTCTATAATACGTTAACATTCAAAATGTATTATAGTTAATTAACTTTCTTTAAGTCGTAATCAGATAAAGCCACATGTTATCTTGAACTATGTTTGCATTTTGTTTCAATTTACTACAATGGGTTTCAGAAAATCCTGATATAAAGCAAATTTTATTATAAGTTCATTGAATACCTAATTTTTGTATTGCGAAAGTGAGGTTGTATATACATGGTATAATGGGATCTCTATATGTTATCGTTTCTATTGCATTCACGATTTTGGCAAAAAATAAAAACAAGTTCGATCCTGTCATCAAGACATGATGAGTTGTTATTGGAAAGGGTTGTTAATTACCTTTTTTAAAAGAAACCAGTTTGTACATCGTGAATTGAACGATTTCATATTTTGCTTAGAGGTTGTCCTGTTTCGTTATGGTATTAATGTATAACGAGTATCAGAAATTCGAATGGGCAGTAACGAAAATTCTTGTGTAATGAAGAACTAACATTTACTTTTCTGCATGACTAGTGACTAATATTTTTATTGCTTCGTTAATGGAAATGTTTAAAATCTAGCCCAGCTCCCACTTCCCAGATTTCTTATGTTGGATATATCAGTAGCCTGAGCTCAAATCCGAGTCGTGGGTTCCAGCTGTCGTAAGATCCTCTGCGCCATACTCATCTGAACTTGGTAAAAAATTCCACATCTAGTTTCATCCTATTTGGATGACTATCGTGGTGTCGGTTAGTCACCTAGATACTGAACAACATGCTTGAGGTAAATATTAGAAGAGTACCAATTTTTACAAAACGACTGCCTTGCTGGCTTACATTACTCTTTATTTATTCATTCAATAAACGGGAAAACCCCAATACTGGTTAAAACATAACATACAATTTATATACAACATGTGTAATATATCTAAACTAATTTCTAATATCTAGATACATTGCTAATATTTATATTTCAATAGCATCTAACATCACAATAATTACTATAACACAGTTTTTAATTGATTTTGGAAAAATTTTAAAAATACACCAAGTATTTCTAAGTTGTTTCTATTTGTTTTACGGAGACATCGCAGCACGAAACTACTATAAGCATAATTGGATGTATGATGGGCAATACTAAAGAGTGTAGAATCACGCGTCACTTTTAATGGGACCCTAAAATTAATATTAGCAATAAGTTCTGGGCAGTCAACTTTACCACTAACTTGAATAAAAATATTAAATCATTTTCAGAATGAATTGTTTTCAAAGAAAGTATATTTAAGTCATTACTAAAGAAATGTAGGAATTGCATAAATTCAACCTATATTTACAAACCTTTAAAAACTTGAATTGCACTGACTCAATGATGTCGATGTAATATATATAATGAGGTGACCAAACCGGAGAATCGAGAATCGTGACAAAATTGAACAGACATATGAAAAATAAAGCAATCTGAATACACCAACAGAGAAATGTATTGAATTGCTAGTTATAAAACCTAACATTTTATTGCGCCTACTAACAATAGATTTTATATGTGGAACATAAAGTGGAGTGCAGTATTACTCTTAGATCACAAATTTCTTTTACCCTCTTTAGAGCCGCTCTACCAATAATAATCATAAACAATAAAGTTTCCCTTTCTATTAAATGTAATACTGTAGCACTTTCTCAAATTTAATAATAAATAATTGTTCTGTGACCATAATTCTAGAGCTTCCAAATCAATTTGCGAATTGAAACACTCCGTAATTTCATCCACATCTAAGTACAGTTTAAGATCGTCTGCAAACATTAAAAATTTACAGTACTGTAGAATTGAACCTATATTGTTTACAAACAAGACAAAAAGCAAGGGTTCCAGATGGGATCCTTGTGGGACACCAGAGTGAACATGAATTGGGGAAGAGAGGTAATTTTTTATTTTAACATACTGATTTCTGTTTTTGAGGAATGAAGATAACCATACTAATAAATACGAAGGGAATCATAACGTTCCAAGTTCTTGACTAACAAAGTATAAATGACTGTGTCAAATGCCTTTGAAAAATCAGGGTATACAGCATCAATTTGCTTACACATCTCAAAGGATCTGACAATATCACTAGTGTATACAGGAAGATTTGTGCATGTAGATCTACCACTATGGACACCATGCTGCTGATCTACAATAATATTTTAACAGTGCAAGGTTAAGTGTCGGGTTAACAACAGTTCGAATAATTTAGGTATGCTAAAGAGAACACTAATTGGTCGATCATTTTTTACCACATGTTTATCACCATTTTTAAAAATTGGTGTTACAAAACTACTTCGCTATGTATCAGGAAAATATTGTGATAACAATGAGTGATTAAACAAACCAATCTGAATGGACCTGCACCTTGAAGAAGTTCTAGATTACTAGTATGGTGGAATGGCTTGCCTGTTCCAGTGATCTAAAAGATCCAAACCACAGGTCCTAAGTAGTAGGGTCTTTAGTGAGGAACCAGACTAAGACGGGTCCCCAAAAGAGGGTAGCAGCTTTTTCAGTACTTAGGGCAGCTCGTGGTGTAGTTGGTATGTGTGTGACTACTATGCCCAAAGTCCCAGATTCGAATTTCAACATGGTCCGCTTGAAAAATGTTAGGAGAGCATTTTTCACAAAAATATGCCCTCGTTCGGATGAGAGGTAAAATGGAGGTCCTGTGTGTGAGTGTTGTCACGCATGTTAAAGATCCCTACCTTATTTGTAACAGCAAGAGTTCGATAAAATTCAAAATTTCCAGGTAAAAAAAACTCGCTTCCTAGCCAATGTAATACCTTCGGGTGGAGCATTGGAAAAGCAAATGTAGGGGCAGAAATCATAGGGGTATGGCATTCTAAGACACACTACTGTGATGTGGAAAGCAATAGGAAACCACCACATTACCTCCTAAGTACCCAGTGCACTTAAATTGTTATTAAAGATGATGGCATCCTAGGGGGTAAAAAATTCCGAAGTTAAAATAGTTCTTCCACATTCGAATCTCCGGGAAGGGACTACTACTTCGGGGGATGTGATCGGAAAGTATAAAAAAAAGAGTTGTGAACATTCTGCGAGTCGGAACGTGGAATGTCAGTAGTATGAAGCAAGTAGGTAAGCTAGAAAACTTGAAAATTGAAATGTATAGGTTAGCATTAGACAGTATAGATCAGCAAAGTTCGGTGGCCAGAGGCGGGGGATTTTTGGAGCGGAGACTTTAGGGTAATTCATACAGGATCAGAGGAAGGAAATTCGGGCATAGGGATACTTATGCAAAAAAAGATGGGACAACATGTAGAAAACTACTTAAAAAAGAACGAAAGAGTACTCATGGTTAGATTAGAATCTAAACCGGTAAATACCATAATAATACAAGTATACATTCCCACCTCTAGCTACAGCGAGAAAGAGTTAGAGGCGATCTACAAAGATATTGAAGACATACTAAGATGCGTAAAAGAATATGAAAATTTAATAATTACGGGGGAATTTTTATGTAGTGGTAGGTGAGGGTAGAGAAGCGGTAGTAGGCTTTTTTGATTTAGGCACGAGAAATGACAGGGTAAAGTAGGTTGGTAGAATTTTGCGACAAGAACAATTTAACCATCACAAACACATTATTTCAACATCATGCTAGAAGACACTACATGTGGAACATGCCAGGAGATATAGGAAGATATCAAATAGATTACATTCTTGTTAGACAATGGTTTAGGAATCAAGTAAAAGACTGCAGAAGCTACCCAGAAGCAGATATAGACACTGACCACAACATCGTAATTATGAAGAGCGCTCTTAAATTTAAAAATTTGAAAAAAGGAAATGGGAAAAGCCACATTGACTTGAGAAACTAATTTAGGATCGCAAATAAATAATTCGGCGAATTTCTCATTTTTTCTTTTATAAAAATATTGTTGCAATGTTTACATTAAAATCTAAACCGATAAATACAATAATACAATAATACAAGTATACATGCCCCCCTCTATCAATGAGGAGGAGGCAGAAGCGATCTACAAAGATATCAAAGACATGATAAAGATTCGTAAAACGACAAAAATGTAATAATTACAGAAGATTCTAGTGCAGTGATAGATGAGGGTAGGGAAGGAACGGTAGTAGGTGTATTCGGATTAGGCACGATAAACGACAGGGGAAATAGGCTGGTAGAATTTTGCGACAAAAACAATTTAACCATCACAAACACATTATTTCAACATCATGCTAGAAGACGATGATAAATGTGGAAGATGCCAAGAGATATAAAAAGATATCAAATAGATTACATTCTTATTAGACAACAGTTTAGGAATCAAGTAAAAGACTGTGGAAGCTATCCAGAAGCAGATATAGACACTGACCACAACATCATAATTATGAAGGCCGCTCTTAAATTTAAAAATTTGAAAAAGTAACGGAAAACGACAAGACTTTACGAAACTAAAAGAAAAAGATATCCACAAACAGTATGAGAAAAAGTCACACAAATTGCTGAAAGACATTGGGAAAATTTCTGATACTAAGGAAGTAGTAATAAAATGGAATAACATTAAATCCAGCTTAGACATGGTGGCCAGAGATCTTCTGGATATAAACCAAAAGAAAATAAAAACCATGAGATGAGAAAAAGTCACACAAATTGCAGAAAGACATTGGGAAAATATCTGATACTAAGGAAGTAGTAACAAAATGGAATAACATTAAATCCAGCTTAGACATGGTGGCCAGAGATCTTCTGGATATAAAACAAAAGAAAATAAAAACCATGGGTAACAAAAAACATTCTAAATTTAATAGACGAAAGGCGAAAATACAAAAACAGACCAGACGAAGCAGGGAAACAGAGATACAAAGCTATAAAAAAATTATTCGCAAGCGCAGGTAAGTTTGAGGAACAATAGATTGATGAAAAGTGCAAAGAGGTACACGCTAAGATGAAAATAGGATGGACAGACGAAGCATGCCAACTAATTAGAATAAATTTTAGGGATATAAAACTGTACAGCAAAAATATAAGGGGCGCAGGAGAAGACTCATTATGGAAAATGTAGAGGAAAGTGTTTTTCTTGATCTTCATTGGGTATAAAACCACTCATAATTTTTAAAATTGTCTTTTTTTACGTTTCGATCCATGACCTAGAATCGTTGTCAAAATAATAAAAATTTCAAGTTTGACATTTATGACATAAATTGAAGGTGACTTTAATTTATTAATGTTCGGCATATTTGGTTTGAATACAATAGATGTAAATTTTAAAGTTGAGACGAATGAGTGCCTTCAATCTGTGTTGCGCCCTGGGAGCAACTTTGAGGTAGCCAATATGCTTAACGTGAGATCAGCTGATTTCACGTTAAACGTATTAGCTATCTGAAGGCCCAACACAAATTGAAGGCACTCATTCTTCTAAACTTTAAAGTTTTCACCTAATGTATTCAAACCAAATATATCAAACATTAATAAATCAAAGTCATCTTCAATTTATATCATAAATGTCAAACTTGAAATTTTTATTATTTTGCAACGATTCTAGGTCATGGATAGAAATGTAAATAAAGACAATTTTAACAACTATGAGTGGTTTAATCCCCAAAGAAGATCAAGAAAAATACAAAACAAACCACAACAAACATATGGCGAGTATAGATAAGATGCAAGCAGAAATTCTAAAAGTCGCTAGACAGACAGTAACAGTCTCTTCCAACTTGTAACATATGTACGAGATGGGCGAGATCCCCAAAGATTTCAAATTTAACACCATTGGTCACTATACCAAAAAAGAGAGGTGCAGATAGATGTGAAAATTTTCGAACAAGAAGTTTGATGGCACACGTGTCAGAAATATTAACTAGAACTGTACAAAGACGGATGGAAAAATTAACTGACAAAATGCTAGAAGATCATTTTGGGTTTAGGCAAAATAGAAGAACATGGGAGGCCATTTTAGCTAAAAGGGTAATAATGGAGAAAATAATACAAAAAAGGAGAAATTGTATATATATAGGGTTTGTAGTACTGGAAAAAAAAACGTTTGACAATGTAAAATTTGAAAAATGTTCGAAATACTTAAAAACATTGGAAAGAGATTATAAGAATAGATGAATAGTACATAGCTTATTCAGAGAGCAAACAGTTGTAGTAGAATTAGACCAGGAACGTAGCGAAGTAAATATAAAGAGAGAGGTCAATCAAAGATGTGCCCTGATAAACGATTGACATGCTTAGATTTGCAGATATAGCAGTATTAACATCTAGGAAGGAAACGTTAGAAGCAGCTCTTTATGGAATGGAAACAGTACTGACAGTGAGATACGGTATGAAAACCAACAAAAATAAAACTAAAGTGCTAGTATGTAAAGGAGGAGTAAAAAAGTCAAAAACCGTAATGCAAATAGGAAACGAGAACTTACAAGTGGCTAAAGATTTTTCTACCTAGGAAATCAAATAATGCAAGATGGGAAAAGTGCAAAAGATAAAAAAAAGATTAGCACTATACTGTGCTGTATTCTACAAAACAAAGCTGTTACAATGTTCAAAGACAACAACATAAAAACAAGGAAAAGATTGCTGAAAGCATATAAGTGGAGCACAGCACTGTATGATGACGAAACTTGGATTGTAGCAGACAGGAAAAAGATAGAAGCCTTTGAAATGTGGTGCTACAGAGGTATGATAAAGAGATCATGGACAGATAAAGTTAAGAACACAATAAGTACCAGAAATGGTAGAAGAAGAAAGAAATATGTGGACAACAGTTGTTCGGTCTCTTTGTCGTACACTGTCGTGGTTAACTTTAAGTCGTAAATTCTTAGTTATAAATCAAATCCTAAAGCTGTCATCCCTTGTCCCGTTACATACTGTTGTAAAACCTCCTTTGTGCATGTGAAAATTAAGTAGAAAAGGGGTAGTGACAAAACACTCTCTCATCGATATCGAAGCAGAACGGCCGGTTCTTCGTTCGGTAATGTGAGTTAGTCAATAGTGCCTTACATGTAATTTTCCAATGCTCCACCCAAAGGTACTACATTGGCCAGGAAGCGAGTTTCTTTTTACCTGGAAAATTTTGAATTTTGCCGAACCCTTGCTATTCCAAGCAAGGTAGGGATCTTTAACGTGCGTGACAACACTCACACACGGGACCTCCATTTTACCTCTCATCCGAACGAGGGTGTATTTTTGTGAAAAATGCTCGCCTAACATTTTTCAAGCGGACCGTGTCGGGATTTGAACCCGGGACCTTGGACGTAGTAGTCACACACATACCACTACGCCACGGAGCTGCTAGTCAATAGTGCCGCCAAATTTATTGATAAATCCTTAAAAAACACAGTGCAAGCGCAAAAGTAACACGTAATATAAAAGATAGGAGAGACAGGGTGAAAAGACATACTATGGAATGGTGCAGAGTATATTAGAAATAGAGAAAGGGAAAAGTAGAGGTAGAGGTAGATCTAGATTAGACTATTGCATGCAGATAGTCCAAGATGCAGGTTATGGGAATTTCAGAGAAATGTTTATGAAGATGGCTCACAATAAAAAAACCATGGAGGTACGTGTCCAGCCAGTTCTGGGATTGAAGACCTAATGATGATGATGACAATTCAAAGTTTATAGAGTCCTGTAAATAGTGTCAATATGAAACTTTTCAGCACCTACAACATTGTCATCACAGACAGAAGGACCAGGCTGTTGGAAGAAAATATAGAAACGACAACAATATTGACTTTCAACTAACAGTATTAGTATCCGATACATATATTATACTTAAGTTAAATTTAAAAATGTTGCGCCAATATTTTTTATAACATGGGAATTTCTTTTATATTACAACTTTATTATTCAGTTACTGACTTTAAGATTTGTTTTTGGTTTTAGCAATTAAATTACAGAACTTTGGATTATTTTGTGAAATGATTGCTTTTTTGCAATAATTACGAATCTCCAATCGTCAATAACAATGTAACAGATTTGACCACTTCTAAAACTTGTTGTTAAAGCAGCTACCTTTGAATCAACTACTCAAGTAAAATACATTTATAATAATATACATTAGACCCTTTAGTAAATATTGCTTTCAACTATAACGTGAAAACCTCAAAAGTAGTTACTTCACTACAAAAGCAGAAGCTGTCACAGTTCAAATTGGAATTTTGATTGAAGCTAATTAAACTAATCATCTCCTTTGAGAAAACTGATTGCAAATAAACAAACTACGGCTATGGTACTATGAGTCGGGAATTGAACAACGTTGGGGAAGTACAAGCTCTGCAAAGGAAAAAGAAAATTCAGAACTTTGAAGGGCGCCAAGGTTCACGGGAATGATAAAAATAAAGGTACTGATGAGGGGGACCTAATGAACTCCGATAATTCTTCCAGTGTGAATAACAAGAGCTGCTGCTTCTAATAAAATATTAGAAATAATAACACGGTATTTATTGCAACTTTAAATTGACAAAATAATGGGATGACAACCAGTAACATATATGTGCCTGATCAGTAGAAGGAGCTTGGATCTAAGCCCACATGAACAAATTAAAGCAAACACCCCAAGCCCTAATATGAGTAATTATTAACTAAATTTAAATAAACCACGCGTGCACGAAGGTGTCAATTTATTAATACTAAAGCTCGCCAACGCGAGATGCGCAAAATGATTTGTTGAAGAGAATGATAGGGTGCGTAACACGCGAAGTGGATCCACCCCAGCGATTCTTATCCGAACTATAATAAATAAGACTGGTGTTAACTATTTTAACCAAAATTCAAAGACGCGATCGGTGTGTGTTGACAAAAGTGTTATAGCTATCAGTTCGATAATACACATATATAACAAGCTAACATTTAATCATCTACCTCTATTTATAACAAAAAGAAATGTGCGAATGTAAATTCTGATGTGTGCCTGTTCGCTTCACTTTGAACAGAACTCTATATTAAGTAAACCACTGGAGGACCTCCCTCAAGCGGTAGAATGAAACGAGAAGTAAGCAGGAACCAGCTTAGTACAACAGCAATAACGTTGTAAAATGTAAACATTAACAAACAAAAACCCTGTAATAAATTACATATTAATTGAGTGGAAAAACATGATCATGAAACATACCACAGGTAGCGAAATACGATTCCTGTGGGTTAAAAAAAAAGGAAATCTACTATAATCGGAACCAATTCACAATCAAAAGAAATCACTAAAATAAAGTAGAAATTAAGGACGCGCAAAGTACAGACAGAAATGATTTACCTACAGTATTGGCAAAGCTATACAAATCCGCACAATGCGAAATACTTTATGCTATGGGGATTGTTGGAACTCCATCTAGTTTTAATTATTTGACTTATGTCACCTTTGTATGTTTAGAGTTATAGTTGGATTACGCCATCTAACTATTTAAAATTGGCTTAAAATAAAAAGTTTGGGGAGTAGGCAGGGTAACAAAAATGAAATGGTTTTGGCATTTGTGGGTGCCAGAATTTTTTAGTAAAAGAACTTGGTAATAAAACTTATAGAATCTACTCTGGGAACTGATATGAACACGATTTAGTTTTTAGCATAATCATCATAATCACAATCATCACCATTGTTGTTATACAAAATATATGCTTAAAAAGGTTTCACGTTTATCATCATTCCTTTGATAACATTCTAAAAACTAAATCTGGTGCTACAAGACACTTGGACTAATTTGGTGGATGGTTGTATATGCTTTGAATTAGAACCTAGTAACTCTGATTGCAACAAACACCACAAAATAAACCAGTGAAAATATGAACCAGAAAAGTACTTCAAATATGAACAACCCTAATGATTCAGATTGTGTTTGTAATCTGTGTGAATATCCAGAAGAAGGAGATATGGTGCAATGTGAAAATGTCTCAGCTGGAGTCATTTTGAATGTGCGCATGTTACTAAAGCTATAAAAGACAAGCCGTATGTGTGTATAAAATGCGCGAAAAACAAACAAAAGAGAGTCGTAAATCTAAGCGAGCAAAGGCAAGGGACACAAGCGTGGTTTTGAAGTTATTGCTGATAGTAGAAACCAGAACAGCAGTAACATCGATGAATGTCAAAACGCTCTTACTCAAAATGAAAACCGTGCAAACATTGAGGTGCTCGTTTGAACAAAGCCAAGGAGCCCACACTTAGATCCCACCCATCTACTACGAACGCTTCAAGTAAACGCCTAAGTAGTCAACGGCTTCTAGAGGTGCTAGAAGAGGAACGTCGTATGATAGTAGCAACGAGAAAACAGCGTGAAGAAGAAGATAAGTTATACTTCACACAAAAGAAGCTATTGATTAGTCAGATGGATGACGCTTGTAGTACAAACATTTCGGATGTCGGGTCCGTGTCAATTGATATTGAAACAAAAAATGCTGATGTTGAAAAATGGGCTAAAGCACATTCGAAAGCAGTAGTAGAAAGCCAAGAAGTACCATTAAGTCCACAGGATGTGAATTCACCTATCAAATCCCGAGTGCCCCCAAAGAATATATTACTCAATAAACATCAGACTTTTTTAACGTCGGCACCATTGCCGTGGTTAACCGCAAAAAATCAGCAAGAGTTTCTTACTAGTGCTCAACGCCAGCGACAAATGATAATGATACACCTTTCTATAGAGATGTACTTAGACAAACGCCCGATTTGCCAATCTTTGATGGCTCTCCGAATCTATGGCCGATGTTCATTACAAGTTACATGAGGTCAACCACGGCTTTAAAGTTAAGCAACTACGATAACCTATGTCGGTTACAAAAATGTCTAAAAGGGGCAGCTTTAAATTTAGTCAAGGGATATCTTACTTATGAAGAATCTGTACCTAAAGCTATTAACGCTTTAAGGATTCGTTTTGGTAGACCTGATCAAGTAATCAGCGAGTTAATAGCAAAGCGTTCAGGCACTCCCTCGAGTAAATTTAGAAAAATTAGATTCACTGTTGGATCTCCATATAGCGGTGCAACACCTCTGTGTTACCATGCAAGCTTGCGGCATGACAAATCATCTAACCAATCCGACATTGTTAAACGAATTGGTACAAAACTCCTGGGTCGCTTAAGCTTGAATGGGCTGATTTCAAGTTAAAGCAATATGGGGAATACTCTGAGTTGGAAACTTTATCTACCCTGGATGACTGGTTGACGATACAGGCAGATAAAGTAGGCACGGTATTACCCAGTAGTCTTGACATATTGTATAAATCCGGAGAAAAACTTGAGAAACGTTCCTTTAAAACAAAGGGTAAAGTCTATTCTCACGTTGACAATGGAAATCCATCGATAATGTCTGCCCAACGTATTGGTTCAAAGTGTTGTGTTTGTATTAGCGACGCACACGAAATCGCGGAATGCCCTGCGTTTAAGAAAGCCAACGTTAAGGAACGTTGGGAGATAATTAAAAAGAATGGTTTATGCAGAAAATGCCTTCTTAAACATTTCTGGAAACACTGCAACTCCCAAACGAAATGCAATGTGAACGGTTGTTTATTTAAACATCATCATTTACTTCATGATGATGTAAAACATGTTATCGAACCCAAAGCAAACCAGCCAAGAGAACATGAACGTTCGAATACGATTTCCATTCACTCCTTAGTTCCAAGTCGACTGCTTTTTCGTGTAATTCGACGATTGTTTGGACCGCGTACTGTCATAAAAACATTTGCATTTCTGGATGAAGGGTCAACCCATACACTTTTAGACGAAGAAATAGCGCAAGAATTAAATCTCAAAGGACCTATCAGCTCACTGCATTTAAAATGGACTGGAGATACGACTCGAGAAGAGAAAAATAGTCGTTGTGTGTCTCTAGAAATATCAGGTGATAGTGAAAGTTGCAAAAGGTACCGTATCTCCAATGTTCGTACTGTGCAAGGATTAAATCTAACTACTCAGTCGTTAAAGTATAAGCCGACTGAAACCCCATATAACCATTTAAGAAATCTTCCAATTGCTAGCTATAAAGATGCAAAGCCGCGCATACTGATTGGTATTGAACACTGGCAACTGGGCTTACCACTGAAGATTAAAGAAGGTCAATGGGGAGAACCAATCGCCACTAAAACGAAGTTAGGTTGGACTATCCTAGGAAACTACGCAGATCAAGTAAATAGTAATCTAAATCATCATTACCATGTCTGTGACTGTGGACTTGAAGACGACTTGCACGACCAAGTAAAACAGTTTTTTGCGTTGGAGTCACTCACTACAAAGAGTCCTGTGTTTCATTTGCAATCTGAAGACGATCGGCGAGCAATGAGTATTCTAGCAAAAACAACACGCAAAATTAAATTTGGATATGAAGCGGGCTTACTGTGGAAATTGATTCAATTCAATTGCCGTCTAGTCGCGACATGGCTATGAAGAGATTAATATGCTTGGAAAGAAGATTGGCTAAGGATCCCGTTTAGCGGAGAATATTAAGACTCAAATGCAAGCTTACTTAGATAAGGGTTATACTAAAAGCTTACAGATCAGGAAACTGCTAAACTTGAGGACAGAACATGGTATTTACCAATATTTCCCGTTTCAACCCGAATAAGCCCAACAAAGTTCGGATTGTGTGGGATGCTGCGGCAGTGGCTAATGGAACCTCTTTAAACGAAATGTTGTTGAAAGGTCCCGATATGTTGTGTTCTTTAATCAACGTACTCTTCGCTTTAGAGAAAAGCGTTTCGCCCTATCAGGCGATATCAAAGAAATGTATCACCAGGTGGCTATACGTGAAAGCGACCAACAAAGCCAAAGATTCCTTTGGCGGAATTCTCCAAACGATGAACCGATCACATACGTCATGAGGGTAATGACTTTTGGGGCTGCATGTTCCCCACGGTCGCTCAATATGTGAAGAATATTAATGCTTTACGGTTCGGAGGATCAAATGCAAAAGCAGTGAATTCTATTGTTGAAAATCACTATGTAGACGACTGGCTTGAGAGTTTTGATTCAGAAGAGGAAGCTCTGCAGATCGCATAAGCAGCGTAATTGAGATACATAAAGAAGCCAAGTTCATTATACGAAACTTTACTTCAAATTCAAAATTGATTACCTCCCAGCTGAATTTGGAGGACGACAACAATAGTCAACTAAAGAATTTAAACGGCAACGATGGATTTGCTGGTTCTAAAGTTTTAGGTATGTGGTGGAGCACTATGGACGACCAATTTTACTACAACCTCAACTTTGGTCGATTAGACAAGGAAGTAGTAGCAGGAGTCCAAGCCCACTAAGCGGGAAGTTTTGAGAACGCTTATGATGGTTTTTGATCCCTTGGGTTTCCTGTCCTCCCTGTTGATTGGTCTTAAAATTCTCTTGCAAGACATTTGGCGCTCTGAAATAGGTTGGGACCAGTTAGTTACGGACTCTCAATTTACCGACTGGGTTAAATGGATTAAAATACTTCCTAAGATAGGAGAAATTAAGATTTCGAGATGCTATTTTTCGTATGATTATAAGACTCTCCAATTACATGTGTTTACAGATGCCAGTGAGTTAGCGTGACGCGCGGTAGCGCATTTTAGATATGAAGCGTCAACAGCTGTCTGCTGTTCATTAGTAGCAGCAAAGTCAAAAGTAGCTCCTCTTCGTCCAGTATCGATCCCTAGGCTTGAATTACAAGCTGCTGTTCTTGGAGCTAGATTAGCAAATACCATTATATCAGGTCATAATATTGTACCTGAAGAAGTTTTCTTTTGGACCGACTCTTCAAATGTTCTTGCTTGGCTGCGTTCAGATGCAAGGAAATATAAACAGTTTGTGGCTCTTCGCATAGCTGAGATCCTAGAAACCACAACCCTTGCAAATTGGCGGTGGGTTCCATCCGCTCACAACGTAGCAGACGATGCAACCAAATGGAAATCACAATCGCAAATATCCTCTACTAGCAGATGGTTTGTTGGACCTCAGTTTTACATCTTCCCGAGAGTAAATGGTTTACAAGAAACAAGGAAGAAAATATGAAAACTGAAAACGACCTAAAGTTACAACTATTCCACAGTGACGTAACACCTAACTTATTAGAAAATTTATAAACAAATGTTCTCAATGGAGGAAGGCATATCGAACTATGGGTTGGATAGTGCGAATACTATTCAACTTTAAAAATAAATCTAAAAGATCGGGTGTACTTTTACCAACTGAAATACGCCAAGCAAAAGAAGTTATGTACCGACAAGCACAGTTGAACAGTTATCGGGAAGAGATAAATCAGTTACAAAACCATCCTGACATACCATTGGAGAAAAGCAGCCTCTTGTATCAGTTGTCTCCATTTTTAGATGAGAAAGGCGTTCTTCGGATGAGAGGACGCACGTCAAGAGCAATTGGAATCTCGTTTGATGTAAAAAATCCAATAATATTACCAAGGTCCCATAAAGTAACCGAGTTGATCGTTATGCATTACCATGAGAAGTATTTACATGCGAATCACGAAACAGTGGTGAACGAGCTCAGACAATTGTATGTAATTTCACGTTTGCGTGTAGTTTTGAACTCTATACGGACACGTTGTCAGTTTTGCAAAAATCTACACGCACATCCTAATCCACCCCAGATGTCTGACCTCCCTCAGGCTAGATTAGGTGCATATTCAAGACCGTTCTCCTATACTGGAATAGATTACTTTGGACCACTGGAAGTAGTAGTAGGCGTCGTGTAGAGAAGAGATGGGTGTGTATGTTTACTTGTCTTACAGTACGAGCCATACATATTGAACTTGCACACTCTTTAAGCAAGGATTCGTGTATGATGTGTATTCGAACTTCATTTCTCGACGCGGTATGCCCATTGAGCTTCATACAGACAATGGAACGAATTTCATAGGCGTGAAAATGAGTTGAAAAACTAATTGATCAAATTCCATTGGATGAAATTCAAGCGCACTTTGAGAATATAACTTGGAAGTTAAATCCACCCGCAGCTCCCCATATGGGAGGGAGTTGGGAGAGATTAGTTAGATCGGTAAAGTGTTGTCTTGAACGATGATGCCTACTAAGCGACCTGACGGCGAGAATCTACGTTGCTATTTATTAGAAGTCGAAAGTATTATAAACTCTAGACCACTTACATACCTGCCTATTAGTGCTGATGAACCAGAAGCACTTACACCTAATCATTTCCTTTTGGGATCATCAGGAGGAATAAAACCGCTTGAAGAGGTGCACGAGTCTGACGTAATAGCGATGCGTCGAAATTACAAGTTGTCACAGCAAATGGCACTTCATTTTGGAAACGCTGGTTACACGAATATATGCCGACCTTAGCACGAAGAACAAAGTGGTTTCAGAAGGTGAAGCCAATTGAAGTAGGGGACGTTGTGGTAATTGTTGAAGAGACAAAGCGAAACTCTTGGGTAAAAGGAGTTGTAGTGGAAGTGCACAGAGGAAGACACTCCGACCAAGTCAGACAAGTGGTGGTTAAAGCTATCAACGGGACATATACGCGTCCTGCTACGAAAGTAGCTGTTCTGGATGTAGTGTAACAATGTGTGGCTAAGCAGAAACAGCTTGTTTGTTTCAATTGTTTCTACTTACCAGGGGGGAGAATGTTGGAACTCCATCTAGTTTTAATTATTTGACTTATGTCACCTTTGTATGTTTAGAGTTATAGTTGGATTACGCCATCTAACTATTTAAAATTGGCTTAAAATAAAAAGTTTGGGGAGTAGGCAGGGTAACAAAAATGAAATGGTTTTGGCATTTGTGGGTGCCAGAATTTTTTAGTAAAAGAACTTGGTAATAAAACTTATAGAATCTACTCTGGGAACTGATATGAACACGATTTAGTTTTTTAGCATAATCATCATAATCACAATCATCACCATTGTTGTTATACAAAAATATATGCTTAAAAAGGTTTCGCCGTTTTATCATCATTCCTTTGATAACAGGGATCAACAAATCGCACTACCATAAACACACTACCCCAATAGTATTGTAAAATAATAGTCGAAATGCTAAATCTGCAAACGCGTAACAAAAGCAGTGACGACTTTGCTTTGCCAATAATCGAAACCAAAAAGGACAGGAAATTCTATGGATGAAATTAAATGTGTGATTTATCAAAAATAACAAAAGTGTTCCTCAGTTCAATTCCATCGGCTATCAAATTAGCCTTTAAACATAATAACAATACATGCATGAAAGATTTAATTATTATTGCCTACTCTCTGCACCTAATCTGCTTCTTTACTAACATTTGTCGAATATCTTTTTATTAAATTACTTTACAGGGTCTCTTGTAACATTTTGCAATTTTACTTTAAAGTTGGATAGACTAATAAGCTTGCATATTTTAATGAAAGAAATGAATAAACTTGCAACCTAAGAAAACGACGTTGCAAAGCAAATAAGGTGCTAACCTGATAATGGGTTTTACATAAAAATAAAACATATTCCGTTTTTATTTCTAAACATGTCATTTGTAAATAAAAAGCAAAATTTCTTCTTATGTCGTCACCCCTCAGAAGGGCACTGGCTAAGCACATTTAAAACAAACATTTTTTTCAAACCATGTACCTTATTTTCGGTGAGAGGAATATTCACAATCCCCATGTAGAGGTGTTATGCATGTTAAAGATTCCTGCTTTTAACAAGGACTTGACAAAATTATATATTTTCAGGTGAGGTAGATTTCACCTCCTTGGATGTACAATTAGTCCTATTTGCCAAAATAGATCCACGTAAAATAAATTAGATGAGCTTAACCGACCGTAAAGAAAAACAAGTTCTCTAGATTTTTTTATGTAATCTTCAACACTCCAGGGTCCTAAGTGTACATGAGAAATATGCCTTTAAGAAAAGTCGAAAATTACTTTAAATTGTAACCTTCTGTTTGCTTCTGTAAAATCCTACTGTAGCCCTAATCCAAATTCATACAAACAAAATGTATATTTAAATCAGTAGAATCAGCACAATAAATTTATAGACCTTGGAACATTAAACTTACCCCTTAAGCAAGCTGTTCGATAGGTAGCTAAGGACATGTTTGGAAGCAACAGGTGTTTGAAATGATTCCTTAATTAAATGAATACGCTATTTACCGGTACTCATAAGTATGTATACTAATCGCATATCAGGCATGACTTAGCAAACGTTTTTATCTATGATCTGCATAGTAACACCTGGTAACACACATAGAACGTCTATAACCCTACGTAACACCTAAACTTGCATGCACAGATAACTAATCTGTGCTTGCATGTTAAAAAAAACATTGGCCAATCGTTGACAGCTCAGAGATTAATCTTGAACCATGAATTTGCCTTGAACATTAAAAACCCTATATAAACCAGTATTACACTATTAATATCGCTTGATTAAAAACTAATCAAACTGATAATCGCGCAATTTTAAAAGACTCAAAATAGACGAAAATAACCTTACACATGAATTTTTTTTGAGATGGAACGGAAGTTTCTAAAGCGGCATTTCAATCTAAAAGATAGGACTGCTCTTCATTTATATGTTTCAGTTTGTCTGTTAACCAATCAAGTAGCAGGAATATTTTGAAGTCTTCTATCTATCAATAAAAAAGTAGGTTGAAGTTGACAACTTTGATCCTTTGCTTAGTTAACTTTATAAAACTGTCAGTTTATTAAAAACGAGCACATAGATTATGTTTATAAACCCCTCTACTAGAGAGGTCCATAGTTATGTTACATTTTTTTGTTTACATTTTTTTATTGTGTTTGTATCGCCTAGAATGATCGTCTGTTATCTTCGCACTTCGAAACATGTTTACGATTTGTTTCAATGGTTTGACAAAACAAGAAATTTGAATTTATTTACTTCTGATTTATTTGCAAATGTATATGTTCAACGAATAGTAAAAAATCGCTTGTTCCAAATTTTTCTGTTAACGAACTAACAGTAGTAGAACATACTGAGGTTGCATGTTATAAAAACACAAAAGCAAGTATTATACAAGCGGTATCAGTCTGAGAATAATGGTAAAGATAAAGATCCTTTTACAAAGGTTGCTGCAGTTGCTGTAACTCCATTTGAATGTGTCAAGCACAAATTAAAGGGTCCCAAGATAAAGCCAATAATCTTATCCCTAATTGCTTGGAAGAGTAGAATTTGCCTATTAAAACCTTGGACAAACAATCTTTTAAAATGCTTATTCACGGATTATTTAACGGCTTTAATACACCATGTCTAAGAGCTATTTGAAAAAAAAATGCTTGCACTAATAGCTTCTAACTTAACTAATTTGAAAGATAAATTATATAACATTTACTATGTCTACACAAAAGCATACATTTGGTCTACAAGTAATATATAGAAGCTATTTTTGACATTTCTGATAACCAATAAAGAAATTCAATTTCAGACAGTTTGTGTCAAGGACAAAACGATCAATACAGGTTTGTCCAACGGAAGAATTTAGTATAATTCAATATTTTAAATAACAGCGCAAAAAACTATTAACTATTAACCGATCAAAACAGACAGACTTTTTCAAACAGTGAACATTGCTTGGGAAAAACCATATCATTCACAGGGTGGTACAAAAATATGCCGATTGGGGTTGAAGTGAAAGTGGGTGAAGAAATCTGCATAGATGATAGGACTGGTTCATCATCATTAGGTCTTCAGTCCTGGAACTGGTTAGACGCATACCTCCATTGTTTTCTATTCTGAGCTAACCTACACATTTTTCTGAATTTCCCACAGCTTGCATCTTTCACTATCTGCGTACAATAGTCTGATCTAGGTCAACCTATACATCTTTTTTTTTATCTTCTCCTGTAATATATCCCGCACTATTCCCTAAGTGCCATATAACTTGTCCTGTTCTCTATTTTTCCCATTTTTTTTGTTTTCAACAGATATATTTCTTCCCCTACCATTTCTAGAACCTCTTTTTTTGTTCATGCTATTATCATCATACATCTGAAGCACCACATTCCAAAAGGCTTTGATTTCTTCTTGCCTGCTTCTCATACTGTCCTTATTTAATAGCCGTGCTGGATACTGAAAAAATAAAAACAACGAACCATTCCACACGATCAACTGCAGTGTCACACTTTGCCAGAGCAAATATCAATCGGCAGGAAAATATAATAATTACAGGTTGTTACGAATTATTGCTTTTCCTGTTTGGAGTCTATTATTATGTTAACCACAGGCGTAATTTATTACGTCCCCAAATTTTGTTGCAATTTATTGCCGTCAAACCGTTGTAAAAAGCAATTAAAATAATGCCGAAAGATTACCTGGTTTATTGAAGAGAGCCAAGGTATTCTCCCCTCGGCTTCAGGCAGACCCGGGTTCCGTAGGGTCGGTTGCGTAAGTTAGGTCCAGATTCTTGCCGCGAGGTGTGGTGAACCCACACTTTTAGGAAACACCAGGCATTATTAAAATAAATAGACGGTTATGAATGAATGCAAAATGTACACTTCGTGCACTTAAAGCGTATTCGCGTTTAATACATCGATAACGTCCGGTAGTTGGAGGTCAAGTCCTGTTTGAAACGCGTCTTTATCATGAAGCCTTGGTGTCCACCCCATGAAGCGCCTTTCATTGGTTAAGTGCGATGACCACACATTTCTTTTGGCCTGGGAAATGCGTGCTTAAGCAGACATACAATAAAATTATAAGTTAATACCCTAGAATACGTGAAAACGGAAAACCTCAATTATATCGTAGTAACTTAATTAAAGATGAAAAAAGGTTTCCCTTTCGGAGTATAAAAAATCCCCTATTTCTAATAGTAAAATGAAATCGTACATCCAGAAGCATAACAATCGTCTCAAAGCTTTTAAAAGAAAAGAAATAAAAGGAAAAAGCCTCACGGTACGAGAACTCACATACACGGAAAACTTAAATTATCTTTATTTACGTTTAAACTTTTAAAATTTTTGCTTAGTGTACTCAAACCAAATATTTCGAACATCAATAAATCAAAGTCACCTTCAATTTATGTCATAAATGTCAAACTTGAAGTTTTTATTATTTTGACAACGATCCTAGGTCATGGATCGAAACGTAAATAAAGATAATTTTAAAAACTATGAGTGGTTTAATTCCCAAAGAAGATTAAGAAGAATGTTAAACAAACCACAACAAACATACAGCAAGATATTTGGAGCTTTATAACAATCAAGTAGAAGAGAGGAGTGGAAGGGCTCGCATTGGACAAAAGCGATAAACGGTGAAGAGCGAAGCACTATTCCACTAGCCAAAATGTGGTCAACAGACCGGAGTGAGAGAGCACTATTCTTAAGTGACGGACGGATGTCTCGTGACTAAGACATGTTCAACGAAAGAAAAAAGTAAGGCTGAAAACGGAGGTAGAAAGATAAGAAAAAGTAGAGTTTTTAGGATAAGCTTATTAGAGAAAGTGTAAAGAGTAGAGAAAGTCCCTATTAAAACAAATCGGTTTGGAGGACCACCTGCAACGTTACTGATAAGATAAGTCTTAAACTAACACGTCGATAATTAAAAACAACTAGGTTCCGAATGAAGCTTAGACAGATCATTTTTCCTATCGAGCACATCCACTGCGATAAAAAAATCGGATTAAGGTATTACGACCAACTTAAACATGCCCTTACAGTAACTTCAAAATGAAATAACTACCATGGGCACATAAATAATTATACGATATATAGTTAGTAGAATAATTTTCAATACATCAGAAACAATAAGGAATAACGTTGAAAACGGCAAAAACAACAGTCCTTCACCAACACGTTCAGGAAAAAACAGAAACGTATTAATATCCTTATGATATAACTTTGATTGATAACAGAATTTGTAACAAATGATTGAAATATATGCAAAAGAAAACACGTCAAATTTTTCTTATAGTTGCAACTGTGAAAATTGATTTTTTACAACAGAGGCTTAGGTCGCGATCCCATAAGGAACCAAGGAATATAGCAACAATCCGACATCAGCTAGTACAAGTCCTAAAGATTCCCTGCGTTGTTTAAACGAAAGATTGTCAACCACAATAAAATAATGTAGTGTGTTATGGAATAATAACAAGATAAAAAATGGAAATTTAAAAGAAATAGAATTATTTATGTGTAATGACAAATAGAATTTTTTTTTAATTAAGAACAAGAAACTATCTTTTAGAACTAAATGAGGTATTTATTACATGGCGTTGTAAGAAACGATTCAATGTACAAGAGTAAGGTGCATTAAAGTATACGTTAGCGTAAGTGTAAAAGGTATAAATTAGATTTAAGTAGAAGTTAACAAAATAAATGTTTAATGGTAAGATATATTTATACACGGAGGGTAACATCACAAGAATAAATTTAATTCAGTTAAAGATAGAAGACAATGTATATTTACATAATTAAAGGTAAGATGAGATGACTTACTTGTTAATCGTTAAAAATAAGGACTAAATGTTGTAAATCTTTTATAGGCGAAGATTTTCGAATTTTACCGTTAAAATCGTGTAATTTATAAGTTAACAGAGGTACTATGTAATATAATTTACATAAGCTATAATTAAAAGTTAGTTTTTGAGGGAAACGATTGAGTACAAATGTAAAACCGGTCATTTACAACAGTGTGTTTGTACCAACTGTTCTGTTCGGAAGCGAAAGTTGGGTCTGGCAGAATAAGCATGTTAGTCGTATAAATGCCCCAGGAATGAGGTTCCTAAAAAGTGTGTGCAAAAAAACATTGAAAGACAATGTCCAAACGAATGGGTTAGAGCAGAGTCTGGGTGCAACTAACCCTCAAGGAGTTAAGTGAGCGAAACAAGCTTAGATGGTTTGGACATGTAGAAAGAATGAATGAGGATTGACTTACCAGGGAACATGTGCAAGTAAGACGACTGGTAGAGCTGCAAGGGACTGGCCGAGTAAAAATGGTTGGATATAGTAGAGGAGGTTCTGAAAGATCGGCAGGTGAGGAGTCTGAAGAATAAAAGCCGAAAGTAATATATAAATGTTGCAGAGACAAAGGAAGTGTGTAGGGAGAAAAATTGTGCATGGTGTTTGAAGTAAAGTAGTCTAGAGCTATACTTTGCTGCCCCCGAAAAGTGCTAAGTTTGAATACCCCGAAAGGGAAAAGGAATACCGTGATTGGTGATTGAATAGAATAATATTTTCCCTTTCGGATTGTAAAAGCCCTTATTTCTAATATTAAATAAAAACTTTGTGAATGCAAAGGCATAACAAAGTCGCAGTTCATTTAATTCATTAAAACCATACATTTAGTTGAACAGTGAACATCATTCAAACATCCTAAGAGAAAATGTGTAAGCAATAACTTTTAATCCAACATTTAATTGTTGAAAAGGATGTTGAGAGCACCTCAGAAGCCCCACAATATAAAAAGAATGTATAATCTTGTTTTGGCAAAATTGAATGCATTTTGAAATATTTTTCATCGCATTTTTATTGCTGTGAAAATGATGTCACTGAGATTTGAAGCTTCTGACGGTGGTGTGAATGATGATGTTTGTTGCTGGGTTAGCTGTTGTGAGGTTACCAAGGATGAAGGTGACAACAGTATATCTTGTGGTACCTGTTCGTCACAATAATGCTACTTATCATAATGTATCTATGTATTGCTGTATGGATAATCTTGTGAATCATATGACAATGACGTGGATGCCCTGTTTTGTTCTTCTAATATGTTTTGTAGGCGCTGTTGTACAACTTTATTTATGTAAAGTTGTGCTTGTAGTGCTAATAATAAGGGTATCTGTTTCGGTTGTAGAACGACATGTTTGTTAAACACATCAGGCTTGTTGCCTTTTTCTGTAGAGGTCGCATTAGCAGCCTCATTTTTATCTTGTAACTAACTGACCAACCATGCTTGTCAGATGGGCAAGTTTTTGTTGTGTAGGAGGTTTACATTTCGGTTGTGGTTCACGAAAATCAGTGTCCAAATGCGTTCTCATTAATATCTCTATTTGTTTCTTTATCAGCTGGTGTCATTGCAGTTTTGTAGTTAGGTTAAAAATTAAAATAAAAATTTGATACTATTCTTCGAAAAATTTGCAATAAAAATTTCTTTTCAGTTTCCTGTCACTACAGAATGGAGAATCATTAACCATGGATTCCGAACGGAATTGAAACATATATTGTGTCCATCATTGCTACATATATCTTGGAATTCTTTATCTTTTTAATTCTGTTACGTGCCGAAAAATTCGGCACTAAACCTTCTTAACTAAGTTTTAATTTGTAAGGATTTCGCGCCAATGAATTTAAAAAGACTTGTGCGCGTATTTTCGTCACTTCAGATAGGGCGTTGCGCGAGATTTGCGCCGACGCGGTGTGTCAAGAAGGAGGAAGTGTTGGATTTCCGATATACGCGTTGGGGCTAGCCTCCGAGAGGTGAACAAGTGTAGTTGGCGGGTATCGTATCGTGTCTTTTTGTAATATGTAGGTTTTCTGTGATTCCAAATTTATCGTGCGTTACCCTGTCTCCTTTACCTTATTTTTCCCTACATATAGGAAGAAGACAATCGAATTTGGATTCAACCGAGCTCAAAAATTCCCACGCCCGAGAAAGAGCAGCGAAGCAGCTGACGCCCGAGAAGGATCGACAACGGAGCCCCGCTGTACCCATCATGGAGTAATTCCGCAAGAAACCCGGCAATTCATGTGAATAGTATTTTCGTCCTTTTTTATGTTGCAATAATTTGCATATTGTGTGACGTCATCTATAAATTGCGCGTCATTTTCTCAATTATCTAACATGGCTACCAACTGACGTAGTGGCTCGCGTACCCTACCGACGGGGTTGTAATAGTGGCGCAATCCAACGTTGGTTCTGGTTGAAAAAAATTTTTTTCTGATTTTTTTATACCTTATAATGTATTAATTAACTATATTTCTAACTTTTTCATTTAAAAAAATATATAATTATGGACATTTTTAATATCTATTAACTTATAAAATATAAGTTGGTAGCACTGGAAGTTACTATATAACCATCTGAAATGACATGACAGCTGTTATGCTAACTTAACATAAGTGGCCATATTGACTACTGATTTCTAGTATATTTTTTTACAATGTATTATTAATCCAATTAATTCTCGTGTAACTATAAAAATAGTGTGCTTCTAACTTAAATTCTCTTAAATAAGTACCTAATTTGTTCGGAATAAAATTAAAAGTGTATATCTTTCAGCAGTGTCTATTATATAATATAACCTCACTTACACACATGTTTGGATTCTTCTTAATCTTCTTTGGGAATGAAACCACTCATAGTTTTTAAAATCTATTTCATTTACGTTTCGATCCATGACCTAGGATCGTTGTCAAAATAATAAAAACTTCAAGTTTGACGTTTATGACACAAATTGAAGGTTTCTTTGATTTATTGATGTTTGCAATATTTGGTTTGAGTACACTAAGCAAAAAATTTTTAAAGTTTAAAAGAATGATTGCCTTCAATTTGTGTTGCGACCTGGGATCGACTTTCCTATGGTAGCCAATACGCTTAACGTGAAATCAGCTTATTAATTTTTATTGGTGAATTTTATATAAATTCAATAATTTGGGAAACATTTTTTAACATGTTTCTATTTATACAATTGAGAGATTTCTGATTTTATGTCTTATTTTACCGAGATTCAGTGAAGGGGGTTAAGCAACCTGAGGCTACCAAGATCCCCCAACATTTATAATTTGCCGAAATAATGGTTTTCTAGTTAATATGCTTATTGTTATGTAATTAGTTATTGTATGTATAAATAGAAATCATGTATGTAGGCTGTATTTCATGTTAATATCGCAAGGAAAACCCAGGAAAAACTTGCAATGCTACCTAGATATTGTGGGCATTTGATCTTCATTTGTTATTTCTTTTGTTATTTCTTTTAGTAATGGAATCCATTGTTTACTGAAAGTCACGGATTCGTTTGCAACGCAGTTATTTTTATGTAGGGTTATATAGGCAGCTTCTTTGATTTTGCGTTTTTGGTGGTTTTCTTCTTTGTCGATAAATAAATAAATAAATAAAAAAAATAAACCATTAAACACTATTTTGCTCTGATACCGTTCTAAAAGTGTTTCCTTAGTAATTTAAACAGTTGTAACTTACAAATGCCTTTTTAAAGAAAATTTTGTATTCAAATACGATTAACGCAATTATCTAACCATATCTTTTACCTTTCAAAATGCTGTAATAAACTGAATCTCTTTATATCTGCTCCTCTAAACACTGCAATAATGAAGTTGTCGTTAACGTTTTATATTTAAGCTCATTTACGACAGTTGTTGATAATTTCCGTGATATCAAAAGAATATTTTAATAATTTGGATTACTGTTTTCTTTATACATGTACCGTAGAATATTTCTTTTGTATACCGAGTATGATTTTGTTTTGATAGCATATTTTTTAGATATATTGATATTCCAACGCAACATTTTAAGATCTATTAAGCGAGATTTACTGTCGAATTTGGTCGCCCAGCTGTATGTAAGTCTAGAGGCGACCTATCGAAGGGCCGGTCGCTCAGCATTACGTAACTCTAGACGAGAATTTGGTTGGTAAGTTTGTCGTTTTAGCAATTTGTGAATCATTTTTTTTAAGAATGATGTTGGAATTTTTCTTCATTAGTTTGGGTGGAACTCAAACGAGAGCTTCTCATCCTAGTAAACATATGTGTTACAAAATATCTTTCTGTTTTTCAACAATTTTATCAGTGAATCGAGTTTTGATTACTCTTATCTCTTCACATATCGATTTAAACTACACTAGATGGCATAAAATTATCTTTAAAATCGTTCAACCCTACGTGCATTCAAAATTTTTTTACGTTTCATTTCCCTAACGATTTACCGAATGGTTTTTGTCGTTACTACCAATTAATTAACCTTAATTACTTATTCCTGCTCTTATACAGCATATACCGTCTACACGTTTAACTTATTTACCTTAAAGTACCTATCTTTTTGCTTTTGGTTGACTTTTCTTTGAACTTACCGTTAGTTATATATCGCTTTATTGTCTAGGTCTCCCAGTATAACTCTGTCGCTTCATTTAATTAATCCTTGCACCTTTCCTACAACATATTATTTTGTTTTTAGTATTTATCTTACAACGTTTAATTTTGTGGTAATTGTTGTAACTTTGGTTGTAATAACTCATTGAGTTTTTATGATTGGTTTGAGCTGATGATAGAGTGGATGCTTTCTTCTTTGGGCTCACATAGGAGCCGCGGTCTATGCAATTGTAAGAAATAGTTCATATTCGCAGTTGCAAAAAAACTAGGACTTTCTATTCCATGTGTTTTTCCTCTGAATTATTACAGTCGCTCACATTATCCTATACTATTATTTGTTTTTTTTTCCACTAAGCCATCATAACATATAAACATTTTTTTCGTTGTTTTTTATTGAACTTCGTGGTGAGGCGCTATCGCTTTTTATTAATATCTTATCAAATTCTCGGTTGTTTTTAGCATATTGGGACAGTGTGTCTGTATTTAACTGCTTATAATTAGGCATCTTTGTGTGTTTAGGGTGTTACCGTTTTAAAAATTACCTTGAAACAGTTGGGTTTTTGTGTGATTGTATCTGTAGTGATACTTTTAAGTTGTTGTGTCAACTTTTGTCTGATCTTCTTATCGTAGTGGATGCACTCGTTAGGAAAATGATTGTACTAGTTTTCTTAAGAGTCTAGTAAATTTTTTAACTTATGATATACCTTAACTTGTCGGATTAATATCGCAGGTGGTCCTTCAGACCGATCTGTGTTTTATAGGGACAACTCTCTACCTTCTCTCGGACGCTTGTCCAAAAACTCTACTTTTCCGTATCCTGCTGTCTCCGTTTCTGCCGTATCTTTCTTTCGGTAGACCTGTTCTCGTCCCGGAACACCCGTCTACCACATAAGAGTGATTTTTTTCTCACTCCGGGCTACTGACTACATTGGCTGGTTGAGTAGTGCTATCCACCTTTTTCTGTCTCTTTTGCTCAATGCGAGCCCTTCCTCTACTTTCTTCTACCTGGAAGTGCCTCTTATGCATTCCAAATACCTACCTCCCTCTTTCTACCGTTCCTATTTCTACTGCCTTTTCATTTCCGTTAGTCACCGTGTGGTTGCGCGGGGGGTTTTCATAGACACCCGGATCACGTCTCTAGGAATTTTTCGTGAGGACATGCGGTGCCGCTGTCAGCGCACATGGTCGCTAACAGAGAGTGTATGTATGAGTGTGTGAATGTGTGAGTGTATGTAGATATATATATATATATATATATATATATATATATATCGTGTGGATATCGGGTGATTATATCACCGATATCAATTAACGCCGGGTACAGGGATGCACCCAAATGCCTTTGCCGGCCCTTCGTGTCGTTTATTGTAAACGGGCCTGCTTCACAGGTCGCCCTTTTTAGGGGGCACGAGAAATTCCCATTTAACGGCTCCAAGGAGCCACTCTATCGCTATCCTACCTATTGTCTTGGATAATAACTTAGGTTGATATCTTTATCTTATTTATTATCTTTGATAATAACTTTAGTTTAATATCTTTATTTTACCGATTACCGTTAATAATACTTTAGTTTAATAACGTTATCTTACTTATTACCTTAATAATAACTAAAGCTTAATATCGTTATATTATCTATTACCTTGGATAATAACTTAAGCTCAATATCGTTATTTTATCTATTATCTTCGATAATAACTTGAGATCTAGTTATATCCTTTTTAATCTTCCTAACGTTTGGTATTTATGAACAAACGTGGGAATTATTTTTCTTGAATATTAAGTGAAAAACTAACCTGATGGTAGAAATGTAATTTGTTAGGTTAGCAACGTAAGGAATTAGTAAGGTGGTACGTTTGGTAAATTTGTTGATTCACAAGCATGTCATGGACAAGTTTTGATGAGTATTGCTTATTAAACCAGAGTACCAGTAATTAAAAATTTGCAAGAGTGTAGAGTAATTCACTCTTTTGAACATTTTTAAATTTGGGCACTTTTTTTCTAACCATGAAACAGTCTAGATGCAACGCTCATGTGCGTCTTCACTTAGGAAACTGTAATGTTAGCTTTAGGTTAGTATATAGGTTAGCCGACTCGTCGCATTTGGTTTAGTTTAAGTAGTGTTTCATGCTCCCCGACAAATTTGTGCTGTCGATTATAACTGCGTCACACCAAAAACTCGTGTGTGCACTTTTCCGTTTCCTGGTAATCCGGAAGACGTGTTATCGGTCGAAAAAACCAGGTGGCGCCTCAAATAAACATTTTGTAGGATTTAAGTTAGGATTTATGTAAGCTAGTTAGGATTTAGATTTTAAGATGTTACTGTGCTAACAGTCATTTTCTTTTTTTAAGTTTTTTCTTTTATGGCTTTGTCGCGATTGTTACGTGCCGAAAAATTCGGCACTAAACCTTCTTAATTAAGTTTTAATTTGTAAGAATTTCGCGCCAGTGAATTTAAAAAGGCTTGTGCGCGTATTTCCGTCACTTTAGATAGGGCGTTGCGCGAGATTTGCGCCGACGCGGTGTGTCAAGAAGGAGAAAGTGGTGGATTTTCGATATACGCGTTGGGACTAGCCTCTGAGAGGTGAACAAGTGTAGTTGGCGGGTATCGTATCGTGTCTTTTTCTGATATGTAGGTTTCCTGTGATTCCAAATTTATCGTGCCTTACCCTGTTTCCTTTATCTTATTTTTCCCTACATATAGGAAGAAGACAATCGAATTTGGATTCAACCGGGCTCAAGAATTCCCACGCCCGAGAAAGAGCAGCGAAGCAGCTGACGCCCGAGAAGGATCGATAACGGAGCCCCGCTGTACCCATCATGGAGTAATTCCGCAAGAAACCCGGCAATTCATGTGAGTAGTATTTTCGTCCTTTTTTTATGTGTTGCAATAATTTGCATATTGTGTGACGTCAATTATAAATTGTGCATCATTTTCTCAATTATCTAACATGGCTACCAACTGACGTAGTGCCTCGCGTAACTCGACGACGGGGTTGTAATAATTCATGCGAATAAATTGTCCTACAATATGCAATACATAACAGTAAAGACTACACACAATACAGGTCTTGTACTAAATTGAATTTTTATTGTTCGTACACGTTTAGTTACTAAATTACTCGCCACTCAACTAAATTATTAGCCTAGTGCGAATCCAGTCTAAGCGAGTAATAAATTTATTTAATGAGAAAATGTGTTTGCGACATAATCCGTTTTACTGGATCTAATAATGCATCAATTCTAGCAGTAACCTAATATTAACACTTACGCCTGCACTTTCTGTTTTACAAATGTTTGTGCTAATAGATGATGGAACAATAATAACAATAACATAAGCTACTCATTTTTGTATTTTACTAATACTCCTGGCATATACTGGGTGCTTCAAAAAAATGTATACACACTTTGAACTTCCATAGAAAATTTATTTACCGTTCTACAAAGTTAAATTTCAGGAAAATAGAAAGCTGAAAGTCCAATGTAAATGAAACATAAATAACAAATGTTAATACTGTTCAAATTGGTGACCTGCAGCATCAATACAATTCTGAGTACGAGTCACCACAGATTCTGTACATCGTATCAAAACGTCCAATGAGATTTCTCTACACACTGCTTGAATCTCATTCCAAAGAATGTCTAGGTTACGTGGTTTACGTTTGTACACCTCATCTTTTACTGTGCCCCACAAGAAGAAATCGAGTGGTGTAAGGTCTGGAGAGCGTGCTGGAAACTCGATTGGCCCCCTGCGTCCTATACACTGGCCCGACAAATTTTGATCCAGGTAAGCTCGTACGTCCCTGTGATAGTGCGGCGGAGCACCATCTTGTTGAAAATAAAAATCATCATTACTGTATAATGCACGAATGGCAGGAAATATGGAATCAGCAAGCATTGTTAGGTAATTAATACCAGTTACAGTGCCTTCAAATCGAAAAGGTCCAATGAGTCCCCTTGAAGACAAACCGCACCACACATTTACACCAGGCAAATTTACAGCTTTTTCAATTGTAATGTGAGGATTTTCTTCACACCAGTAAACACAATTGTGCCTATTGACAGTTCCATTAAGTTTGAATTGGGCTTCATCCGACCAAATGATGCTACCCATAAATCCCGGTTCACGCATCACCATCTCCTGAATCCATTCACAAAATTGCAACCTTCGATCTGGATCGTCGTCATTTAGCTGTTGCACCAGCCTTGGAATGTAAACACGATACTTGCCTCTCTTCAGAATGCGTAGCACGCTGCTAGCACTTACATCACTTTCACGTGCCCCTTGCCTTGAAGATTTGTTAGAGAGCGTTGAAACAGTTCCAAGACTGTCGTTGATGACTCATCACTTGTAGCTGTTCGAGGCCGACCTGAATGACCTTTATGCACATCACACACTATTCCATGAACTTCGAATTTGTCTCGTATGCGTGTAATTGTTAATCTTGAAGGTGGTTCTGTATCATACTCCCTTCTCCACTGTCTTTGAACTTCATTTACATTCTCAAACTTCCAGTACCACTTAATAACCTGCTTTCGTTCTTCAAAACTCAAACGTACGTCCGCCATGTTGATATTACAAATTCCAACTGATAATATAACATAGAGGGACGATTATGCTGGCACCTGGCGAAGAAATATAACATTAGCCTTGTAGTGCGGGAAAACTACAATAGTTTAAAGTGTGTATACATTTTTTTGAAGCACCCAGTAGTAATACTTCTATATTCATTAAAACAGTAATTTAAGTCCAAGTTAGTATCATTTCTACTTTTTCTGTATTTTAAAAGTGATTTGGTATCAGTTTACAGCATCTGAAGTCTTTAAGTGATCTCGGCATTGAACGTTATAATTGCACCAATGACACAACACCTACACTTCTCATGGTATTTCTTGTACTCGTTTATGTATCGCAAGTGTTGGCTGTGTTAAGCATTAATAATTGTTATTTACCAAAAATGTTCCAATATAATCATTTAATTGATATTGTAACCTGAAAGCTTTTGTGAATTTCAATTAAAAACTGCCATAATATTATAACAGCTAGATTTTGATTAATTATTCTAAGTTATCATCTAGACACTTATTACGTTTTGAATGTTTTCGTATTAATTCTGTAGTCCTTCACAGATGCTGTAACCCACAAGAATTGTTTTTAATAATCTAACACTAAGAACACGTTGCTTATGCATTATTTTTATTTGTTAAATTTATCGTAACCCCTTTTTTTTTACAAAACTAAATCTACATATATTTTGTTCCTATTTTCGAAATCCACTTTATTTTCATTTTGATTGTGGGGTTAAGTTAGTTTTGCTGTCAGAATTACAGTAATGAGAGTGACTTAATAGCCACAGTCACCAAAATTACCACTACCATAATTCAAACCACACCAATTGTTATAATAACTAAAATGCATTTTTTCAAAAATAAAACTTCAAAATCCAAGAACTTTTTTATTGCTTTGGTATTTTTATTGTTCTATACAGAGTTTGGTTCTATTTAGGCGTCCTTTTGTGAGGTTTGAAAAATGACACCGTAGCCAGCTGTTGTAACAGAAATAGCTCAAGATAATGCTTTATTAACTTCGTTAGATTGTACGAAAGACCAGTTAATATTAATGAATAGTCTCTGGGCCGTATCAATGTAGGAAGTAAAATATTTACTTTAACAATTCGAGTTCTGTGATCTATGAGTGGAATATTTTTTATACTGGGGTTAGTAGATGTAGACATACCATTGTATACTTTTTGTTCGTTTGTGTAATCAATGGTCAATGACGCGATTATTTTAAATTTCATTTGTCAGTTACTTTACAGAATATTGACATTATATAGGGATATCATGTTGTTTAATTAAAAAGTACTTTTTAGGACAATTTTATAATGCTAAGACATAAATTTGGTGATATATTCCATCAGGCTCAACAAAGCTCATCCTGCCATCAAAAGTGTTGTCAAATTTTACTTAATTTATACAAAAAGGTAAAAATGTGATTAATACTATTTACTATTTTATGTAAACAACTTTGCAGACTGCATTTCAAGACTTTGAATGCGAATTCATGAAATGTTTACATAACATATTTAGCGTGGAAGATGTAGTTCACAAACAAATTCATGTTGAAAGATCCATAGCTTTTGCTGCTGTATTTGTTGGAACTGTTGCAACATCGGTAAATCAAGAAGATGAATCAAGTGATGAAGAACTTATTGATCCTACACATCCGTTTTTGAACACAATTATTCAAGATGTCCTGACTGTAAGACAAGGTCCTAAAAGTTTTCGTATATTATGTTTTGTTGTAGTATCATAACTTGGATTGTGTTTCTGCTCGATATAGATCATGTCAATTTATAAATCTCGTTTTAAATAGTATAGGACCTGATGCAAATATTAATGTAAATATTTGGAATGCAATTGAGGATGCCATGTTGGAACGAACTCAGGTATTTTGTATATTATGTTGATCTTATGCAGAAGAAATTTAACAAACATCTTGGAATATTGTGTGTGCTTATTGATTATGGTACTTTGTTTTAAAATTTATCTCACACGATGCTTTATAGGATAGCAAACCTAGTGTTCGATTACAAGCTGTAAGAGCGTTAATGCGTTTACAAGTACCATTGAATTCTGAATGCCCAGTTATAAAAACTATGGTATCTCATTTGACTGACAGTAGTCCAATGGTAAGTAGTATCTTATTAATTTCTTTTTAGTTTTATATAGATTTTATAACATTTGGGTGCTTTTCATTGATGGGTTTTATGTAACAAGTGTGGTAACATAAACCTAGCAAAGAAATACTTAAATCAAAGTTTGCTGAAATAGATTTATACTTTAAAAATACTTGGTACAAAAGATATTTAAATTGCTTGAGAAACAAAAATGAGTTGTATTTTCGTGAAAAATGGTGACGTAGAATGATTTAATTGAAAAATACAATTTGGGAATGATTGTTAGTCAATTACAAGATAATAATAATATCGTTAACTGTTGAACAGCCGTTGTGGATTTTCTATATCTTTTATTGAAACTTTTTAATCAAACTACCGTAAGTAATATTATCTATTTATTTATTTTGTTATCCTATTTCTGATGATATTGCTAATTATTAATACCTGGAAGTGAAAATATCACATGGGGAATAAAGGTTCAATATGCTTTACTGCATACAGCATATTCGGGTTCCATTTATTTTGTTCTTTTTGCTACAACTTGTACTTTGTGTCCTTATTTTTCCAATGGGAGCCGCAACATTATTTGCCTTTAATTTTCCATAGTTTCTTGTTAATTTGTAATAAAGTGCTAATTTTTGTTACATAGGATTCATTAGGTACGCAGTCATTATTATCCGTAAGAAGGGAATGGATATTTTTTTAAGGTATAACAGGCAATTTTCTTTTTATATCTAGTTTTTCGTTCAACAGATCGATATTATTTACTATTAAACCAAATATTAGCTCACTTAATTACAACTATTGTGTACTGCTGACTTTTTTATTTATTTATGAATAATGGCTAGTTATTTGATTACACCTGTATGTTTTTCTCAAAGTTACAATTCACTGTACTTTGGTTTCAGCATTACTGTTTTTCATATATGAGGGTCATTTGACGGAAGTGTGAGTTTTCGACAGTCGGCAGTGCTCTTACTATCATAATAATATATCTGGTATCTGCCATGGTTTTGAATGCAGTTGTCAAATTTTATGTAAATCTGTCAAGAAATCTCTCAAGAAAATCATTTTTAATGCATCTGTATGTGTATAAATGATTATTTATTATACAAGGAAAAAAAGTACTAGATTTTAGCTCGAGGTGTTGTTTGTCTTCCGACACGAAGCGGAGGGAGACAAAACACCGAGAGTTAAAATCTTACATTTTTACCCGTGTATAATACACTATTTTTTCTGTGACAGGCAAAACAATGATTTAATATTGAAAAAAAATATTACAATATTAAAGTCAAAAAGTCAATCGATGTCAAATTTGAAGTAACAAAGTAGGCTGTTGTACTTATATGGACAGTTAGACTTGCGTTGCTAAGGAAACCTTTAAAGTAATCAAATATCTGTCAATTTAATTCTGTAAATGGTTACTTATTTGCACATACTCGGGAAAAAAGTACTCATTTTTTTCTCGGGGGAAAAAGTAAATTCATAAAAAGTGACATTTCGTTACCTGTCAAGAAACATTAAATGTAATTTTTTTCCGTCACAGAAAAAATGATTTTTATTGTAATTAAACATTTTGCATGGAAATCCGTTACAGAAACTGTTCCGTCTCGTGGAATGATTTCCAAGTGGTTTTACCATTTCGAAACTGTAATTAGAGCACCGAAAATACTGAACATAAGAGGTTGTTATTTACCGTATTGCCTGTCCGAAATATTTAATAAAGTCATTGACCTTATAAATAGTGATCCCTGATTACAAAGGCGTGAAATAACTACTGCAGTGAACATCCCTACTGAACGGGTATTTGATACTTTGTATGAATATTTAATATGAAAAGACTATCCGAGACGTAGGTGCTGCGTTTGATTAATACCGATCAGTTGCGAATTCGAGTTACAATTTTAAATGACTCCAACATAATCCGCAAGAATTATTTTGTCAGTTTGCACTGTAGCTGTTACTTGGGTATAATGCTGTACATCAGAAACCAAAGACAAGCCTAAAATAATGAACTTCTTATGATGAATATGTTCCCAAGAGGCAGAAACTGACATCAGTGAAGTTACCGGCCGCTACGAAGCGGCCGCTAAATTTGAACACGCCTCCTCTCTGTAAGGCCACGCCTACTACCCACTCCATGCATTATAGGTGTAGCCTTATTAATCAGTACATTTTGCACGCTATTTCAGTCTACTTTATATTCTTTATGGATTATTAATATCCTCTCAATTTTTCAATTACAGAAATACCATTCTGCAGTACCTATAAATGACAATAAAAGAATAATATCGGCAGAAAGTAACTATTTTATTAAAATTCATTATATACATTGCAGAAGGAAATATTTTATACATAAGTACACATAAAGCCCAACATTACAATCAAAAGTTAAGGTTTTTTTAAACATTTTAAAACATATATACAATAATTTTTCCAAACAAAGTTCCACGTTTGTATTTCAAAAAAACGTACCTAAGAATTTGCTAACAAAACCGCATCTTTTGAATATCCACCATGCTGTATATATAAAATTGATCAGTAATTACCTTAGGCCTTCCAATACAACATATAATATTCCTACAAACTGATTTGAAAATTTACTCCTCTGCCGAACACTTCTATAATACGGTTCAATAGTATCACTGAAAAAAAAGCTTTTTTTCATACCTTACATAAGACTTCCGCTTATTAAAAATTTTTAGCAATTAGCTTAAGTCCTCCAAAATAAATATATTTCTCGTAAGAACGGATTTTGGAAAAAAACTACTTCTGTCAAACAGTTATATAACACAGTACAACAGTTTCACTAAAAAAACATTTTTTTTTAATATCTTCTATACGACCTTCGCTCTTCAAAATTTGTCAGTAACTAGCATAGGCATACCTACATAACATATATTTTTCTTAAGAACGGATTTGGAATTTACTACCTCTACCAGACAGTTATATAACACGGTACAACAGTTTCACTAAAAAAACATTTTTTTTAATATCTTCTATACGACCTTCGCTCTTCAAAATTTGTCAGTAATTAGCATAGGCATACCTATATAACATATATTTTTCTTAAGAACGGATTTGGAATTTACTACCTCTACCAGACAGTTATATAACACGGTACAACAGTTTCACTAAAAAAACATTTTTTTTAATATCTTCTATACGACCTTCGCTCTTGAAAATTTGTCAGTAATTAGCGTAGGCCTACCTACATAACATATATTTTTCTTAAAAACGGATTTTGGAATTGACTACCTCAACCAGACAGTTATATAACACGGTACAGCAGTTTCACTAAAAAAACATTTTTTTTAATATCTTCTATACGACCTTCGCTCTTGAAAATTTGTCAGTAATTAGCGTAGGCCTACCTACATAACATATATTTTTCTTAAAAACGGATTTTGGAATTGACTACCTCAACCAGACAGTTATATAACACGGTACAACAGTTTCACTAAAAAAACATTTTTTTTAATATCTTCTATACGACCTTCGCTCTTGAAAATTTGTCAGTAAGTAGCGTAGGCCTACCTACATAACATATATTTTTCTTAAGAACGGATTTTGGAATTGACTACCTCAACCAGACAGTTATATAACACGGTACAACAGTTTCACTAAAAAAACATTTTTTTTAATATCTTCTATACGACCTTCGCTCTTGAAAATTTGTCAGTAATTAGCGTAGGCCTACCTACATAACATATATTTTTCTTAAGAACGGATTTTGGAATTTACTACCTCAACCAGACAGTTATATAACACGGTACAACAGTTTCACTAAAGAAACATTTTTTTTAATATCTTCTATACGACCTTCGCTCTTGAAAATTTGTCAGTGATTAGCGTAGGCCTACCTACATAACATATATTTTTCTTAAGAACGGATTTTGGAATTGACTACCTCAACCAGACAGTTATATAACACGGTACAGCAGTTTCACTAAAAAAACATTTTTTTTAATATCTTCTATACGACCTTCGCTCTTGAAAATTTGTCAGTAATTAGCGTAGGCCTACCTACATAACATATATTTTTCTTAAGAACGGATTTTGGAATTGACTACCTCAACCAGACAGTTATATAACACGGCACAACAGCTTCACTAAAAAAACATTTTTTTAAATATCTTCTATACGATCTTCGCTCTTGAAAATTTGTCTGTAAGTAGCGTAGGCCTACCTACATAACATATATTTTTCTTAAGAACGGATTTTGGAATTGACTACTTCAACCAGACAGTTACATAACACGGTACAGCAGTTTCACTAAAAAAACATTTTTTTTAATATCTTCTATACGACCTTCGCTCTTGAAAATTTGTCAGTAATTAGCGTAGGCCTACCTACATAACATATATTTTTCTTAAGAACGGATTTTGGAATTGACTACCTCAACCAGACAGTTATATAACACGGTACAACAGTTTCACTAAAAAAACATTTTTTTTAATATCTTCTATACGACCTTCGCTCTTGAAAATTTGTCAGTAAGTAGCGTAGGCCTACCTACATAACATATATTTTTCTTAAGAACGGATTTTGGAATTGACTACCTCAACCAGACAGTTATATAACACGGTACAGCAGTTTCACTAAAAAAACATTTTTTTTAATATCTTCTATACGACCTTCGCTCTTGAAAATTTGTCAGTAAGTAGCGTAGGCCTACCTACATAACATATATTTTTCTTAAGAACGGATTTTGGAATTGACTACCTCAACCAGACAGTTATATAACACGGCACAACAGCTTCACTAAAAAAACATTTTTTTTAATATCTTCTATACGACCTTCGCTCTTGAAAATTTGTCAGTAAGTAGCGTAGGCCTACCTACATAACATATATTTTTCTTAAGAACGGATTTTGGAATTGACTACTTCAACCAGACAGTTACATAACACGGTACAGCAGTTTCACTAAAAAACATTTTTTAATATCTTCTATCGACCTTCGCTCTTGAAAATTTGTCAGTAAGTAGCGTAGGCCTACCTACATAACATATATTTTTCTTAAGAACGGATTTTGGAATTTACTACCTCAACCAGACAGTTATATAACACGGTACAGCAGTTTCACTAAAAAAACATTTTTTTTAATATCTTCTATACGACCTTCGCTCTTGAAAATTTGTCAGTAAGTAGCGTAGGCCTACCTACATAACATATATTTTTCTTAAGAACGGATTTTGGAATTGACTACCTCAACCAGACAGTTATATAACACGGTACACAGTTTCACTAAAAAACATTTTTTTAATATCTTCTATACGACCTTCGCTCTTGAAAATTTGTCAGTAAGTAGCGTAGGCCTACCTACATAACATATATTTTTCTTAAAAACGGATTTTGGAATTGACTACCTCAACCAGACAGTTATATAACACGGTACAACAGTTTCACTAAAAAAACATTTTTTTTAATATCTTCTATACGACCTTCGCTCTTGAAAATTTGTCAGTAAGTAGCGTAGGCCTACCTACATAACATATATTTTTCTTAAGAACGGATTTTGGAATTGACTACCTCAACCAGACAGTTATATAACACGGTACAACAGTTTCACTAAAAACATTTTTTTAATATCTTCTATACGACCTTCGCTCTTGAAAATTTGTCAGTAATTAGCGTAGGCCTACCTACATAACATATATTTTTCTTAAGAACGGATTTTGGAATTGACTACCTCAACCAGACAGTTATATAACACGGTACAACAGTTTCACTAAAAACATTTTTTAATATCTTCTATACGACCTTCGCTCTTGAAAATTTGTCAGTAATTAGCGTAGGCCTACCTACATAACATATATTTTTCTTAAAAACGGATTTTGGAATTGACTTCCTCAACCAGACAGTTATATAACACGGTACAACAGTTTCACTAAAAAAACATTTTTTTTAATATCTTCTATACGACCTTCGCTCTTGAAAATTTGTCAGTAATTAGCGTAGGCCTACCTACATAACATATATTTTTCTTAAAAACGGATTTTGGAATTGACTACCTCAACCAGACAGTTATATAACACGGTACAGCAGTTTCACTAAAAAACATTTTTTTTAATATCTTCTATACGACCTTTGCTCTTCAAAATTTGTCAGTAATTAGCATAGGCCTACCTACATAACATATATTTTTCTTAAGAACGGATTTTGGAATTGACTACCTCAACCAGACAGTTATATAACACGGTACAGCAGTTTCACTAAAAAAACATTTTTTTTAATATCTTCTATACGACCTTCGCTCTTGAAAATTTGTCAGTAAGTTAGCGTAGGCCTACCTACATAACATATATTTTTCTTAAAAACGGATTTTGGAATTGACTACCTCAACCAGACAGTTATATAACACGGTACAACAGTTTCACTAAAAAAACATTTTTTTTAATATCTTCTATACGACCTTCGTTCTTGAAAATTTGTCAGTAATTAGCGTAGGCCTACCTACATAACATACATTTTTCTTAAGAACGGATTTTGGAATTGACTACCTCAACCAGACAGTTATATAACACGGTACAACAGTTTCACTAAAAAAACATTTTTTAATATCTTCTATACGACCTTCGCTCTTGAAAATTTGTCAGTAATTAGCGTAGGCCTACCTACATAACATATATTTTTCTTAAGAACGGATTTTGGAATTGACTACCTCAACCAGACAGTTATATAACACGGTACAGCAGTTTCACTAAAAACATTTTTTAATATCTTCTATACGACCTTCGCTCTTGAAAATTTGTCAGTAATTAGCGTAGGCCTACCTACATAACATATATTTTTCTTAAGAACGGATTTTGGAATTGACTACCTCAACCAGACAGCTATATAACACGGTACAACAGTTTCACTAAAAACATTTTTTAATATCTTCTATACGACCTTCGCTCTTGAAAATTTGTCAGTAAGTTAGCGTAGGCCTACCTACATAACATATATTTTTCTTAAGAACGGATTTTGGAATTGACTACCTCAACCAGACAGTTATATAACACGGTACAGCAGTTTCACTAAAAAAACATTTTTTTTAATATCTTCTATACGACCTTCGCTCTTGAAAATTTGTCAGTAATTAGCGTAGGCCTACCTACATAACATATATTTTTCTTAAAAACGGATTTTGGAATTGACTACCTCAACCAGACAGTTATATAACACGGTACAGCAGTTTCACTAAAAAAACATTTTTTTTAATATCTTCTATACGACCTTCGCTCTTGAAAATTTGTCAGTAATTAGCGTAGGCCTACCTACATAACATATATTTTTCTTAAGAACGGATTTTGGAATTGACTACCTCAACCAGACAGTTATATAACACGGTACAACAGTTTCACTAAAAAAACATTTTTTTTAATATCTTCTATACGACCTTCGCTCTTCAAAATTTGTCAGTAATTAGCGTAGGCCTACCTACATAACATATATTTTTCTTAAGAACGGATTTTGGAATTGACTACCTCAACCAGACAGTTATATAACACGGTACAGCAGTTTCACTAAAAAAACATTTTTTTTAATATCTTCTATACGACCTTCGCTCTTGAAAATTTGTCAGTAATTAGCGTAGGCCTACCTACATAACATATATTTTTCTTAAGAACGGATTTTGGAATTGACTACCTCAACCAGACAGTTATATAACACGGTACTGCAGTTTCACTAAAAAAACATTTTTTTTAATATCTTCTATACGACCTTCGCTCTTGAAAA
Organism: Platerodrilus igneus; assembly: GCA_036346225.1. Taxonomy (NCBI): domain Eukaryota; kingdom Metazoa; phylum Arthropoda; class Insecta; order Coleoptera; family Lycidae; genus Platerodrilus; species Platerodrilus igneus. The sequence goes on from JARFIW010001638.1 coordinate 6,346,879, forward strand.
TTTGTCAGTAATTAGCGTAGGCCTACCTACATAACATATATTTTTCTTAAAAACGGATTTTGGAATTGACTACCTCAACCAGACAGTTATATAACACGGTACAGCAGTTTCACTAAAAAAACATTTTTTTTAATATCTTCTATACGACCTTCGCTCTTGAAAATTTGTCAGTAATTAGCGTAGGCCTACCTACATAACATATATTTTTCTTAAAACGGATTTTGGAATTGACTACCTCAACCAGACAGTTATATAACACGGTACGCAGTTTCACTAAAAAACATTTTTTTAATATCTTCTATACGACCTTCCTCTTGAAAATTTGTCAGTAATAGCGTAGGCCTACCTACATAACATATATTTTTCTTAAGAACGGATTTTGGAATTTACTACCTCTACCAGACAGTTATATAACACGGTACAACAGTTTCACTAAAAAAACATTTATTTTAATATCTCCTATACGACCTTCGCTCCTGAAAATTTGTCAGTAATTAGCGTAGGCCTACCTACATAACATATATTTTTCTTAAAACGGATTTTGAATTGACTACCTCAACCAGACAGTTATATAACACGGTACAACAGTTTCACTAAAAAAACATTTTTTTAAATATCTTCTATACGACTTTCGCTCTTGAAAATTTGTCAGTAAGTAGCGTAGGCCTACCTACATAACATATATTTTTCTTAAGAACGGATTTTGGAATTGACTACCTCAACCAGACAGTTATATAACACGGTACAAAGTTTCACTAAAAAACATTTTTTAATATCTTCTATACGACCTTCGCTCTTGAAAATTTGTCAGTAATTAGCGTAGGCCTACCTACATAACATATATTTTTCTTAAAACGGATTTTGGAATTGACTACCTCAACCAGACAGTTATATAACACGGTACAACAGTTTCACTAAAAAAACATTTTTTTTAATATCTTCTATACGACCTTCGCTCTTGAAAATTTGTCAGTAATTAGCGTAGGCCTACCTACATAACATATATTTTTCTTAAAACGGATTTTGGAATTGACTACCTCAACCAGACAGTTATATAACACGGTACAGCAGTTTCACTAAAAAAATTTTTTAATATCTTCTATACGACCTTCGCTCTTGAAAATTTGTCAGTAATTAGCGTAGGCCTACCTACATAACATATATTTTTCTTAAAAACGGATTTTGGAATTGACTACCTTAACCAGACAGTTATATAACACGGCACAGCAGTTTTACTAAAAAAACATTTTTTTTAATATCTTCTATACGACCTTCGCTCTTAAAATTTGTCAGTAATTAGCGTAGGCCTACCTACATAACATATATTTTTCTTAAAACGGATTTTGAATTGACTACCTCCAACCAGACAGTTATATAACACGGTACAACAGTTTCACTAAAAACATTTTTTAATATCTTCTATACGACCTTCGCTCTTGAAAATTTGTCCGTAATTAGCGATAGGCCTTACCTACATAACATATATTTTTTAAAACGGATTTTGAAATTTACTACCTTTATCAAACAGCTATATAAACAGTTTCACTAAAAATTTTAATTATTCTAAAGCGACCTTCAACTCTTCAAAGAAAATGGCGATAATTGTACTGCTGATAGTGCCATTAAACAGTATGGGTCAAATTTTAAAACACTTTAAAAAGCAATTAACACTTGAAATTAAAGAACTATCCATTAAAATTAATTAGCAATGTATTTAAAATCAGATACTATAGTTTAGAAAACAAAATAAAATCATTAAATTAAATACAAATTACATTCCAATGTTTTATATTCCAATTTTATCACAAACATTATAAAAACATTTAAGTACATATAATTTAAAAATAGCGATAGAGACACTATTTAACATAACAATCATATTTTGTAAACAAATATAAAACGCCTAAAAGAAAATGCACACCTATTGTATGAAACTCCATCTAAAACCAGATGCAAGCATATAACACATTGGGTACAAGCGCTCAAAATATGCACTGAAAGATTTAATGCCCATAAATTTATTAAACGAAGCGATCATGAAGAAGACACCGTACATAACTTTGAATGATATCCATTGCTAACAACGTAACAGTTGTAAACATACACACGCCGCGCGCTACCACAGCATATACTTTCTACAACGGATTTTGGAATTGCTACCACGACGTTATATAAACGCAAAAGTTTCACTAAAACATTTTTAATCTTCTATACGACCTTCGCTCTTGAAAATTTGTCAGTAATTAGCGTAGGCCTACCTACATAACATATATTTTTCTTAAAAACGGATTTTGGAATTGACTACCTTAACCAGACAGTTATATAACACGGTACAGCAGTTTCACTAAAAAAACATTTTTTTTAATATCTTCTATACGACCTTCGCTCTTCAAAATTTGTCAGTAATTAGCGTAGGCCTACCTACATAACATATATTTTTCTTAAAAACGGATTTTAGAATTGACTACCCCAACCAGACAGTTATATAACACGGTACAACAGTTTCACTAAAAAAACATTTTTTTTACTATCTTCTATACGACCTTCGCTCTTGAAAATTTGTCCGTAATTAGCATAGGCTTACCTACATAACATATATATTTTTTAAAAACGGATTTTGAAATTTACTACCTTTATCAAACAGCTATATAACAGTTTCACTAAAAAATTTTAATTATTCATAAGAGCACCCAACCTCCAAAGAAAATGGCGATAATTGTACTTGCTGATAGTGCCATTAAACAGTTGGGTCCAAATTTTAAAAAAGCAGCTTTAAAAAAGTCAAATTAACACTTGAAATAAAGAACTATCCATTAAAATTAATTAGCAATGTATTTAAAAATCAGATCTATAGTTTAGAAAACAAAATAAAATCATTAAATTAAATACAAATTACATTCCAATGTTTTATATTCCAATTTTATCACAAACATTATAAAAAACATTAAGTACATATAATTTAAAAATAGCGCATAGAGACACTATTTAACAAAAATCATTTTTGTAAACAAATATAAAACGCCTAAAAAGAAAATGCACACCTATTGTATGAAACTCCATCTAAAAATAAATGCAAGGCAAAAAACATTGGGTAAAGCGCTCAAAATATGCATGAAAGATTTAATGCCCATAAATTTATTAAAACGAAGCGATCATGAAGAAGACACCGTACATAACTTTGAATGATATCCATTGCTAACAACGTAACAGTTGTAAACATACACACGCACGCGCGCGCACACGCGCACGCGCGCGCACCCACACGCACGCATGCACGCACGCGTGTACGCACGCACGCGTGTACGCACTCACGCACGCGCGCGCACGTGCACACGCACACGCGCGCACGCACGTGCACACGCACACGCATGCACACACACACCCGAACGGAATGCGAATTTTTTGAAAAACCTTACCTAACTTTTTTAAAGCGGACCGTGTCAGGATTCGAACCCGAGACCTTGCGCTCAGTAGTCACAAGCATATCAACTACGCTACGCAACCACCTCCTACCGATAAGAGCTGGCACACTATATGCGAACTTAATAATTTTCACATAATTATCGTTTAAATTTTCTTTACAACATTGTAAAATTAATATATTTGGTGTTGTGTTTTTAGTTTTTTTAGAAAAATGACTAAGCATATTAAATGCCTACTTAAAGTCTGTTTCTCGGTAAGAATCAGTATAAGGCTAATATTCGAATTCAAAGAATGTTTAACAATCTTCATTGTTATTATTATTGTTACTAAAACGAAAATTGTTGTTTAGATCTAACCATTGAAAAACCATGATAGTTTGCCGAAACATTTGGATATGCTTTTTGATATAAGAAAATTAAGATTATACAAGAAAATTATATAAATTTCATATAAGATCAAAATCCAAGCCCACTAGCAAAAGTCTTACTGATGTTTGTGTGTGTGTGTGTGTGTGTGTGTGTGTGTGTGTGTGTGTGTGTGTGTGTGTGTGTGTGTGTGTGTGTGTGTGTGTGTGTGTGTGTGTGTGTGTGGTGTGTGTGTGCGTGCGTGTGTATGTAGGTATTAGATTATAAGATGAATTAATAACCTATACTTTTATGCAAAGCACAAATGATTATTTCGGTCAAGCGGTAATCGACAGAGGAAAGTATAAGGGTTCAGACTTTGCATAAAAGTCTGAGTTATTATTCATGTTGCTAACTAATACCTGTATATACGAGGATGGTCCGAAAAGTAGTACCCGTTTTAAATAAAAATAAACTAGTACAGCTTAACAAATTTTAATATTTTATTTGAAAAGAACAAACCTTACACTACTTCGCCACATAGTCAGCTAGCAAATTTAAGCATTTATCATAACGTGAGACGAGTTTTTATATGCCAGCTTCGTACTCCTCTGCCGGCAATGTATTGAGATATGTAGTCACAGCTGCTCTCAGTTCATCATCACTTTCAAATATCTTTCCTGCCAAAAGTCTTCGAGTTTTGTAAACAGATGAAAATCTGAGGGTACCAAGTCTGGGCTGTAGGGTGGATGGTTAAAAGTTTCCCATTTAAATTATTAAACAAGTTGTTCTGTTATCCGAGCAGTATGGGGCCTGGCATTTTCGTGGAGAAGGACGCCGCTAGACAACAGAACTCGCCGTCGATTTTGAATTGCTCGCCGTAATTTCTTTAATGTCACTCAATATGCATTGGCATTTATAGTGTCCCGACGGGGCATGAAATCAATGAGCAGTACACCTCGCCGATCCCAAAATATGCTTGTCAGGAGTTTTCGAGTAGACATGACCGTTTTGAATTTTTTCGGCTTGTTTGGTGAATGAGCATGATGCCATTCCATTGGTTGTCTTTTACTTGTAGGTGTTGCATAACAAACTCATGTTTCGTCACCATTGACTATGCGAGTCAAGAAAGATCTCCTTCAGTAGAATAACGGTCCAAAAACGTCAGTGCTGCAGCCATACAGGTGGTTTTGTGTTCGTTAGTAAGCATTCGAGGTACCCACCTTGCACAAATATCCACATAATGAAGGTGTTCCTTAACAATTTCATGCATACCTGTTCGTGAAACATTGCTGAAATTTTCACTAATCTCATCAATTGTTACGCGCCGATCGGCTTTCACGAATTCGTTAATTAAACTCGGCAGTTCATCTAATTACTGACGGTCGTCCGGAACGCTCTTAATCATGGGTATTGTCTCTGCTCAAACTTAAATTAAGACACAACGCCGAACTGATGACTAATCCATAACATTGTCTCCATACACTTCCTTTAGTTGACGATAAATATCGCAGAGTTTCACATTTCTTGCGTTGAGAAATCTAATTACAGTCTTAATTTCACAACTGGCGGTGTTCTCTATTTTTTTGAACATTATAAACACTCACAGAAAGAACACAGTCAGTACCAGCGAGGCGTAACTTTGCAATATAACTAAACGTGTTATAACTTGTCCGGATGGTACTCTACAAACGGGTACTGCTTTCCGGACCGCTTTTCGTATGTACAGGGTGTCCGGAAAATACGTGTGCAACGTAAGAACAGAGATTCTTTGGCTCGAAATAGATCGATTTGAGCCAACTTACCTATTATACAAGTTGCTTCATTTAGCCGCTAGAGGATTCAAAATCGTGAAAAATATTTGATATTTTAAAATAACTCAAAACGCGTCGATAGATTTTGACCATTTTGGGGTGCGAGTTTCTACTTTCAATTGACATCTTTTGGTGGTGTATGCAATAATTTTAAAAGCATACAAGTGTCCCAAAAATGATGTACTGTATAAATATCCGACCATTACCTTTTTCCCGTTTATGCAATAACTACCAATTTTTTTTATGAGTAGCCGACTTAATTTGAAAACTTTTTTGTCTCTTGTAAAATTTTGATTAGGCGAGCGGTTTGACAGAAAAAAAAATTTCAAATGTCTGTTTTTTTATTTTTATTTCATTGTTTTGTTTATTTTTTATTACTATCATTGAAAATTAACAGCGCGGTACAAGTGTTGGACCATTACAATAAATTTTCAAAATGGCCGCCATTTTCTTCAATGCACAAATTAACTCTTTGTAAGAAATTTAACTGGATGCTCTGCATTGTTTGTGCATTATTTTTTAAACAGTTGGCTGCATTTAAAATTCGTCTATACAATTCTTTTTCGCTATCAAGTGGAGACGAATAAACCTTAGATTTTAAGGTACCCCACAAAAAATAATCACAGGGCGTCAAGTCCGGCGATCGTGCTGGTCAATTTGTAGGAGCATCATATCCCCATCTGATCCATCGATCTGGATATTTTTCGTGTATATGTTGTCGAACAGCTAGAGTAAAGTGGGAAGGCGCACCATCATGTATGAACCACATGTCTTGGCAAAGTAACAATGGCAGATCTTCCAATAAATTCGGCAATGTTTGTTGTAGAAAGTTGAAGTAATTGTCTCCGTTTAATCGATTTGGTATCACAACAGGACCGATAATAAAATTATCAATAACTCCAGCCCAAACATTAATCTTAAATTCATGTTGATAGTGAGTCACTTTAGTTGCATGAGGATTTTCTACAGCGTAAACATGTTCATTATGTATGTTAGTAACACCAGATCTTGTAAAAGAAGCTTCGTCTGTAAATAAAATTTTGCGACTGAAATTTGCATTTTGAATTCTCTGATCTTGAATAAATTGACAGAAAGCTAGACGCCTCTCAGGATCGATAGGCAAAAGGTATTGTACCTGTTGAACGTGGTATGAGTGTAATAGCTGTTTCTTTAAAACGTCATGAACAATACTTTTAGAAACTTGTAGTTCAAGTCCTAAGCGTCTGGTGCTTATTTTTGGGTCTTCTTCAACTCTATCCAAAATTAGTTCCTCCAGATCCGCAGTTCTTGTGGTACGTTGACGTCCTCGATTCGCATTTCTTGACTGAAAGCTACCATTTTCACGAAGACGTCTTTCAATATTTGCGAAGGTTTGGTGGTTTGGCATTCGGCGATTAGGAAATCTTTCCCTATGGACTCTGACGCTTTCACGACCATTGCCTTGACAAAATCCGAAAACAAAAAGCATATCCACTTGTTCGTTGTTTGTGTAAGTACTCATAATGTAAGATGAAAGATGCAACCTTTTATTGAATTAAGCAGAAATTCACGACTTGACAGGTAAACTGAGGTTAAATGACAGTCAAATTAAATAACAAATAAAAAGCAAAGCCAACTACTAAACTATGCTTTTTTATTTGCCCCGTTTTATACTTAATGCAGCAATGATGACGAAAGTATACAGACATTTGAAATTATTTTTTTCTGTCAAACCGCTCGTCTAATCAAAATTTTACAAGAGACAAAAGTTTCCAAATTAAGTCGGCTACTCATAAAAAATTGGTAGTCATTGCATAAACAGGAAAAAGGTAATGGTCGGATATTTATACAATACATCATTTTTGGGACACTCGTATGCTTTTAAAATTATTGCGTACACCACCGAAAGATGTCAATTGAAAGTAGAAACTCGAACCTCAAAAAGGTCAAAATCCATCTACGTGTTTTCGAGTTATTTTAAAATATCAAATATTTTTCACGATTTTTAAAGCCCTCTAGCGGCTAAATGAAGCAACTTGTATAATAGGTAAGTTGGCTCAAATCGATCTATTTCGAGCCAAATAATCTCTGTTCTTACGTTGTACACGTATTTTCCGGACATGTCAGAAACCAGCAAATAAATATTTTGTAAAAAACCGAACGAAAAATATCCCAACAAATAAAGATATCAACCTATATATATATATATATATATATATATATATATATATATATATATATATATATATATATACTAATATATATATATATATATATATATATATATATATATATATATATAGCTGTTTTTGGTGACCAAGTTAATATTATATTGAATTCGTGTTAGTATGTTGCTTTTTAAATTCGTTTAATTGCTTGACGTTTCGGCCTAGTTTCTAATTTTAATCATAAGTCTAAAAGGTGTGGTTCTAATACAAATTACAATGAGTTTTAAATACATACATTAAACTGGATTATATAATAAATACAAGCAAATATGTTTAAATTATTTATTTTCTGTCTTATATATAGGTGACAGATGTCAATAACATCTTTTGTAACTATTACAATATAGAAAACGTAGTATTACGTATATGTAAGATATGCGTGCTATAAATTACATACTTTTTAGGACAACAAAATCACTTAACCAAGAATAATTATGTGAAAGATTTTTAAAATGTAAAACATAAGCTTAGTAAATATTGATTGAAAAATAACTTATTTTTAATAATTTTTAATTTAATATGTTTTTAGTGTCTATAAAGTTCAGAGTAAGCTGCACGTAGATTATTGAGGTCTTGTTTATTATTGATACAATTTTTTTTCTTTTTTTATATAAAACGATTCCAAGAATGGCCATTAAATGTAGGTGTATGTTGTGTAGTATAGGTATGTATAGCAAGAGCAGTTGTTTTTCCTAACTTAGTGTCACTGCGATGTTGAGTTATCCTGTTACGGAGCCATTGACTTGATTGACCAATGTAAGAATAGTTTTAACTACATTGGATATTTTATACTGTGTTGTTGCACATTGCATCATCTGTCTTGTCTTTAAGTTGCGAAAAAAAATTTTTTATTGATCCTTCATAATAATATGAAAATGTTATTTCGTGTTTTTTTAATATTCTAACAAGCAGTGGTGTTAGTTTTTGTATATACGGTAATTTTTGTAGATTGTTTCTGTTTTGTTTTCAGCTTCTATAATGTATAATCTATATATTTTAACAATAGTGTACTTAATATACAATATCGAATTGAACAAAATGTAAGAATAACGTCATATTTTAGACTGAGTATGGAAAAAATTCTAAACTAGAAAACCAAATGGACTTAGTCAACAGACAGATCAAATCAAGATAAGGAAGTTGACAGATTAAACTGGAGTTATAAGCTGAACTGACAGATTTCGAATTCACAAACTTAAAGTATGGCAATATCTCTGCTAATGAATATAAAGCAACTTTTACTTTAGCCAAATGTATTTGCTAATGTATAAGCGATTTTAATTAATACAATAAGTAACTCTATAAATATTTACATATCCAAATTACTATTAAAGAATTACAGTTTCAAATTCGTTCATAAAATAGCAAATATGCTTGTGCTTTAAGTACCCTTTTTTCGGGTACTTCTAAAACATAAGAGTCGTTAACATAATACCACTTTCCTGGCAGAATTTCAGCATTGGCTTTGCTATTTTCGCAAGATAAAGGCAATACGCCATTTTGATATTGAAATAGAAATTGCCAACGGTAACTGTTGTTGTCTAAAGCAGTTCTTATTTTTATATATGCGTCATAATGTCCTTTGTGAATTGAACCGCTATGTTGCACAACACCATATAATGCATATAACACTTTAGTTTGATTATCAATTGAACAAAATGGCGTTAAATCCAGTAACAGGGAAACGAAACATATTTATTCACCTTTGCAGATCGGAGTCTTAAAACCGAAATCGTTTTAAATGTAAAATCAATATAGCAGGAGGACTACATATTAGAAGTTGTTTAGTTGCGTTTGTATAAATAAATCCTTTTAGTTTCGCCATGTTTTTTGTGCAAAATTGCAACTTACTTTATTATTTCCAAAAAGCAGATCAGAGTCTGTGAATTGGCTTAAGCAGGATTGTATGGAATATTCATCTGCATATGTATCATCGGTTTCCTTATCGTTATTAAAAGGCTGTAAAATTTCTCTTTTCGATATTGGCAAACTTAGATCAAAAAAGAATTCTTCTTGACGTGAAATATGTTTACAGTCTTGGCACTGTAATGTACTGACTAAGACTCCTCTGAATATTTGTTCAGTTGGTAGTTGTAACTCAGAAGCCTGCTTTTCATAAAATTTTATAATTCTTTCTTTATCACTTTCACAAGATGATGGAACTATTTTACAACTAAACCTCCATTTTTCTAAAATTACGGTTTGATACCTTTTTTAAGTCATTTTCACTCAATATTTCTAATAAATGTCGTAATAGTTCATGTGAGTCATGTTGTTGACCATCAGAAAACTGTGGTATTCTTTCTGTGACTCTTGAAAATAGCATACTTGGATCATAAATTTCTGGTCTATCATTTTGTAATTTTTTTAACGTTTGTGATAAAATATGTGTTAATGGTAGCCATTCTTCTAAAGTCCCATTAAGTGGGCCTAACACCAATGAATCTTTATCATCTGGATTTAACCTCCCGCCAGGAAGTTTAAAATATTGTCCTGGCTTTGAAGTTTCAAGAAGTAATTGTAATAAGTATGGTGTTTGTCCAAGACATTGTAAAATGGAATTGAAAAAACACGTATTGCCCAAATTTACTAATCCACATGCTTTTGGGAAGTTATTTTTTTATTATAGGTCGAAGGCTTAAATTATTATTTGTTGGTGGTTGCCGTTCTTTCGTTTCAGGACTAGGCTGTTTGTCTTTGTCATGGTCTGTTATGTTTGCAATTGGGGCATCTTGTAGTGGTTTTAGATCTTTTATATCTTTATGGAGATCATCGATTATTGTGTTTATGTAACGTCCCATTATTAATTTACCACTGTCATCAATATCTGTTTGTTGATCTTTTTCTGCTTGTTCATCAAGTGAAAATGGTTTTTGTATTTTATTTTGTATATTTACAATCTTGAGTATATTTTCTTCTAAAATGGATTTATTGGTTTGATAAGTAATATTTGGAACTTTTGTGATCATTTGGTGATTCTCCCTGTTATAAATTGAAATGTATTGCATTGTGGTAAAATGCCATGTATTGCAGCAGCATTACCACGTTGAATTTCTATTGAGAGTCGCTGCCAAAGGAATATTGTGGATCTTTGTTCACATGTTGCTATTTTAAGTCTATGACCTAGGTTGTTTATTAGTTGCCGAGTTAACTCACCAGCGACTCCCATAGTCTCGAAAGCAATTGGAATAAAGGTGTAATTTTGGCCAATCTCTCTATATTTATTAATTTTACATCTTTCAGCTTCAGCAACAGCTGCTCCACATGTTTTACTTGTTGAAATTAAATGTGAAGGAGCTAAGGTGTCTACTACAGTTGTGTCCCAAGCCAACGACCGACCTTTCTCCCATGGTATTATTGTTACACCATCAGGTCTCTTATTATCTCTTAAAGTACCTAAGGGTTCGAGAACGGATTGAATTTGTAATTTAGCAAGAGATCGTGCTATTACTTGGTTTAACGATTCGTGTCTGGATAATCGACCAATTGTGTTCTTGTTACAGCTTAAACCATGAGAGGCTGTACAATCTACGAAAACACCACAAGAACAAGTAAAGGGTTCACAAACTCTTGCACCTAAGCGTAACGCTACACATATACGTATTGCTTCGTTCGGTAGGACTGTTCCAAGCTGAGAAGAAGGAGTGCATGTAACCATTGGTAGCTTTCCTTTGTGATACTGCTTTTAAGCGAGCAATGGAACGAATGTCGCTGGCTTTTATCAAATCGTTGTACTTGCTTTCTAGTAAATCCGATTCCCAAAATTTCTGCGAGCTTAGTGATGACAAACTTATATTTTCCTTGTCTGGTATGGGTCTATTTAGTAAAATCAATGCTTCAGACAAACCGGTTAAGGTTAAACTAGGCGTTTTAAAATGTCTGAAACAAGATTGGTTGAAGCGTGTATTGATGCTATAAAACAAGGTAAAGCTAAGTCTGTTATTTTTCTTATGCCAAGACCACCTAGATGGCATGGTAGAGTTGCTTGATTGTATGCCATATCATCCATTATTATATTTGTTATATTCTCTAAGCAATTTCGAAATATGTCATCAAACGGTTTTAATAGGTCCATATGTTGGTATAACTGTGAACAACGTAGAATGTAAGTAAGTTTAGGACCAGCGCTAAACAGTTTTTCATTAAATATAGAGCTGCATGTGTGTCAAGAATTTGCAATCTACTGCACATAAGTTTGCAGATAGATATTTTGTTTAGTAAGACATTTTAGCTGCCAAAGTTAACACTGGTGCACCCAAAATCTCAAAATCGCAAGATTTAACTTGTTTAATTCGGGAATCAATTCATTTATAGATGAAAGGGTGGATGTTGTATTGTTGTTTTGATTGATTAAAACTTCACATTTGGTAGTGTTCAAGTTTAAACCGCTTATTTTGGAATATTCAATTACTTTTATTATATCTTGAAGTACTGTATCTATTTTTCCGCCGATTGTACCATCATCGAGATACCACACATTAAGATCGGAGATTAAAGAATGTGTAAGTTCCATAATTGATAAACTAAACAACAAAGGTCCTAATGGGTCACCCTGTTGTACACCGCATTGAGATTTTATGAGCCTGTTGCCAAATATTAAGTTGGATTGATTTCTATAAGCTTGCCATATAAATGGAAACAAACTGGGTATTTCGCGGTGAACTATGGACAACATGTGATCTCGTCGTAATGTGTTAAATGCGTTTGCAAAGTCAAACTTGACAATCACTTGACATCTGTGTTAATCTCGAGAAAAGTGCGGGTAGCATGTACAGCAGCTTCTGCGCCACCTCTAACACCAAAACCAAGTTGAATTGGTTTTAATTTTGCACTTGAAACCTCATGGAGTATGTTGCAAGCGATTTTGGCTGCAACTCGTCGTAAAGTATTACCGCATGCAATTGGACGTATTCCTCCATCTTTTTTAATTAAAGCGGTTAATGAGGCACCATAAAATATTGGTAAAACTGATTTTGGTAATTTACCATCTAAAACATTGTCGATAAATTTGGCAAGTGCTTCTAAAAGGGTTGTTGTAACAGCACTGTTAGAAATTGCTAACAGATCTAAAAGATGTCGTGGTCTAAGACCATCAATTCCACCGGATGAACTTCGAGGAAAGCTGTTGATTGCCTTTTTTACTGTTTCGTGTGATGTTAGACGTAGGTAATTTTGAGATAAATAATCATCAGAAGGACTGGATGGATAATTGGTCTGGTAATCCATTGGTGGATGTTTGGATTCTAAGGCAAGCCATGTTTCAGGACAATTATTTGCAACTTTATCATTTGAGCACAGAAGTCGAGCTGCACCGCTAATGTCACCTTCTGATAATTTTGTGTCACTTGTTTACACAATTTATTTGTGTTTTCTTTTAAAGGTATTGTTTTTGTAGCTAGTTTTTCTGCACTGTTGCATGATGTTTTAAGGAATAGTTTTATGGTATCAATGTCATTCTTTTGAAAGTAGACTAAGTTTTGTTTCACAAGTGTTGCAAGTGAAACTTGCTTTAGCTTTCTAGGTGGGATATGAAGAACACATATAGTAAAAAGTAGTAGCCTTGACCATGATTGCAAATCATTTCTAGCCGTAGTGTTTCTGAGTAGATTTGACAATTCGTCACTAATGGCCACTCTAGCACCTTTGGGTATAAGGCGTAAAATTTTTAAATATTGTTTAGCCTCGGATAGTAATTCAATCAGTTCTTGAACTTCACAATTTTCAGTGTTAACAACAGCATTTCTCGAAATTTCTTCTGTATCGTGGTTTGATAAAACATATTTTGGTTCTGACATAGAATGATCATCTTTCTTTGTTAAACAGTGTGACTTGGTGTGATGTTGTTTTAAGCGCGTTTAGAAACTGAGTTGTAACCACAAATATTGCAAGTAACCCAGTCATTTGAGGGATTATGAGAATTATTAGTTAGCTCTGTAGGGTTTGAAAATCGTCTTCTGAATACTTTATATTGCATTTTTTTATTATCGCTTGACTGCTTCAACATTCTATAGTTGGTTTACTTTTATTTGAAAATAAGCAATTTGTTATGTTTCAGTGAAATATGTAATTCTCAATCGGTGTGAACTAATACCAGGAGAAGCACAATTATAACTTGTAAGTATATCTCAAAACATTATTTTTCTACTAAAAACAAAGGAAATATAAATTATGGTTAATGACTTAGAAAAAGTTTATGCATAGATCGATTTTAATATTTCTAATTCAAGGACTAAATATCTGATTTCTGAATATAGATCACCTTAATGTAACACAGTCATTTTCAAAGCAACAACAATTTCAGGAATTTCTTTTAAGTGAAAATCGTTTCGATAAATAATTGCAGCCAGTTGATGTTGACTAATGTGGAAAATTGGATTACTGTACCTTTAAATTACCTTTTCGTGATGTGGTATAGTTACACATTGCATACGAATGGACGTGCGTTACAATGCGACCAAAAATGTACTCGTAGATAACTTTTTTGTTATGTAGTATAATTACACAAATTGTATGCGAATGGACGCTCGTTAGTATGCGACCGCAAATGTATTTGTAAACTACTTTTATATACTGTGCTATAATTACACAAACTGCGCACGAATGGACGTTACTTACTATGCGCCCAAAATGTGCACGCAAATTACTTTTTTGTGACGTGGTATATTTACACAAATTACACGCGACAGGACGCTCGTTACTATGCGATCAAAAATGTACTCTTAAATTACTTTTTACTGATGCGGTATAGTTACAGAAACCGCATGCGAATGGGCGCTCATTGGTATGCGACCGCAAATGTATTTTTAAACCACTTTTATGTGATGTTGTGTAATTACACAAATAGCACACGTATGGACGTTCGTTACTATGCATCCGAAAATGTGCATGTAAATTATTCTTTTGTAACGTAGTGTATTTACACAAATTACATGCAAAAAACGCTCGTTACTATGCGATAGAAAATGTACGCGTAAATAATTTTTTACTAATGTGGTATAATTACACAAATTGCACGCGAATGGGCGCTCGTTAGAATGGGTCCACAAATTAAAAACTACTTCTACATGATGTGGTGTAATTACAGAAATTGCACGCCAATGGACGCTCGTTAGTATGCGACCGAAAATGTACATGTAAACGACTTTTTTGTGATGTGGCATAATTACACAAACTGTATGCGAATGGACGCTCGTTGGTATGCGTCCGCAAATGTATTAGTAAACTACTTTTACATGATGTGGCATAACTACACAAATTGCATGCGAATGGGCGCTTCGTTAGTATGCGACCGCAAATGTGTTTGTAGATTACCTTTACATGATGCGGCATAATTACACACATTGTATACGAATGGACGCTCGTTAGTATGCGACCGCAAATGTTTTGTAAATTATTTTATGTGATGTGATATAGTTACACAAATTGCAAGCGAATGGACGCTCGTTACCGTGCAACCGAAAATGTACTTGTAAATGCCTATGAGATGTGGTATCATTACACAAATTGCATGCCAATGGACGCTCGTTAGTATGCGTCCGCAAATGTCTTAGTAAAGTACTTTTACGTGATGTGGCACAATTACAGCAATTACGGGCGAATAGACGCTTGTTAGTATGCGATCTCAAATGTATCATTAAAAGTATCATTAAAGTGTACTATTTTAGGCAAGGTCTTTTTAATAATTTATGCTTGTATTATAACGTCAATGACCTTACGCTAAAATGAATTGTATCAGTGTTTAATAGTTGATTAATTAGCTGAATTGGATAACCGTTGTTAATGAAATCTTTTTCTTATTCTTTAATGTTTTTTTAATAAATATTGGATTACTGATTTTGGTTATGCGTTGTTTTAGTGCTAATAGAGTGTTAATTTTGTGCATAAATGAATGATTAGAATGGTGGTTGATATATCTGCCTGAATTAGTTGGTTTTTTTGTAGTAATCGAAAATTAAACGGTTGTTGGTAGAAGTAATAACTTTAGTGTCGAGGAAGGGGATTTGCTTATATTTTTCTTTTTCTACATTGAATTTTAGGCGTTCGTTGAAGTTGTTGAAGTGTTGGAGAGTAACTTCTACTTGATTCTATGGTACGGAGCAAATAATGCCATCTACTTATTTAACTATGAATACCATTTGATATGGACGATTCGGAATATTTACTAAGCTTATATTTTGCATTTTAAAAATCTTTCACATAATTATTCTTGGTAAAGTGATTTTGTTGTCCTGAAAGTATGCAATTTATAGCACCTTAATCTTACATATACGTTATAGTACGTTTCCTATATTGTTATAGTTACAAAAATTGTCATTGACATCTGTCACCTATATGTAAGACAGAAGAGAAATAATTTATACATTTTTGCTTGTATTTATTATATAATCCAGTTTAATGTATGCATTTAAAACTCATTGTAATTTGTATTAGAACCACATCTTTTAGGCTTATGATTAAAATCAGAAACTAGACCGAAACGTCAAGCAATTAAACGAATTTAAAAAGCAACCATTTTTAATTTTGACCAAAATTATCCCAAAATAAATATACTAACCCGAATTTCAGTATATATAGAATAGAATAGAATAGAAAAATTTTATTGTGTAAAAAAAAAAAAACAGAAAGTAGATACACAAAAGGTAACATTCGTATATACGTTCTTCCATGTTACCTGCAATACACATTAAGTATAACAATAGTATTACAATAATGTAACTACTTAAAAAGTTGAACAATTAAAAGAAATTCAGTATATTTTTTCTTAAAATTAATTAATGAACTGTGACATACATCATTATAAATTTTCGAATTGATTAGAATAATGGCAGTGTAAGCGAAAGAGTTTTCAAACTTAGCGGTCTTGTGCATTGGTATATCATACTTAACAATTTCGAAGGTTTTTCTTATGCACACTACGTCTTGAGATTATACTATCCAATAAATACAATGGGGCCTTGTTTTTACAAATTTTATACACGAAGACAGCAAAGTGCAACTGAATTCGATATTCAAATTTTAAATAACTATGTTGGTAATAACTAGGGGATATATGATCATACTTCTTAATGCAATGTATATATCTAATACAAGCATTTTGAGCAAGTTGAATCTTATTTTTATAATGACGTGTCAAAAATTATAATAAACCACGCTGCAGTAATCAAAATAGGATATACAAGCGATTGAATTAGGAATCCTTTAACTTTTTCAGACAATAGATATTTAAAAGGGTAAAGAGTTTTAAGCTTAATATACACTTGTTTAAGTTTTATGTCCACATGCCTTTCAAAATTGAGCTCGCTATCTAAGATAAGTCCCAAACTCTTGGTTTGCTCGACTTTAAGTAAACTATCTCCACTTATACAAATTGCCGAGCATTTATAATTCTTAAATTTGTTTATATTGGTGTTACTCCTAATATCATGTACATACTCTTTTTGCATTCAATTGTAGACCATGTCTATCAGTCCAATGCAATATGGCTTGCAAATCAGCATTTATTTCTGCTATCGCTTGAATAGACTCATCTGGCATAAAAGTCCTCAAAAGCTGCGTGTCGTCAGCATAAAGATAGATACAACAGAATTGGACCATCTTAGGCAAGTCGAAGTGTATATACTAAATAAGAGAGGACCTAAACACTCCCCTGCGGCACACCGCAGGAAGTTACAAAAGGTTGGGCTTTTTACCATTCATTTCTACTATTTGAACTCTTGATAGTAGGTAGCTTAAAACCAGGCACACACTTGATCAGAGAAACAATAGTAGCGTAGTTTTGCTATAAGCAAATTACAATTTAAGACATCAAGCCTTACTGAAGTCAAGCAACGTCAAGCAGGACACCTTCTGATTATCCATACCAATTACTATTTCAGTTGTAACTTTAGTAAGGGCAGTTGAAGTACTGTGATACTGTCGAAAACCTGACTGAACACTTGGAAGGATGTTCTGTTTCATAATATATTCATTAATCATGTTATAGACAAGAATCTCCATCATTTTTGCCAATATTGGCAGAATGCTTATTGGTCTTAAGTCACCCACCGATTTCACCTTTGGGATCTTTGGAATCGGCTTAATTAATGAAGTTTTCCATTGCTTAGGGAATTCACTGTTTTGCAGAAAGTCGTTAATTAACAATGTTAGCACTCAAAATATGGTCAAGACTAAAAACAGTATTTCATAGCTAATACCATCTATTCCCATAGCACGGACTTAATTTTCCTAAAGGCCGCCTGGAGATCATGCTCAGTAATAAATTTAAACTTAAAAGTGGTGTTACATTTTAGGAATCTATTAGACTCATAATATTCCTTGGTGCGTTCACAAATTGGAGAGTCATCATAAAGACACTTTCAAAGTAATTACTTATGGCATTTGCATCAACTATATGATTTGGAATTTCCATATTAGGTCTAATGTGTATGTTCCATTCCTAAGTTTTCCATCTTTTTAGAGTTCATACTTTCTTTTTAAGTTCAAATTCCATGTAAGCCTTTTTCTCATTTTTATTGCAAAGGATAGATAATTCTTAATGTCTAAATAGTACTTTCTATGCTCTATCTTATGAGTGCCTTTATACTTGACAAAGGCTTTATTTTTAGCTTTATTATTTCCTTTATAGTTTCTGTAATATACGGAAAGTGTTGTTTCTTACAGCGACGGTCTTCTCAGGTGCATGTTTATCAAAAATACGCAACAAGCATCTATTAAGAGCAGTAACTTTATTTTCAGCACTGCCATTCTGAACCATACTTATAAAGTCTATCTTAGCCATATCAAGATTAAACTGGTTAAGATTAAAATTTTAAAGTCACGGTATTTCACAAGTTTAGGGAAATGTTTAGGTACTCGTACATCTAAAACTGAATAAACCAACCTATGGTCAGTAAGGCTATACATTTCCATAGTACCTGACGTAATTAATTTTAATGAGTTTTCAACACAGATAACATCAATCAAACTGCTGTTAGTATAAGTGAGCCGAGTAGGTTCCAAGATTACTTGTTTTAAATTAAATGCAATAAGTATCTTCTCAAGGTACTTACTTTCAAAGTTATTTTCTTTCATATTAATGTTTAGGTCTCCCATCAAAATAGTCTGACCATAATGTGATGAAAATTGAGATAGGGTACTTTCGATTATATCAATTTGTTTGTAATTAACTGAAGGAGGCTTGTATAAAGTTGCACACAAAATCTTCACATTTTTGTATGCAATTTCACACCATAACTGCTCAATGTCACTAGTTATATTAGATGTATTTAGAACTTTGCACCTGAATTCATGAGCTACATAAATAGCAACGCCACCACCCCTGGTTGCTCTATCAACTCGGAATAGGTTATACCCAGGAATGGCTAGCAACTCATCAAAGTCATTTGTTGACAACCATGTTTCAGTTACTGATAGTATATGGAATTTTCTTGTAGCACTAATTCCTTGATCCCATAAAAAGAAGGAACAAGTGATCTTATATTAACATGTGCTATGTATAATTTATTAAATGAACTTTTTTTGATTTGATTAGTAGGATTCACATGACTATTGGCTCTACTTTCACTGTAACCACGTAATGACACACTATGTAATATTAGGTTGCTACTATATATATATATATATATATATATATATATATATATATATATATATATATATATATATATATATATACAGTATTGCAAATAAACAGTACTGAAATTGTAATTGTTTTGTATATTTAAAAATACATCTTATTGACACTTTATTATATGTTCTAAATGTGCACCTCCTCGTTCGAGACAGACTTCATAACGATGTTCTAAGTTTCTGGTCATGTTATTGAATAAGGGTTGTCTCAGGGCTGCGAAGAAGACTCTAACGGCATCCTTTAATTCATCGATGGTTTGTGGTGCCCGTTTGAAAACGGCATTTTAGCCATGCCCCAAATGTATGCGTCTGGAGGTGTGAGGTCTGGAGAATGTGAAGGATAAGGGAAGTCAGTAAATCGTGATATGAATTTGCTTGGAAAATTGCGGCAGCAGTATGGCAAGTTGCCCCGTCCTGCTGAAAAAATTGGTTTCGAAATGCCAAGTTACGTGCGACAGAATTGGACGTAGATCAGGGATAAATCGTGTTAAAATTTGTCTGTACCTCTGTTGATTAATTGTGACTTGCCTACCATTCTCTTCGATAAAATGCGGACCAATGATTCCGTGTCCGGAAACAGCACACCAGACACTCACTTTTCACTATGTAAAGGAACCTCTTGAACCTCATCGGGTCTGGCAAAGCCCAGAAATCGATTTGTGCGACGATTCACATAGCCTGACAAGTGAAAATGTGCTTCGTCTGAAAACCAAACATTTTCAAAAATTCAGGATTTTCATACTGTAAGAATTCTGGCGCAATATTCCACTCTACTGCGATAATCCGAGGATGTAGTTGTTGATGTACCTGAATCACATACGAAAATGTACCCAGCTCCTTCAGGATTCTTTGAAAGGAAGTTCTTTTTAAATCAAGTTGTAACGCTGTCCTTGCCTGGCTGACTTTCGGATTTTCTAAGATTTGCTCAAAAACGTTCATGGTTATTGTTGTTGTTAACTGTCCTGGGACGCCCAGTTTCCTTTTCGTTGGCACAATACACTACCTGTATTTCTAAACTTTTCAATAACCTTCAAAATTACAGCATTACTTGGAGAACGTTTATTAAACCTTTGTGTGAATTGATCAGACACGTATAGCAAACTTGCACCATTACGTCGGCCGATTCCGTATTAACGAAAATAATGCTCTACCAGAAACACTTTCTCCTCTGTACTTAACACCATTTTTAACAATTAGGCCCTACTAATTACTTGTTTGAGGTTTACTTGACAGGTCTATACTAGCTAACTTGAGTGTGACAGCGCACGCATAAAAACACCGCCAACTTAGTTTCAGTACTGTTTATTTCGGGCAATACTGTATATATAATTATCTTGATGTTATTAGAGGTCATATCAGCGTACGACGCCGTAAACTTGGAGAAATTCTGGAAAATCAAAGAAGAAGTCCAATGATGTAGATATTTATTTGAAGACCTATTTTTGAAGTGCCCGGTATAAAAAGTATAAATGCATAGAAAACCACAATCTACAGATGATTTAATAATGAAAAGATCGTGTTTTAGAGTTCGGCCCGTAGAACAAATGTATTAAAAGAAATTTCAGTTTTAATTTAATAATCAAAAATTTAAAACTGAACGAGCCTTCATATTTTTGAATCAGACAACGTTTGTTCAGAAATATGCTCATAGAGTATTTAAAACGAGCAATTGTGTGAAATAGGTTTAAATTTAAAACAAACGATAGGTACAGAGTTACGAATAATCAAAATGTTTAAAAACATTTCAAAATTATGCAATGAGGTGCATCCCTACAACTTTTATTTGAAATATATATAAATTATTTATTAATAATATAAATTATACATATATAATATTAAATGAGATATTGAACTTTCTCTCACTATGGGCTACCCTATATGTATATAAATTAAAAGTATAGTAGGCACTTGTGACTGCAACTCTTTCTATTTACTTAAATTAATAAGAAAAAGTCTAAATACAAAGTATGAAACTAATGTGCGTGTCAATGATTAGGCTGAAAAATAAATAGGCAGTTATTTGCAGACCCATTTCTTTGGAATGTTATAAGTAGGTTTTGGTAGAAAAAAAATGGCGTACTGTATATCTACAACTCGGTTTTAGCTCGTGCGCAACCATCGCTTGTTGAATTAAATACAAGTTGCTATGCGTATTGCATAAAAGAAATTCGGGAAGTTACTACAAAATTTCAAGAATTTATAAGTCGTAATAATTTATACAAATATTTGTTGACTAGAGTTGATGCATGCTGTTTAGTGTATTGTTATTGTGTCGCTTACAAAAACTATGAATTAACGAACCGCTACGGTAAGAGACCTATTCGACTGTTATTAATCGGATTTGTTAAGAAGAGCAAATGCATTCTAGACACAATTATAATTTTATGTTTCATAACTATAATCGACGGATGAATTAGGAGTTTATAGATAATTGAATCTATGACAGTCGAGTGACGAACAAATTCTTTTATCCACGACTAGTGCGTTTTCTCTTATTGGTGACTTACAAACTTGTACTACTGTTACATTATTAGAGAAGTAGTAATTGTACGTATTTGTAACTGTTATATAACAGTTGTAACTGTTGTCGGTATTTAATTTCCAATTGAAGTGCAGGAATATGTACCACTTCAACTTACTGGGTGAGGTGAAAATCTTTAGAAGTCTTTTCTCATATTAGTATTAGTTAAGTCTGTTTTCTACTAATGATTATCACTTAGTTATGGAAATGCATTTTCGGTTTATTTTTAAGATATTGCGGTTAAGTGTTTTTTGATATATTTAATTGTTGCTTTGTGTTTGCTTTGCGTTTCGCGGTCAACTATTTATTACCAATATAGTAAATCAATTTATTATAACAAAAACGTGGAATATCTCGACCATATGAAAATTAACTATATTGAACTAAAAATTTTGAAAACCCCTCAAAGAGAGTCTTAAATAAAGTGGCAGCCAACTGCGATTCGTTTTTAAAAATGCACACTTACATTATAACATTATAAATGCTATTAATATTAAACATCAATGTACGCCACTGTAATTTACGTAAAAATTTGTGTAATAAAACGTTCATCGCGTTTTTTGATATTTTGCAAGCAAGCTAGTTAACTGAATTAATACAATTATTGAAAATATAAGTTTTTGGATATAATTTGTAAACAAAAGAAGATGGCTCACATCTATTTTACCGTTGAATTGATGTCAAAAAGTTGGCCAATAGATGCACTAACAGTTTTGTCGTATCTTTAATAACAACAAAGTTACCCATTAACCGCATCTAACTTGGGACACTCTGTACCAGCGTGTATTTATGTATTTATGTACACATATGTAAAACATTTTCAAGACGTGAGATATTAGGTAACAAAATACGAAACTATGACAATTTGTTCTTTTTTGTGCCGTTCCCTATTTTCTATTCACCAAAATGTTTTTGAAAAATAATTGAAAAAAATTCATTTGGTACATTTAACGCAATAACAGCAACTTTTGAATCTTACTCAAAATCAATTCTGCACCGGCAAAATTTCCAATCTGTAACCAGCATGCAAAGCTGTATATCTTGTTCCAGCAGTATGGGACTTCTTTGCACCCATGCTCTTGTCATAATTACGATATACTCTCTAACGTGAAAATCTAAGTTTCGGCAATAAAAATATGAACAACTTCATACTTCAAACACATTATTCTTTAGAAAACCAATCAGCTTTAAAGCTATATAAAATATGTTTATTAGACCATTTTAAGTGTATTTTTTCGACAGATAAATCGTATATTTGTGTTAACTTTCGACAAAGATGCTTAACCGTCAACACATCCATTAAGTGTGACAGACTTCTTGTAATGTAATATTTTGCTTTACAGATTCTTAAATTGTCAACGTATTTTATAATATTTATACTGCTTACTTTTCTTGCATGTCATATTAAGCAATTCAAATTTCAAATTGATTCAAGGTGCAAAGTCGACAATTGTTCTTTGAGGAAGTTTTCTTCGTTAATGAATTTTTGGCATCTAACCGTTGTTAACTATTACAGCCAAAATGGTTTGCCGTGGTCAAAAAAATTTCAGTACAATTTTAATAGTGTGTACTAAACAATCAAGTCAATCGACTGTTTAGAACTGTTAAATCACATTTACCAGTTACGATTTAATCGTTTTCAATAGTATACTAAATAATAACATCAAACTATGTTCTGAATTTGAATAGTCGATATGTAGTGGTAAATTGAAGAATATTCATTTAGTACAGCGCCATCTGAGTGTATTTTAAATGAGCGTGCTAACTGAAAGGTCATTCGTTCACTGTCCGATGTCAATAATAAATTTATTTCTTCGCGTTTTCTTTTTATCCTTGGCTTTTCCACTACGAATTCTAGTATATGTTTCATTATCCATATTCTGGCTTTTTCCATATTATTTTCTGTAAAGCAAAATATATCTTGCGTGCAAATTTGATACGCCCATATGCATAAATGTACACCACAGTTTGGTCCTGGGCCATTTTCGGTCATCTGATTTGGCACGTCGTGAGGATTAAACGCATTCCATTCATACCATAGAATTGTTTCAACTTGTTGGTGTTGTCGAACATTATCAGCAAAATTGATAATATTTATAACAATATTTTTTGGAAATTTTAGATGAAGGGAATCCATGTACACAATGTATTTCTTTTGGAAGTCGAACAGAATAATTGTCCAATGATTGTTGTTGCGGTTGTAGGGAATAAACCAGTATTTATATTTAAAAATTTCCATGAACAGCGCCCACCTAAAGTAACCACGATTTGAAGTTTCAAGGCATGGAATAAATTGCGTATCAAACATTAAAATTGCGTTTTTAATGGTAGAAAGTTGCATTTTAATTAAAAATGAATTTATAATATTTCCATCTATCCACTGTCCTGGCTGTAATGTTTCAAAATCTTGTGGATATAGATCAACATCACATCTATGCAATGTAGGTATCTGTGGATATTTATCGTCATCCTGCCAAGACTGTACCAAAGGTATTTCGTATTTATTCATACTTCAAACTGTATTTTGCGTGCTCGAGAATACGTTTGCAAATGATATTGGCGAGTCCAAAAATTGTATTTCACTTTGCCCATCAAAAGTCGTATTTTGTCTATCTTCTTGAACAGACTTGGCTTGTTTTATAATGGTTTGTGGTTCAAAAATCTTCTTTTCATTTGTGTTGTTTTTTTTGCTTCAGTGTATCCCGTTTAGAAAATTTATTGTAACGTTTAAAAAACTGATATTTCTTTTTCTTCTCTCTCCAGGACTCGTTTTGTAGCGTTATATCTAAGCTGTCAAAAAGAGGCGTTTGCTTTGAATTTCTTTGTTTTTGTAATTTGGTCGCCTTTAAATTACAATTTTTTAGTTTAGGCACTAACAGCCTTTCTAAGACAGTATTAAATCTGTTTGCTCTTCTCTTCATTTTGAACTGAAAAACATCACGCTTCACCTTTGCAAACCAGCATTCAACATAAGCGTTCGAATCGCGTAGAAGTCCATATTCATTTATAATAATAGCTGACCATAGAGGGAATAACGGTAAAATGTCCTTTAATAAATAATTTACAAAACTGGGAAAAAATAAATTGTTTGTTCCTTTTTGACTTCCAGTTTTATGCACCATTGAAATGTATTTATTATTAAAAAATTTATAGAATTCGGAACTTTTTTTTAATGTATTTGTCAAATCCTGACAGTTAAGGTGCATCGGTAACGTTTCCTGCCCGAAAGTTTTACCTTGCTGGGAGATTAACAGAGTAAAAGCTATAATTCAAAGTGCAATTGTAAAGACCGAAAACAGTGACTATGTTTTCAAAGATAAAATCTGCTTCTGCAAGAGAAGTACAATGAATCAGGGATGTTATTGCTATTCTGCCCAAAAATCTTAACTTTTTGTTTTTTGTTAATTTATCTAAAGAAGTGAGATGTACAAACATGCAGGATAGTTAATCCATTTACCAATCTCCGTTCCACAATAAGTCAAACTTCTAATAAAGAAGTATTAAGAAGCTACCTGTTTAGCACCTTTGTCACACATTTGCGGGGTTAAATAACTACATAGTTGAAATTCCTAGTTATAAATAATAATACCTGTCAATCCTTACCCGTTACAAAACCCCTTTGTGCTTTCAGAAATTTGGTCCGACAAACGTAATTATAAACACATGCTGATGGACATGGAAGAGAAATATTTTTGGGTTTATCGAAAGTAAGTAAAGTCGATAGTCGTCTCGGAAACTTTGTTTGCAACTTAAGTTGTAGAAACATCTATTCGTATAACGGTAGAATTTAAAACACATCCCTTTTCCTTGCACTAGGAATAGTGGTCGGTTTGTTTACTTTGTGTAAATTTTATTGAAATTGGAGATACTATATTCATGAGGGTTATATTTTAAATTGTTTCTTTTATTTGTTTGTCGGCCAAAGTTAGATGAACATCTGGCATAATCCATTTAGTGGATAGTATAACCAACGGTTTATTTTGAAGTGTGAAGCGTTTTTTCGAGCATATTTAATTCTGTTTGTCCTCAGTGGATAAATTCTGAGTAGATCTCGTAGATACATTAGATGATTCGTGGTGCGTTATTTAAACATTCGCTGATTGACGATTTTGCATACAATAACGCTATATTATTATAACTAATCGTTTACGTTTTCAATCCAAGATTCAATATACTTTAATACTCTGCAAAATGATGTAAATAAGCTACTCCGACAAACAGAAGGAACTCGGGAAATTAATTAGTTTAATGAAAATATATTCGCATTAACCACATAAAATTTTTCTTTGCAGAACATGATTGGTGAAACTTGTTTGATAACAATGACACCTAGAATGCAAGTTATTATATTTTACGTTAATACAAGAACTGATATTCTACTATAATTTTCTAAATATGTTGTATTGATTGGCCTACCTAATTACTGAAATATTTTAAAGATCGGAGCTAGTATTGAATATGTTAAAAATGCTTTTTAGTAGAGCTTTTGCACCGTGTTGAATAACTGTTTAGAAGAGGTAGTAAATTTCAAAATCCGTTCTAAAGAAAAATATATGTTATGTAGGTAGGCTTATGCAAATTACTGCCAAATTTTGAAGAGCGAAGGTCGTATAGAAAATATTAAAAAAAAATTTTTTTAGTGAAACTGTTGTACCGTGTTATATAACTGTCTGGTTGAGGTAGTCAATTCCAAAATCCGTTCTTAAGAAAAATATATGTTATGTAGGTAGGCCTACGCTAATTACTGACAAATTTTCAAGAGCGAAGGTCGTATAGAAGATATTAAAAAAAATGTTTTTTTAGTGAAACTGTTGTACCGTGTTATATAACTGTCTGGTTGAGGTAGTCAATTCCAAAATCCGTTCTTAAGAAAAATATATGTTATGTAGGTAGGCCTACGCTACTTACTGACAAATTTTCAAGAGCGAAGGTCGTATAGAAGATATTAAAAAAAATGTTTTTTTAGTGAAACTGTTGTACCGTGTTATATAACTGTCTGGTTGAGGTAGTCAATTCCAAAATCCGTTCTTAAGAAAAATATATGTTATGTAGGTAGGCCTACGCTAATTACTGACAAATTTTCAAGAGCGAAGGTCGTATAGAAGATATTAAAAAAAATGTTTTTTTAGTGAAACTGTTGTACCGTGTTATATAACTGTCTGGTTGAGGTAGTCAATTCCAAAATCCGTTTTTAAGAAAAATATATGTTATGTAAGTAGGCCTACGCTTATTACTGACAAATTTTCAAGAGCGAAGGTCGTATAGAAGATATTAAAAAAAATGTTTTTTTAGTGAATCTGTTGTACCGTGTTATATAACTGTCTGGTTGAGGTAGTCAATTCCAAAATCCGTTCTTAAGAAAAATATATGTTATGTAGGTAGGCCTACGCTACTTACTGACAAATTTTCAAGAGCGAAGGTCGTATAGAAGATATTAAAAAAAATGTTTTTTTAGTGAAACTGTTGTACCGTGTTATATAACTGTCTGGTTGAGGTAGTCAATTCCAAAATCCGTTCTTAAGAAAAATATATGTTATGTAGGTAGGCCTACGCTACTTACTGACAAATTTTCAAGAGCGAAGGGTGTATAGAAGATATTAAAAAAAATGTTTTTTTAGTGAAGCTGTTGTACCGTGTTATATAACTGTCTGGTTGAGGTAGTCAATTCCAAAATCCGTTCTTAAGAAAAATATATGTTATGTAGGTAGGCCTACGCTAATTACTGACAAATTTTCAAGAGCGAAGGTCGTATAGAAGATATTAAAAAAAATGTTTTTTTAGTGAAACTGTTGTACCGTGTTATATAACTGTCTGGTTGAGGTAGTCAATTCCAAAATCCGTTTTTAAGAAAAATATATGTTATGTAAGTAGGCCTACGCTTATTACTGACAAATTTTCAAGAGCGAAGGTCGTATAGAAGATATTAAAAAAAATGTTTTTTTAGTGAAACTGTTGTACCGTGTTATATAACTGTCTGGTTGAGGTAGTCAATTCCAAAATCCGTTCTTAAGAAAAATATATGTTATGTAGGTAGGCCTACGCTACTTACTGACAAATTTTCAAGAGCGAAGGTCGTATAGAAGATATTAAAAAAAATGTTTTTTTAGTGAAACTGTTGTACCGTGTTATATAACTGTCTGGTTGAGGTAGTCAATTCCAAAATCCGTTCTTAAGAAAAATATATGTTATGTAGGTAGGCCTACGCTAATTACTGACAAATTTTCAAGAGCGAAGGTCGTATAGAAGATATTAAAAAAAATGTTTTTTTAGTGAAACTGTTGTACCGTGTTATATAACTGTCTGGTTGAGGTAGTCAATTCCAAAATCCGTTTTTAAGAAAAATATATGTTATGTAGGTAGGCCTACGCTACTTACTGACAAATTTTCAAGAGCGAAGGTCGTATAGAAGATATTAAAAAAAATGTTTTTTTAGTGAAACTGTTGTACCGTGTTATATAACTGTCTGGTTGAGGTAGTCAATTCCAAAATCCGTTCTTAAGAAAAATATATGTTATGTAGGTAGGCCTACGCTAATCACTGACAAATTTTCAAGAGCGAAGGTCGTATAGAAGATATTAAAAAATGTTTTTTAGTGAAACTGTTGTACCGTGTTATATAACTGTCTGGTTGAGGTAGTCAATTCCAAAATCCGTTTTTAAGAAAAATATATGTTATGTAGGTAGGCCTACGCTAATTACTGACAAATTTTCAAGAGCGAAGGTCGTATAGAAGATATTAAAAAAATGTTTTTAGTGAAACTGTTGTACCGTGTTATGTAACTGTCTGGTTGAGGTAGTCAATTCCAAAATCCGTTCTTAAGAAAAATATATGTTATGTAGGTAGGCCTACGCTAATTACTGACAAATTTTCAAGAGCGAAGGTCGTATAGAAGATATTAAAAAATGTTTTTAGTGAAACTGTTGTACCGTGTTATATAACTGTCTGGTTGAGGTAGTCAATTCCAAAATCCGTTCTTAAGAAAAATATATGTTATGTAGGTAGGCCTACGCTAATTACTGACAAATTTTCAAGAGCGAAGGTCGTATAGAAGATATTAAAAAATGTTTTTTAGTGAAACTGTTGTACCGTGTTATATAACTGTCTGGTTGAGGTAGTCAATTCCAAAATCCGTTCTTAAGAAAAATATATGTTATGTAGGTAGGCCTACGCTATTACTGACAAATTTTCAAGAGCGAAGGTCGTATAGAAGATATTAAAAAAAATGTTTTTTTAGTGAAACTGTTGTACCGTGTTATATAACTGTCTGGTTGAGGTAGTCAATTCCAAAATCCGTTCTTAAGAAAAATATATGTTATGTAGGTAGGCCTACGCTAATTACTGACAAATTTTCAAGAGCGAAGGTCGTATAGAAGATATTAAAAAAAATGTTTTTTTAGTGAAACTGTTGTACCGTGTTATATAACTGTCTGGTTGAGGTAGTCAATTCCAAAATCCGTTCTTAAGAAAAATATATGTTATGTAGGTAGGCCTACGCTAATTACTGACAAATTTTCAAGAGCGAAGGTCGTATAGAAGATATTAAAAAAAATGTTTTTTTAGTGAAACTGTTGTACCGTGTTATATAACTGTCTGGTTGAGGTAGTCAATTCCAAAATCCGTTCTTAAGAAAAATATATGTTATGTAGGTAGGCCTACGCTAATTACTGACAAATTTTCAAGAGCGAAGGTCGTATAGAAGATATTAAAAAAAATGTTTTTATAGTGAAACTGTTGTACCGTGTTATATAACTGTCTGGTTGAGGTAGTCAATTCCAAAATCCGTTCTTAAGAAAAATATATGTTATGTAGGTACGTCTACGCTACTTACTGACTAATTTTGAAGAGCGAAGGTCGTATAGAAGATATTAAAAAAATGTTTCTTTAGTGAAACTGTTGTACCGTGTTATGTAACTGTCTGGTTGAGGTAGTCAATTCCAAAATCCGTTCTTAAGAAAAATATATGTTATGTAGGTAGGCCTACGCTAATTACTGACAAATTTTCAAGAGCGAAGGTCGTATAGAAGATATTAAAAAAAATGTTTTTTTAGTGAAACTGTTGTACCGTGTTATATAACTGTCTGGTTGAGGTAGTCAATTCCAAAATCCGTTCTTAAGAAAAATATATGTTATGTAGGTAGGCCTACGCTACTTACTGACAAATTTTCAAGAGCGAAGGTCGTATAGAAGATATTAAAAAATGTTTTTTTAGTGAAACTGTTGTACCGTGTTATATAACTGTCTGGTTGAGGTAGTCAATTCCAAAATCTGTTTTTAAGAAAAATATATGTTATGCAGGTAGGCCTACGCTAATTACTGACAAATTTTGAAGAGCGAAGGTCGTATAAAAGATATTAAAAAATGTTTTTAGTGAAACTGTTGTACCGTGTTATATAACTGTCTGGTTGAGGTAGTCAATTCCAAAATCCGTTCTTAAGAAAAATATATGTTATGTAGGTAGGCCTAAGCTTCTTACTGACAAATTTTAAGAGCGAAGGTCGTATAGAAGATATTAAAAAATGTTTTTAGTGAAACTGTTGTACCGTGTTATATAACTGTCTGGTTGAGGTAGTCAATTCCAAAATCCGTTCTTAAGAAAAATATATGTTATGTAGGTAGGCCTACGCTAATTACTGACAAATTTTCAAGAGCGAAGGTCGTATAGAAGATATTAAAAAATGTTTTTTAGTGAAACTGTTGTACCGTGTTATATAACTGTCTGGTTGAGGTAGTAATTCCAAAATCCGTTCTTAAGAAAATATATGTTATGTAGGTAGGCATACGCTACTTACTGACAAATTTTCAAGAGCGAAGGTCGTATGAAGATATTAAAAAATGTTTTTAGTGAAACTGTGTACCGTGTTATATAACTGTCTGGTTGAGGTAGTCAATTCCAAAATCCGTTCTTAAGAAAAATATATGTTATGTAGGTAGGCCTACGCTATTACTGACAAATTTTCAAGAGCGAAGGTCGATAGAAGATATTAAAAAATGTTTTTTAGTGAAACTGTTGTGCCGTGTTATATAACTGTCTGGTTGAGGTAGTCAATTCCAAAATCCGTTCTTAAGAAAAATATATGTTATGTAGGTAGGCCTATCGCTAATTACTGACAAATTTTAAGAGCGAAGGTCGTATAGAAGATATTAAAAAATGTTTTTAGTGAAACTGTTGTACCGTGTTATATAACTGTCTGGTTGAGGTAGTCAATTCCAAAATCCGTTCTTAAGAAAAATATATGTTATGTAGGTAGGCCTATGCTAATTACTGACAAATTTTCAAGAGCGAAGGTCGATAGAAGATATTAAAAAATGTTTTTTAGTGAAACTGTTGTACCGTGTTATATAACTGTCTGGTTGAGGTAGTCAATTCCAAAATCCGTTCTTAAGAAAAATATATGTTATGTAGGTAGGCCTACGCTAATTACTGACAAATTTTCAAGAGCGAAGGTCGATAGAAGATATTAAAAAATGTTTTTAGTGAAACTGTGTACCGTGTTATATAACTGTCTGGTTGAGGTAGTCAATTCCAAAATCCGTTCTTAAGAAAAATATATGTTATGTAGGTAGGCCTAGCTAATTCTGACAAATTTTAAGAGCGAAGGTCGATAGAAGATATTAAAAAATGTTTTTTAGTGAAACTGTTGTCCGTGTTATATAACTGTCTGGTTGAGGTAGTCAATTCCAAAATCCGTTCTTAAGAAAAATATATGTTATGTAGGTAGGCCTAGCTAATTACTGACAAATTTTAAGAGCGAAGGTCGATAGAAGATATTAAAAAATGTTTTTTAGTGAAACTGTTGTACCGTGTTATATAACTGTCTGGTTGAGGTAGTCAATTCCAAAATCCGTTCTTAAGAAAAATATATGTTATGAGGTAGGCCTAGCTAATTACTGACAAATTTTAAGAGCGAAGGTCGTATAGAAGATATTAAAAAATGTTTTTTAGTGAAACTGTTGTACCGTGTTATATAACTGTCTGGTTGAGGTAGTCAATTCCAAAATCCGTTCTTAAGAAAAATATATGTTATGTAGGTAGGCCTAGCTAATTACTGACAAATTTTCAAGAGCGAAGGTCGTATAGAAGATATTAAAAAAAGTTTTTTAGTGAAACTGTGTACCGTGTTATATAACTGTCTGGTTGAGGTAGTCAATTCCAAAATCCGTTCTTAAGAAAAATATATGTTATGTAGGTAGGCCTAGCTAATTACTGACAAATTTTAAGAGCGAAGGTCGATAGAAGATATTAAAAAATGTTTTTTAGTGAAACTGTTGTCCGTGTTATATAACTGTCTGGTTGAGGTAGTATTCCAAAATCCGTTCTTAAGAAAAATATATGTTATGTAGGTAGGCCTAGCTAATTACTGACAAATTTTAAGAGCGAAGGTCGTATAGAAGATATTAAAAAAGTTTTTAGTGAAACTGTGTACCGTGTTATTAACTGTTGGTTGAGGTAGTCAATTCCAAAATCCGTTCTTAAGAAAAATATATGTTATGTAGGTAGGCCTACGCTATTACTGACAAATTTTCAAGAGCAAGGTCGATAGAAGATATTAAAAAATGTTTTTTAGTGAACTGTTGTCCGTGTTATTAACTGTCTGGTTGAGGTAGTCAATTCCAAAATCCGTTTTAAGAAAAATATATGTTATGTAGGTAGGCCTACGCTATTACTGACAAATTTTCAAGACGAAGGTGTATAGAAGATATTAAAAAATGTTTTTAGTGAAACTTGTCCGTGTTATATAACTGTCTGGTTGAGGTAGTCAATTCCAAAATCCGTTCTTAAGAAAAATATATGTTATGTAGGTAGGCCTACGCTAATTACTGACAAATTTTAAGAGCGAAGGTCGATAGAAGATATTAAAAAATGTTTTTAGTGAAACGTTGTACCGTGTTATATAACTGTCTGGTTGAGGTAGTCAATTCCAAAATCCGTTCTTAAGAAAAATATATGTTATGTAGGTAGGCTAGCTAATTACTGACAAATTTTAAGAGCAAGGTCGATAGAAGATATTAAAAAAGTTTTTTAGTGAAACTGTTGTACCGTGTTATATAACTGTCTGGTTGAGGTAGTAATTCCAAAATCCGTTCTTAAGAAAAATATATGTTATGTAGGTAGGCCTAGCTAATTACTGACAAATTTTAAGAGCGAAGGTCGATAGAAGATTTAAAAAAATGTTTTTAGTGAAACTGTTGTACCGTGTTATATAACTGTCTGGTTGAGGTAGTCAATTCCAAAATCCGTTCTTAAGAAAAATATATGTTATGTAGGTAGGCCTAGCTATTACTGACAAATTTTCAAGAGCGAAGGTCGATAGAAGATATTAAAAAAATGTTTTTTAGTGAAACTGTGTACCGTGTTATATAACTGTCTGGTTGAGGTAGTCAATTCCAAAATCCGTTCTTAAGAAAAATATATGTTATGTAGGTAGGCCTACGCTAATTACTGACAAATTTTCAAGAGCGAAGGTCGATAGAAGATATTAAAAAATGTTTTTTAGTGAAACTGTGTACCGTGTTATTAACTGTCTGGTTGAGGTAGTCAATTCCAAAATCCGTTTTAAGAAAAATATATGTTATGTAGGTAGGCCTACGCTATTACTGACAAATTTTCAAGAGCGAAGGTCGATAGAAGATATTAAAAATGTTTTTTAGTGAACTGTTGTCCGTGTTATATAACTGTCTGGTTGAGGTAGTAATTCCAAAATCCGTTCTTAAGAAAAATATATGTTATGTAGGTAGGCCTGCTAATTACTGACAAATTTTAAGAGCAAGGTCGATAGAAGATATTAAAAAATGTTTTTAGTGAAACTGTGTACCGTGTTATATAACTGTCTGGTTGAGGTAGTAATTCCAAAATCCGTTCTTAAGAAAAATATATGTTATGTAGGTAGGCCTAGCTATTACTGACAAATTTTAAGAGCGAAGGTCGATAGAAGATATTAAAAAAATGTTTTTTAGTGAAACTGTTGTACCGTGTTATATAACTGTTGGTGAGGTAGTAATTCCAAAATCCGTTCTTAAGAAAAATATATTTATTGGAGGCCTAGCTAATTCTAAAATTTTAAAGCGAAGGTCTATGAAGTATTAAAAAAGTTTTTAGTGAAACTTTGACCGTTTATAATGTCGGTGAGGAGTAATTCCAAAATCCGTTTTAAGAAAAATATATGTTATTGGAGGCCTAGTATTACTGACAAATTTTAAAAAGGCATGAAGATATTAAAAAAATGTTTTTAGAAACTTGTCCGTTTATAAACTGCTGGTTGAGGTAGTCAATTCCAAAATCCGTTCTTAAGAAAAATATATGTTATGTAGGTAGGCCTACGCTAATTACTGACAAATTTTCAAGAGCGAAGGTCGTATAGAAGATATTAAAAAAAATGTTTCTTTAGTGAAACTGCTGTACCGTGTTATATAACTGTCTGGTTGAGGTAGTCAATTCCAAAATCCGTTCTTAAGAAAAATATATGTTATGTAGGTAGGCCTACGCTAATACTGACAAATTTTCAAGAGCGAAGGTCGTATAGAAGATATTAATAAAAATGTTTTTTAGTGAAACTGTTGTACCGTGTTATATAACTGTCTGATTGAGGTAGTAAATTCCAAAATCCGTTCTTAAGAAAAATATATGTTATGTAGGTAGGCCTATGCTACTTACTGACAAATTTTCAAGAGCGAAGGTCGATAGAAGATATTAAAAAATGTTTTTTTAGTGAAACTGTTGTACCGTGTTATATAACTGTCTGGTTGAGGTAGTCAATTCCAAAATCCGTTCTTAAGAAAAATATATGTTATGTAGGTAGGCCTACGCTACTTACTGACAAATTTTCAAGAGCGAAGGTCGATAGAAGATATTAAAAAAAATGTTTTTTTAGTGAAACTGTTGTACCGTGTTATATAACTGTCTGGTTGAGGTAGTCAATTCCAAAATCCGTTCTTAAGAAAAATATATGTTATGTAGGTAGGCCTACGCTAATTACTGACAAATTTTCAAGAGCGAAGGTCGATAGAAGATATTTAAAAAATGTTTTTTAGTGAAACTGCTGTACCGTGTTATATAACTGTCTGGTTGAGGTAGTCAATTCCAAAATACGTTTTTAAGAAAAATATATGTTATGTAGGTAGGCCTACGCTAATTACTGACAAATTTTCAAGAGCGAAGGTCGTATAGAAGATATTAAAAAAAATGTTTTTTTAGTGAAACTGTTGTACCGTGTTATATAACTGTCTGGTAGAGGTAGTAAATTCCACAATCCGTACTTAAGAAAAATATATGTTATGCAGGTATGCCTATGCTAATTACTGACAAATTTTGAAGAGCGAAGGTCGTATAGAAGATATTTAAAAAAATGTTTTTTTAGTGAAACTGTTGTACCGTGTTATATAACTGTCTGGTAGAGGTAGTAAATTCCAAAATCCGTTCTTAAGAAAAATATATGTTATGTAGGTACGTCTACGCTACTTACTGACTAATTTTGAAGAGCGAAGGTCGATAGAAGATATTAAAAAAATGTTTTTAGTGAAACTGTTGTACCGTGTTATATAACTGTTTGAGAAGTAGTTTATTCCAAAATCCGTTCTTAAGAAAATATATTTATTTGGAGGACTTAAGCTAATTACTGACAAATTTTAATAAGCGAAGTCTTATGAAGATATTAAAAAATGCTTTTTTAGTGAAACTATTGAACCGTATTATAGAAGTGTTCTGGAGAGGAGTAAATTTTCAAATCCAGTTTGTAAGAATATTATATGTTGTATTGGAAGGCCTAAGGTAATTACTGATCAATTTTATATATACAGCATGATGGATATTCAAAAGATGCGGTTTTGTTAGCAAATTCTTAGGTACGTTTTTTGAAATACAAACGTGGAACTTTGTTTGGAAAAATTATTGTATATATGTTTTAAAATGTTTAAAAAAACCTTAACTTTTGATTGTAATGTTGGGCTTTATGTGTACTTATGTATAAAATATTTCCTTCTGCAATGTATATAATGAATTTTAATAAAATAGTTACTATCTGCCGATATTATTCTTTTATTGTCATTTATAGGTACTGCAGAATGGTATTTCTGTAATTGAAAAATTGAGAGGATATTAATAATCCATAAAGAATATAAAGTAGACTGAAATAGCGTGCAAAATGTACCGATTAATAAGGCTACACCTATAATGCATGGAGTGGGTAGTAGGCGTGGCCTTACAGAGAGGAGGCGTGTTCAAATTTAGCGGCCGCTTCGTAGCGGCCGGTAACTTCACTGATGTAGAAACTGTTGTTTTGATCAATAATGTTATGGCCACACTTTTTTGGGACTGGAAAGCTACATTTTTGATCAACTATTTAGAAAATGAAAGAATAATAATTGGCAAATATTATGCTTATTTGATACTGAACTATAGAAAAAGCAACTTCATTTGTACACAAAGAAAGTATTGTTTCATCACAATAATATGCTTTCTCATTTTTCCACTCTTGTAATTTGTATCAGTTGCTACGTTTATCTTGGCATAGTTGAACCCCATTGAAAACTGACTCGATCGAATTTAAGCTTGATCCGAACGCATTTATATAGAAGGTAAGCAACCCGTTCGATTGAACCCTCTTTCCATACGCTTCGAACTATGTACACAACTTTGAACATATTAGTAGCTCTGGGATAAACATAATCTTTTACGTGGGACGACATATTCACAAAGGTACTAACTAACATAACCTATCCTCATTACACAACCAGTAACTAGAAGAAGTTAGCAACTATTGTAACCCGATCCACTCCGATCGTCATCAATTTCAATCTATAAATTCTACTCAATCCTCTTGTTCAAGTGGGTTAGTGCTTTGATCCTGTTGAAAAAGTGTTTATATCGACCATTTCAACTCGCTAAGTTCGATCCGGTTGACTTCGACCGGATCGAACGCATCGAGATAAACGTAACAAGTATGATCCCATGTTATAAGTTTGGGAAGTTAGATAACTTTATGTGCATTTTATTATGCGTGTAAGAGTGCGATACAGCTGCCTTTTGTCACTCTATCATGCGAGATTGGGAAGGTACATATAGTTCAACTTGTTTATTCAAAGCGCAGTCCCGCATGTCGTTTTGCTTCCCTTTCATTAGTGTTATGATGGATTGCCGCCAATATGTTTCAGTTCTTTTTAATATTTCAACAGGTTGTGACCAGTTTGTTCAACCGGCAATTGAAATAATTCAAATCCTATACAGGGTAAACTTTTTCTTGTGCTACTAATTGAATTTCACTCGTAAGGATGTAAATTTGTTTAGCATCTAGGAAGGAATATACTTTCAAAGCTTTCTATTTTATTGATGGCACCATGTTGTTGCCGCAGGGTCGAAATTCTAACCCTAAATAGGTGAAGTCTCTTGATAAATTTGGGCTGGTATTAGTAATTAGCCTTTGAACTGGATTAATGCATTGGTATTTTAAGTTTTGCTTTTAAAAAGTATTTGAGAGCGGAACATTTGACATCTGGGGCCAACAGGTGTCAAGGCCACTTACGTCAACAATGTATTTATCAATCACCATTACTTTAATGTAACGGGTTTATCTTGAGTGCATTTAAATTGGTTTAATGAAGAAATTTTGTTTTTGTTTAAGATATTTAACAAGCAATTTTTTTTAATTAGCTGTAATGTTATTAGCAATACTTTAAGCTCAAGATGTCGGTAAGTGATTCTTAAGGTTAGCTGTCAAGTTATTTGTTTATTATTATTTTAATTTGAATGACTTGCTTTATTATGCACTGACTGTAAATACTTGCTATTTTATAATTGATGTGTAACATTTAAAACTGTAATTATTGATTTAATTTTTATTTAGCATAAATGAATTTTGACAGTGGTTGCTCAGCTGTTTTATTTGACGATCTTCACTTAACAAGATGTATTAATTTTTACTTAAAGGTTTTGTACTGCAGTTGAGATCAATTGCTATATTGAGCTTTGAGTAGTTAATAATTTTTATTTAAGATATCAAATAAATACAGCTGTTATACTGAAATTTTTATATATTTAGTGTTGATTGATGATAGTAAAATAGTTATTTATGTGGCAAGCTGGGAAGTGGCACTTTACAGGACGAGCATGCGATTTTTAGGGTGACACCGTAGGCAGAGCCATGAAAGCATGCGAGCCCTGCAAGACACTTTCTGAGTGTGGCACGTACAAAATTTTTTATGCAGCCACAAATAATTTGACTATAATAGAACTACAACATTTTTTAAATAATTTACAGACTTGTAAGAATTAATTCACAAGAACTTACTGACAGACAAAAACAGTACTGCCGTGACCACTGACGTAACATGCTTACTTTGTTTTTAATGTAACTGTTTACATATGAGCCTGGCAATCATTTTCCTAGCTGTTGTGTCACTTTACTAATCTAGCTCGACAATAACGTACTTTCCGAGCTGAAAATTGATAGGAAACATTCGTTTTCTGTGAAAAATGGATCTACCCTTACTAAAATCATTCGAGATATCCTCTGCAAGCTTCGGACAAATGAATTAAGAGTATAAAAATGAATAAACCTTGTATCGTTTTTTTTATATAATCTATATTTTTTCTTAGATTTATGTATAGTGGAACTAGAATCAGAAACAGGAATTTTGCATTTATTTGAGTTAGCACAAAACTGTATATGGCTTGTCTTTGAGCTCAGAAAATGAGATCATCTTGGTGCCAGCATAATGTCTTATTAATCAAAAAAACTGGATGACGACAGTACTAATTACAATGATGGCATCACCTCTGACCTTTAAAAATCATTAATAAAAAATATTTCCAGAAATTTCTTTTTTTTTTGTCAAGTTTGATTCGCTAGCTAGAATCTTTACTCCATCAACATCAATTTTTTGTCCTAATTCGAACACATGTGATGCAAAGGCCCACCGCTCAGGTTTCATATTTGACATCACTTTTATTTAACGAGATGCTTGATTTACGACTAAGTCATTGTTTAATAAGCTTTTTTTGTTACCTGTCATACACTACCGTAATCAGAAAAAATTGCTGAATTCGAATATACAAAAGACTAAAATGATGTCCATAAGAAGTAAGAAAGTTGATAATGGTCAGGTAACAATGAAAGGTTTTTTTAAAAATGGAATCAAGCTATTCGATTGGGAGTAAAAAGTGACATGAGAAAGTGCTTTTAAATTTTGAATATTATTTGAAATAACGGCACTAACAATAAACAACAGAAATTCAAATTTTACATTTTTGGAAATATCTCGGATGCCAAATAAGATATGTCAAGTTGCTTAGCAGATTATTAATTAATGCAAAATTTAGCAACTTTGACGAATTTAAACATACCCTTTATCTCCATTAATAAGTGAGATCTCCATAGTGGCCCGCGAATTTGAATCAGCCTGTATATCTCTTTATACAGGGTGAGTTTTTAGTGTGGCAACGGTCGATAACTCCGTTATTATAAAAGCTACGTAAACCAAATTTGGAGGCATATTAGACATGCCTAAAGTGCACATTTTAAAAATATTTAGAAGCATACAGGGTGTTTCATAATTCCAGGGCATATTAAACTTATATTTTTTTAAATGGAACTTCCTATATATTATTACATTTTTGGAAAGCCCATGAAAAGAATTTTAATTTGATATCAAATTTTATCTGTCTATTCCTTTTAGTTTTTGAGATATTCAACTGTTTTTAGAAAAAATGACCCTGATTAGATACATTGCCATTGCACTAATACACAACTTATGTTAATTTTCAAGATGCAGAAAATTTTACTATATACCATAGTATATTTGTAATTATCACTTTTTTGAAATTTCTTCACAGTATACAGGGTGTGTCAGGTTTCGCAAAATGCAATTTTCAAAAATATTTTTAAATGGCACCCTACCAATTTTATTGCTACAATGGATAGTTCATTAAGTGTCCTTTCATTTTGTTAGCATTCCTATACCTAAATCCATTACTTTCTGAGATATTTTGATTTTCTTCAAATTTTAAGAATGTTTTAATTTACATAACTAAAATAATTTACTATTGGAAAATATTATAATACAATTAATACATGTTGATTAACAATTAACTACACTTATCCAATAACAATTTTCACTAAAGATATAACAACCTACAATGTCGCTATCAACAGAATTCTGCCAGATTAACAATATGCATTCTATAGAAAATGTTCAAGCAGGAAATCAGGCAGGCTTTGAAAAAAATAACAATTACAATTAAAATGTCATATTAATTGTAGTGTGATGTCATTTAACACATTATTAGTTCTGTTTTAAATGTAATCTTTGAAAAAGTTTTCAAAATGAATTTTACAGTGGAAGAACAAATAAATATGATTTGGGTATTGGGAGCAAGTTTAAGAAATTTCCTACTTGCATCAAGAATATACCAAGAGAGATATCTTGTTAAATGACAAAACACTACAATTAATAAACCTAAATGACATTTTGATTGTA
Source organism: Platerodrilus igneus (assembly GCA_036346225.1). NCBI lineage: Eukaryota > Metazoa > Arthropoda > Insecta > Coleoptera > Lycidae > Platerodrilus > Platerodrilus igneus. The sequence goes on from JARFIW010001638.1 coordinate 6,387,284, forward strand.
ATTGTTATATTTTTCAAAGCCTGCCTGATTTCCTGTTTGAACATTTTCTATAAAATGCATATTGTTGATCTGGCAGAATTCTGTTGATAGCGACATTGTAGGTTGTTATATCTTAGTGAAAATTGTTATTGGATAAGTGTAGTTAATTGTTAATCAACATGTATTAATCGTTTTATAATATTTTCCAATAGTGTTATTTTAGTTATGTAAATTAAAACATTCTTAAAATTTGAAGAAAATCAAAATATCTCAGAAAGTAATGGATTTAGGTATAGGAATGCTTAACAAAATGAAAGGACACTTAATGAACTATCCATTGTAGCAATAAAATTGGTAGGGTGCCATTTAAAAAAATTTTGAAAATTGCATTTTATAAACCTGACACACCCTGTATACTGTGAAGAAATTTCAAAAAAGTGATAATTACAAATATACTATGGTATATAGTAAAATTTTCTGCATCTTGAAAATTAACATAAGTTATGTATTAGTGCAGTGGCAATGTATCTAATCAGGGTCATTTTTTCTAAAAACAGTTGAATATCTCAAAAACTAAAATGAATAGACAGATACAATTTGATATCAAATTAAAGCTCTTTTTATAGGCTTTTCAAAAATGTAATAATATATAGGGTGTTCCATTTAAAAAAAATATAAGTTTAATATGCCCTGGAATTATGAAACACCCTGTATGCTTCCAAATATTTTTAAAATGTGCACTTTAGGCATGCCTAATATGCCTCCAACTTTGGTTTACGTAGCTTTTATAATAACGGAGTTATCGACCGTTGCCACACTAAAAACTCACCCTGTATATATCTACCAACCCTGCCGTTGTCTAACAAGATCTATCTATCTATTTGATACCTCTCTATGTTGTCTAGCATTTTCCACGTGTATCGTCTTCTAACATTATGTTATAATGTTTTTGTGTTGGTTAAATTGTTTTTGTCGCAAAATTCTATCAGCCTATTTCCGCTGTCGTTTCTCATGCCTAAACCAAATACTCTTACTACGGCTCCTCTCCTAGCCCCGCTTACCACTGCATTAAAATCTCTCATAATTATTAAATTTGCATGCCCAATTACGAATCTTAGTGTCTTCGATATCTTTGTAGATCTCTTCTACCTCTTTCTCACTGTAAACTTGTAATATTATCGTATTTACCAGCTTAGATTCTAATCTAATCATGAGTACTCTTTTGTCTTTTTGCATGTAGTTTTCCACACAATGTCTTATCTTTTCCACATAACTATCTCCACCCTCAAATTTCCTTCCGTCGATCCTGTATGAATTACCCTAAAGTCCGGACTCCAACAATTCCCCGCTTCTGGCCACGGAACTTCACTAATTCCTACTATGTCTAATGCTAATCTATCCATTGTAATTTTCAAATTTTCCAGCTTATCGTCTTGCTTCTAACATTCCATATCATGGCTTGCAAAATGTTTCTGGTTCTTTTTAAACTTGCCGATCACATCCTTCGAAGTGGTCCCCTCCCAGATATCTGTATGAGGGACTATTTTAAATCCGAAATCTTTTACCCCAGAGGATGTCATCATTTTAAAAACGTTTTTGGTACCCTGTGTACTTAGGGGGTAATGTGGTGGTTTCTCGTTGCATTCCACATCGCAGTAGTGTGTCTTAGATACCAACATACAGACACACGCATGTGGTTTCTGCCATTCTAAGTACCAAAAGAGCTGTTGCCTTCTTTCAGGAACTTGTCACTAAGGCTCGATTAATTTGGTTAAACCTATAGTTCTGCTCTTTAACTCACTAAGACGCACAAGCCATTTTACCCATTCTAGTATTCTAGAATTTCTTCAAGGTTTATATTTTTTTAAAATGGCCATATAACATTAAGGCAAAAATTGTCAAAGTGCTTAATTCTAAAATGAAAATGGTGAAGATGAAATGGAAAATACCTGAATATGTGTGAACAGTGAACATTTTAAATTAGCTTCTTTATATGTTCTTTACATACGAAGATATTCAGAATTTGACCCCAAATTGTTATTGAAGATTCTCCTAGTAAAATAATGAAAAGCTAAGTAGAGAACTAGTTTCCCGACATGCAGTTTCACATATACAGTGTGTTAAAGTTAACATTTCATCATCATCAATCGGTCTTCAGTCCTAGAACTGGTTGGACGCGTACCTCCATTCTACACATTTCTCTGAAATTTCCACAGCCTGCATTTTTCACTATCTGTGTGAAATAGTCTAATCTAGGTGTACCTCTACCTCTCTTTTTTCTTTCCTCTGCTTCTAATATATTACGCACTATTCCCTCGTGCCTTGGTTAATATTTAAAAAATTATTTTCCTTGCTATGTCCAAAATTTTCAAATTATTTTAATGAAAGTGTTTTAGTAGTTTTTGTGTCTAAGTGCTTTAATTTTTTGTAAAAATTAATTCAAAAGATTAATTCAGTGGTGGTACATAAGGGTAGCAATTCTTTTAGTTTCCTAATTTCTCTACGCCACTGATTCAATTTTCATTGTTCAATTTTTTATCAATTTCTTATTAAGTTTTGTTGAAAATACGTGACATTTAAATACAAAAAAATCAATGGTTTCAGAGAGACTTGAATGTAGACGTGCATGAATTTCAATTGAAATTATTTAGTACCAAGATAGCATCTAAAATTGTATTGATAGTTGTGAATATGTAAAATAACTTCGTGCAGTCAATAAAGATGATTTTAGTTTATAACTAAAATTCAAAAAAATACAGAGACATTATTTTTTAATATAATAGTTTTTCACTAAAAATTAAATCTTGTTAAAATAAAAGATGGAATATATATTTCAAGAGTTAATTGACATGCACTTAATATACGAAAAAGCACAATCAAACAGTGGTTTAGTGGTGAGATTATATCGACAATGTTTTTTTGAAAGAATTCCTTATCATTCCTAGGCGATTAAGAGATACTGGTAATTTAGTTATAAAAAGAAATGATGCGTGAAGTCAAAGAAATGTGAGAATGACAGTTGTGGAGGGAAATATACTAGATTGTGTAGATGAACAACCTGCGGTAAGTACAAGAGGAATAAGCGCAATATGTCAAATAAGTCAATAAAGTGTATGGAGAATACTGCATGAACAAAACATGCATCTGTACAAATTTCAACAGGTTCATGCTATAACAGCTAAAGACTATCTGGCAAGGTTACAATTTAATGAATAGTTTCTAGAAATATGTAATAATAATCATGATTTACCTAAGTTAGTTTTCTACGTGTATGAGGCAACGTTTACCTGGGAAGGAATATTTAACACTCGCAGCCATGTTTAGGTTGAAGAAAACCCACATGCTATTCATCATCATGGATACCAAAAAAAAAACACTTTTATTAATGTACGGGCGGTAATAGTAGGAGATTTGTTAATAGGCCCTTACATTTTACCAAATAATTTAAATGGGCAGATGTAATATACATTTTTACTAGAAGTGCTGCCTGAACCATTAGAAAGCACTCTCTAAATATCCACATGATGGGGCATCAATACATTTCTCATTACTCCTTAGGGAATATCTAAACCAACAGTTTTGTAATAACTGGATTGGTTGCGGAGAAACAAATATTTGACCAGCTAGATTGTCAGATGTCAATCTAATTGATTTTTTTTTACTGGGGGTACATGGAGTCACTAATATATGAAACACCAATAGGAAGCGAAGAAGAATTAAAGCAAAATTTTAAGCAGCGTCAGAAATCATTTGTATCAAGATTGAATTATTTTCATGTACTTGCTTCTCAATGATAGGTGCAGAATGTGTCAAAAAGTTGTAAAAGGACATTTTAAACATTCGCTCCCTTAAATGTTATTTATAATAAATTTGAATTTGTAAAGACCATAACATAAGCAATTTGCGTTGGTGGATAAAATTGTGAATTTTGATTAAAAGTTTTTTGCAGTACTTAATTAAAAATAATGTGTATCTTTTGTTACGTTCCATTTGGTATTTGAAAATATACCACCTCTTTACTTTAAAAACCATTCTCAGTTTCTACTCATTTGAATTTACAGTTTGCTACACTTATGTGAGTTCAAGTTTGCTTAGTTAGACAGCCAACTGTGCTCATCCTTTATTAAATTTATGAGTTCACATGTGTATATACTTTCTGGTTCCCTATCTATACATGTAAGCTTTATTAATTAGAAATTTCCCGAATGTTGCTAGTGTAATGGTAATTAGATAAAGCAGCTGTGTTATCTTGGCAAGATAAACACCTGCTCAAATTTGTCTATTTTATGGGATTTGCATGATTATTTCTTTGGAAAATAATTTTGTATCTACATTAGTGGAATTGCTAGATATTTAGCACTTGGTTGCGTTGGTTCTTCTCGTATAAACGTGCATTCTTATCATGAAAAACAGGTTTTCTTTTTTTACGTGGCTGGAGGTAGTTGCAGGGTTTCCTTTAATAGAGCTGTTTATACGTTTGATATAGATTTGGACTCAGTATTCTTGGATTCTTAGAACTAAGTTTTGCTTCATTGTATCATAGAAACTTACGTTAACGTTACAGCGTAATTTGTCTTGCTATCGTAGTAAATGTAGATCAGGTTAGCATGAGATAGGTAGCCATTGTTGCTATCCATATCCTTCACTGCCTCCAAGAAGGAATACTATATTATGATGATTGACAGCTGTTTGCTTTACTACTGAATGGTATGTAGTTAGCAATGTGAAGAGCAACTCTCAACCCAGTATCATATTAGAAAATTAAGGCACATAAACCCATTTGTCAGACGTTTGTAATTGATCAGCTATTAGCAGAACATGACCATGTAGTATTGTGTTTACTTCCCTATCATCCAGAACTTCCCTATCAGGAAGATAAGGACATTATTTAAAAACTATGTCACTACATGTAATGTAATTATGTAACCTTTAAAATAGATTATATATGGAAGTTGGCAGAAGAACATATAAAATGTATTGGATTCAAGGAGTGCAGTAACGTATGTTTGTATATAAAGAAAACTGAAAGGAATATGTTGAGGAAGAAACTTTTATAGACGAAGTTCAAGATCTAATTATATGAGTTAATGATAATATCAATATCTTAGATGGTTATTTATAATCAGGGGAGATAAGTTGTATGCTGGTGATGAAAGTTCAGGATGTGAACCCATTTAAAATAATTTATTACAATTTAATTGCACGTATTACGTAATAGTATTACGTATTACAATTCAATTGGTGAGTTCTTACCATTTAAAAGTCGGTAATACAGTTTACGAACTACGTCGATAAATACAGTTACAAAGTCGGTAATACAGTTTAAGAGTTCATAAACACATCGCGCAAGTGCAATGAGAAAGCGGGCTACGCCTCTGGCGGATGAAAGCGCGAACCGTATACAGATTTGGGCGCGGTCATCTACCATGACGTCACCACTGCACAAATTACATTGCGTAATACTACGGAAATTTACATATTTAAACAATGAAAGATGAAAGCGAATAATTTTAACAAACAGAATACTCACATAAGATATTCGGCATTCGCACGAAGTTGCGCTACGGTAGGCCTCTATTGAAGTCCATCCGGCTACATCCCGGAGGGATTAAAGATGTAACTCGTTCATCTCGGGTCGTGGATACGGTTAGCCTCGGTGGCTGCAAATTCTCCTACCTATGCAGGGATCGGATTAGGAACAAGGTAAAGGTCGACAAACAAAAGATAATTAAGCAAGGAAATCTACATAGGTAAAGATAAGCACGATACGATACCTCAAAGCGATCACTTCACTCGAAGAACCAAGGCAAAAAGCCACGTTGAAGCGTCTAACCGAAAACTCACCACTTTTTCCCCACTCTTTGTCTTTTCCACGTCGGCGCGAAGTATTCGTCCAACCCTCTAGCATCGCGCACTCTGCGCAAACTCACTGGGACGTATCGGAAGTACGCGCCTAATCTTTTAAAATTCCCGCGCACCGCGTCTTTTGAAATTATGGCGCGAAACTTCCGTACATCAACTTAACCTAAAAACAATGTTAAAGGGCCACTTTGGCACGTAACAAATTTATGTATCGCACTTCTGTAAAATAGTATATACTAGTCTTTACTTAGTGCTTGTAAAAAATAGGTTTAATAAACACATTAATTGTTTTGTTATATAGATTGGATGTTTTTAAAAACAAGAAAGTCTAAGGCAAAGAAAGTTTATGTAATTATTACATTTGCTTTTTGTACTTTATCTTATACTTTAGGGTCGTGCCAGGTTATATTGATGCCAGGCTGCTGTAAGAATTTTGTCGTCTCCCAAAGACAATTTATACTATAATAGTGACATAATACACATTTATAAAGATTTATTTTTTTTACTTGAAACGGTTTACAAAAAGAAAAAATATATAGACAAACTTTTACAATGAAAAAGTAAACAAAAGATACAACATTGAAAATTCACAAACTAAACAGAATAATAATATACCTATAACACTTTTTTACAAAAAAAGTCGTTTGCTTTGTTTTGAGCAAAATCTTTTATTAGATTTTGTAAATTTAGTGAACCATCACATACATCTTGCTCGATTGAAATTAATGCTAAATTGTTCAATGTTTCTAATGTCATTGTTGACCATAAGTAATTTTTTATTAATTTTAATTTAGAATGGGATATATTACAAGCAGAGATAGGTAAAAAGAAGTAGAGATACCGAGTTCAGATTTTTGCACGCAGATAGTGATATATGTACACTGCAAATTTCGGTGAAATGTTAGGTTAGTTCGGAATAGGAAATGGTATGCGTCTAACCAGTTCCAGCACTGAAGACCTAATGATGATGAATTTAGAAAATGATTGTTCGCTTTCAGCAACCGTTGATGGTAAAGTCAATATTATTTTCAAAGTTATCGTTAAATTTAGAAATGTCTGAACTAAATAATTTTTAAATATGTAATCTAAAATTTCGAAGGAATTATCTTTATCGTAAACATATGATCTAATTATTTCCAGCTCATAAGCCAAATCAAATGCATTTATATCTCTTTCATTTATTGCATCATCAGAGAATTTGATCTGCAAAACTCCAAAAAGGATTCCCTGACTATAACTTTTTCCAGTCCAGACTAGTATAACTGAAAAGTATTTATCTTTGTACTACACGGTTTTAATAACCCTCTTTATGTTTCCTCCTATAATTGATAATATTTCATTTTGTGTTTTATTTCCAAAATAATGGAGCAACCGGTTACCATCTCTTTGAATACGTTGAATATGATCGCCAATAACTGGATCAAATCTTGAAATGGTTCCAACCACGATTAAAAAATTAGCGAAAAGTTAACTTTTGTCGGGCTTGATATTCTACTATTCTATAATTCTTTCTAGAACCATTGCCAAAGCTTTTTTCTTAGGCAATAAGATTTTCGTTCAAATGATTTTCAGATTTATTTTTGATGAAATTGTACAACTGTGCCAAATCATTACTTAACACGAATTTTATTTCTCGTGCTTGATCAAATGTTGTCTGTTATTAAAACCAGTTTTGTCTCCTAAAGGAGTAGACTGATTTCTAAAAATTTTACAGAACAAATAAAACACTGCTTTGTTGGTAGCTGAATACTAATTGTAGTTTACAACCTCTCCAATAGGTAAATATTTTTACAGTAATTTTCTGGAAAGCATCTTTAATGAGCATCCTTAGGATAATTAAAATTAGGTATTTGTTTTAAGTGACTATTAATCAGAATGTTCTGTTTTCATCAGTAACATCAGGCCGTGTTCCGGGATCATACGAAACAGTGCAATTTAACTCAACTGTTGAAAGCTGCTCAAAAGTTAAAGTTTTAAGTATCTCCAGCATCTTCTTGACAATTTGGCACAAATTCTTAAGATGATTTGTTAGGAACCATGATTTTGGTTGTTTAAAAACCTTGAATAGCACTACATTCAACTTGAAAAAGTTATGTTGAAGATGCCGTTTCTTGGTGCTGCTTTTGGAAGAAACGCTGTATATTTGTAGTTAATTCTTTAACAACTTTTTGTTTCTTCTCTCTGATTTTTGGTACTTGTTTCCAGATAAACGTTTCCGACTGGCTGACATCTGTAGAATATTAAAAAATAAAACTAAAAGGCATATTATGATATTTATTAGATACTTAAGATATTACTTTTGGTATTATCCTTGTAATGTAAATTTTAAAAAATTATACTATAATAGTTATATTGGAAGATAACTTTAATGTACACAACTTTAGACTTACCTTGTAATGATAAAGCACAATATAACAGAGGAATTACGTATTTTTTTCTATTATTTACAAAAGGTATCACATCTAATAGTGAACTTATATCATTTTTATTTATAGAGGAGCCGAAAGACAACAATAAACTAGTAATAAAAATATCCTTTGATTGCTCAGCATTATTCGCTCTGGCAACACTGGTTGTGCAAGCAACCAATGTTTTCTAGTTTAACTTTTTTATTTTAATTATTAAAATGGCCTTGCCTAACGCAGATTTTTTAAGGTCACCCGCCTTCCAATGATAATACTACTATAACACTTTTTTAAATTTTAGTTGCAAACCACAATCATCTTTATCGACTGCAATAAGTTATTTTACATATACACAATAACTAATACATTTTTAGACCATATATTATTACCAAATAATTTCAATCAAAATTCATGCATGCCTACATTGAAGTCTGTCTATCTATGAAACAATTAATTTTTGTATTCAAGTCATGCGTTTTTTACAACAAAACTTAGTAAGGAATCGATAAAAAATTGAAAAATGAAAATTGAATCGGGTGGCATAAAAAAATGAGAAAAGAATAGGAATTGCTACTCTTATATAACGCCATTGAATTAACTTTTACAATAAATTAAAATACTTTAGACCCAAAAACTACTGATACAGCTTCGTTGAAATATTTTGAGAATTTTGGGAGCAGTGAGGGAAATTAATTTTTTAAATCATCGTATTTTGTTTTCGAGCTTACTTAAGGTCGGTTTGACGCTGCTCGAACTTCTTTTCTATTCTGTACTAATCTAAAAAGTTCTACATGCCATTGACAGCCTAATTTTCTAATAATTTAACTAATATAGCTTGGTCTAGGTCTTCCTATACTCTTCTATTTTTTTCCTATCTGCCTGGCTCTACATAGATATTAGCAACCTGATGGTTGTTAAAGAACTTCAACATGTTTACATGATTCCCATTTATAAGGAAATGACGTATTATCTGGTTATCCCCTCCAAAAAAGGAAGAGTGTTAAATTATAGGTTATGGTAAGGCTTAAGCAACGAATCGCTGCCAACATGCCAGACCACTAATGAATTGTGAGTTATGTAATGGTGATGTTTATTAAATTATGTGTTATGGTAAGGCTTAAGTAACGAATCGCTACCAACATGCCAGACAGCTAATTGTGAATTATGTCATGGAGACATTTATTAAATTATATGTTATGGTAAAGCTTAAGCAGCGAATCGCTGCCAACATGCCAAACCACTAACTAATTATGAGTTATGTAATGGTGACGTTTATTAAATTATATGTTATGGTAAGGCTTAAGCAACGAATCGCTACTAACATGCCAGACCGCTAACTAATTGTGAGTTATGTCATGGAGTCGTTTAGTTGACTGATTTTTATTTATTTATTTTTTTTTGCTTGTCTTGTTTCCGAACTTACTTAAGCTCTAAATTCTTTTCTATTCTGAGCTAGTCTAAAAAGGTCTACATACCTTACACAACCTAAATCTCTAATAATTTGACTAATATAGCTTTGTTTAGTAGGCCATCCTATTCTATTTTTATTTGGTAGTCTATAATCTAAGACCTTACTAAATATAAATAGTCCCTCGTGTCTTAACTGGTGCTCTATCATTCTATCTCTCCTGACCTTTAATTGTTTCCACATGCAGGGTTCCTGACCTATCCTTCTATAAACTTCCCCATTTGTTAATCTATCTGTCCAACTAATCTTTAACATTCTCCTATAACACCAAGTTTCCAAAGCTTCTATCTTTTTCTTATCTACCTCTTTAATTGTCCAAGTCTCACTACCATATAATAGAACGCTCTATACGTACGACTTTAAGAAACTTTTTCTATTATCTAAACTAATACTATTAGCTATTAGTAATTCTTTCTTTTTTAAAAACATTTTTTTAGTTTGAGCTATTCTAGCTACTATATCCCTTCTGCTATGTCCGTCCTTTGTAATTATACTACCTAAGTAGCAAAATTCATCTACCTCCTCTAACTCGGTATTACCTATTTTTAATTTTGGTTTAGAGCTAGACTGTAACTCACTTGTCATTATCTTTGTCTTTCCTGAGTTAATTCTTATACTATAGTTACTCTGTAGTATCTCATCTAAAATATTTAAAAACTCTCCTAACTCTTTTCTAGACTCTGCTATAATGGCTATATCATCTGCAAAACGTAACATGTCTATTTTCTGTCCCTGTACACTAATACCTATCTCTTTTCTCTCTCTAGCTAAGTTTAAAGCTTCTTCAATATTAACATTAAAAATCAAGGGAAATAGTATACAGCCCTGTCTAACATCATTTCTAATCTTAGCTTCCTTTTCTATTTCATCAAATCTAATTACTACGCTTTGGTTTTTATATAGACTGTAAATAATTTTTCTATCCCTATGAGAAATTCCTATTTTTCGCAAAACCCTGAACATAACAATCCAATTAACCCTATCAAATGCTTTTTCTAAATCTACAAACGCGAAATGAGTTTTTTTATTTTTTGTAACCTTTTTTAGATAATTACCCTAATCATTAGTATCGGTTCTTTAGTCCCTCTGTCTTTATGAAAACCATATTGGTCTTCGCCTAAATAATTCTCAGTCAAAGCTTCTACTCTATTTTTAATTATTATTGTTAGTATTTTGGAAGCGTGGGAAGTTAAACTAACCATTCTAAAATTCTCACACTTATCAGCTCCTGACTTTTTTGGGATTGGGATAATATTTTTTTTCGAAATCTATTGGGACCTCACCTGTGTCATATATTACTTTTACTAGTTCATATAACCTGTCTAAAGTTTTCTGACTTGCATATTTTATTAATTTTGCGGGTATATCGTCTATCCCTGGTGCTTTATTTAGTTTAAGATCCCTAACAGCTCTATCAAATTCCTCTCTTAATATTGAGAGCCCTATTTCTACACTCTCTTCTTGATCATTCTCTAACTCATCCATATCATCTCCCTTATATAAATCTTCTAAATATATTTTCCATCTATCTGCTACCTCAACTTTATTTATTAGAAGCTCATTTATTCTCATCCTTAATACCATTATATTTTTTCCTATCTTCCCCGAAAAACTTTTTAACTGCCCTGTAAGCCCTGTCTCTCTTACCTACTCTCAAATCATCTTGTATTCCCTTACAATTCTCCTCCATCCATTTATTTCTAGCTTTTCTACACTCATGTACTCATGTACTATCTTATTTCTAACTCTATTATATTTTTGCTTACTTTCACTATCTAATTCTCTGAAAGGTTTAAGCTTTCTTCTATTCTCTATTAAATCTAATATCTCTTTTGTTACCCAGGGTTTTCTCGCTTCTATTTTTTTGGTTACCTATAGTCTGTGTTGCTGTATCATGTACGGCCCTTTTTTATTTCTTTCCATCTATTTTCTACGTTCTCTCCTATAGCTATATCTTTGATCTGATTATCTAATACTTGTTTATATTCCTGTTTTACCTCACTTTCATTAATCTTACCTAGATCCCATCCCTTTCTTTTCACCTTTTTCAGTTTTTTGAATTTCAGCTTATACTTCATTTTAACTAAGTTATGATCGCTATCTATGTCAGCCTCTGGATAACTACGACAGTTTTTAACTTGGTTTCTAAATCTTTGTTTAACTAAAATATAATCTATTTGGTATCTAGCCCTATCACCTGGCGCTTTCCAGGTATATCTTCGCCTAACATGTTGTTTGAATAGGGTGTTTATAGTTACTAATCTATGTTCCTGGCAAAACTCCACTAATCTTTCTCCTCTATCATTTCGTCTGCCATACCCAAATTTTCCTACCATTTTTCCCTCACCACCTTCTCCCACTGACACGTTAAAATCGGTCATAACTATTAAATTCTCATCTCCCTTTACTTTTCTCACTATACTATTTATATTCTCGTATACCTTTTCTACTTCTTCATCCTTGTACTGAGTTCTTGACATGTAAAACTGTACTAAACTGTGTCTGTGGGTTTTGTACTCAATCTAACCATAATTATTCTATCACTAAATTGTAAGTACTCTTTAACTTTACGTCCTAATCTTTTACCTAACACGATTCCTACCCCTGCCTGTCCATTAGTTGAAGAAGTTGTAATTATTCTATAATTATCTTTCCAAAAGTCATTACTATCTGGCCATCTCACCTCACTAATACTTAAAATTCCAGGTTTTCAATTCTCATTTCAACCAATAAATTTGTTAACTTATCTACTCCAAGTTATGACCTTACATTCCAAGTCCCTATCACTAAATCTTAGCGTTGTTTTAAATTTTTACCATGATGAGCCCCTACCCCCTTCCGGAGATCCGAATGAGTAGGTATTTTACCTCCGGACAAGAATTTTACTTGTGAGCTCTCCATCATACATATTTCGTGTTTTAGGCCACGGATACCTGGGAAATATTGTGGTAGGTTCCCATATCTTTTCACAACACAGTTTTGAAAGATTTTTAGCAAAAAGCCGTATCCGTCACGGCCAACCCCCAACAACCTTGTAAATTATTGAGAATCGCTCGAGACCAACCAACTCTCCTTCCAATCTTTTAGCCAGCAAGGCTGGTGCCTCTTGCTGCACCTTTTAATCGCCTTTTACGATAAGCAGGCTTAGTATAGTAGTATTCTTTGTCCCCTACTGCAGGAAATTTTTTAAATGTTAACTTTGTATCAGAAAAGTTTCATTTTCAGAAATTAGTTCCCTACTTAGTTTTTCATTGTTTTATTAGGAGAATCTTCAGTAACAATTTAGTGATCCAATTTCATTTCTGTGTAGAATGATTGGTGTAGATTAAGATTGTACAGTTGTTACTAAAAGTACCCACCATTGACCGCGCTTTGGTCATATATAAAAGCTTTGGTATAACCACATACATTCTAGAGACCTTATTTCCCCAATATAGGACTCCCTGGTTTGGATCTGTTGTTTATGTGCCTATTTTGCATTGCTGTATTTCCTCTGTTATGATTAATAATCTTTATCAGGACAGGAATCATTTGTAATTAATATTTTACTGAATTCTTGTAATTCCTAATGAGGTCCACTTTTTTATTAATAATAATGGTCTTTATTGCAAATTTAACAATTTACAAAAATAATTTTACATCGCATTTAAGGGAAAGGAAAAAGAAAGATTTGCAAAAGGCAAAGTTCAGATGCTTTCACATAGGTGAGAGCACTATTCTTCCACTTAATCTAGCGTTCAATGTCGAATATACATAATTTGACATAAAGTAACTTAGCTGACATCTAAATAAAAATAAAAAGACATTTTATGAAATTAACTATCATGTTCTAGCATTAGATACAGGTTCCTGACTTAATGATTCTGATTTGCGAAAAGAATATTTCTATAGTGACGCTTAAAAGTAAATGTGCTTAACATTAGATTGTTTGAAATAATGAAATTGTAGATTTTGACAATATTATACGAGAATGATTTTAGGAAAATACATGATGAGTGAGCTAGCATAGACAATAATCCCTTGCTAATATTTATATTATGCACATTTGTTCTCTAACGAATTTTATTAGGGAGATACCGGCTGTTTAGTAGTTATGTGTATTTACTAGACAAGCTAAGTGCAATAACCGCCTCTTTTTCATGCTAAGCCAGTTTGCATCAGTCAGCTTGTGTGAGACGCGATCAAATTTTCTTAGTATGAATATGTACCTAAGACACGCATTTTGTACGGGTTGTATTCATTTTTCATTGACGTTATCTATGGTTTGTATATGGCATCAGCATAGTTAAAATGGGACAAAACCAGAAGCGACCCCAAAATAGACCCTTGTGGCACTCCGGATTCTACTGCTACTTGAGTTGAAAGGTCTTCATATACTTTGATTAATTGAAATCTTTGCGTAAGGAAGCTACGTATTAGTTTTACAGCCTTTTCACCAAATCCAAAATAATGTAATTTTGCTAGCAAAAGAGTAATCTAAAAGTATCAATAAAGTTAACAAATTGTTATCTGTAGCAGTGATATCATCTGTAATACACAGTAATGCAGTGGTACAGCTGTGGTCAACCATAAAGCAGATTGCAGAGCAGGTAATATGCGCTTCCATGACTTTTTCAAGGAATTTGGACATGGCTGGTAATATACTTATAGGACACAATTCACTAAAAGAATTGGACAATTTGACTTTAGGAAATGGTATTACTTGAGCAATTTTCCAGTCATGAGGAAAATACCCCATTTCTAGGCAACAACTTACTATATGTAAATGAAAAGGAACTAAGAATGAACAACACATCTTAATAATCTTTATACTAATACTATCTGTTGCAGTCGAATTAGTAGTAATTTTATGTAGACCTTCCGTTATTTAGGCCTCTGTAGCAAGTGAAAAATGAAAATTGTTTGAAACATTGGATTTTACATTTATACTGTAAAAATGTATTATTTCTTGTTTTGGATCTGATTTATTCTTAGTTACTTCATTTAAGAAGTCATCATTAATTTCTTGTGCACAACGAATATGTTCAGGGAGTGGCGCATTTTTAATTTTGCAATAAGTGTTAAGCATTTTAACTGCTTTCCACAAGTTTTTTGTACTAGTTTTTCCAACTAACAAGCAGAAGTATGCTTTTTTTTCGTTTCGTACAGCCAGGGTTGTATAGTTTCGCAATACTTTATAATTGTTCCAATGTGTGGTATCCTTTGTTTTCATAAACTTTTTCAGTGCCATGTCTCTTAATGACATTAGTTTGAGAATGTATTCTGTTAGCCATGGGGCTTTCGGTTTCAGTAAACGAACGGTCCTAATAGGTGCACACAAATCAAATACCAAATTTAAATTATGGACTAAAATTGCCATTTTAGAATCAACTTCTTGCAGTCTGTATATTTGTTGCCATTACAGTTCCTCCAAATGAACTCGAAGTAGTTCGTAGTTAAACCAAAATATTTTAAAACTACCATGTAATACAGTGGGTTAAAGGTTAACAGAACCGAATATAAGAGAATGGTCAGAAATATCATACACATTTTTAATGCCACTATGCACAAAGTATTCATCATTGAAATAATTTTTAAATCAATTAAGGTAGCCGCGATTTTTCTAGTAGGTACATTTATAAGTTATTTTTCGTTAATTAACCACACGTATTTAATAAATCAATATTGAAGTCACCAACGCACAAAAATTCATAGAGGGACAATTGACGAAAATTATTCTTCCAACGCATCAAAAAATTCGTTAAATTCTTTCCTTAAAGACCTGTAGATAACACCAAGGACTATTCTCATCATCATTAGGTCTTCAGTCCTAGAACTGGTTAGACGCGTACCATCATTGTTCCCTATTCTTAACTAACCTACAGATTTCCCTGAAATATGCACATTTTGCATCTATAACTGTCTGATCTAGATCTACATCTACCTCTTTTTTCCTATCTCTGCTTGTAATATATCACATACTATTCCCCAAAAATGCCTTAGAACGTATTCCGCCCTACTATTTCTCTTTTTCCCCAGATATCCTTGTTCCCCAACTATTTCTGTAACTTATTTGTTATTATCTTTGTCTGTCCATGCTATTGTCCTCATACATCTGAAGCACAGCATTTCAAAAGGCTGCTACCGTTTTCAACGAACTTCGTTCGTTTATGAAATCGATTTGTCGTCCGTCTGTCTGTCCGTCTGTCCGTCCGAGGCCTTTCTAATGGTCGGGCATCAATGTGTGATACATCAATCGATTCAGCTCGGTGTCCTGAGCTTAAGTTTTGATGTCAGTTGAAATCGGGCCACGGGGACGCCGTGCCCCCGCGATATTCCGTCGAAAAAATTAAAATTTCAAATAGGTCCAAAATTAATGTGCGATACATATTTGGACTCCCCTAACATAGCTGAGTCGAAATATGGTACCCCCCACAAAATCTGACCACGGATACCCGACCCCCCCGGGGAATTAATTTTTATTTTATGTGAATACTTATAATTATTACAACATAATAATTTTAATTTCTTTAAATTGTTTTAAAGTAAGTCTACATTTGGAAGTTCGTTGCGACAATGCCTTGCATTTTCAACTTGTTCTGTCTGCGTTTCAGACTTCCCGTATTTCATAGGCATACTGTGCTGTGCTCCACACATATGCTTTCAACTATTTTCTTCTTATTCTGTTTGTTGTCTTTCCTCATAGGCGATGTTCTTTCTTGTTAGATGCAGTTTGATCACTTTCTATTGTTTTACAGTTATATGCCCTATTTCTCCGACCTTCAATGGTTGTGAAGGGAGGTAAGCAGTCTGTGGTTGCCAATTTCTCCCAACACTTAACCATTTGGCGATTTAATATATTTTCCAATTTATCTTTTCGCACAGTCAACATTAGTTGCAGGTATTTCGCAGCCATTAGGTTTTCCGTCTCAAAACTGGTTGGACACGTACCTGCACTTATTTATATTCTGAGCTAGCCTACATAGTTCCCTGAAATTCTCCCACAGCATGTGTATTCAGGTTAATCTTCTTTGGGAATTAAACCACTCATAGTTTTTAAAATCAACTTTATTTACGTTTCGATCCATGACCTAGGATCGTTGTCAAACTAATAATAAAAACTTCAAGTTTGACATTTATGACATAAATTGAAGGTGACTTTGATTTATTGATGTTTGAAATATTTGGTTTGAGTATACTAAGCAAAAATTTTTAAAGTTTAACAGAATGATTGCCTTCAATTTGTGTTGCGACCTGGGATCGGCTTTCTTTAGGTAGCCAATACGCTTAACGTGAAATCAGCTGATTAATTTTTATTGGTGAATTTTATATAAATTCAATAACTTAGAATTGGAAAACATTTTTTAACATGTTTCTATTTATACAATTGAGAGGATGGTTATTAAAGAAGTGTGCGATTGCATTATTGAAAGGCTTAAGTAGTCGTTTTTTTTATATTTATTTTGTGGGGGAAAATTCATTATGATTTAAATTACCTCTTTGGTAGATTTTAACATGGTTCTGAGGCGACCCTATGGCGGGTTTACACTTGTCAGATACCAATGTTGTTCTATGAAGATTGTATATGGATCTGAGGCGACCCTATGGCGGGCTTACACTTGTCAGATACCAATACTGTTCAACGGAGATTGTATATGGTTTTGAGGTAACCTTATTGTGGATTTATACTTGTCAGATACCAATGCTGTTTTACAAGGATTGTTAATATGCTTATTTTTATGTAATTAGTTATTTTATGTATAAATAGAAATCATGTATGTAGTCTGTATTTCATGTTAATATTGCAAGGAAAACCCAGGAAAAACTTGCAATGCTAGCTAGATATTGTGGGCATTTGATTTTCATTTGTTATTTCTTTTAGTAATGGAATCCATTGTTTACTGAAAGTCACGGATTCGTTTGCAACTCAGTTATTTTTATGTAGGGTTGTATAAGCAGCTACTTTGATTTTGCGTTTTTGGTGGTTTTCTTCTTTTCAGTGAGTATGTGTATTCAGCTCGTTCCCTTTCTATTGTTTTCTAATTTTATACCCTATTTTACCGAGATTCAGTGAAGGAGGTTAAGCAACCTGTGGCTACCAAGATCCCCCAACACTTAGACATTTGCCGAAATAATGGTTTTCCAGTAAATTCGAAAATATTGCCCAACCAATTCTTGTAGTTACTTATAATAATCATCATGTTTAAGCACAGTTATCTTTTCGTCATTAGTTTATCCATCTTGGGGTTGGTTGGATGCGTACCTCCATTGATTTCTATTCTGGGCTAGCCTACACATCTCCCTGAACCCTCTACAGCCTACATCTTTTACTATCTGTGTGCAGTAGTCTAATCTAGGTCTGCCTCTTCTTCTCTTTTTTCCTATCTCTGCTTCTAAAATATTCCGCACTATTCCCTCGTGCCGTAGTATGTGGCCTATCATCCTATCTCTCCTATTTTTTACCGTTTTCCACATATTTCTTTCTTCCCCTACCATTTTTAGTACCTCTTCGTTCTTAACTTTGTCTGTCCATGATATCTTCATTATACGCCTGTAACACCACATTTCAAAGGCTTCTACCTTTTTCTTGTCCGCTTCTCCTACTGTCCAGGCTTCACAGCCGTACAGTGCTGTGCTCCACACATATGTTTTAAGCAATCTTTTCCTTGTTTCTATGTTTGTGGTGTTTGAGCACAGTAGTTGCTTTTTCTTGTTAAATGTAGCACGACCTTGTGCTAATCTTTGTTTTATATCTTGTTACAAATTTTTTGAAGCACTAAAACACCAGCCCCGCATTGGGTGTCAGTGTTACATTTTTCCTTAATTGGGCTTAACTAGCGTTCTCTTCTTAATACCTATATCTGACTCTAGAAGTTGGGGGTCAGCAAAACGAAGTCTTCCGACATAACTAGGGGTCTATTCCTGGGGCAGAGCTATGAGAAATGGGGGGTAAGTCGAAATCTGTTGGGGATCATACTCAAACTAAAACAAATAGGCGCCACCAAGTCCGGATTGATTCACGTTAATGGCATGGCATATTTCTAAGGGCGGACGTGGAGACCCAAAGAAAAAAGATCGCTTCGCTGACAAGAAAAACTGTCTTAACAGAATAAGACGCTGTTCCTGTAAGAAAGTAAAATAATTAAATCAACATAAAATGGGAGCACTGTTTGTGTCCCATAAATATACCTAAAGAAATATATAAAAAATATTTTCTATATAAGGGTGGCATCAAAGTTCAACTCTTAAAGATATTAATTTTTCGGTGGTTAGG